>JBAMNC010000280.1:0-600000 GCA_037902135.1 Cetoscarus ocellatus
AATATGTTAGCATGTCGTTTTTTTCAAAATTTTGACTTAGGTGAAAACATCTAAAGGTGTTTTTCCCTGTGAAGAGGGCCTAAAAACATGTACAAACAAGTTTTCCCACCAACTTGAGGCCTAAAAAGTCATTATTTAACACATTTTTGGTTGTGGTATAAATTCTAAAATGTTGACCTCCACAAAAATAGCTAAAAAGTGCATTTCCAGGATAAAGAGGGCCTAACAACATGTTCTATCAAGTTTTCCTGCCAATTCAAGGCCTCAAAAGTCATATTTTAGGACCTTAAAGGTAGTGATGAAATGTGAAAAAAAAATCATGTTAGCGTGTCGTTTTTTTCAAGATTTTGACTTTGGTGAAAACATCTAAAGGTGCTTTTCCAGGTGAAAAGGCCTAAAAACGTGTACAAACAAGTTTTCCCACCAACTTGAGACCTAAAAGTCATAACAAAGCACATTTTTGGTTGTGATAAAACATGAAAAGCCATATGTTAGCATGTCGTTTTTCTCAAAATTTTGACTTTGATGAAATCAGCTAAAAAGTGCTTTTCCAGGATAAAGAGAACCTAAAAACATGTACTAGCAAGTTTTCCTGTCCTTTCAAGACCTAATAAGTTATAATTTGGCCCATTTTTGGTGGTGATAAAGAATAAAAAAAGTCATCTGTCATGTCTTTTTTCTCAAAATTTTGACCTCCACAAAAAGAGCTAAGAAATGCTTTTCCAGGATAAAGAGGGCCTAACAACATGTACTAGCAAGTTTTCCTGCTTGTTTGAAGCCTCAAAAGTCATATTTTAGGACATTTTAGGTGGTGATGAAATGTGAAAAAACATCACATGTTAGCATGTCGTTTTTTTCAAAATTTTGACTTTGGTGAAATCAGCTAAAAAGTGCTTTTCCAGGTGACATAGAACCTACAAACAAATACCAGCAAGTTTTCCCACCAACATGAGGTTTTAGGTGAACAAAAATAGCTAAAAAGTGCTTTTACAGGATAAAGAGGGTGTAACAACATGTTCTATCAAGTTTTCCTGCCAATTCAAGGCCTCAAAAGTCATATTTTAGGACCTTAAAGGTAGTGATGAAATGTAAAAAAACATCATACGTGAGCATGTCGTTTTTTTCAAGATTTTGACTTTGGTGAAAACATCTAAAGGTGCTTTTCCAAGGTAAAGAGGGCCTAAAAACATGTACAAACAACTTTTCCCGCCAACTTGAGACCTAAAAGTCATAAAAAAGCACATTTTTGGTTGTGATAAAACATGAAAAGCCATATGTTAGCATGTCTTTTTCTCAAAATTTTGACTTTGATAAAATCAGCTAAAAAGTGCTTTTCCAGGTGACATAGAACCTAAAAACACATACCGGCAAGTTTTCCTGCCCTTTCAAGACCTTATAAGTTATGATTTGGCCCATTTTTGGTGGTGATAAATAATATGTTAGCATGTCGGTTTTTTCAAAATTTTGACTTAGGTGAAAACATCTAAAGGTGTTTTTCCCTGTGAAGAGGGCCTAAAAACATGTACAAACAAGTTTTCCCACCAACTTGAGGCCTAAAAAGTCATTATTTAACACATTTTTGGTTGTGGTATAAATTCTAAAATGTTGACCTCCACAAAAATAGCTAAAAAGTGCATTTCCAGGATAAAGAGGGCCTAACAACATGTTCTATCAAGTTTTCCTGCCAATTCAAGGCCTCAAAAGTCATATTTTAGGACCTTAAAGGTAGTGATGAAATGTAAAAAAACATCATACGTGAGCATGTCGTTTTTTTCAAGATTTTGACTTTGGTGAAAACATCTAAAGGTGCTTTTCCAGGTGAAAAGGCCTAAAAACGTGTACAAACAAGTTTTCCCACCAACTTGAGACCTAAAAGTCATAACAAAGCACATTTTTGGTTGTGATAAAACATGAAAAGCCATATGTTAGCATGTCGTTTTTCTCAAAATTTTGACTTTGATGAAATCAGCTAAAAAGTGCTTTTCCAGGATAAAGAGAACCTAAAAACATGTACTAGCAAGTTTTCCTGTCCTTTCAAGACCTAATAAGTTATAATTTGGCCCATTTTTGGTGGTGATAAAGAATAAAAAAAGTCATCTGTCATGTCTTTTTTCTCAAAATTTTGACCTCCACAAAAAGAGCTAAGAAATGCTTTTCCAGGATAAAGAGGGCCTAACAACATGTACTAGCAAGTTTTCCTGCTTGTTTGAAGCCTCAAAAGTCATATTTTAGGACATTTTAGGTGGTGATGAAATGTGAAAAAACATCACATGTTAGCATGTCGTTTTTTTCAAAATTTTGACTTTGGTGAAATCAGCTAAAAAGTGCTTTTCCAGGTGACATAGAACCTACAAACAAATACCAGCAAGTTTTCCCACCAACTTGAGGTTTTAGGTGAACAAAAATAGCTAAAAAGTGCTTTTACAGGATAAAGAGGGTGTAACAACATGTTCTATCAAGTTTTCCTGCCAATTCAAGGCCTCAAAAGTCATATTTTAGGACCTTAAAGGTAGTGATGAAATGTAAAAAAACATCATACGTGAGCATGTCGTTTTTTTCAAGATTTTGACTTTGGTGAAAACATCTAAAGGTGCTTTTCCAAGGTAAAGAGGGCCTAAAAACATGTACAAACAACTTTTCCCGCCAACTTGAGACCTAAAAGTCATAAAAAGGCACATTTTTGGTTGTGATAAAACATGAAAAGCCATATGTTAGCATGTCTTTTTTCTCAAAATTTTGACTTTGATAAAATCAGCTAAAAAGTGCTTTTCCAGGTGACATAGAACCTAAAAACACATACCGGCAAGTTTTCCTGCCCTTTCAAGACCTTATAAGTTATAATTTGGCCCATTTTTGGTGGTGATAAATAATATGTTAGCATGTCGGTTTTTTCAAAATTTTGACTTAGGTGAAAACATCTAAAGGTGTTTTTCCCTGTGAAGAGGGCCTAAAAACATGTACAAACAAGTTTTCCCACCAACTTGAGGCCTAAAAAGTCATTATTTAACACATTTTTGGTTGTGGTATAAATTCTAAAATGTTGACCTCCACAAAAATAGCTAAAAAGTGCATTTCCAGGATAAAGAGGGCCTAACAACATGTTCTATCAAGTTTTCCTGCCAATTCAAGGCCTCAAAAGTCATATTTTAGGACCTTAAAGGTAGTGATGAAATGTGAAAAAAAAATCATGTTAGCGTGTCGTTTTTTTCAAGATTTTGACTTTGGTGAAAACATCTAAAGGTGCTTTTCCAGGTGAAAAGGCCTAAAAACGTGTACAAACAAGTTTTCCCACCAACTTGAGACCTAAAAGTCATAACAAAGCACATTTTTGGTTGTGATAAAACATGAAAAGCCATATGTTAGCATGTCGTTTTTCTCAAAATTTTGACTTTGATGAAATCAGCTAAAAAGTGCTTTTCCAGGATAAAGAGAACCTAAAAACATGTACTAGCAAGTTTTCCTGTCCTTTCAAGACCTAATAAGTTATAATTTGGCCCATTTTTGGTGGTGATAAAGAATAAAAAAAGTCATCTGTCATGTCTTTTTTCTCAAAATTTTGACCTCCACAAAAAGAGCTAAGAAATGCTTTTCCAGGATAAAGAGGGCCTAACAACATGTACTAGCAAGTTTTCCTGCTTGTTTGAAGCCTCAAAAGTCATATTTTAGGACATTTTAGGTGGTGATGAAATGTGAAAAAACATCACATGTTAGCATGTCGGTTTTTTCAAAATTTTGACTTTGGTGAAATCAGCTAAAAAGTGCTTTTCCAGGTGACATAGAACCTACAAACAAATACCAGCAAGTTTTCCCACCAACTTGAGGTTTTAGGTGAACAAAAATAGCTAAAAAGTGCTTTTACAGGATAAAGAGGGTGTAACAACATGTTCTATCAAGTTTTCCTGCCAATTCAAGGCCTCAAAAGTCATATTTTAGGACCTTAAAGGTAGTGATGAAATGTAAAAAAACATCATACGTGAGCATGTCGTTTTTTTCAAGATTTTGACTTTGGTGAAAACATCTAAAGGTGCTTTTCCAAGGTAAAGAGGGCCTAAAAACATGTACAAACAACTTTTCCCGCCAACTTGAGACCTAAAAGTCATAAAAAGGCACATTTTTGGTGTGATAAAACATGAAAAGCCATATGTTAGCATGTCTTTTTTCTCAAAATTTTGACTTTGATAAAATCAGCTAAAAAGTGCTTTTCCAGGTGACATAGAACCTAAAAACACATACCGGCAAGTTTTCCTGCCCTTTCAAGACCTTATAAGTTATAATTTGGCCCATTTTTGGTGGTGATAAATAATATGTTAGCATGTCGGTTTTTTCAAAATTTTGACTTAGGTGAAAACATCTAAAGGTGTTTTTCCCTGTGAAGAGGGCCTAAAAACATGTACAAACAAGTTTTCCCACCAACTTGAGGCCTAAAAAGTCATTATTTAACACATTTTTGGTTGTGGTATAAATTCTAAAATGTTGACCTCCACAAAAATAGCTAAAAAGTGCATTTCCAGGATAAAGAGGGCCTAACAACATGTTCTATCAAGTTTTCCTGCCAATTCAAGGCCTCAAAAGTCATATTTTAGGACCTTAAAGGTAGTGATGAAATGTGAAAAAAAAATCATGTTAGCGTGTCGTTTTTTTCAAGATTTTGACTTTGGTGAAAACATCTAAAGGTGCTTTTCCAGGTGAAAAGGCCTAAAAACATGTACAAACAAGTTTTCCCACCAACTTGAGACCTAAAAGTCATAACAAAGCACATTTTTGGTTGTGATAAAACATGAAAAGCCATATGTTAGCATGTCGTTTTTCTCAAAATTTTGACTTTGATGAAATCAGCTAAAAAGTGCTTTTCCAGGATAAAGAGAACCTAAAAACATGTACTAGCAAGTTTTCCTGTCCTTTCAAGACCTAATAAGTTATAATTTGGCCAATTTTTGGTGGTGATAAAGAATAAAAAAAGTCATCTGTCATGTCTTTTTTCTCAAAATTTTGACCTCCACAAAAAGAGCTAAGAAATGCTTTTCCAGGATAAAGAGGGCCTAACAACATGTACTATCAAGTTTTCCTGCCAATTCAAGGCCTCAAAAGTCATATTTTAGGTCCTTTTAGGTGGTGATGAAATGTGAAAAAAAATCATACGTGAGCATGTCGTTTTTTTCAACATTTTGACTTTGGTGAAAACATCTAAAGATGCTTTTCCAGATTAAGAGGGCCTTAAAACATTTACAAACAAGTTTTCCCACCAACTTGAGGCGTAAAAAGTCATAATTAAGCACATTTTTGGTTGTGATAAAAATTCTAAAATTTTGACCTCCACAAAAATAGCTAAAAAGTGCTTTTACAGGATAAAGAGGGTGTAACAACATGTTCTATCAAGTTTTCCTGCCAATTGAAGGCCTCAAAAGTCATACTTTAGGTATTTTCAGGTGGTGATGAAAAGTGAAAAAACATCATAAGTTAGCATGTCGTTTTTTCTTAAATTTTGACTTTGGTGAAAACATCTAAAGGTGCTTTTCCAAGATAAAGAGGGCCTAAAAACATGTACAAACAAGTTTTCCCGCCAACTTGAGACCTAAAAAGTCATTAACAAAGCACATTTTTGGTGGGGATAAAACATGAAAAGCCATATGTTAGCATGTCTTTTTTCTCAAAATTTTGACTTTGATAAAATCAGCTTAAAAGTGCTTTTCCAGGTGACATAGAACCTAAAAACACATACCGGCAAGTTTTCCTGCCCTTTCAGGACCTTATAAGTTATAATTTGGCCCATTTTTGGTGGTGATAAAGAATAAAAAAAGTCATCTGTCATGTCTTTTTTCTCAAAATTTTGACCTCCACAAAAAGAGCTAAGAAATGCTTTTCCAGGATAAAGAGGGCCTAACAACATGTACTATCAAGTTTTCCTGCTTGTTTGAAGCCTCAAAAGTCATATTTTAGGACATTTTAGGTGGTGATGAAATGTGAAAAAACATCACATGTTAGCATGTCGTTTTTTTCAAAATTTTGACTTTGGTGAAATCAGCTAAAAAGTGCTTTTCCAGGTGACATAGAACCTACAAACAAATACTAGCAAGTTTTCCCACCAACTTGAGGTTTTAGGTGAACAAAAATAGCTAAAAAGTGCTTTTACAGGATAAAGAGGGTGTAACAACATGTTCTATCAAGTTTTCCTGCCAATTCAAGGCCTCAAAAGTCATATTTTAGGACCTTTTAGGTGGTGATGAAATGTAAAAAAACATCATACGTGAGCATGTCGTTTTTTTCAAGATTTTGACTTTGGTGAAAACATCTAAAGGTGCTTTTCCAAGATAAAGAGGGCCTAAAAAACATGTACAAACAAGTTTTCCCGCCAACTTGAGACCTAAAAAGTCATTAACAAAGCACATTTTTGGTTGTGATAAAACATGAAAAGCCATATGTTAGCATGTCTTTTTCTCAAAATTTTGACTTTGATAAAATCAGCTAAAAAGTGCTTTTCCAGGTGACATAGAACCTAAAAACACATACCGGCAAGTTTTCCTGCCCTTTCAGGACCTTATAAGTTATAATTTGGCCCATTTTTGGTGGTGATAAAGAATAAAAAAAGTCATCTGTGATGTCTTTTTTCTCAAAATTTTGACCTCCACAAAAAGAGCTAAAAAATGCATTTCCAGGATAAAGAGGGCCTAACAACATGTACTAGCAAGTTTTCCTGCCTGTTTGAAGCCTCAAAAGTCATATTTTAGGACATTTTAGGTGGTGATGAATAATAAAAAAAAAATCATACGTGAGCATGTCGTTTTTTTTTTTCAAAATGTTGACTTTGGTGAAAACAGCTAACGGTGCTTTTCCAGGTGAAAAGGCCTAAAAACGTGTACAAACAAGTTTTCCCACCAACTTGAGGCCTAAAAAGTCATAATTAAGCACATTTTTGGTTGTGATAAAAATTCTAAAATTTTGACCTCCACAAAAATAGCTAAAAAGTGCCTTTACAGGATAAAGAGGGCGTAACATGTTCTATCAAGTTTTCCTGCCAATTGAAGGCCTCAAAAGTCATATTTTAGGACCTTTTAGGTGGTGATGAAATGTGAAAAGAAATCATAAGTTAGCATGTCTTTCTTTTTTTTTCAAAATTTTGACTTTGGTGAAAACATCTAAAGGTGCTTTTCCAAGATAAAGAGGGCCTAAAAACATGTACAAACAAGTTTTCCCGCCAACTTGAGACCTAAAAAGTCATTAACAAAGCACATTTTTGGTGGGGATAAAACATGAAAAGCCATATGTTAGCATGTCTTTTTTCTCAAATTTTTGACTTTGATAAAATCAGCTAAAAAGTGCTTTTCCAGGATAAAGAGAACCTAAAAACATGTACTAGCAAGTTTTCCTGTCCTTTCAAGACCTAATAAGTTATAATTTGGCCAATTTTTGGTGGTGATAAAGAATAAAAAAAGTCATCTGTCATGTCTTTTTTCTCAAAATTTTGACCTCCACAAAAAGAGCTAAGAAATGCTTTTCCAGGATAAAGAGGGCCTAACAACATGTACTATCAAGTTTTCCTGCCAATTCAAGGCCTCAAAAGTCATATTTTAGGACCTTTTAGGTGGTGATGAAATGTGAAAAAAAATCATACGTGAGCATGTCGTTTTTTTCAACATTTTGACTTTGGTGAAAACATCTAAAGATGCTTTTCCAGATGAAGAGGGCCTTAAAACATTTACAAACAAGTTTTCCCACCAACTTGAGGCGTAAAAAGTCATAATTAAGCACATTTTTGGTTGTGATAAAAATTCTAAAATTTTGACCTCCACAAAAATAGCTAAAAAGTGCTTTTACAGGATAAAGAGGGTGTAACAACATGTACTATCAAGTTTTCCTGCCAATTCAGGGCCTCAAAAGTCATATTTTAGGACTTTTTAGGTGGTGATGAAATGTGAAAAAAAATCATATGATAGCATGTGTTTTTTTTTTTTTTTTTCAAATTTTGACTCTGGTGAAAACAGCTAAAGGGTTTGTCCAGGTGAAGAGGGCCTAACAACATGTACTAGCAAGTTTTCCTGCCTGTTTGAAGCATCAGAAGTCAAATTTAAGGAAACTTTTGTTGGTGATGAAAAACAGAAAAAGTCATTAAGCTAAAATTAAGTCAAAAAGCTAAAAATTGCTCTCCCAGGGTAAAGAGGGCCTAAAAACATGTACTATCAAGTTTCTGAGTCAATAACACAGAGATATTCACTTAAAAAGTAAATGTGTTTAACTGTACCAAAATATTAACACTGAAGTATCTGTTGGATGTACTGAGGGGTGCTTTTGTCTTTTCAGTCCAGAGATCGGAAGGTGGCCGGTGACCTGGAGGGTGCTCGGCATCATGGCTCCACCGCACGCTGCTTCAACATCGCATCAACAGTTTTGCTTTCTGTGGGGTATCTGTCTGTCCTCATTACCTTCATCTATGTGGTTGTGATGTCTTCTAGGTATTATTATTACAGCTTTGGGAACAGATACTTTGGAAAATAGTGGCTGGAGTATTCTCAAATGCATTGTTCCTTGACCCATTTCTGACCTATCTTGAAAGAGTCATCAAAGTCTGTTCTTAGCTTTTTGAGTTTTCCTGCCGTCAGAAGCTCCTCACAGCTGTAACAGCAGGGCACTCAGAGTAAAGCTGTTTTATCTACAGACCAAATGTTATCATGGTCAGTTCATGCTAAAGATCAGGGTGGGCAACTTTGGTGACAGTTAGGGCCACATTAGTTTTATTTTTACTTTCAGAGAGCCAAATACAAAACAAAATGAGAACATTTATAAAACATTAAAATGACCTTCAATTGGACAAAACTAATTATATATAGATTTTATCTGAATTTTTCCAAGTCATTTAAGCTCTTAACAAAACCGTAAAGATTAATTTAATGAGCTAAACATAAAATTTAAGGTAATTCAGGGTACTTTTTTCAGTGCAGTAAACTGGTACATACTGCCACATTTATGGGTGGGATAAGGGTGATCTGAATGTTTGCTGCAGCTCAATCAGAAGTTAGAACTTTCTGGTTTTGGAGAGATTTTTTTGTCCAATGGTTCAAATGCACAACGAAACATGTCAACAATGTTGATGTTTTGCTGGAATAAAATGACATCATGTCCACAAAAGCGTTTCGTTCTCTTCTTCTGGAGTAGTGTGAGCTCAGGTGAGATGGTGGGCCAACTTTTCCTCCAGCTTGGATTTCACTTTTTTTTTCTGCAGCAGGTTGAGAATTACAATCTTATGATAATAAATAAAGTTATTTATTAGGAGGAACACATTGAAGGAATGAGATTTAATGTAAATGTGAAAAAAAGTGTATGAGATTTTCTTGAAGCAAGTTAATCCATGTGGATTGTTTTCTGTTTTATTCTTAAATTTATTTTACTGTTTTCTTAATGATCGCTCAATAAAAAACAAAAGGCTGATGTTACTGTTTGAAACCACATGAACATCAGCCTGAATCTTTCACAAACACAAATAAACAGCAGTGCTTTAAAAATCAGTTGATAGTTCATTCCTAAAATAAAGTGATGACCTACTTTAAGGATAATAAATTGCCATTCCTCTCAGATCTTGCAAATAAAATAAAGTCATATTGAGCATTTTTTAAAAGATGAACAAACAGACCATCAAATAAATAATAAATGTTCCTAAGTGTGAAATATAAGACATGTGTCTTTTATGTAGATATTATAACTTGTATTTCTTCACCTCTTCATCAAATACAAAGCTGAGCTTCCAGCAAACAAAGTTAAGTTTTCAGGGCCCTCCATCCTGTGGTTAAAGCATGCTGTGTCTCTGCAAACAGACAACCTGCACATCGTCCAGGAGACCACAACATCTCACTTTTAATTTCCGACTCACCATCCAAGTCTGGCAGTATGAACATCACTGTGGTGACAGAGACTGTGTGAAAAATAAGCTGTGAATTCACCATGCAGATGAACAGAGCTGAGTCCCCTTCAGGGCTCCAGCCATGTTCTTAAAAAGTCTCTCCCACTCCCCCTCATTCAGCACCTCGGTGAAGAGGGTTCGAACCTGCGAGAAGAAACACAATAGGTAAACATTAGCAGACTGTAGTGAATTAAAAAAATGTTTATATATAATTACATTTTACTAAAGCATTGTTGATTGAAAAAAGGTTAATATTGGATCTTTATCCGAATCCCAAGACACTGAGGGCCTGATCCACTAAGATCCAAAATAACGAGTGCTAAATTGCTTGTGCAAACCAAAAAAATTGCACATGCTATGATAACAGGCGCAAAAGTGATGCAGACCGCCCCCTTTAAAGGAGGATTTTACGTGTGCTACCAGCTGTCACCATGGAGAGTTTGGGAGAGCAGAGTGGCTGTAAATGAAAAACGAAGTCCAAAGCCATGGAGTTGGAGGCAAATAAACACACTTGCAATAATCTGTTGTCTGTTTTTGCTGTCTGTTATTTTGACGGACAAGGTCTCACTTTTCCCTTATGCCATATTTCTGTCTGTCATTTTTAATTTTCCTTTTCTGATTGCAATTAAACATAATCTAAGTGACAGCATTCACATAGTTACACAGCTTCATCACCAATAACCTCTCATGTGAAGAGCAGTCTTACATTTACGCACACACAGACTGAGCGGGTACTCCTGTCTTTTCCGCACTGACAACCTCTAAACCTGCTGTCAGTGCGTGGAGAGTGTGATGCAGTCAGCTCTGAGTGACGGAGTTATTGTAGCTTAGAAGGTTTTTTTTTTTTAACACAGGTTAAATGACTTCCTCCATGATGTATTAAGACAGAGAGGGTTTACTTTACACATGCGTCTGCATCAGTGTGACGGCACTCTGAATTTTCCCTCTATTCCAGTCCATCATAATGACAGACAGCCTCCAAGTCTTCCTGTTTTTCATCAAAAAAAAAAAGTCAGTGATGGAAAATTTTCGGTTAATGCGACCCCTGTTTCTTGCCACAATGGCCACGGCCTTTTGTGCGTAACGTTGTGCCTGTCTTGCACCTGCCTTTCAAACAAACTAAATTTAGATGCAAAAACACCACACACAATCAGTTGCAGGTTTGATAAGTCACATTGCGAGTGCTAAATGATTACATTTGCATGTCCTTCTCCCAGTATTTTGCGCGTTCCAATAATCTGCATGTATTCTGCATATTCATGAGGGGAAAAAATGCTAAAAGGACTGCATGTGTCTTGAAGATTCAAAAACAAGGCAACTGGACTGTGTAGAGTTTGTTGGGAAGACGTTTCACTTCTCATCCAAGAAGCTTCTTCAGTTCCAAATGGCAGGAACATTTAGAAAATTTCGTTAACATTTTAATGTTTGTCTCTACAATTAAATAACTTGTAATTCATCAATCTGACATCATTACAAACTAAATATTGTGATAGCCCGGGTTGTCATGAAAAAAAATGATCTGAAATGAAATGGCTCTTTGACAAAAGTCTAGAGAAGACCTCCTGCACTGATGTGACCAGTGGTAGACCTGAATGCAGCAGTGTTCACAGCATTGGTCTCATTTTTTTAGTGGCGATATCTCATATACGATGCTTTGTTTTCTTTAGAGTATGAGGGCTGAAAACTAAAGTAAAATCGAGCATTATTACACATTAAAAATAAAACCACATCGACGAAACAGCTTCAAAAACTAAATACAAAACTTGAATACAGCAGGACTACATGAATACAGCAAGTAAATAAACATTTTTTTCTTCCACAGCATTCCTTCACTATGGTAATTTTCTGACAGTCCAGACACCATCAAGCCATCATTGGCAGCGTTTTGAGACAGAGTGAAGTTGTCTGGCTGGGACGGCTCATTTGGAGGAAAACAAGGTTGTAGCTCACAGTCCTCATGACAGTTAAAAAGAGGGTCAGGTTTGTTACTACGTTGTTTCATTGATGAGTTATTGACCTGGGGTAGTTTCACATGCACACTTCGAATTTAAGTGTAATACTTTTTCAATAACATATTTTTAAAACAATAAGATACTGTGAAAATTTCCATTCAGTAGTACCAAAAGTATTAAAGCTTACAAAATGGATCTACAATGAAATCTTCAATCAAAGAGTTTACTCACATAAAAGAAAAAAAATATTTATACCTCAATGGAAAGTCATTATTTAATAAAATTTTGAGTGCATTATCACGTTCTTACTATTTTTTACTTTATCTGAACAAAAAACTGGTTGAAACAACTGTCTTGAATTTACTATTTAAGCACCATTAACAGAAAAAAACAACCATTGATAACAAAGGATGTGTTAGTTAATACAACAAGTCCACCTTTGAGAATTTGCTGCCCACGTGTTGTATGTTCAGTTATTTTTCCTGAAGCTACATTTTTGAACTGCAGGTTGTTTGTGGAACAAAAAAGATCTCTCCTTCAAGAAATATTTATAATTTGGATTATTTCAGTCTTTGCTGTGGTATGGAAATATATATTGAATATTGAATTTCTTGCCGGTGTTGTATTGAAATGTTTAATTCTGGTATCTGACAACCCCATACTGGACTATATGCAACAGTATCATTTTAAATGAATGTAGAAGTACTGGAATATCAGCTGGGTGTCATCAGAACCCTCAACCACCGGCTGAGAGTGTTCCTACAAGGAAGGAAGGGAAGGAAAAGGAACAGAAACACATTAGAGAAGCCCTGAAAACCTGTGGATACCCAAAGTGGACCTTTTTGAAGAACAAGAAAAGAAAGGACACGAAGCATGAAAGGGAAGAGAGACGTAAGAACATTGTGATTCCTTATGTTGCAGGTTTATCTGAAAAACTCAAGAGAATCTTTGGCAAACACCACATTCCTGTTCTGAAGATTCAAAGGCAAGGCAACTGGACTGTGTAGAGTTTGTTGGGAAGACGTTTCACTTCTCATCCAAGAAGCTTCTTCAGTTCCAAATGGCTGGTGCTGGAAGCAGATATTTATCTTGCTAGAGGAAAAACAACAACAATGGAAGGGAGGAGTTGGAGAACGACCCATAGAAACTTATCCCAGGGTGATGTAACCCCTGAGAGTCGTTACCCTGAATGGGTCAGCCATCCGAGACAACAAGCTGACGGTCACAGAGGCAGAGCAACTCAGGTTGAAGATAACAGCGGCTCTCTCGAATGCGAAAACACCTCCTTCTAACCTCACAAGCCAGGAAAGAAGAGCCTTGTCATCACTGCAAAAAGATGAAAACATAACCATCTTGCCTGCATACAAGGGGAGATGCACGGTGATACTCAACACAAGTGATTACCATGACAAGGTAATAAGCCTCCTCAGTGATACCACTACTTATGAGATTCTGAAACGGGACCCCACCAACATCTACAAGAAGAAGGTAATAAACTTACTCCAACAGCTGGAGAAGGATGGAGTGATCGACAGGCCACTCTACTACAGGCTCTACCCAGGGGAAGCAGTCCCATGCATTTATGGACTTCCAAAAATACACAAGGAAGGTGCACCCCTTAGACCCATCGTCAGCAGCATCAACTCAGTCACCTACAACATAGCAAAACATTTGGCCACAATCTTAGCTCCCCTTGTTGGCAACACTACTCACCATATCAGAAACTCACAGGACTTCGCACAGAAAATAAAGGACATCACACTGGACCCAGAGGAAACCATGGTTTCCTTTGATGTCACATCACTTTTCACCAGCATTCAGACCACAGAGGCAGTCCAAGCAGTAAGAAAACAACTCTTACAGGACAGTACACTGGAGGTCAGAACCAACCTCACCCCTGACCACATTTGCTCCTTACTGGACCTCTGCCTGAGTACCACCTACTTCCAGTTCAGGGACCACTACTACAGGCAGAAACATGGATGCGCCATGGGCTCCCCTGTATCTCCCATAGTAGCTAACCTGTACATTGAAGAGGTGGAGAGAAAGGCCCTAGCTTCATTCCATGGAGCAGCACCAAGCCACTGGTTTAGGTATGTGGATGACACCTGGGTCAAAATCCAGACACATGAAGTAGAGGCTTTCACAGACCACATCAACACAGTGGACAACAACATTAAGTTCACGCGTGAAGATGTTAAGGACAACGTTTTGGCCTTTTTGGATTGTGCAGTACACTTGGAGGCAGATGGGGGTCTCAACGTTGAAGTGTACCGGAAACCCACACACACGGATCAATATTTACTCTTTGATTCGCACCATCCGCTTCAGCACAAGCTGGGTGTCATCAGAACCCTCAACCACCGGCTGAGAGTGTTCCTACAAGGAAGGAAGGAAAGGAAAAGGAACAGAAACACATTAGAGAAGCCCTGAAAACCTGTGGATACCCAAAGTGGGCCTTTTTGAAGAACAAGAAAAGAAAGGAGACGGGGCATGAAAGGGAAGAGGGACGCAAGAACATTGTGATTCCGTATGTTGCAGGTTTATCTGAAAAACTCAAGAGAATCTTTGGCAAACACCACATTCCTGTTCACTTCAAGCCTGGAAACACATTAAGGCAGAAGTTGGTCCATCCCAAGGACAAAACACCAAGACATAAACAGAGCAATGTGGTGTATGCAGTCCAGTGCAGTGAGGAATGCTCAGACCTGTACATTGGGGAAACTAAACAACCGCTTCACAAGCGTATGGCTCAACACAGGAGAGCCACTTCCTCAGGTCAGGACTCAGCAGTCCACCTTCATTTAAAGGACACGGGACACTCTTTTGAGGACAGCAATGTACAGGTGTTGGCGAGAGAAGATAGATGGTTTGAAAGAGGAGTTAAAGAAGCCATCTTCACCAGACTGGAGAAGCCTTCTCTTAACAGAGGTGGTGGACTCAGACACAACCTCTCACCTACATATAATGCAGTGTTAAGCTCTCTCCCCAGGAAGCTCTCCAAACACTCTCACCTGGACACATGTGACCATAACACCTCACATGACAGGGGGAGTTAATGACCCATTCAGGGTAACGACTCTCAGGGGTTACATCACCCTGGGATAAGTTTCTATGAGTCGTTCTCCAACTCCTCCCTTCCTTTGTTGTTGCTTTTCCTCTAGCAAGATAAATATCTGCTTCCAGCACCAGCCATTTGGAACTGAAGAAGCTTCTTGGATGAGAAGTGAAACGTCTTCCCAACAAACTCTACACAGTCCAGTTGCCTTGCCTTTGAATCTTCAGAACAGGAATGTGGTGTTTGCCAAAGATTCTCTTGAGTTTTTCAGATAAACCTGCAACATAAGGAATCACAATGTTCTTGCGTCTCTCTTCCCTTTCATGCTTCGTGTCCTTTCTTTTCTTGTTCTTCAAAAAGGTCCACTTTGGGTATCCACAGGTTTTCAGGGCTTCTCTAATGTGTTTCTGTTCCTTTTCCTTCCCTTCCTTCCTTGTAGGAACACTCTCAGCCGGTGGTTGAGGGTTCTGATGACACCCAGCTGATATTCCAGTACTTCTACATTCATTTAAAATGATACTGTTGCATATAGTCCAGTATGGGGTTGTCAGATACCAGAATTAAACATTTCAATACAACACCGGCAAGAAATTCAATATTCAATATATATTTCCATACCACAGCAAAGACTGAAATAATCCAAATTATAAATATTTCTTGAAGGAGAGATCTTTTTTGTTCCACAAACAACCTGCAGTTCAAAAATGTAGCTTCAGGAAAAATAACTGAACATACAACACGTGGGCAGCAAATTCTCAAAGGTGGACTTGTTGTATTAACTAACACATCCTTTGTTATCAATGGTTGTTTTTTTCTGTTAATGGTGCTTAAATAGTACATTCAAGACAGTTGTTTCAACCAGTTTTTTGTTCAGATAAAGTAAAAAATAGTAAGAACGTGATAATGCACTCAAAATTTTATTAAATAATGACTTTCCATTGAGGTATAAATATTTTTTTTCTTTTATGTGAGTAAACTCTTTGATTGAAGATTTCATTGTAGATCCATTTTGTAAGCTTTAATACTTTTGGTACTACTGAATGGAAATTTTCACAGTATCTTATTGTTTTAAAAATATGTTATTGAAAAAGTATTACACTTAAATTCGAAGTGTGCATGTGAAACTACCCCAGGTCAATAACTCATCAATGAAACAACGTAGTAACAAACCTGACCCTCTTTTTAACTGTCATGAGGACTGTGAGCTACAACCTTGTTTTCCTCCAAATGAGCCATCCCAGCCAGACAACTTCACTCTGTCTCAAAACGCTGCCAATGATGGCTTGATTGTGTCTGGACTGTCAGAAAATTACCATAGTGAAGGAATGCTGTGGAAGAAAAAAATGTTTATTTACTTGCTGTATTCATGTAGTCCTGCTGTATTCAAGTTTTGTATTTAGTTTTTGAAGCTGTTTCGTCGATGTGGTTTTATTTTTAATGTGTAATAATGCTCGATTTTACTTTAGTTTTCAGCCCTCATACTCTAAAGAAAACAAAGCATCGTATATGAGATATCGCCACTAAAAAAATGAGACCAATGCTGTAAACACTGCTGCATTCAGGTCTACCACTGGTCACATCAGTGCAGGAGGTCTTCTCTAGACTTTTGTCAAAGAGCCATTTCATTTCAGATCATTTTTTTTCATGACAACCCGGGCTATCACAATATTTAGTTTGTAATGATGTCAGATTGATGAATTACAAGTTATTTAATTGTAGAGACAAACATTAAAATGTTAACGAAATTTTCTAAATGTTCCTCTTCAACATTGCATCAAGTGTTTTGCTTGCTGTGGGGTGCCTGTCTGGCCTTACTGCCATCATCTGAGTGGCTGTGATGTCTTCTGAGCGTAGGCTATATATTATTATTCTAACAGCTATCGAGACAACTACTAATTTTATAACTCATATTTCTTCACCTCTTCATCAAATATAAAGCTGAACTTCCAGAGAACAAAGTTTGGTTTTCATTTTTCTTCCTGCGGTGGAGGCATGCTATATCTCTGCAAGCAGACCACCTGCACATCCTCCATTAGACCACAACAGCTTTTAATATCTGGCCCACCATAGAAGTATGGCAGCACTAACGTCACTGTGGTGGCAGAGACTGGGTGAAAAATAAGCTGTGAACTCACCATGCAGATGAAGAGCTGAGCCTCCTTTCGGGCACCAGCCATGTTATTACAAAGTCTCTCCCGCTCCCCCTAATTCAGCACCTTGGTGTAGAAGGTTCGGACCTGCTAGAAGAAACACAATAGGTAAGTATGCGCAGACTGTATTAAATGAAAAATGTTTATTTATAATAACATTTCAGACAATCTCTGATATGTCAGTATTTCTAAATTCATTTAAAATGATACTGATGCATATAGTCCCATATGGGTTGTCAACATACCAGAATTGAACATTTCAATACAAACACCAGCAACAAATTCAATATTCAATACATATTTCTATACCACAGAAAAAAAACCCCTGAAATAATCAAAGTATTTACTTTCTTTCACATGATGAACACTTTGAAGATCTGATTTTAAATCTGTTTTGCAAGCTTCAGTGCTTTCGGTACAATTAAATGGAAATTTTCACAGTGTCTTATCGTTTAAAATATGTTATTGAAAAGTACTGAAGTATCTTGTTTTACAACCTTTCTCCTATATATCAAGTAAAGAGAATGTCAATTCTCTAATCCTATTTCCACAGTCTGTTTTAGAGACAGACATGTAACAGAACAAACAACCTGTAGTAAAAGACAAGATAATTACTACACGTAATGAGGAATGATTTAATGCATTCAGAACTGAATATAAAATCTTTTATAGTCTACATCACAATGCATCAATTAAATGATAATGTTTGACACTACTCAGTATTTTATATAATGGCTACTATTGCTACTGAATACCAAAATTTCCCTAAGAGTATGAATAAAATTTTATTAAAAAATGACTTTCCATTGTAGTTACCTCTGCCAAGGAGGTTATGTTTTTGCCGGCATTTGTTAGTTTGTTTGTTTGTCTGTTTGTCTGTGTTCAAGATAACTTGAAAAGTTATGGACGGATTTGGATGAAATTTACAGCAAATGTGTGGAATGGGATAAGGAACAAATGATTAGACTTTGGGACTGAACTGAACTGAACTGCTTTGATACTTTTTACGCTATTGAATGGAAATTTTCACTGTGTTTTGAAACTATGTTATTGAGAAAGTACTGAAGTATTTTTTTAACCTCACTCCTACATATCAAGTAAAGAGAATGTCAATTCTCAAATCCTATTTCCACAGTCTGTTTTAGAGACAGACATATAACAGAACAAACAACATGTAGTAAATGACAAGATGATTGCTACGCATCATGAGGAATGTTTAATGCATTCAGAACTGAATATGAAACCTGTTATAGTCTACATTACAGTGCATCAATTAAGTGATTATCTATCTATCTATCTATCTATCTATCTATCTATCTATCTATCTATCTATCTATCTGTTGTACAGTTGTGGAGGTGAATCATACTAAATCTTTAATGGCAAATATTTACATTTGCCCTGCCTTGGACTGAGAGAGGCACAATTATTAACACAATGTATCTGTAGATAAATGCATAAAAGTTGATAATAGTTATTTGCAGATACAACAAGTCCAGAAAACATTAACTGCTGATATTTCTGCCTTACATATTTGTCATTTACGCTCGTTGGCCACTTTATTAGGTAGGACCCCCTTTTACTTCAGTTCTTTTGTGGCATAAATCCAACCAGGTGCTGGAAACATTCCTATGAGATTTTGGTCCACATTGACATGATAGCATCAAAAATTTGCCACAGATTTTTTGAGCTACACATTTATTATGTGGATCTCTTGCTTCACCACATCCTGAAGGTGCTCTATTGGATTGAAATCTGGTGACTGTGGAGGCCACTGGAGCACAGTGAACTCATTGTCATGTTCAAGACACCAGTTTGATGTCATGTGAGCTTTGTGACAGGGCACATTAACCTGCTGAAAGCAGTCGTTTAAAGAAAGGCCCACTGTGGTCAAACAGGGATGGACACGGCTGACAACAACACTCAGTTAGACTGAGGCATTTAAACCAAGGTAAATTGGTAATTAGGGGTCCAAAATGTGTCAAGAAAATAAGACAGCATGTAAATGTTGCTGCACAAATGGAAACCCATTAGCCAAGGCAACATTCTTCCAAACTTCCATTTTCAAATGTTGGTGAGTCTGATGAATTGTAGCCTCAGTTTCCTGACCCGAGGTGGTCTTCAGCTGCTGTAGACCATCCATGATGTGTTGGTCTTCTGAATCCCTTGCTTTTTCTGAGAGGTGATTTCAGTTGTGTCAGCTTTTCATCATCTCAAACCTTTCATGTCATTCTCCTCTGACCTCTGGCTTTGACGGGGTGTTTTCACCCAGAGAAAGATGTCACCTTCAAAGTCACGTCCTCACCCTCTAAATCACATCATCGGTCATACTTTCACAGGTTGTTCACAACGTCCTGCTGCAGCTTCTCCTCCAAACTCTGAGCTGATCTGACGGCGACGAATCCTGCACCCATGAATCCTGAGTTTGTTCCGCTGCAGGGGATGGGGTATCCTGGACAGCATGGAGGGGATCAAATGGTCCAGTCCACCACAGTGAACATCATCACTGAGCCCGCTCAAGACCACTTCATCTGGTCTTTCTTAATTTCTCCTACGGGAACCCCTTCTGCCTGGGACTGGTGGCTCTCATCTACTCCATCAAGGTCTGTTTACATGCAAGAGCTCTCCTGTATTCAAGTTTTGTATTTGGCTTTTGAAGCTGGTTTGTCAGTGTAGTTTATTTTGAATTTGTGGATGCTCGATTTTACTTTAGTTTTCAAGTTAGTTCTGGAACAGTGGTCACCAACCTTTCCAGCCCTCATACACTAAAGAGTACAAAGTGTAGTATATGAGATATCGCCACTAAAAAATGAGACCAATGCTGTATACACTGCTGCATTCAGGTCTTCCACTGGTCACAGCAGTGCAGGAGGTCTTCTCCAGACTTTGTCTAAGAACCTCTGTCGTTCCAGGCCAGACCAAGGCCATTTTTTGCTACCTACAGTCCCGTGTTTATTGTTATTGTGTTAATGCACTTAAAACCTCTACCCTTTCAAGCAGGATCAAGTTTAAAACATTTTTTTCATGATAACCTAAGCTATCACAATATTTAGTTTGTAATCATGTCAGATCTATGTATTCGAAGTTATATGATTGTAGGACAAAACATAAAAATTTAAACAACATTTTAATCTCACATAACTATATTGACCATGTGACTAACATGACGTCACTCTCTTCTGCCGTTGTCAATACACTATAATGCATTTTAGCCGAAAATTACCACAGACATACATCTTTCAGCCATTAAAGTAACAAAAATTAACATAAATATGAAACAAAAATGTCACTGAGTCTGTCTAATGTGGCGATCTTTCCAGGGATGATGACTGGTGCTTGTTTTGGATACATGAGGATACTTATATGAACACACACAGCAATAACGTTTGCTGATAGAGACTTAGAGAGTTTGATAAAAGGCAGAAACCTCAATGGGAACATCCAAGTTACCTGAGGGTGCAGGTGTATAGATTTTGGGCTTACCAGAGTGACTTGGTAAAAAGACTTAAGGATACTTCAGGATCAGATGATACTAGTTGCTAATTTGTGTTAATCTGAAGTCTGTGGCTCTCGTCATGTAGATCCTCCTTGCTGTAATGAACATTTATACTTGCACAGACCAAAAATAATGCTTTTGAAGACAGACCAAAATGCCAAATGAAAGTTAATCTTCGGAGTAACTATTTGGCTTACACTGATTTTTCATTGACTAAAGACACAGCCATGTTTTAAATAATACGTTTTCTTGACAGATGCTAGCATTAGCATTAGCATACAAAGTGTTTCTGTTGCATATGACAGTTTAAGCTTCATAAAATCACTCACTATTTTAAAACTGACATTTAAAGCTTTTTCAGAATTCCCCACTAGAAAACAGTAGATGGTTATGGTTGGATATGCAGGTTTGAGTTCAAAAACAGGACATTTTTTACTTATTTAGCAAAAACATCCATTAAATTAGTGAAGTCAAGAGCAAATGGTCAATACAAATCATACTTGGAACAATGATGAACAAGCCTTTTCACTTCTAAATATGGTACAGTCCAGCCTTAGTACAGTGGCCGTCGAGGGCAAATGGCCTACAGCCAGGGGTTAAAGTGGGCCAGAGCCCTTTTGTGAGCTCAGCTCCGCCACCTAAGTCAAATAAATAAACTTTTCAATTCAAACTGGCAGTGGCACCATGGACTACAGATAATTTTCGCATGCACAACCTGTGTGGCCCTTTCATAAGCACCGAGATGCTCAACAAATAAGAGAGCAACATCACCCTCTGCTGGCCACGCCTTCTTTAATATGCAACACCTACGAGTCAGTCACATGTTTGTATGTGCTGCTGTTACTATGTGTCCGTACTGTAAGTCTGCGCCCTCACATTGCACTTCTTCTGTTCTAAGACGCAGATTGTGCTTTGATTTCTTTTCAGAAAGGTTTTGTCAGAGTGTGGTTTGAGGATGATTTAGATTGCTGCATTGTCACATCTTGTTTGGTTTGTCTTCATTTTTTGGAATATATTTTCTCCTTGTGTAGCCTATGTAGTTTGTTTTATTTTCCGTGTTTCCCCTGCCTTTGTTAATCTCATGTGTTTCACCTGTCTTGTTTCACTCACCTGTGCGTCTATATAGGTTTTTATGTTCACTTAAGTCTTTGTCCGAGTCTCTGTGTTAGGTTGTTAGTTTGCTGTGTTTCTCTGTTAGTTAGCCATGTTAGATTGCTATGTGTGCGTTTTGCCTGTTAATCCAGCCTTAATTTTTCTGTTGAGAATAAAGCAGATATAGTTTTTTGCAATAATTTACGTAATTTTTCTTACTGCGCCACAGCACCCTATTTTAGGGCTCCCTCACCTGTCAAATCCCACGCTAACCACCGCCTACAACTCCTCAATGCAGATCTGAAAAAGGAAACAGTTGTTTCAGTCACAATTGTTTTGGGCATTAAAAGTTGTAGGTAATTAATGGCAAACAGCTAACCTTAGAACCACAACCAATTCTTACCCTTCACATTTTCTGAATTTGATAATACACAGGGGGTCAGATTGGAAGCTGTGGGAGGGCTAATGCAGACACCGGGCAGCCAGTTGATGATCACTGGTCTGGAGTTTACTTTAAGTGCTTTTGATTATTGAAAAAAGTCAACTTTATACACATTATGTGTGCATAATGAGGAGATAATTGTAGGAGGTTATTGGTCTTGGTATGAGTATTGATTTGAAAGTCTGGTGTTGCCCATCTCTACAGTGCACTGAATCTCAGTGTAGCTTAAGCAGCTGATCTCTCTCCCAGCTTTTTTTCCCCTTTTATTTTTGTTTTCATTTCTTTGTTTATATGTTTTATTCTGCTGTGTTTCGTTTTTATTTATTACTGTGTTCTGATGTACTGTGTGGAGCACTTTGCATTGCCTGGTTGCTGAAAGCTGCTATACAAATGAACGTGCCTTGCCCGCCATCTGATGATAATCCATGATCTAAGCAAAGAACATGTTTTTATGTAATTTATACTAAAAATATTTTCCCAGCAATAACAGAGATATTCACTTAAAAGTAAATGTGTTTAACTATACCACCAACATTAACACTGAAGTATCTGTTGGATGTACTGAGAGGTGCTTTTGTCTTTTCAGTCCAGAGATCGGAAAGTGGCTGGTGACCTGGAGGGTGCCCGGCATTATGGCTCCACCGCACGCTGCTTCAACATCGCATCGAGTGTTTTGCTTGCTGTGGGGTATCTGTCCTGCCTCATTGCCGTCATCTGTTTGGCTGTGATTTCTTCTAGGTATTAGTATTACAGCTATGAGAACAGAAAGAGTCATCAAAGTCTGTTCTTAACTTTTTGAGTTTTCCTGCTGTCAGAAGCTCCTCACAGCTGTAACAGCAGGGCGCTCAGAGTAAAGCTGTTTTATCTACAGAGCAAATGTTATCATGGGTCAGCTCATACTAAAGATCAGGGGGTGAGAAACTTTGGTGACAATTAGGGCTACATTAACATTATTTTTACTTTCAGGGAGCCAAACTTTTACAACATAAAATGAGAACATCAATAAAACATTAAAATTACCTTTAATTGGAAAAAAACAAATTATCTTGATCTTTAATTATATATATTATATTGATTCATTCCACATAGAGTGAAATATTTCAAGTCTTCAGTTCTTGCAAGTTTGTTGATTATGGCTTACAGATAATGAAAAGCCAAATTCAGTGTCTCAGAAAATTAGAATATTGTGAAAAAGTTCAATATTGGAAAGTCATGGTGTCACACCCTAAGCAGCTTATTAACTCAAAACCCCTGCAAAGTTTCCTGATCCTTTGAATGGTCTCTTAGTCTGGGTCAGCAGGCTACACAATCACAGGGAAGACTGCTGACCAGACAGATGTCCAGAAGACAGTCACTGACACCCTCTACAAGGAGGGTGAGCCACAAAATGTCATTGCTAAAGAAGCTGGTTGTTCACAGTGCTGTATCCAAGCATATTCATAGAAAGTTGAGTGGAGGAAAAAGTGTGGTAGGAAAAGTTCCACCAGCAAAAGGGATAACTGCAGCCTTGAGAGGGTTGTCAAGAAAAATCCATTCAAGAATTCAGGGGAGCTGAGGCTGGAGTCAGCACATCAAGAGCCACTATGTACAGACAAATCCTAGTCAAGCCACTCCTGAACCAGAGACATGGACAGAAGTGTCTTACCTAGGCTGTGAAGAAAAAGAATTGGTCCAAAGTCCTCTTTTCAGATGAAAGTAAATCTTGCATGTCATTTGGAAATCAAAGTCCCAGAGTCTAGAGCACATGTGTCAAACTCAAGGCCCACGGGCCAAATGTGGCCCACCACGTCATTTTATGTGGCCCACGAGAGCTTAAAAGGTAGGATTGTCTTATTATAAATAATGCTGCGTTCCAGTTACATCGGAACTGGGAAGAGGGAAGTGGGAATAACGTCATCTCTGAGTTATCAGCGTTCCAGTTACAAAGTAGGAAAAAACGTGCTGATCCACCAGGCTATTGTTAGCTGTTGTTAGCACGCCCTGTGTTATAGTTCAAACATATTTGTGCTCTATTGTAAAGTGTCTTGAGATAACACTTGTTATGAATTGGCGCTATACAAATAAAGATTGATTGATTGTTTGATTGATTGATTGATTGACATATTACATGAAGAATGTAAATAACACTATAGCAGCATTTCCATAAATATAAGTCGAACAGTACCATGTATACGGCTGATTTAGGGCGACAAACACGAGTCAGAAGTGCTTTTAAACCGATTATAACAGGAGCTTAATAACTGTTTACACTGGGGGCAGCCATCTTCGATTGTCAACTCGGGGGTGGTGAAGATCCTCCGAGTTCCCAGTGGGAAATTCCGACCTCTGGGGGCGTTCCAGTTGAAATTTCCCACTCGGAACTCGGAAATCCCGACTTCCAAGTACAACTGGAATGCACCATAAGTCAAAAGGGTGCATTGAACATAAACTACATTTCTCATAATGCATTACGTTAGTGACTGCATCCCACCGCTAGGTTGTGGTGTTTCCACAGCAATGCCATTTTCCGAACAACTGGAATTAAGAAATACAAACAATGATCCCAAAATGTCCAGGAAGAGAAAAGTTGATGCAGATGGAAGGCTGTTTCAAGAAAGATGGGAAGGTGAATATATGTTTGTCCTTCAAGGAGAAAAAACGTCTTTTGTGTTATGAGGCAGTGGTGGTTGACAAAGAGTAGAATCTACGTCAGCATTTTGGCACCAAACACCAGGCTAAGTATGCCTAGTTGAGCCTTCAAGAAAATCAACAAATGGTGCAAGAATTAAAAGGAAAACTGCAATCGCAGAAGGATGTGTTCAAGAAAGCCACAACCAAAAGGAAATATGGCAGTGAGAGCTAGCTTTATTGTGGCTGAAGAAATTGCCTGCACTACAAAGTCTTCTTCAGAGGGTGCATTTTTGAAGCAGTGCATGCTGAAGGTCTTTGAGCAGGTGTGTCCCGACCAGATACAGACTTTTAAAAACCTCAGTTTATCAAGAAACACCATCACGGACCGAGTTAAGGAACTAGCAGGAAACCTAGCAACACAGCTGGCCAAAGAGAAACGCAGCTATATAGCTTTTTCAGTCACTTTTGGCCCTTTGAGGGCAACCATAATGCTGATGTGGCCCTCAGTGAAAATGAGTTTGACACCCCTGGTCTAGGGGAAGAGTGGAGAGGCACAGAATCCATATGGCTTGAGGTCCAGCGTGAAGTTTCCACAGTCAGTGATGATTTGAGCTGCCATGCCGTCTGCTGGTGTTGATTCTCTGGGTTCTAATTTCCTGGCGCAGCACAGGGTGGCAGAGCGTGACACACCCCATGCAGTGGTAATTTCCTCTGGCGCACCACTGTGCGCAGCCAATTTGGCAATTTGGTGGACCGGCTGCACTGAGATGGGTGTGGTGGCGCACCAGGGGGAGGTGTGGACAGATTCAGCATGAACAGAAGGTGCGCTGAAAGCGCGCCCGGTGCAGTGGTAATTTGGCTAACAGGTGCACTGTGCGCACACGTCACCAAAACCTCACAGGCAGGTATCCAGAATGTCAGGCACATTTCAATGCAATAAACAATCATGGCAACCACCGTTTAATGTAACTGTCTGAACCAGCACATACATTTGTATCTATCTTAACTGTCCCGTCACATCTGATGTCATATCAAAGACGTTTGTCATAGTGGAAACTCTGCGATGTCCTCTGCTGAGCTCATTGTGAGGCTGGTGGAGAGGCCACCCCCAGTGGCCTCCGTGTGCCTTCTTTGATCTGACAGAAGGCACCTCATGAATGTTTTTGCATCGGCAACCTGTAGTCTTTTCCCGACACTGCTGTGCGTCAGAGGGGGCAGTGATACGCCTTGGATGCGTATGGTCTGCTGTAACCAAAGAAGACGAAGAAGCTGTGCATCAGGATGAATGAATCATGTGTTGACCCAGGCCACCGTGCCACTCCATTTGTCAAAGCCATGTTTGAGGAACAAATAATTTCTACACTGATCGTAGGCACATTTTTTTCATTTTCAGTTGGAGCTCCTATAGCAACGTGAGTGCAGACTGTCATTGGCGCCAGTCACATTTGGGAAACCAGACATTGCTGCAAATTGCCTTTTTGAATGTTGGCCTGTTCACCCACAGTGTAAGGGACCCTGATGTATCAACTGGTCACGTTTATAATGCCATCCAAAACGGTTGGCATTATTGTGCTGAGGGATGACTGCAATATTCCAGGCCTAACAGAATTTAACTGTATTATGTCATACCCAAAGGGGGCTTTAGACAGAAAATCTAACATTATATATTGTTCATCATATCAAACACATACCTGTCGGCTAATTCCCGCTGGAAGGAGCCGGCTCCCAGAAACCCCAGAGTGGTCTGCACTTGTATACACACCCGGATGGCGCGGTTCCAGTGGGTGGTTTTGTTTAACACTGGGACCGGTTCAGTGCATAGATCCAAGAGTACTGCTCTGGGGAATTTAAATCAGCTTATTAGCCAGTCATCATTATGGGCCAGGAAATCTTCATGGTCCCTAAAAACTCTCTCCATCCTGATACACAGTCTGTGTGATCTTCCAGCAGTGCCAGCGCATCTATTGTGCACTATTTACATGCTTACTCAGCAATTAGACTGTTTGTTACACACCTTGTCACAGCTAATCCTATTCAGTCAGTGCTATCCACCGCTCTATATCATTTAAAGATGGAGTATGATGTTTGAACATTGCATACAGTAGTAAGTGAACACATCTATAACACTGCAGACTCAGGTGTTTATGATTACACGGGTCTATAATCTCTGCCACTTGTGCTGGTGGGAGGGATGGAGGCTTGGGTGTGCCTCGCTGCGCCAGACTGCGCCGTGCACGAAAATTGCAAAATGCCCTTGACACACCCCGTTGGCGTGGCATAGGGCAGGTGCGCCGCGCCTGCGCCTGGTCTACAGAATTAGAGCCCTGTGTGTTTTCTGAAGTCCACAGTCAACGCAGCCATCTATGGGGAAATTTTGGGGAAATTTCCTTCTGCTGACAAGCTTTATGGAGGTGCTGATTTCATTGTCCAGCAGGACTTGGCACCTGCCCATGCTGCCAAAAGTACAAAAACTGGTTCAGTGACCATGGTGTTACTGCGTTGATTGGCCAGCAAACTTGCCGGACCTGAACCTAAAATTTCAAAGTTTTACAGAGTTTTCATTGTCTGTAAGCCATATCAAAATTGCAAGAAAAAAAAGGCTTGAAATATTTCACTCTATGTGTAGTGAATCTAAATAGTATATGGATTTCAGTGTGTGAAATGAGTGACCAAAAATTTCATGATATTTGAATTTTTTTTAGCTGTGCTAGTGTATATATATATACATATATATATATATATATATATGTATGTATGTATATATATGTGTATATATATATATATATATAAAGATATATAGACACACACACACACAAACACATATATAAATAAAATTAGAACTGTGCATCTTCTCTTGTCTCACAATTAGATTCAATTAAAAATATTAATTTATCAATTTTCATCACGATGCAACACAGTGAGAAGTATCCTTGATTTTCCATATTACTGCACCAGCCTACTTTTTAGATAGAAAATACAAGCAGTCAGATAAATATCCTTGTCTTATTTTATTGATTAGAATTGGCTTTTGAGATGCAAAAATGTCTTTTCATTCTAAACCAAAATAATTGTATTTCATAGGTTCATCCTCCTACAGTTTACTTTGGGGTTTTTTATTGATGGTCTCTGCATTAATGCATCTTCATCTGTGTCCACATCACGATGCATTGATTAAAAGATTGTCTTTGACATCCCTTCTTTTGTAAGACTCAACAAACAAGAATGTATACCTTTTTCTGCAAATCCAAGTGGGAAACTTTTGGGATTCAACTGGACTGAATGGATTAGATTTTCACTTCAGTTCATCTGTGAGGGGTCATCGTGTTGGGGGTCTGAATGTTTGCTGCAGCTCAATCAGAAGATAATACATTCTGGATTTGGAGAGATGTTTTTCTCCAATAGCTCAACTGCACAATGAAACATGTCAACAATCTTGATGTTTTGCTGGAATAAAATGGCATCATGTCCATAAAAGTGTTTTGTTCTCTTCTTCTGGAGTAGTGTGAGATCAGGTGAGGTGGTGGGCCAACTTTTCCTCCAGCTAGGATTTCATTACCTCCGCCGAGGAGGTTATGTTTTCACTGGGGTCTGTCTGTCTGTTTGTCAGTTTGTCTGTTAGAAAGATTGCGCAAAAACTACAGGATGGATTTACATGAAAATTTTACCAGAGCTGTGGTTTGATCCAAGGAAGAAGCCATTACATTGCTGATCTGATCCAAATTGACATCACAAAAAAACATTTAATTTATAATAGCAAATCCCATTCATTCACAGTATTATGGGAATTGTAGTTCATTTGCAAACTGACATCTAGTTTTTCAAGCCTATTTCACTACATTTCCCAGCTTCCCTTGCAATGCCAGGGGAGGAGTTCTCTACTTTGTCCCACCCACAGCACCATCTGATTGGTTACACACTTGGGTTGCACGCAGAGCACGCTGATCAGCCAATCATCACTGAGAGCTGTGCATGCAGAGTTCTGCTAACAGACACAGCGAAGAGGAGGAGGTTTCATGGCAGATTTAGATAGCTGGAGAAATTTTCACAGTGTTGTTAAAGATGCAAAAACTAAGTACTTTTCAGACTTGGTTTTAAATAATGTCAGCAGGCCTCGCGTTCTCTTTAAAACTATTAGTTCTGTTTTTAATCCGAATCCTTCCACTTTACTGGAGATGACATCTGAAACTTGTGAAAAATTCATCACTTCTTTTATTGATAAAGTTGCTGCTATTAGAGCCACTATATCCTCTTCTGTGCTGTCTCTTACAGTAGCCACTCAGTGCTCTGCTGTTTTTAGTTGTTTTGAGCCTGTGTCATTGTCGGAGCTCACAGGGATAGTGAACAAACTAAAACCCTCCTCCTGTCCCACAGACCCAGTCCCTCCTTGCTTTTTTAAGGAGGTCTGGAGCGCTATCGCTTCTTCTGTCAGGGAGATCATTAACAGCAGCTTGGCTTCTGGCATTGTGCCCTCCTTTTATAAAAAAGCGGTTGTTGAGCCTTTGATTAAAAAACCTGGTCTTGATCCAACACTTTTGTCAAATTACCGGCCTATTTCCAAATTACCCTTTGTGGCAAAAGTTCTATAGAAGTTTGTTTTTGCGCAATTGCAGCCTTTTCTGGACAGTAATGGCACTTTAGACCCGTTTCAGTCTGGGTACAAGGCATTTCACAGCACTGAGTCTGCACTTCTGAAGGTTTTTAATGATCTCTTTTTAATGACTGTTTCGGGTAGTTCGGCCATCTTAGTGCTTTTAGACTTGACAGCTGCCTTTGACACGGTCGACCACAAAATTCTTTAAGACCACTTGGGGGACTGTGTGGGTGTCAGGGGGACTGCCTTGGAGTGGTTCAGGTCCTACCTGTCAGAAAGGTCTTTCTCTGTCAGGCTGGGGACTCCTTTTCTAACCTCCACCCCCCTCTTCATTGTGGGGTCCCCCAGGGTTCTATCCTAGGAGCCGATCTTTTTCGCCCTCTATCTCCTCCCACTTGGAGAAATTTTCCAACAAACATGGCATGTCCTATCACTTTATGCTGACGACTGCAAGATTTACATGCCGATCACGAAGAACAGCCACTGCCCCCCTGACACCCCTATTGGACTGCCCATGTGATGTCAAGGCTTGGTTAGCCGAAATTTTTTAAAGCTCAACAATGAAAAGACAGTGGTGATGGTGTTTGGCGGTGCCCCCATCGACCTCTGACCCCTCACAGAATATGAGCGTCCTAAGGTCACCAGCCTTGGCATTACCATAGACAGGGATTTCGAAATTGGACAAACAGATCAGCAGCGTTTTAAAATCGGGTTTTTATCATCTACGTCTTTTATCGAAAGTCAAACCGTTTTTACCTTTTAACCTTTTTGAACAGATCGTGCACGCTTTTATTTCAAGTCGTCTGGACTACTGCAATGCACTTTATCAGGTGTCAGCCACAAAGCCCTCTCTCGTCTGCAGTTAGTCCAGAACTCTGCAGCACGACTTTAAACAGGTGCCAGAAAGCGCGAACATATCACCCCAATTTTAGCTTCTTTGCACTGTTAATTTTAGAATTGATTTTAAGATCCTTTTGTTTGTTTTTAAAGCTTTGAATGGACTGGCCCCTCAATACATCAAGGACCTCATACAAATCTATACTCCAGTGCGCGGATTGAGGTCCGAGGGCCAGCTCCAGCTCATTGTGCCTAGGAAAAGAATGAAAACCAGGGGGGACAGGGCTTTCTCTGTTGTAGGCCCAAAACTTTGGAATGCCCTCCCCCTTCATGTCCGAACAGCCCCCACAGTGGAATGTTTTAAGTCTCGTCTTAAGACCCATTTTTATTCCCTGGCTTTTAACCTTGCGTGAGTTTTGTGGTCCTCTGTGTCTTTTTATTTTGTATTAACATTATTACATATTTTATTTTATTTTTTATGTTTTTACTTTTGATTTTGTGTGTTTTATTCAAAGCATCTATTTTAGAATTCATGCAATTGTTTGTTTTATGTAATTGATTGTTTTTTTTTATATGAATTGTTTTTCTATGTACAGCACTTTGGAGACGCTTTGTTGTTTAAATGTGCTATACAAATAAAGTGGATTGGATTGGTTTGGATTGAGGAAGTTTTGCTAACAGAGAAAACCCGGTGCTGTTCTGGTGATAATGTCAATGCGGAAATAGTCTGTCATAGCAGAAGTCTGTGTGTGAGTGTAAAAACCTAACCCCCAAATTCCACATAGAGCGAACGTGCCGCACACCGAAGCGCCGTGATTTTGCTCCGACCGACAGGCTAGAGACATCGCCCGCCGGAAGCACCGTGGTGCGCACAACATCAACATCTGTACAAGCAGCAGCAAATTGGTTCAGTCAACAAGTTACAAGACCCACCACTAACTAGGTCACTCTATTGGATGATATTTATATCAACAACAATCACACTTCTTGCAGATTGATATATTTATCCACAATGTGTGTATAAAATAAACAGAGGACAATAATGTTCGATGGAAATCACAATTTATGGGTGGAACTGAGCTGCTTGGCGGAGGTCTGCGCTCTCGGAGTGCTTTTCTAGTTTTCTAAGCTCATAATACATGCATGCATCATGCAACACTTAAACAACTGTTTAAAATTAAAGTTGTTTTATTCTTAACTTTATTTTACTGTGTTCTAAATGGTCTCTCAACAAAAGAACAAAAGGCTGATGTTACTGTTTGAAACCACATGAACATCAGCCTGAATCTTTCACAAACATCAGTACACAGCAGTGATTTTTAAAATGAGTTAATAGTTCATTACCAAAAACAGTGATGACCTAATTTAAGGATGATAAAGTGCCATTCCTCTCAGATCTTGTAAATAAAATAAAGTCAAATTGAGCAATTTTCAAAAGAACAAGCAGAGCATCAAATAAAATAATTAATAACTGTTCCTAAGTGTGAGATATAAGTCATGTGTCTTTTATGTGAATATTATAACTCCTATTTCTTCACCTCTTCATCAAATACAAAGCTGAACTTCCAGGGAACAAAGTTTGGTTTTCATGTTTCATCCTGTGGCGAAAAGCATGCTGTATCTCTGCAAACAGACCACCTGCACATCCTCCATGAGACCACAACAGCTTTTAATATCTGACCCATCATCAAAGTCTGGTAGCATGTGGTGGCACAGACTGTGTGAATAATAAGCTGTGTACTCATCATGCAGATGAAGAGCCCCCAGGGCTCCAGCTATGTTCTTTCGAAGTCTCTCCTGCTCCCCCTCATTCAGCACCTCAGTGTAGAGGGTTCGGACCTGCAAGAAGGAACACAATAGGTAAGTATGCGCAGACTGTACTGAATAAAAAAATGTTTGTTTATGATAACATTTCATTGAAACATCATTGATTAAAAAAAAGGAAAAATGGATCTTTATCAGCAGTTAAGACATTGAGTATTAACATAATGGATGTGCGTTAGAAATGAAAGACATTCGATTTTAGACAATCTCTGATATCCCTCAGTGCAGTCATCTCTGCCCGGACAGTGGCAGCAAATTGTTTCACCATTTGGTTCTTCTCAAGGTTTCTGCTCTTCAAAAGAAAACGATCTTTCCCCCCTGTTGACAAACAGCATGGAAGTCTTCGCCTTCATTCCAGCTTCACCGTCTTCTCCAAATGTTGCCGGTGTATTTTAAATTATCCGTCCAGGACCAGTGGATCCCAGTGGTCCAGCCCAGGGGTGGGCAACTATGGCTCAGGGAGCACATGCAGGAAAAAGTGATTTTTTTTTATTTTCCATCTTAATCCTCAGGAGTTTCTTTAATAAACGTATCAATTGTCTGTAATCACAAAAATGTCAGCCTCCCGAAAACTGTTCATAAAATAATATACATATTTTTTACCCTTTTAAATGAGTCTTTTAAAACTACTTCAACCTGAAATATTCATACCAAATAATTTTATTATGTTTTTAACCCTTTATCAGCCAGGATGTTTACATACATCGACCAGAATTTATTTGACAAAAAACTAAAACACTTTCCATCAAATACTTTGAAATGCATTTTGAGATGGGTTAATGATTGGCAGCAGTGGATCTTTACTCCGCCAAGGAGGTTATGTTTTTGCCAGCGTTTGTCTGTTTGTTTACCGGTATCACGGATAATCGGTAAAGGACAGAAACAGCCTGAACCAGATTGTAAAAGTCTGCTCCAAGATTATTGGAATACAGCTGACAGACCTGAGCTCTCTCTGGGAGAAACGCGCGGTCCAGAAAGCCAGAGGAATTATGGATCAGCCCGGGCACATCCTCTTATCTGATTTTTCTCTTATGCCGTCTGGGCGGCGCTACTATGCACCCCCTAGGAAAACAAATAGATACTCCAACTCATTTATCCCCTCAGCCATCAGGCTGCTAAATGCTGGAAAGATGATATGTGGCCTGTGCCACATCTGGAATTTGCTTATCCTATGGTATCTTAGTAATTTCACCGTGGAACCTAGCTGCTTACTGTATTTATTATTATTATTATTATTAGTATTTATTGCTGATTCTGCAAACCTGTGGGTTCTGACAGGGGAATGTGTTGTCCATATGCTGTTATGAATGTTTGTCTGTTCTCTGATTTGTTTAGATGGCCCAATAAGGCAGGGTAACTGTGAACGGAATTGCCCTTCAGGGATTAATAAAGTTGTCTGAATCTGAATCTGAATCTGAAAATAACTTGGAAAGTTCTGATTTGGATGAAATTTTCAGGAATTGTTGGAAATAGGATATGGAAGAACTGATTAAATTTTGGGACTGATCCGGATCCCTTTGGCGGAGGTCTGCGCTCTCTGAGTGCTATTCTAGTTTTAACCTACTTTAGCCTGAAATAGACACATCAAATATTAATTATATTTTGGGGGATTTTAACCCTTCAAATGCCGATATGTTCAGTTCACACTCCATTGTTTTTAAATCGTTTAAAGCTACTCCAGCCTGAAATGTACTTACCAAATGTTTTTTATAACTTGGGAGGGGTTAAACCCTTATAACACCTGTATGTGGACACAACTCCACTGTTTTCAGTGACAAAAAAATCCATGAAATCCATTGCAGTGTGTTTTTAATTATTTTTACCTCCGCCAAGGAGGTTATGTTTTTGCCGGCGTTGGTTTGTCTGTCTGTCTGTCTGTCTGTTTGTGTTCAAGATAACTTGAAAAGTTATGGACGGATTTGGATGAGATTTTTGGGAAATGTGTGGAATGGGATGAGGAAGACATGATTAGATTTTGGGACTGATCCAGATCACCATCCGGATCCAGGACTTCTTGACAGAACGATCATCCAGTCACCTATTGGGTATGCTTTTGAAAGGTTCTGCCCATTCCCAAACACTTTTTATGGCCTGTTTCTCAGATGGACTAGTGAATTATATTGAACAGTGCATTTAGTGTGTCGTGTCAGGTTAGGAAGTGGGGGTACCCAGAGGAAAGCTTGCATGCACATGGAGAACAGGCAACTTCACACAGAAAGACCTCGACCTCGGGGGAGTTGAGCCCCAGGACTACCAGATCTCTGTCAGGACCACTTTGTCAAGAAACGCAAGAGCAGTTGTTTTAATTAGCTTCATTTGCACATTTTGAATTTGGCAGTATGGCTCTCTCTGCATTTCCACATGGTGACACATTCCTGCCATCCTTGCAGCCCTCAAGGAAAGCATGAGGCAGGGAGAGACACAGCAAAATTGCCAGGAGCAAGCATCAATGACAGCCGACGCTGATTAAGTCAGAAAATGGCATGAAGGAGGAGCTGGGATGTCTTACCGATGCTGATTTAGACCTGGTACTGCTTGGACTTCTAAGTACATGATGATTTACTTGAAAAGAAACATGATCAGACTGTACCTTATCAGTCCACATGGTTTGTCTCTTGGGAAGTCCTGTCGGCTTGCTTCTCCCTCTCTATGTCAATAAATGCACTTTGGTGTACAACAGTGCAGTTACACTCAACGACCATAGAGGCCCCTAGAGAGCTGCCAGAATCTTACTTAGTGCTGCTTTAAGTCAGCAGAGAGGGTCACCCTGACCTGGGCCTGCCTGTATAAGCTGATGATTGACGTAGTGATACGGTGGAACAGCACAGTGGAGATGCTGGACTGTTTACTGGAGCAGCAACCAGCGATCTGAGCAGCTCTGCTGTCACCTGAAGTATGCAGGAACGAAAAAGATTTCTGCACCTTGACAGAGGCTGATATAACAGTCGCAGAAGATGTGGTGAAAGCTCTGCAGCCAGCCAAAAACCTGACTTATTGCACTATAAGATATTTCAGAGCCTTTTAATTTCTGGTTGTTTACTTTTTTTATAATTATTTATTCATTTGTATGGTTGTTTCTCTTCTGATACAATTAGATTTGTTTTCCAACCACTGTAATATATCGCACAAAAGCTTTGTGAGAAAGTCACAGGCAGCAAAGTGAATGTCCTCAGTTTACAATGTGTAGCCACCTTATTTAGCCTGCCTGCCCTATGGTTTGATTTGATTTAACTTTTTACATTTTTGTTATGGTCAGGTCATGTTTAACAAGTAAAATTGGTACTGTGACTGAAATATCCTTAACTGAATCGCAAAACAATCAAATCAAATTTAGTTGTGAATCAAATCGAATCTATTTGGGAAATCTGAATACTGGTGACCCATGGTTGCTTGAGTCTGTGTCAGAAAAATATGTGAGGAGCTAGTGCCAAGTGGTTGAGAGCTGCCATATCTCCATTTTAAAAGTACTGATCAACTGTATGCCTCACATATTTAAAAAAAATAAAAGGGTGTTTGTAATTCACTAAAATTATCTCACTGAGGAGCCGCCAATCGCTAGATATGACTCATTTATTTCTTATCATCTGAAGATTTGTATCTGCTGTTGTTGAAGTGTGGGTAATTTGGTTTTTCAGCTCCCTGAGAGGCCTCTTTACAAAGAAAAACAAACAGCCCTTTCTCACCATTATTAAAAGCACATCATCAGCCAGCCAGATGTCAGAGGAGAAGAGCTAGATGTTCAAAATGTTTAAAAATTTTTTTTTTCCATGATTTGTTCACAGTGTGAGAGAGGGCAGTTTCCCACATTTTTGACAATAACTTTTACATGTTGGGAATGCCTTGGCGCAGGCTTGTGCTCTTGGAGCAGTTGTAGTCATCTATTTATTAACCTGGCGCAGCAACTGGACCAGCCGCATTCAATTTCTGTAATCATGCAGATCCATCCTACCAAGCTCCAATCTGCAACGTTTGCCCTCAGCCCAAAGCAGCAGTTATAGAGATTAGCATAGATGCTAACAGCTTCAGTAGCATTTCTTTATTAAATGAAAACAAACAACAACACTACAAACTTCTCTATAGAAACAATATTTTGGATCCACTCCCAATGTGTTTTGACAAGAGTTTGTTTCACAAAGTGGCTCACGTTCTGTAACACAGCACCCACCTACTGCATCATCTGAATGGCCTGTGATAAATGTTGATTGATGGCACGATCGTCCAGTGACCTGCCAGATATGCTTCTGAAAGGTTCTGCCCTCCCCAAACATTTTCTATTGGCTCTCTCCCAAATGGATTAGTGAAATACTTTGAATGGTCCATTTGGTGTGTCAAGTTATCTATTTATGGCACATCATAAAAGCTGGGATGTTGTTTTCATAGCTTGACAAACTCTATTTTGTCTCAATGTTTCATCTCAAGGCTGCTTCACCAGTTTGATTACATCCTTAAGTGTATAGTTCAAGTCCATCCGGGCAATACCCTTACTGAAAATGATTGTGATGGGCAGATCCTTTCAAGAAAAACTAGAAGGTGATTTAACAAAAGTTTTGTCTGTCACATTCAATACAGGATAATTAAGGGATTGCTGCCACTTCTCGCCCTCAGCACAACAGACCTACACTCATATCTACTGCCTCTTTGTCCTTATACGGACACAGAGAAGCCTGAACAATTGTTTCAGTCTGAACCTTTGCAAGATTGATGTGCCTAATGAAAGATATGGTATCAAAATCCAGCTGTTTTGCAAAATTTGAGAAACTCCTCTTGTTTAAAAAGAATGCTTTTAATCTGAAGTTTTCTGAGAAAAAATATTCATCAGGTCACTTGTTGGGAGATATATTGTTGTTCATCCTGAACTTTCACTTGAAGCTCTTCAACAGGTGAGCTTCATGGGGCGACAGGGGTGTGGCAGCAGAGAGGCGCATCCAACTGGTAGCTTATGAAAACCATAGTTGTTTAAACTGGAGCTGGCCTGCACATCTGCCCATGCCCATCTCCTTAGGATGATGCCATGTACTGACAGTATTTTCATGACAGCTCTGACAGTGCCAGTTTTTTAACATTCAGTCAGGGTTATAAAGGTTCAACACAATTAACAATGAGATGCAGTGACTCTGCGAGCTGCCATAGTTGAGCTGGGAGTTAAGGGTTAAAGACGAGAGAGGGTTTCAGACCCAGTTGGTCTTGTTTATGTAATTCATCCCACACGAGACTTACATCTGTTTTTCACAGGAAACATAAATTCCTTGTTAGACCATTCACTCTGAGTCAGCTTTCTTTTGAGCTGGAACAGAAGAAACACACTCAGGAGATCCTTATTTTCCTGTGAGTTATTTTGTTATTACTTCTGCCAAGGAGGTTATGTTTTTGCCAGCGTTGTTTAGTTTGTTTGTCTGTTTGTTTGTTTGTTTGTATGTTTGTCTGTTTGTTTGTGTTCAAGATAACTTGAAAAGTTATGGACGGATTTGGATGAAATTTTTAGGAAATGTGTGGAATGGCATAAGGACGAAATGATGAGATTTTGGGACTGATCCGGATCACCATCTGGATCCAGGAAATTTTTAAAGGATTCTTTAACATTGCGAGATAGGACCATTTTCGCCAAAGTGGACTGAAGCTGCTTGGCGGATGTCTACGCTGTCTGAGTGCTTTTCTAGTTACTGACTTTCACTTATTTCCAATATGAATTTATATTTCTGGAAAACTTTTTAGCTAACACTAATTCCAATAATAATTTACATTCACCGGCCAATTTATTAGTTTGGTGTACTGAGTCATACCCCCTTTCTCCCTCAAAGCTGCCATTTTGTTTGCGACATTGTCTCAGCAAGGTTCTAGAAACAGTCCTCAGAGATCTGGTCAATACTGACGTGATGGCTGCACAGCAGTGATGTAAATCTCCCATTCCACCACACCCCAAAGATGCTCTATTAGATTGAGATCTTGTGATTGTGGAGGCCAATGGAGTACAGTGAAGTCACTGTCATGTTCAAGAAACCAGATGATTTGAGCTTTGGGACAGTGGCTCATTACCCTGCCATAAGAAGGTAAGTACTCTGCAGTTATAAAGGGATGGACATGCATTAATTCTTTGGTGGGCTGCGGTGTTTGAATGATGTCAGTTGGTACCACGAGACCCTGAGCATGCCAATAAAATATCCCCCACACCATCACACCACCACCACCCACCTATACCCCTGATAGAAGGCAGGATGGATCCATGGTCCTTTCATGTCTATGCCAAATTCTGACCAAACTATCTGAATGTTGCAGCACAAATCTAGTCTTATTAGGCCAGGCAACATTTTTCCCAATAATCTTCTGTCCAAATTTGGTGAGCCTTTGCAAACTGTCACCTCAGTTTCCTGTTCTTAGCTGACAGAAGTGGCACCCAGTGTGGTCTTCTGCTGCTGTAGCCCATCTGCCTCAAAATTCTATGTGTTGTGCATCCAAAAATGGTCTTCTGCATTCCTTGCTTGCAATGAATGGCTGTTTGAGTTACCATTGCCGTTTCATAATCTTGGACCACTCTGGCCATTCTCCTCTGAACTCTGGCATCAACATTTTTGTTTTGGCCTGTAGAACTGCCACAATGGATGTTTTCTCTTTTTCACACCATTCTCTGTAAACTGAAGAACTGGTTGGCATGAAAATCTCAGTGGCTAAGCAGTGTCTTGACCATGTATACATGTCGTAATGCATTGAGTTGCTGCCATGGGACTGGATGATTAGCTAGTTTCGTTAAGAGCAGTTGAACTGGTATACCTAATAAAGTGGCCGGTGAGTGTCTAGTCCTGTGCAAACACTTTGAGCAACTGAGGGAAAAAAAAAAAACAATTTAAATCAATAATGTCAAAGTAAATGATCAGGAACTAAAATCTAAATCAGTTCTTCAAGGTGCACCTGCACACAGTTTTTGAAGGAGCACTTCAGGTAGGTTGTCCCAAACGCCTTGGAGAACTATCCACAGATCTTGTGTGGATGTAGTCCGGCTCAAATCCTTCTGTCTCTGGATCAGGGCTCTGTGGTGGCACTGCATCACTTCCAGGACTCCTTGCTCTTCTTTACGCTGAAGATAGTTCTTATAGACATTGGCTTTATGATCTGGGTCATTGTCCTGCTGCAGAATAAATTTGGCGCCATAAGGATGCCTAACTGATAGTCCTACATGATGGATGGTTAAGTATCTGCTTGTGTTTCTCAGCACAGAGGACACCATCAATGGTGACTAAATCCCAAACTTCATTTGAAGAAATGAAGCCGCAGACTTGCGAGGGACCTTCATCATGCTTCACTGTCACAGACACTCATCACTCTACCACTCTCCAGCCCTTCTGTGAACAACCTGCTTTATATTTCAATGACTAACTCATCAGTCCAGAGCATCTGCTGCCGTGTATCTGCACCCCAGTTGTCATGCATAGTGGAATCTCTTGGACTTGTTTGGTTGGCTGTGGCAACTTTGGAGGCATTGCCTTTTATAGTTCTTCTTTAATGAAGACCATGTCCCTTCAGACTTCACTAAAGGTAAAAGGATGTACCATGCTCCCACTGGCTTCTGCCAGTTCTGAGCTGATGGTCCAATTAAGTTTCCTTGGCCGACCACTGCTGTGTGATCCTTAACACTGTCTGTTTCTTTTTGCTTCTTCAAAAGAGCTTGAACAGAACATAAAACCTTGGCCTGCGAGAGACTTGGTCGTTGCAGCATATGTATGTTGCATTTTCTTATGTAGGCTGTAATGCAGCCATTCACTGAAACAGAAACAGCTCAAATCTGGTTCAGCCGAACTCTGCTATCAAGGTGGGTTGTTTAGTCCGTCACTAATTTGGTTAATTAGTTACCATAAATTTATTTAAGGTGTGGGTGTGGGTGTCAGCGTACAAATCTGATTGTCTAGGCATGTCAGCCCTGTGATTGGCTGGCATCTAGTCCACTGTACTCTGCCTCTCACCAATGACAGTGAGGATCAGCTCTTGCCATGTATGAGATAAAAGATATGGATTGTGGATGAAAATTTGATCGTTTGAATGATTGACTGATTGATTGAATATAATAATAATAATATATGTAATATAATAATATTACAGCTTTCATCTCATCACTGAGGAAATGAGGCTGTGTCTCCTATTCTGGGTCATCTGCCTGATGGCTCTTGTTGGCTTAAGTGAGCTCCAGAGTCCTATAGCTGTCAAAGGTGAAAGGGGGTATCCTGGGCCTGCTGGGCCTGCTGGGCCTGCTGGGCTTCCTGGGTATCCTGGGCCTCCTGGAAGAGATGGTTCTCCTGGAAGAGATGGTTTACCAGGATCACAAGGTAGATATCACCTCCACTGAAGGAGAGTTTAAAAAGCAAATTATTCTCTGATTGTTTTCTGTTTAAATTCTTGAGGTTAATGCATGATCACTGATGTGCTGTTTAGTAATCTGAAATCCCCAGAAAATCAGAATCAGAAATACTTTATCAATCCCCAAGGGACTCTGTGGGCTCTTCTCCACCATGCTTAAAAGCCAAATTTAATTCAGCCTGTTAGATTTCAGATTTATTTCGGTGTGAACTATAATAAAGATACTGAGATATTGTATATATAAATGTATTATGTATTAACATATATTAATATACAATTATTCTATGATAAGGGAAATTGCTCCCAGATTGTTGAGAATAATTTGAACTGGTTGCTCCAATTAGATTAAGTACAGTGCTAATTCCACAGAGGTAGTGATGTGCACATTAAAACTTAAAAATAAATTATGTAAAAAATATCACTGTTATTAAAAAAGGTCAGTTTTTCCTAATCATTCGTCTTCAAACTCAAAAGTTCACCTCACTTTAGCCTTGGTAATTTTCACCTGAGTACAATATAACTACTCCAAGACTACTGTACTTAAAAAGCCAAGGTACTTTTTTTTCACTGATATTTTGGTAAGGTAGGGAAACACAACCGTTACGTCACATCATACAGTAGTTTAAATATGGGGGCTTTGTCACAGAAAAGTTAAACACTGTAAAGAGTCTTACTGTGGCATTTTGATGAGCCAGTGTAGTTTTTTTGGGGGTAGTTTTAACATATAAGTGGGTTAATTATGAGTCTTTCAGTGGCACCATGTTCTGCTATCTACTGACTAACACCAACCCCCGGATACCTCCTAACAGGGACAAAGCTCATAACTTCCTTCATTGGCTCATATTTATTAATGCCATGGGCCTCTAGCAACCCCAACTTCATAAAACCTGAACTAACCCTTTAAGGTGGCATTTTCTTGTGTCTTATTTATGTCTGTCTTTACTCTTCAGGGGCAAAAGGAGAAACGGGAGAAGTTGGTCCTCCTGGTCCTTCTGGACCTCCTGGATATTGTGCAAGTTGTCCAGCCGGTAAAGTATTTCTATTCATGGTTGTTTATTGCGTCATAACGTTTCCACCATCATAAACACAGCACTGACCAGTGGATCCCAAAGGCTCTGCCCTTTGGCAAGTCTAGATGTGCAGTGGGAATTTGAACAACTTTATCTTATCATTGCACCTAAATAAATCTATTTTTAATTCACCTCATTAGTTCTTCAGGTGTATTCATTTCTATACCCCCACGAATTCTGTAACTTTTCAGATATCCTATGCTGTTTTATGAAGTAAACAAAATTACTGAATGGAGGTGATGTGACTTCCGGGGAGGTGCGGTATGAGGAAGAAAACTAGTGGAAAAAGTTCTGATCAGTCACATTCTGCTTTAGATGAAGTAAATGTAAAATAATTTCCTCACAAACTAGTAAGTGATAGAAAGTAGACATGCAACCCCTGCATAAATTGTGTTTTTGTGAAGTGGTCTTGTTAAAGCTTTATGGCCACATTGTGTAATTTGTGAAGAGTTGCTGGCTCTGTTGGCAATTATTTTATTTTCATAGAATAAAAGACAATAAATTCATGCTTGATTTAAAGTGCATAGTTATTGTTGCCTTTCTGATCACTCTGGTCATTCTTCTCTGATCACTGGCATTAACAAGGCATCTTGGCCTAGAGAACTGTCGTTCACTGGTAAATTTCTTTTTTCCTGAACATTCTTTGCAAACTCTCGAGATGGTTGTGTGTGAAAACACCAGTCGATCAGAGGTTTCTGAAATACTCAGCCCAGCCGCCTGGCAGGTTCAAATTCACTAAAATAATTTTTCTTCCTCATTCTGCAGCTCGTCTTGAACATGTCCACATGTCTAAATGCACTGAGTAACCTCCATGAGAATGGCTGATTAACTATTTGCAGTATCAAGCAGTTGAACTAGTGTGTCTAATGATGTGTACGCACCACTGTTCAACATCAACATCAGTTTAATTTTTTTTATTGTTTAAAAACCCATGCACACGTTTTGGCTAAAAAAAAATTGAAAAAGTATGCAGTAAGTGTGTTACCACCTATTTTAATAATGAATATAAACCTTATTTTTTCAACCTAAGGGCTGACAGAGTCTAATGTTCCTGAATAGACCATATTGTTGCATATTTTGCTAAGTGAACCTTATTTATTTATTTTTCTTTTCCAGATGTCAGTGATTCCATTGGTCCTGATCTCACAGCCTTACGAAGGAGTGTTGCTAAGTTAGAGTTGAGTAAGTATCATTATCATCATCGCAGTTAAGAATGACAGAAGTTAACATCTCTTAGACCGGCTTTGACAAGATGGGTGTGCAGCTTGGCGCAGTGACAATTTCGTGCCAAAAAACCGCGCGGAAGGTGCACTGAAAGCTTGCCGCTCCAACCTGGTCTATTCTCAGCGCAAGCAAAGCGCACCCCGTGCAGTGGTAATTTGGCTGACAGGTGCACAGTGCGCACACGTCACCAAAACCTCACAGGCAGGTATCCAGAGTGTCAGGCACATTTCAATGCAATAAACAATCACAACAACAACTACTTAATGTAACCGTCTGAAACAGCACATACATTTGTATCTATATTAATTGTCCTGTCACATCTGATGTCAGATCAGAGACGTTTGTCATAATGGAAACTCAACCTGACGGCAGCTGGAAGTGTGACGCAAACTAACGAGTTCACATCTCTCAAGCCAACCACAACCAATACAGAGTATCCTGCTTCTCTCATCTCATGAAATTCGAAAGAAAAGAAAAAAGAGAGAGACGCTCGCTAGATAAATGTAAGTCACTCGGTGTCTTAAGGATTTACCTGTGATTGCCGGTATTTCTCTGTTGTAATCTTTATTCTTAACGTGATCTAAAAAGATGGAGTACATTATTGCAAGGAGGATGAGGAGGAGATATCGGAAGAGAGTATTTCACCAAAGGTTCTGCTATTTGGCGATGACAGACCAGGAATGCAGGTGGATCACAAGCATGATGAATGGATTAGCCTGCTGCTGTGTTAAATGTAATTATCAATTTTGTACTCATATTTATGAGACAGGAACAGATTACATCTGTCCCGCGAGGTGGTCCACACGGTGATGCGCATCTTGGGCTACCATGCGCAGCCCGGTGGCCCCTGTGCTCTCCCTGTTGCCGCAAAAGTGACAGCGGCTCTGACCTTCTTCGCCATCGAGGTGAAATTGTCACTGCGCTTTCCCGCAGCTCATTTAAAGGTGAGGAGAGGCGTTCATTTGATTGGTGAAGATTACACTCGGCTGTGTGCCTCCTCTCCTCCCTCTCTACTACTTGTGCCGGTGGGAAGGACGGAGGTGTGGGTGCGCCTCGCTGCGCTGGACTGCGCCGTGCACGAAACTTGCAAAATGCCCCGGACACACCCCGTTGGCATGGCACCGGCGAGCCAAATTAGAGCACCCTAACTGTCCTTAAAGGGATAATTCAGGATTTTTTAAGTGGGGTTGGTATGAGGTACATGGCATTAGCCTGAACATCAGCCACAGTGATGAGATCAGTTCTGCATCTGTACAGAAAATACTGTCTGTGAAAGCCAATGCTGTAGATAGAAGGACATGGTGCTGACAGCTCAAGGTATTTTTAACCAGTTTAAAGGGGAAAACAAGCCACAAAAAAAGTATGGTGATTGAGTGCTATTTTCAGCATCTTACTTTTGCACTACTTAGCCACTTTTTTTTGGTACTGCATATTCAGAAGCAAAATGCATGAAAGCATGAAAGTCTTTGCACTGCCATTGCAGTTTCATCAAACATGTTTAGTTCCTCAGTGAGTCTTGATTTTTTCATGTTTTTCTTTGTTCCTTCAGGTATGAACTATGACTTTGTCCGAAAAGTTGGTCTGAAATACTTTGTGTCCTACAAACAGAGGGACTCTTTCTCGAAAGCGGTTGAATTCTGCTCTGGACGAGGCTTGGAGCTGGCTCTGCCTCAGAACGAGGATGAGAACAACGCGCTGACTGAGTTCTTTGGGGATGTTTACAAAATGGCTTGGATTGGTGTAAACAATAAGGGAGCAGGGGGGAATTTTAGAGTGGATCTGAAGAACCGACTTCTGACCTTTACTAAGTGGGAAGGAGGACAGCCTGACCAATCCATTTGGGACATTGGCTGCACTATGCTGTCAGAAAATGGTATGTGGACTCTGACACGCGAGTGCTTCCTGAATGGTTTCATTATTTGTCAGCTGTAAAGGGATTGGAGCTGTTGATAGGAGTTTTGATACAAACATTTACCAAATATTCTCATACCAGAGAAAGATGTTTGTCTTAGACTCAAGTGTTTAGCGTCAGTGCTATCGTCAAGGGAAATTCCTACATTTTTTTTCTCTAACATATTCTCTGTGTTTCAGTTTTCTGTGGAATTGCTTCTTTAGCAGTATTAATTTTGTCAACTATTTTTTTTTCGTCATGGTTTTGGCCAACAACCTTTTTTACCCTGACAAAAACTACACAGTAACTAATAAAAACAAGTGCACATGGACAAAAACTAAAACTTAATTAACTGACATTTTCATCAACAAATAAAAATGAGACTAAAATGTTTGACAGAGACTTAATCCAATCAGACCTAATTTGGTCATTTAGAAAATAGGGACAAGTTAGGAATATATCCAATCACAGCTACTTTGGTTGTGTGGAAAAGGTTGGATAAGTTAAGAGGGACGTCCAGTCACAACTGCCTTAGCTTCATGGTGCTGGGATAAGTTGGGGAGCGATCCAATCAGAGCTCCTCTCTTTATGAACTGATATATTCATGTAGAGCAGGTTCACGGTTTGTTGTCACTTCTGGTGTTGTAACTGAGATGCTCTGCCAGGTAGCCTAAATAAAAGTTAAATTTCACACAAAAGTTGAATTTGTTTCATTTTATCCAAGTGTAAAACATGTCTTCAGAAATTCAAGGAAACACATAAAATGCCTTACACTTTACACTTCATATTTTACTCGTCTAAATTTACAGTAGATTTTATCAACTAAAACTAGACTAAAATTAAAGCAATTTAGATGACTAAATTATGACTAAAAGTAAAAGATATATAAGGCAAAAGACTAAAACTAAATTAAAAGGTGCTGTCAACACTGTTCTCTAGCAAGGAGTCTCAAATATTTTTTTAATTTTCTGATTAGCTGGTTTGTTGGAGGCTGAACTGGTGCAAATGACAGAAAAGCATACATGTGGCTCCTTATACACAAAGTGTGTTTAAAGGGTAAGGTGTGTGCAAATTGCTCACAAACTGATCTGTTGAGCAGATCATGGATGCAAATGAAGGAATATGCCAATTTAGGTTTAATGGACTTGAGTTTTTCTAGTTTTTGACGACTCAAAGCACTTTTACACCGCAGGTCAAATCCACCAATTCACACCGAGTCATTCCAACATTCACTCACTGTTGGTGCAGAATTTCTATTTGAGTTATCCATCAGTATTATCTAACACATTTAAGCTCTGTTGTACCCATTTACTACTCATTGACAGCAGTGAGAGCAACTTGGGGGTGAGTGTCTTGCCCTGGGACACATCGACATGAGACAGTCGGAGCTGGGCTTGAACCTGCAATCTTCCAAATGGCAGTAGCGCACACTACCAGAGTGAGCCACCCATGCCGCAAAGTACATCCCTCCTTATGCAAATCAGGCCTGCTGCAAACTTATTCTCAAAGGCCAGCACAATTTGCAACAGGTAATAAAAGTAATGCAATTAACAGCACTGAGACCCCTGTACTATATTGGTGTAATTCCTCTTCCTCTCTCTCATGTTTGCTGTCTTAATCTGTCGGTACTTTTGTATTCTCTGTAATTTAAGATGTAGGCTTACTACATGAAAAGTGGCGAAAGCGGAGCAAACAACACATCTGCCAAACTTTGTGGACATCTTCTTGCTCCTTTAATTAGAGCAAAATCCTTTGAGGATTTCCTGCCAAAGTGATGCAATATGCAGGCACAAATGAAGCAGTTACTTGCAATCCATTCCTTTTGGATTGGGCCCTTAGTATTGAAAAAATTTTTGACCTTTTCGAAAGAGGTGAGCTAGGAGTTTGTGGCTGAATACTGATTTAATGTAAATATGATTGAAAAAAAGACAGCTTTCAAATTAAGTGCTATATCAACTTTTTCAGAAACATGCAGCACCTTTTTAGTTAGTGGACAATAAACACAGAGACATTAGCTCCTGTTCATCCTGCCATGATTCAGAAAAGCATCTGTGATGATAAGGGTTTTGCAAATAAGAGATGGAATTGATATATTTTAATGATGCCAATGCCATTATCAGTCCTGTACAGAAGAGTATTAGGGCCAGTTTAGATGGAAAAATTAATTTTCTGGCAGGTCGAGATTAAAGTCGAAATGACGACAATTAAGTTGAAATTTTGAGATAAAAGTTGAAATGACAAGAATAAAGTTGAAATGTCAACAATTATGTTGAAATACAATTTCGTGATAAAAGTCAAAATGATGAGATTAAAGTTAAAATGTTGAGAAAAATAGTCGAAAGTCAAGAATTAAGTCGACATACAATGTATTTCGACTTTATTCTCAACATTTCCACTTTTATTCTCAACACTTCGACTTTATTCTCGTAATTTCAACTTTAATCTCGAAATTTCGACTTTAATCTTGACTTTCCCAAAATTGTTTTCTCCATCTAAGAATGGCCCTTATACTCTTCCGTAGCTGCCCATTGATTAAAGACTTTATTGTTTTCCTTGTCAATTCTTGTAGCTTTTCTGTTTGGAAAAAAGTTTTCACCGTCAGTAACATTATACATACAGCACTCTATATTAATGCTTTGCTGGGATGATAAATGCCACAGCATGTTGCTGGCGTTGCTTCAAATGTTCTGTGGACAAAAACTTTTACACCTGATGTGCAAAAAGCATGTTAAGATGCCTCGGGAGGACCCTGCTGGCCAGTGTTGGACTTTAAAGAAACAGTCTGCAGACCTGAGACTGTTTCACACTGACTGGTAAGTACAATAAAATATGTTCAGAAACGAAAGCTTGCTCATCCGTCCACGACTGAGTAGGCACGCCGAAAAAAACACATTTCCTATGAGTTAATAAAAGAAGACAGAACAGTTTTAATCCAGTATGCGGGCAGGGTTATACATGACACACTATAAATACGTCAACTTTTCACTATCAGTTCGTCAGCAGAGTGGCGCAGCGGAAGCGTGCTGGGCCCATAACCCAGAGGTCGATGGATCGAAACCATCCTCTGCTAATTGTTTTGCTCGGTACTAATGTGTCTTTTATTTCCTGTCGTGCTAACTATGTTATAAATCCTCCGTGATACCGTTTTCGTGAATGTAATACGTCCCGATTCCGTTATATTCTTTTACAAGCTCTACTTCCGGCCGCCTGCCGCCGTTAAAACTTGATATTTGATCATTTGATTTCATACCACGGCTGTAAAATGCAAATGCAGCTCGTTTTTTCGACTTTTTGAAGTGCTCTGCGTGGCCAGTATAATATTGTATATGCCGTAAAGTAATAATATTAATCGAAGAATACGATTTAGCTGAGACCTCAATCCTTTTCATGTGCCTTTATAGTTGTTTTTCCATCATGACATATCTCTAATAGTGCTCAATTGTCACAAAGTGCAACTGACATGTGTATAAGTATGTCTAAATAAAGAGAAAATGACAGGACAGCAGCATTAACGTGGAAAGTAAACATATTATGTAGTGAAATGGCCAGCAGAGGGCAGTGTTGATCCAACGGTCTCCAATTGCACAAACCCTTTAGGAACTACTGATCAGAGCCTCCACACAGACCTGTATCTATTATCAATGTGAGCCTCCTGACAACTGAATATTATGCAGAACAAATGAAGCCCTCTTTTATAATATATGTCTGAAAGAAAACAAAATATCCACAGAGACAAAAGTAAAGTGGAAGTGCTACAAAAGCACAAACATCTGTCAGAAATGTCAAAATGTGGAAAACTGCCTTATCTCGCCCTGATAACAAATCCTTGAATAAATTCCTGGAGCCACATCTGTGTTTGGATCACCTACAAAATCTGACCAGTTCTCCCTCGTGTCATGACCAACATACTTTGATAATACCATAAAATTCAATGGAAAAATGTTTGAGTTATTGGTGAAAATATGGAAAACTTCCCTTTTTTGCATTTTGAACAAGTCCTTAAAAAATCTTTGATCTGCATCTAGGTTCAGATCACCACCAAAATCTTCACTTCTTCCTAGTGCCGTGACCAACATTTCTGAAAAAATAAATCAACATCTGTTCATAATTTTCAAGTTATCTTGCTAAAAGTTGAGCCAACAGACAAACAGTGGCAAAAACCTTAGCAGATGTAAGAATGCTCACTTCAAGGGTGAAATAGTACGTAAGATACACTGTCACAAGATGCCAGTAAGTTCCTGTACATGTCTTTATAATAGCATTTCTCTATGTGAATTTAAAGCATTATTACTATATCTTTATTAATAGTTTTACTACTGCATTTTTATTCAAGGTATCATTACTGTCTATCAATTTACAGCCCAATTTCTGTATTTTCAAAAACAGCATCCTTACTGTTTCTTTCATTGAAAGTATCTTGATTGTATTTTGATCTACATTTTAATGGATTTTAAATTGTAGCGAACTTGCTGTATTTTAGTCTATATCACTATTTATTCGTAGGTATTTTACTGATCATTTATTAGCGAGATGTCATTTTGTAAAATAAAAAAACACATACATCAATTTTCATATAATAAAACACATTTACTCAAACATTTGCTTCATCCAAAAATGTGTAAAATTTACTTTCTGGGCTAAATAGGATTTTCTCTTGATTCATTATACTTTTCAGTAATTTACTTTATAGGTATTTAACAGTAGGTAACTGAAGATTTTATGGGGAAATGCTTTTAATTTGGAAAAAAAATCAGTATGTTTTCCCAAAACTTTTATCCTTTATTTACTGAAATTAATTTACTGTATTGATTTGTTACAGTACGTATCTGTAAAATACTGTTAAGATTACAAAAATCAGTTACAGTGTCTACTCACTGGCCACTTGATTAGGTACATCTGTTCAACTGCTTATTAATGAAAATAGCTACAAGGTTACTTGCTCACCAAGGGCCGGATGAGGTCAGAGGGAAATCACACCATTATTTCAACGTGAAGCAAACTCAATTTAAAGAAAATAGAAGTGCTCTGAGAGCACAAACCTCCACCAAGGTATTACCAACATTGTAGAGCAAATCATAGTCAAACATTTGGAAAACGTCCCTTCCTCGCCCTGATAAGAAATCCTTGTTAGAATTCCTGGATCCACATCTGGATTTGGATCACCACAAAAATCTAATCACTTCTCTATTTTGCCATGATCTAACCTCGCACACCAGATGGACTGTTCAAAATAAAAATAAAAATAAAAATTAATTCACTCATCCATCTGGGAAAGAGCTCCTAGAAAGTGTTTGTGGTCATCCTTTCAGAAGCATTTCTGGCACGGATTGGACTGTCGTTCCGTCAATCAACATTTATGAAGGGCCAATTTAGATGATGTAGTAGGCGGACGTTACAGAACGTGAGCCACTTCATAAAAACAAACTCTTGTCAAATCATGTCTGAAGTGCTTGTCTCTCTCACCTCTTCCTGCTCTTAAAGACTCTGATTGGTCCATCCCACTTTCGTCGAAGATTGGAGCTTGACAAGATGTATCTGCTTGAATACAGACAATGAATCAGGTGGATCCAGCTGTTTTATTTATTTTATTTTATTTAACCTTTATTTAACCAGGTAAATCCCATTGAGATCATGATTTCATTTAAAAGGGTGACCTGGCCAAGAGGTCAGCAGCACACGTCATAATAAATAAAAATTTAAGATAAAAGATTAAGGAAATAAATAGCAAACAATAAATATGGCAAGGGATTCAATAAACTCACAGTGAAAGTGTGACAGTTTTAGGGACAGTAACAATTTAAAAACACAGGCATTGCTCATTGGATTCTCGCTGCCTTGTGAGTAAAATTGAATGAAAAGCTTTAAATGAAACCAGTTCTGACATTTTCAGTTCTGTCTGGAAAGTGTTTGAGGCTGTGGGGGCAGCATAACAAAAAGCCCATTTCCCCAGTTCAGTTCGGACTCTGTGTACTGTTGCGCAAGGTTAGCCACGATCAACATTTCCTGAAAATGTGATCAAAATCTGTTGAGAACTTATGGAGCTATTAGCTAAAATGTGGAAAACTGACATATCTCACACTGTAAAAAAAAAATCTTCACCTAGATAAGGATCACTATCAAAATTCAATCACTTCCTTTTTTGTGCAATGACCACATTTTGTGAAAATTTCATCCAAATCTGTTCATTAGTTTTTGACTTTGCCTGCTCACAATCAAAGACTCTAATCAAAAACACTTTCCATTTTTCTTAGAGCCTGACATATTACCCGGGCAGTGTTAATTTTGACAGCACTTTTTAACTTAGTTTTAGTTATAGTCTTTTGCCTAAAACATCTTTTAGTTTCAAGCATAATTTAGTCATCTCAATCTTTTTAGTCTAGTTTTAGTTGATGAAATTTCACAACATTTTCGTTGATGAAATCTACTGTAAATTTAGTCGACTAAAATATGAAGTGTTAAAGGTAAGGCATTTTTTATGTTTCTTTGAAGTTCTGAAGTCATGTTTTACACTTGGATAAAATGAAACATCTAATAACCCTTTATTGGTTGCTAGTAAAGCTTGAATGTATAAATTAACAGAAACGAATTGAACTTTTGTGTGAAATGCAGTCACCTTTATTTAGGCTACCTGGCAGAGCATCTCAGTTACAATACCAGAAGTGACAACAAACAGTGAACCTGCTCTACATGAATATATCAATTCATAAAGAGAGGAGCTCTGATTGGATCGCTCCCCAACTTATTTCACCACCACAAAGCTAAGGCAGTTGTGATTGGATGTCCCTCTTAACTCCTCCAACCTTTCCACACAACCAAAGCAGCTGTGATTGGATATATATCTAACTTGTCCCTACTTTCTACATGACCAAAGAAAGTCTGATTGGATTAAGTCTCTGTCAAACATTTTAGTCTAGTTTTTATTTGTTGATGAAAATGTCGGTTTATTTAGTTTTAGTTTTTGTCCTTGTGTCCGAAAACTATGACAAAAATAGTTAGTCCACAAAATTAACACTGCACCCAGGCCATGTTCAGTGTAGAATGACTTTGGACATAATTTCTATTTGAGGTGTCTAAACTTTGGTCATCAAAATTCTCCTGCATTTTACACATGAGCTTTTTGTACCCACTCACTCTCCACTTCACAGGCTCACCCTCTGGCAGACAGCTCTTCACATGACCTCCTCCTCATCCACTTCAAATGATCTGACACCGCACAGTCCAGCCTCAAATGCTCCACCCATCTCAGCCCCTGAATCACACCACCTCCATCCCTGAGAAACCTGGAGGGTTGATGCTTTATAGACGATAGCACTGCTCCCAAGGGTGGAAAGAGTTCAGACATACCGAATCAAGTCAAAGAATGGTTACAGTGATAAAACTTAAAAAAATTAAAAGTAAAATGGAATTAATGAAAAATATACCTAATATACGGAGTATTTTGGCTTTTGGTTGCCATGCTATGAGAAAATTCTGTAATGTGGGGGGTCAAAAATCATTTGTTTGGTTAAATAATCGTAAAAATAATTATAACATTTGACCCAAATACTATAAAATGGCTGCATTTTATAATATTTGGCACCAGAGAAAATATACATTTTGCAGTCTGTGAGTCAGTTTTGTAGAAACAAACTGTACATGACCAAATAAATATAAATGCTAAATACAAGAATAGAGTTCAGCAGCTAAAGCTTGATTGTAAATTCACTTTTACAGTCAATGTTTTTAACCTTCCGTCTATAAAAAAGACATTTAGTTCATTACATCCCAAAAATTGACGCACATGAAATATGTCATAAAATGATCAAATATTAATATTATTACCTCCACAAAGGAGGTCATGTTTTTGCCAGTGTTTGACTGTTTGTTTGTCCAGTTATTTGTCTGTTTGTCTGTCTGTGAGCAAGATACTGTAAGTTCTCCACTGATTCTTATGACATTTTTAGGCGATGTTGGTCACGGTGTAAGAAGAAGACAGATTTTGATATTGACCCAAATCTGAATGCGTATCCAAGAACTTTTCAAGGATTTATTAATATTGCATGATAAGACAGTTTTCCACTTTTTCCATAATAAATCAACTTTTGTTAGGAATGCCTTGGCAAAAGTTTTTCCCCCTCTTACCATGTTTTATATAATTTTCTAATTTAACTGCATCAGATCTTTTCTCAACTTCAGGCCTGCTTATTAAAAGGAAATACAATTTTATGTCTGAAGCTTAACTCTTTATAGGTCAGTTTGAAAAATATTTGTGTGGAATAAAATAAATAAATTAAGTTAAAAAAAAAACCCTCCATGGTCCTATTCTGTAATTTGCTAAGAGTTGCCGCATATATCAGCAATTATTTATTTTTTAAATAACATACAGTAATTTATGCGTGATTTAAGATGGTCATTTATGAAACTTTATTTTTTGTTACCATGTTTGATTTTAAACTAGAAAGCACTCTATAAGCAATAGTTCCATCATGAAGTTACCATCATAATATGATTCCTTGACCCTGAAAACTCACACCTAGCACTCAAAATCATGTTGATATCATTATTAGTTTTTTCAAATTTTGATCTAAAAACAGCTAAAAAAAAGGGCTTTTCTATGTGAAATAGGGCCTAAAAACACGTAAAAGTCATATTTTAGCACATTTTTGGTGGTGATGAAAAACAAGGCATTAGATATCACCAATGGTCATTCGCTAATGGCGGTTTTCTGGATCACCACCAAAATCTAATCATTTTTAAGTCTGGCCATTACCAACATCTCCTGAAATTTTTCAGCAAAATCCGTCCAGTGGCTTTTGGGTAATCTTGCTAACAAACAAACAGGCAAACAAAAACAGAAATAAACATACGCTGGCAAAAACATAACCTCAATGGGGGAGGTAATGATGTAGACAAAAATCTAAAAAACATTTAAAATAAGATTTTATGATTTACTGAGAAACCTGAAAATAATGTCTTTTCATGGTAAGAAAAAAGTTGAAAAAGAGTTTTCTTCTCCTAAAAAATGACACAATGTCTTTAGTTTAGACATACTGGTAGATATTAAATCAAGGTTGTTCAAGAGTTTTATATTTTATTTGTAATCCTTATTAAGATTTTAATAAGTCATTACAATTTTGTAACCCTTACAGGGCTCTGACAGGGGAGGCCCACTGCTCCACACTCACTTTGGAGAGCTCTGCTTCAAGGGAATCCTTTTATATAGATAAACACAGTCTAAAAAATGTTACTGCTTATCAACATGATTAATATTGGTACCTTGTGATTTTTTTTTTTAAATCCTTTTTCAGTTTAAATTAAAATCCCAGTATAGGCTCCCTTTTAATCAGTACAAGATTTGCATGTTTTGCCCTGGGGTACTAAAATGAGGAAGTGGGGCCATCTGCTGGAAAATAACAAAAACTACAGATGTGAAGCCTGGCCTGCAAAAATATCATTTTAGAGGACATTTATTGTTTTCAAGATGCCATAGGCCATACGATCAGAAAGGTTCAGTGTGTTTAAACATGTTTTTTTTTTTTTTTACCTAAATGATCTCAAGGTGATTTTTCTGATGCCTGATGTATCAAATAAACTTCTAATTCCAAAATCTGTAAAAATGCACATACCTGCAAAATGACATGCCATGTGGATTGTTGGACAAACAACCATAAAAGGGACCAGAGGGTTAATAAACTGTGGGTCCTAAAATTGGACCAATCTCACTGGATATCCTGAATTTGACCCATTCGGTATCAACATGAATCAGATCATTTTAATACTGAGTTCTGCTGTAATGATCTTTGCACTAAAGTTTAATTTTGGTATCACGAAAACACTAATTTAGGAAAGCTTGATTGTTTTATCTTTTCCATTTATATGTCTTAACTAATACTCAGATGTTGGATAAGTGAAGTGCAATACCTGCCACTAAATTACACAAGTACACAAAAAAGCAACTCAGTTAGAAGAACAAGAGTAAATGTTATAAGTTACTGTTCACCCCTGACTGCTTACATGTTTCTGTTCACCCTCTCTCTTTCTCTCTCCTCTCATGATTTCTCCATCTTTATTTTTAGTCCCTCTCAGGCCTGACCACATAATGACAGACCTGCTGTATATTAAAGGTCCCTGCCCATGTGTCCTCTCCCGGTCACCTCCCTTTCCATGGGCCTTTATAAACCTCTGACACGAGGGGGGGGCACTACTCTTCTCAGAGACACTGTGCGTTGGCATCCTGAAGTCAGAAGCATCGTTCCAACCAAACTTGAACCATGGATAACCATTCGTACAACTTCCCCTCAGACTGCACCCCGCTCACTAACTGTAAGTCTGCCCGAAAGCCGGCCGGATCCACCGTGATCAACATGGGCAACGCAGGCAAGAATCCTCCGCGGGACTATCTAATCTGGTCGCTCTGCAACACTTTGTACGTTAACTTCTGCTGCCTGGGATTCATGGCGCTCATCTACTCCATCAAGGTCAGACATCCCACTCTTCTGTATGTTCATTTGTTTGACTGTGGAGCCATTTATCACTTGTTCCTAACTTTTGGAGGACACTTGTACCTTTTAAGAAATTTAATGGTGCTGCCGCCAGAACTGTTTGAGGGTGACTACAAAGAAGCATTAGAAATCTTGAGGTGGTGAACTGAAACCTAAACCCAGATCTGACTTTAAGAATCTGTACCATTTTATTTTCCAAGTTAAGGATAAAAACTGTCTCAGAAAAGGTTATTTCTTTAATAGGACAAAATTAATTTTTATGTCTGAAGTCATATGTATATTGAAAACAACAAAATATGGACAGTAATGTAAAGAGGGAGGATTTTCTTTGGGACAGTCAAATGTGCTATTTCAAACTTGTAGCGTTAATATAATGTATTATACAATCCATCCATCCTTTCGGGATCACGGGGGGGACCTGAAGCCTATCCCAGCTGACACTGGGCTAGAGGTGGGGTACACCCTGAACCGGTCGCCAGCCAATCACAGGGCCACATAGAGAGACACGGGCCCTGCCCAACCTGCAAACCAAACCCTCGACTTTGTTGCTGTGAGGCACATGCACTACCTGCAGTGCCATCATGACAACCAATATTAAATAATATAACGTAAGATTTAAAAACAGTTATAACTATCTAAAGCTTCTTTTACTCACAGCTAGAGAAGATGGTTGCATTCACGTACACTACAAAACATTGGGGTTTAATTTAATTATCAACCACCCCGCTGCATCTTGGGGGAGAGGAAGGGGGATATACCAGAGTTGACCCCCTTGATGGTACCAAATGGATGTGTGCCCACCTGCGGCTTCTATAGATTGTGAACTTTCTGAAGCATGTCTTTTATTCCAGGGACACATTTGAGACCTACTGAAAACACCTTTATAACCCCGGCAAAGACATGATTCTCTTTGTTTCACAGAAGAGACCTGCTGTCAACTCCGCCTGTCTCCACTGTTTACCTTTCCTTTGCACTGACGACTCTGTTCGATAAATACTTCTCTCCAAATGCTGACGATATGTTTGCTATTTTTTCTTACGTTTGCATCAGCCGGCATCACTGGTGCTGTTGTATATATAGTCACTGTCAGGCCAAAGCCTCTCATCCCATCTCATTTTAAACAGCTTTATGGCTTGAATGTTGTTGAGCATTACAACAGTCCCCCTCCATCGCAAGGGTTAGGTTCCAGACCCACCCGCGATAAGGGAAAATCCGCGAAATAGAAATACCCTATGTAAATATACCCATGGCATGTTTTCATAACTTTTACAGTACTTTTAAAATAATTTAAGATATTTAAACACACTTTTAAAACAATAGAAATACATGTAAACACATAAAAAGATATTGAGAACACCAATCACTGTAGAGAGAGATGCCGAACTGAGAGAGAACAAAGCAAGCATCTCTCCTCCCTGCGAGATGCAAAGCTACATGATACACAACAGCCAATCAGCAGCCACGAAAAAAATACCAATACTCTGATTGGCTGAATCGGTACGTACCAGCATTATATTGTGACGCGCGAGATTTAAACTCATAGACAATGCTGCAGAATACCACGAAATGGCAAAAATGTACGCGATATCAAAATTAATATGTCTTAAAGAAAAAAATGCAAAATATTGTGACCGTGAAAACTGAACCATGATATCACGGTGGTATACTGTATTGCCAAAGCATTTTTACCTCCACTAAGGAGGTTATGTTTTTGCCAGTGTTTGTTTGTTAGCAAGAATACCCAAAAACTACTGGACAGGTTTTGCTGACATTTTCAGGAGATGTTGGTAATGGCCCAACTTAAAACTGATTAGATTTTGTTGGTGATCCAGATAACTGCCATTAGTGAACGAATCGGTTTTGCTCAATAACTGTCTAACTAATAATGATATTAACATGATTCTGAGTGCTAGGTGAGGGTTTTCAGGTTTGAGGAATCATATTATGATGGTAACTTTATCGTGAAACTATTGCTTATAGATGTAACAGCAATATGTGAGCTACCTTGGCAGAGGTTTTTACTCTCCGAGTGCTTTCTAGAATTAAAAATAGAAACAAAGTTGTTTAAAAAAAAGGAAAAAATTATTTCAGTGATATGAATCATTATTATTATGAAACAAAAGATTAAGGGCCTGTGTCCATTGAAAGTATTTTTTCAGTAAGAAGCGCTCTCAACCTCAGTTTCGGAGTCCTTCTCACCAGGTAACAAGATTTCACTTCAGCACCCCCTCTGTAACACCTGTATGGCTGCTCAAAATTACTTCATGTGTTTCATTTTTGCTCAATATTACCCAAAAACCATGAACGCAAAGTCAAGATATGTCCGACCACTGGTAGAAGAGAAAACGAGGATGAAAGTTCCCTTGTAAATATGAGGCAGCTCGTTTTCACCTCTGCTATTGTTGTTTACAAAGTGAACAACAAGAGTCCCGCCCCTTATTGAATTTGACTGGTTAGTAATAGAGGAGTGACACTGAGAAGCACGCCATTCTCAAGTGTTGAACTTTATTCAACTGAGAGCTCCAGGAGCACGACAACAAAAATCAGCTGACGTTGAGAGCTGCCACAGCCGCACTTGTTTTTTCTTGTGGACACCGGCCCCAAAGCATAAGTAATAATAAGATAAGAGAATGTCTCCAAAACGGCTAACTTTCAGGATATGCAAAAAAAAACCTTTAATACTGAATAACTAAAGATTTTGTAACTTTTACTGGTTTAAAATTCATAAAACCCTACTCACTGATGTGGAGGGTCACCAATAGCAGTGTTTTGTCTAATAAAATAAAAAACAAAGAAAACTGAAACAATGTTTTGGCCCAATATCATTTTACTTCCTACTACGTTACATGCTACAGGAGAGTACAACCTAATGGGCACACATAGAGCTTAGTGTAAGAAGTACACTGCAAACATGGTCCCTGGGTTTCTCATTTTGGGATTTAAAGTAACAAAATAGCAACACTTAGTGCCATCATCAGATAATGCATACACTGTTATACCTGTCTCTGTGTCATTATTTAGTGTGTAACCCTGTTCACTCTGACTTTCAGTCGACTATGCTAACAGATTTTGTCGACAAAGCACCAGAATAAAACAGAGTGTCCCTGTAATTGCATCATTATGAAGTTTTATTGTCCTTCTATCAGAACATGCTTATCAGTGCTACATATTTAAGGAAGTACAGCCAGAGAAACTTCCCTGATACAAACACAACCACAGACGGTCAGTTAAGGTAATTTCCCATTAGGAGTTTTGCATCCTCTTTCTGGGTTTGAAGTACCAGAATTGTTGCAATTTTAATTTGTTTGATTAGCTTTCACACTGCACTTAGTCAGGTCGACCTAAGACTGTCAAATGCAGCCACCGTAGGACTGTAGTTGTGGTCTTTGTTCCTGCCATGTGGCCTATTGTTGAAATGCCTGCGATCAAAGCAACCTGGTTGCTCATCGCCAAAGTTGAAAAAGTTGATCTTTTCAGGCGATGTCGTGTGTGGCTGTGCGGCAACAGCCAATCAGCGTTGTGTGGGTCTGTAATGGTACCTGTGACAGACAGTTTTTATTACAGTTCACAGTGTGACAATCCATGTCCGTGTGGGAAACATTAGTTAGTGAGTATATTAGTTCCGCCTAGACGGACCGGAGCGAACTCACAGACGATGCTGCTGCAGGGCCATCAGCTGCAGTGTTTTTTGGTTGGTAGATGAGTGACAAGGATACAGTTGGAAAAATGTCAGCTTATACATCCTATTATATGATATGATATGATCGCGGTGAAACTCGAGCGGACGTGACGTCACTGAGCGACGGCAACGGTGACCAAAATGAGGTAGTTATTGACATGTGACACGCGATTATGGTCGCAAAGTCGCATTCGCTGTAAATGCAGCTTAAGAGGAAATTCTGAACTGTTACAACTTGGTATTGTAAGCTGAAAGTGAAGTAGCTGCTTCTAAGTCAAACAGCTATGTTGTTTCCATGAAACATTGATAGCTTTTAAGTCTTGTCATTTAAGCCTAGAAACTTGTGACAGTTGGGTTCATTCAATTTATTGTCAGTGATTGTGTATTTACTCATAATAGTGTGTCTGATACTTGAAGTCCCTGATGCTGCTAGACTTACAGATAGACCAACCTGAGTGCACATACTGGGGGCACATGAACTCATTTAAAGTTAACTGTCACCAGTGCAGTCAGCATACAGCCTTTTATTAAACACTGAACTTTTTGATTTTTACATGAAACTATAGGCAACAAACCCTTTAAATTACTTCAAGTTTCTTTGTGTTAAGATGTACAAAAATTGGACCAGGCTGTCAACCGAAGCTTGGAAACATGGGAAATGTTGTAAATGCTACATTAAAAACTAGAAAGCACTGGGAGAGTGCAAACCTCCACCAAGGTAGCTCACATATTGCTGTTACATCTATAAACAACAGTTCCATGATAAAGTTACCATTATAATATGATTCCTTGACCCTGAAAACCCACCTAGCACTTGGAATCATGATGATATCATTAAAAAACAATTAAAACAACAAACAGACAAACAAACAGACAAACAATCGTTGGCAAAAACATGACCTCCTTGGCGAAGGTGTATATAAGACTGCAATTAAAGAGATCAACTTCTGGGTCAACTTCTGTAACTTCTCTTTGGAAAGAAGAATTTTGCATTGCAAGACTCAAACCTGAGTCAATGTTTCATGTTTTCCAAGGCGTAAATGCTCTGTTACACTTCTGTGCTTGGAAAAAGCCATACATTTAAATCATTGTAGGGCATGTTATTGTTGCTGATAGGATGACATAAACAGAAGGAAGTTGGTGCGCCCTTCACCACAGGAATGGGGCTGTGGAGAAACAAGAACCCAAAACAAAACACAACCTTCTCTGTAAGAGACGACTCAAAATGCCTCATCCAGAAGAGGACTGGATGAACTGTAGGACTACCTGAAAGTTTCTAAAAGAAAACTCACCACAAAAAGGGCGTTTAGATATATTTATGTATTTTTGAATCTTTCATCTGCCTGCACGGGGCGCAGCTCTGAATCACAGGCCCTCTTTTGGCTCTGCTTTCAAATTAAAGTCAGTGACCGACTGCTTGTCTCAGGAGTTAAAAACGGTATAATTGGCATCCTCCTAATGGGCAAGTGCTCATGGGAAATTAGAGAGCGCAAGGGAAAGACTCAGCTTGGTCCATTCCAAAATATACAGATAGAATTTGCTCACTGGTTTTATATCATAATCCCTCCCATTGTCGCCACACTATAGGAGGAAGGTGGTGGGAATAAGTGACGAGGGGAGAACATGCAGCAAACAAACACATGACCAACATTATAAAAGCTTTTGTGTACCCTCCCAATCTATTTACAGTCTACATGGGTGTAGATTCCAACAACGTATTGAGTAATTTATCTTTAAAAAGTACTGAGAAGGAGTTTTTGGATTATTTGTTCACAACCCACCAGAATATTTTTAAATCTCTGCTGATTTTCAAAATGTAGGAGAACACAGACAAAGACAGTATAACTGATTATTAACAGTGTAATCCTCTTATCACACACGCTAGACCAGTGGTTTTCAAGCCTGAGCTTAAATCTACCGGCCCACTTTAATCATATCCTTGCAAAAATCCTCTCCAACACATGTTATAGTATCTTACAACTCTGTTCATGTTATGTATGTTTGTTTTTATGTACTAATGCCTAATGAAATTTGACAAGCATTGGTATTTCTCACAAAATATTCATAAACAAATGAATATATTTACTTAACTAGGTAAATGGATAAATATTACAAAAATATAGTTCTTCTCTCCACCCATTAAAGATTTTACAGGAATTCATAGCAACAGAATTGGCAGCTCTATATCAGAGCTACGGTCAGTGCAGGTAGAATAAATTAAGTAGAATTAAGATATGGTGGTACAAATTTTCATGGTACGGCAGACTTGTCTGGAGGCACATTTAAGGCTATAATATATGCTGAGTTTTGAAAAATAAAAATGAGATGTATATATGGAATGTCTCCATTCAACTAAAAATACAGAGATAAAATTTTTTGTCCATATCATCCAGCCCTAGGCACATCAGTGTCAAGTGGTTTTTGACGTATTTTTTGTCTACCTTAAATCATGCCAATGTCTAATGGCACACCATATGCATATTAATAAAAAAGCCTCTTAAATCCAAATTACACAAACTTATCAGCCTGTAAATGAACATCTTGACCTTCTGATGTCTCATAAATTTGTCAAATAGCTCTTTAACACATGAAATATTTCTTTACAGAAATATATGAGATCATTTGAGACATCAAATTTCATTCATTTAGCTGAACTTAACAGGTCACAGTTTTTTAACTTAGTTGAGCCATTAAATGGGAGGATGACTAGAAAGAAATAATTCACTCCACACATTATTACTGTCATTATAAAGGCTGTAATCCACAAGGGCTTTATGAGAAAAGTTACAGAATTTGCAGCTGTTTTTGGAAATTACTTCACCAGTAATTCAGTTTAATTAAAAAAAAAGTACTATTTTGTGTCTGTAGAGGATCAGATGCAACTCTTTTTATCTCCCCTTTTGGGATAGAAGGCTATGATAATGAGCTATGTGTGTGATAGGAGGGGTTACAGGTCGCAGAGCAGAATATCAAAACAGTCATGGCACCTGCCTGTGAGGAGCAGAAAACACACATGTAGGTGGAGGCTGTAGAGGTATTACATCATAAACTCCAGGAAGTACAAAATGAGGTGTTTTACAGGACATTTTCTTTAAAGAGACATAGCACATTTCTCTATTAACTGAGAGTTTAATAAAAGGTTTCATGGTCTCCTGCTCCCAAAGCCCTTTCTAACAACGTAAAATGCAAATAAAATTGATTTTGCAGGACATGAGACCTTTAAGTTCTGACCTTTAAATCCTAATGCGTTAAATGTTGTAGTTGTGGTAATAATTCATGGTGGTAACATATGCCCAAGGCACACCAGTGTGCCCTGCCACTCCTCTTTGAGACCCGCTGCCTTAAGTCCACCTTTTGGGAACCACTGCACCAGATGATACAGACTGTGAGACCACACACCTACAAAGTCTGTTGGGTTTTACCGTAGACAGCCAGATCAAGGCTTCAATGATATACCATTTTGTGCTTATGTTTGCTATCACATTTGTAGGTAAATGTGAACAATTTTGGGTTGGTGATACCCCCTGTCTGCTTCCTCTTTCTAGTTCTAGTGGGACAGACAACATAAGGAAACTGTTTTCAGAAAGAGAAGGAGGCTATAATTTTAGAGGGGAACTGAACTTTAAAACACATTGTGTCAGAACATTAAAAAGTGTGTGTGTGTGTCAATCTCAGGGGTTAAATTATGGAACATTTTAACAAATGCAAATTTACAAGAATATTTAAAACACAAACTTTAAATAAATATAAGGACGAAGAGCAGCAGTTTAACCCAGGGTGGTAATGGCAGAGTCTAAGAAAATGTATTGTCTTGATTTGTAATGTCTTTTCTGTGTTTGAGTAGGGGTGCATTATATGTATAGAAATTAAGTATATACATAGGTGAAATATTAAGTTTGTAATTGTGTATAAGTAGCTTATAATATTTTATAGTAATTGTATTATAAGGAACATTAACTCCTAAATCGGTGGTTGAATCTTGTAACTATTATAAATGTGTAAAAAGTAAAAACACCACCATAGGACATGGTAATAAAAAGGGTAGGATTAAATAAGTTTAGGCTTCTTCCTACTCCTTTTTGAGCATGTGGACTTGCTGCACATGCAGGATGTCATCAGTGGTTTACCTTGATTGTTTTCGTTTGTTTTTGGTATATGCATGTGATTGTTTATGGTGACTACCCATGTTTATTTTTGCAAGCATTCATTCATTCTGTTATAGAAGTCCAACCTGGATTTATATATATCAAACAGGAATTCAAGAATGAGAGGCTCCGACTCACTTGGAAAGAGTCATGTTGATGTTAAAGTTTAGGATTATTAAAAAAAAAAAAAATCTGTTGTGAAAAGCTTTGAATTTTGAAAAAACCCTGATGGGTCAAAACTCTGGTAGTAAACCATAAAATGTGTAGCCAACCATACGCATCAGCAGATTAAAGCACAAATTATTGTAGATAATAATGCCACTGTATGTCTCTCCATAGGCCAGGGACCAGAAGACTCAAGGAAACCTGCTGCTGGCCCAGGAGTGTTCGGACAAAGCCAAGTGGTACAACATCCTTGCAGCTGGATGGAACCTGTTGATTCCCCTGCTGGCCATCGTCCTGCTCGTCCTCTTGCTCGTCCACCTTGGGACGTCCCAAGGCTCCTTCGATTTCTTAGGAGAGGACGGCTTCCAAAACTTCATGAAACTGTTCAGCTGGTAGATGGAGATGATAGTCTCAAAGTCAACGTATTCACTCAAATTGGAAATGGCATTTGATTGGACTCTGTCTACATAAAAAAACTCATGAAAATGTATTCAATTTGAAGCCAGAGTGTTAAAGGTCTGAGAGCTGCCTTCATGCATGAAAATTAAGACCCTATTTATAAAATGCACTAGCACAAAATCACGTTTGTTTTGCATGTCAGAAATTAGGTAAGGGGGTCTAGCTTGGGGCCAAATAGGAAATGTTAATGTTAAGTTTGGCTGCTGTTTTTATTCACACATGCAGCCCACTCCAGTTAATTTCAAGATTTCTCTGCATTACTGAATGCAGCAGTATTAGTTTGTTTTTTAGACAAAGATTTAAAATTACTCTTGCCTTAATACACGTTCACCTAACAAGACCAAGTAAACATCTTATTTTATGGTTTGAAACAAAGACATGCTTATTTAGACACCCTGCAAGTACATTTTCCTTGCCCTGCTGTCATTTTTTTTTTCAAATAAAACAAACATTTAAGGCCTAATTTTTTGACATTTATTATCTTGAATTAAGATTTTTATCTGGGCTTGCAAGGTAAATGTGCCTCAAGAAGAGTAAAGAGAAACTTTAACCAGAAATAAGGCAAATATGCTTCCTTGGATTTGACTTTTTCAGTGTTAACTTTCCAGTCTCCCAACTGAAGTAATTCAAATGTGAAGTAGATTAAAGTTTAAAGAGCCATAAAAACGAGAAAGTATTGAGCAAGCTGAGAGCTAGAACAAGCAGCTACTCTGGGTCATATTTATTGTTGTATTTATGTTAAAAGAAAGTTTTATGAGAGCGTAAACAGTCTCTGGTCAGAGAAAAGAGGAGCTAAAGTCTGAATGTCGTGAAAATGAGAAGCCACTTGACAAAGGACAATCACCTCCAACTTATACTCATGTTTTTCTTCCTTCAGAAGTTTTTGTTTTTAATTGTTTCCATATTCATCTATTGTTAATCTTCTTTCTTGTACATTGTATGGGTATGTTACTGTGTTAAAAACTTTACTTTATCTTTTAACTGACTTCTTGTGAGTGACCTAAATAAACCAGATACTATGATTCAGTTTTGCTTTTACTAAAATTCAGTTCACGTCATTATTTTGTTGGTCTGCCACACTCCTGCTGCACCTGCACCCATTTAGAACCATTTAAGACCTTGTATCTGCTTTGAGGAGGCAGGCGAGGTTGTACTTGTTGTATACCCAGCTGTGAGCCTTCTGCTGCACCAACTATAAACAGATCGGACATTTTTAGGAAGTTCGCCCTCAGCTGGAAAGCAGGGTCCGCCCAGACAGACCACTACACAGGAGACAGCAGAAATGTGCAGACTGGCTGCTCTGTGTGCTGTCACTCTGAGGGAGTATCACAGAGTAAATGCTGAATGATTTAGGAACAACATGCTGCTTTCTAGTGGTTCTCTCCTCATGTAGCCTGAACTAATTGAGGGAGATGTAGTGAGGATTTGCTCTTGACAAAAAACAAACATAAATGCTGAAACTGGACTAACACAATGGCAAAAATAATAGATCTTAAGCATTAAAAAGCACAGCATGTTATAAACTTACTCAGAAAAAATGTGGTCATGTATTTTAGAAAATAAGTGCAGAACTAGAGAAGATTGCATTTGTTTGAAACTATTTGATTTTCTTGATAGGAAGGATGGATAAACTTCATGATATATCTAATAGCTAATCAGCCAATTGATCTCAGCATCAGAACGAGGAACTGGGGTGGTTCACTCTGAACATGTGATGGTTGTTGGTGCCAGATGGGCTGGTCTAAGTATTTCAGAAAATGCTGATCTACTGGAAATCTCACATACAATCATCTCTAGAGAATGGTCTAAAAAGGAGTAACTATCCAGTGAGTGGCAGTGCAAGAGGTCAGATTAGATTGGTGGTTCAAGAAAACAGGAAGGCAACAGTGACTCAAATAAACACTTGTTACAACCAAGGTATTCAGAAGACAATTTCTGAACACACAACACATTGAATCTTGAAGCAGACAGGTTACAGCAGCAGAAGACCACACCAGGTGCCACTTCTGTTAGCTCAGAACAGGACACTCAGACTACAAGTTGCACCAGCTCAGCAAAGATTGACAGCGTAAGATTAGAAATTAGTTGCCAGTTCTGATGAGTTTGATATCTGCAGTGATTCAGATGGTAGGGTCAGAATTTGGCAAAAACAACATGAACGCATGGATCCATCCTGCCCTGTATCACGTTGGGGGATGTTGGTTTAATGGTGTGGGGGTCATTTTCTTCAGATACTTTGGTCCCCTTATTACAACTTGACCATTGTTTAAACCAACAGCTTTCCTGAGTATTGTTGCTGACCATGTCCATCCCTTTATGACCACAATGTACCACCTCCTGCTGGCTACTTCCAGCAGGATAACACACCATGTCACAAAGCTCAAATCATCTCAGACTGGTGTCTTGAACAGAGCAATGAGTTCACTGTATTCCAGGGACTCCCACAGTCATGTGATCACAATCCAGTAGAGCTTTGGGCCTTTGAGATGTGGTGGAATGGGAGATTGTCATCATGGATGTGCATCCAACAGATCTGGAGAAACTAAGAGGCTATCATGTCAATATGGACCAAAATTTCTAATGAATGTTTTCAGCAGCTTGTTGAATCTATACCGTGAAGAACTTACATCATGTCTGTTTGGTATATAGAAGAAGCAGCATATTTTGTTGAAAGATGTAGGAGAAGGTTGCTGGTTCAAACCTCATGTCGGTCAGGGTCTTTCTGTGTGGAGTTTGCATATTCTCCCACAGACTAAAATTTGTCAGGTAAGTTGGTGACACTAAATTGCCCTTATGTGTGGGAGAGAGCATGAATGGTTGTCTGTCTCTCTAAGTGGCTCTCTGGGTGTACCCCGCCTCTTGCCCAGTGTCAGCTGGGATGGGCTCTAGTCTCCTGTGACCATGAAAGGGATAAGTGATACAGATAATGGATTGAAGAGTTATTTATTTCTAAGGCAGTGGGCAGAGGTTTACCATTAGAAAATACAGCAACAGTGTCTGATGTTTGATAAAAGTTCACATATTTGTTGATTTCATGCAAACAGGCACATTTTTGACTTTTATGGACTAATTATGTGGACTTTTACAAATCCTAAATCCCTTTGAAAAGCCTTTAAAATGAAACACAGAAAAGTCAAAACTTTGCGTTAGATGTCATGTTAAGATGAACAGCACAGCTTGTGTTTCTGTCAAATTAGTGAGTGCAGCATGTAAGTACAGAGTGAACATTTATAGGTTTACAACAGGGCGTCCGACATGCCACTCCCAGAGGGATGTTTTCTGCCAACGGTGGTTTTATGTGGTTTCTGAGCTTTTGCGGACTTACACCGGCACTGTATGGAAAAAGACGTTTTAGATGATTTCAAATTTTGAACTGCATCAAAACTTGTTCTGTATCATTGCATCGTATCTCAAAAAGTCAGAGAGCAGACATGGAGCTTTTGACATTGAAATGCACCCACTGAAATGCTCTTGAACAACACAAAGACTGTCCCTGAATGTCCACCTAACCTCCATTTCTCAAACTTCTGGTTTTCAGTGACTCGAGTGTCCCGCTCCCTCAGACCTCCCTCCTTGCAGACTCCCATCATATTAGCAGCCTCTCCTTTACTTGCAACTTTATTTATACACACCCAAATCACAGCCTTTAGCTACAAACTTTCTATTTTGCCCCTGTGGTCGCAGAGAAAAGCTTGCAGATGTCTGAACCCTGCAGAATTACAGGGTAGGAGCCTGCAGCGCTCAGGGAGGGGGCACTGACATGGCCGGCTGTTTTTCCTGGAAGCTTTTGGCTGAAGCTGAGACCAGGAGAGGACGGAGGAGGACATGAAGACAAGACACCTACACTTCAGTCAGTTTGATTTAGTCTTTATCTTCCAGCATGATCTAAAATATCTGTCATGTTTTTTCATCTTAAACATTTTATATTGGTAACTACAGTGGACAACCATTTGAAAGGCTGTTTTCTGTTAAATTCAAGGGGAAAACTGAAATGGTCTCACACCAGCCACAACATGGCACATGTCCGTCCGTCCACACACTGCCCCCCACTGCCCCCCACTGATCAGTTGTGGTACACGTACCAGAAACGTGTTATGGTCGAAGATGGCAGATGGAAATCCTAACGCTGCAAAATTTCAGATCTAGTTGAGAATATTTGTCAAATTTCAAGTCAAAAATACCTCAGTAGACCTATCAGGGTTCCCACTCTTTATGACAAATCATTTTCCAGGACTTTTCCAGGACGTTTTCCAGTGTCACATAACCAACTGAAGTTACAACATTGGTGTGGCCAGTACTCAGGTTAATCTAGCCTTCTAAAAAACAAGATTAAAGGTTGATGACCAATATCTCTAGCTAGCTCCTCTGTATCATATTGACCTTAAAATTTATTTATTTCTAACTCTTGGGCATGAACATAGTCTGCTAGCTATCTTTTAGTCTGGCTTTTATGTAGTGTCTTACTATTATAAATTTACGGTTTATACTATTTTTTAATCTTTATTTACTCTGCTATTTTATAAATATATTTTGCTGATTTATTGTTTAAGTAGCCCAAATTTTATTTTTCATTTTATTATTGTTATCATTGTTCGAGTGTTTTTATATTTTATTCCTTAACTTGCATTATTTTATCTTCTCAAATTTTATAACTAATTGTGCTTTATTTACCAAGTTCATTTATACTTCATTTCCTATGTTTGATTTTTATTCACTAACAAGGTAGAAGGAAGATAAATTATTTTCTCGGACAATTCAAGCCTTTCCAGGACATTGTCCTTTTTTCCTCATTTTCCATATGTTTTCCATGACTGGAAAATTGGTCAATCATTTTCCAGGTTTTCCAGGACGCATGGGAACCCTGCTTATTCTAAGCCACGATTTTCTGATATGTCTGAATTAAGATTTTGTTTAGAGATATAAAAACTACAATTAAAGCCTGAGTTGCTTGCAATAAGTAAAATAATCTGCCAATGAGACGAGACAAATTTAACTTAAAAATGTCTTTAAATGATTTTTGTTTTATCCAGAGCAGTTTTTAACCCTGGATTTTAGACCCTCACTGAGTCAAACTTGCTTGTTTCATTGACAGATATTTTTTAATAATTACAAGCCTTATTTTTGTCTTTTATTCCATTAAGTATGATATTTATGACTTGTTAAGTGTTCTGTACACTTGCTGAGAATTGAGTTTTTGCAGTGTAAGTGTCTTGCAGTTTGGGAATCCATATCAGATCCTTCATTTCCAGGAGAACCTCGCAGATAAAACAGTTATCACATCAAGTTAAGCCTGCCTGAGCTTGTCATTACTGATAGAATTTCCAGGTACTGATTGTAATTTTCAAGAAATTTTGAATAACCTGTCAATTAAATTTGACACCACACATGCAGGTTGTATTAAAAGTTAAATTCAAAGAGCTTTACTGGCATGAATGTGGCTATCAAAGGCTCTGTATTAATTGTGGGAGAAATTTACTCAATCATAACTGTAGCACTAAACCATATATTCAAACCAACCTGTATTCAAACAATTCTAGGTAAGAGTATAGCCACCAGGAAAACTTATCTATTATGCTTTTAATTACTTTATCTACTGTTGTAACAATTAGAATATCTTAATTGTTAAGCTTAGCCGAGGGCAACCATGTTGGGACTCATGAAAAGTAAAATATTGTCACAGGGATCACTGAACACTTGCGTATCGAAACATCATTGATGATTAAATTTATCTCTTGACATTAATTTTGTTCCCAAATCAAGGTAAGACTGTCTTTACCTTTTCAACACAGAGTCTGTGTTGTAAAATGAAAAATAGAGATGATAGATTTTTAAAGATTTTCTGTTGTAATAAGTGAGTTAGTTATGATTTTCAGCATTAATCATTTGACAGCCCCACAAAACAGGAGAGAACATTGTACCAGTGCTGAGCTGCAACTTCATGCAAAAGAAAAAAAACAGTAAATGTGAGGGAGTACTAACCTAACACACCAGATGGACTGTTCAACATATCCTATTCTCTCCCATAGAAAGTTATTGTGAGGGGCAAAACCATTAAAGAAAATTAGACTGAATTAATATTTTGTTTGTCACATTTACTATGGGTGAGCCAGAGGCTTGCAGACATTTCTTGCTTTCAGAACAACTAAACCATGCTCAGAGCTACAGCCTCTTTGTCCCCAAAAGGATGCTGAAAAGCCCGGTCATTGTCTGACCAAGAACAATCGCTCCAGATTGAAGCTTTGCAAGATGGATCTACCTGAAGACAAACATGGAATCTTGCACATTCAGCTGAAAGTTAAAGGACTGAAGTCCTCAAATTAGAATTGATAAGATTTAAATGCAAAAAACAGCCTATCAAAAAAAGGAGAGTGAAAGTGAGGTATGTGGTGGTGACAAAGTAATCCTCTTCATTGCAATGTTTTTTAAGTCATTGCAATAATTCCTCCCCAGGACGCTGCATCTGCAAAGCTCGCATTACACACAAGAGGGTGCAGAAGGACTGGAGTATGAAGAGCAGAAATCTGTGAGGGACTGAACTCAGTGGAAATTATGTTTAAGAACTGTACACTAATTTTCACAGACTTTTTTGGTTGGGACATGGTCAGTGAAGAAAAAAAATACTGATGGATGGAGCAACAAACTATGATGCACAGAGTATTCTGACACCTTTTTTTTTTTTATCAGAACTAGCATTAATGTCTCCATCAATCCGACAAACAGTAGCTCATCTGTTGGATCAGACCACACAGACCAGCCTTCATTCCCCACGTGCATCAGGGAGCCTTGGCCACCATGACCCTGTCATCAGTTCACCACTGTTCCTTTCTTGGACCACTTCTGACAGACACTGGCCACTGCAGATCAGGTACACCCCACAAAAGGTTGCAGTTTTGGATATGTTCTGACCCAGTTGTCTAGCCATCACACTTTGGCGCTTGTCATACAAATTCAAATCCTCAGGCTCGCCCATTTTTCCTGCTTCTAACATCAACTTTTAGGTCACTTGCTGCCAAATATATGCCACCCACTAACAGGTGCCATGATGAAGAGATAGTGAGTGTATTTCACTTAACCTGTCAGTGGTCATAATGTTAGATCTGATATGTGTGTATATATTTATACATGTACATATAAAATCACTGTCAGGCACAAACCCCCTATCTCTAAAACTGCTTCTTTTCAGGAGATGAAAAAATGCTCTGCTGGTGAATAAATGGATATTGTATTGTTCTGGAGCGGCACGTTGGCGCAGCAGGTAGTGCACGTGCCTCACAGCAAGAAGGTCCCCGGTTCGATTCCCGGGTCCGGCAGGGCCTTTCTGTGTGAAGTTTGCATGTTCTTCCCGTGCATGCGTGGGTTCTCTCCGGGCACTCCGGCTTCCTCCCACAGTCCAAAAAACATGCTCATTAGGTTAATTGGTCACTCTAAATTGCCCTTAGGTATGGGTGTGAGCGTGAGTGGTTGTCTGTCTCTACATGTTGCCCTGCAATCGACTGGCGACCGGTTCAGGGTGTACCCTGCCTCTCGCCCAATGACAGCTGGGATAGGCTCCAGCCCCCCGCAACCCCGAAAGGGATAGTCGGTATAGAAAATGAATGAATGAATGAATGAATGTATTGTTCTGATCACAAATTATTTTTTCTTCTTTAATTTTGAAGAAAGATTATGAGCCCACTCACCCATACAGAAGGTGAACAATTGTGCTGTTTTATGAAAAATACAAAATGAAAACCATAAAAGATAAGGATAGGAGGTTTGGGTCTGACGGTGACTTTTGCTCTGTGAGAGGAAAATTGAGCACGATGGAGCACCCTGCAGAACCAGCAACCTTCTTGCTGTGATGCAACTGCACTGCCTACAGCCTACACGTGATTATTGCTTAGAGTCACATCAAAACACATAATGTCTATAAAAATAATAGGACCACAGAGCACAGTTGGCCCATGGTTTAAACCTCAGTTTGGACACCCTTGACCAACAGTGCAGGTGTTAATGCATCAACAATCAGGATGCCAACATAACATTCAAACCTTTGATACAAGAACCATTACAGCAGATGTCATGGACATCAGGAAGGACTAAAAAAATCCTTTTTAATACAAGATTTACGTGACAATATTTGTTCACATACTTACATGCTGGTGTAGATTAGGGAATTGAATGCAAACACATCCAAAGAGACAAACCCATTGTAAGCCTTTAATGACACATAATTGCAGGAGTTTTTACTGTTGCTGTTGGGACATGTTGATTTGCTATATGCATAACTGAAACAGGGTTTGGTCTGGTGTGGTGTTTTTTACTTCTGAGTTCACTGTCGTATAAATTAACACTCATTGTCCTCAGGCTCAATAACCACACGGGGACTCCTCTGGGCAAGGACATAGAATCTAGGGCTCCTTTATCATGTTTGAACTCATCCAACATTTTAGGGCACTGGTAGTTTGTACGTTGTCTTCTGGGTGTTCTGTCAGTTTTTATGTGTTTTGCATATAAAGTTGGGACGGTTGAATATCTGAGCTGTGACATAATAGACTCTTGTTTCATCTTTGTTTTAGATCAACCTTGTGCAACAAGATTTTCCTCAGATAAAAACATGCAGGCAGTGCGCATGGCAGTTATTTAAGTGGTCATTAAAACAACTGAGATCCAGTGGCACCCCTGGCTGCCAAAAACAATGGATGACACCTGAGTGATGTCAGACGTGGTTATGACAGAGGGCCTGAAGTCTGATCTGCAAGGGCAATTTTGTTCAGTGAATTTGCTCTAACCACCAGCCACGGTGGTGGGCAGGTTATTAAAAGCTAGGAATGCACAATATTATTAGTATGATACTGGTATTGGCTTCAAAAGCTAAATATAACAGGTGCTGGTTTCGTGGAGTGGTAAGAAACCAGGCATGACCCATATACTTGCTTCTGCAGGCCTAGGATCGAATCCAGCCAGTTTGCAGAGTGTCTTCCGCCTACTCTCTCGCCCCCTTTCACAACACAGGAAAACAAACAACCAGAGCTTCCAGGTCATTTCAAAATACAGTGGAATTATGGGAAATAATTTCTGATCAACAGCTAATCACTATTACCTTCTAAATTTGTGGTTCTCCGGTGAATTTAGATCCCATGTTTCAAGCTTCCAGTGCTACAGTCCACTGTTCAGTGCTTTACACTTTGTTGATGTAACGCTCTGCAGTTGGACTATGTGGAAATTCAGGATTTAGCCCAAGAGGTAGCAGGCTAATCGCAGAGCATAGACATTAGCATGAATCCAGAGTTGTTGGCAACATGGAATGGAGCAGCACTGGACTGACCAAACACCACTAAGTCAACCTGTAAACCAATCTGAGCGGTAATTTAGATACTGCCTTTGAGAAGCTCCTGAGGGATCTTGATCACACCGATTATGAAAGTGTGGTTTGGTAGTTAAACTGGTTTCCACGCCCTTTGCTCTCATACTTCCTTATCTGTTTCAGAGCTGGTTTAAGCTGAGTTAACACTTTATTAAAAACAGGCCTCTAAACCACAGCATGCTCTAATGTCCCTGCAAATTTCTCATTCCTTTGTGAACAGTTCAACACTTCAAGGGCAGTTTTTTCATGCAATCCGTCCTCTCGACAATTAAAACCTTTGACATGTGAAAAAAGCTCCAGTAACTCATGACTTCTTTCCTAACATGTATAATTCAAGTTAAAACATGAAAGACAAGCAGGATGTTGGCTCATTCACTAATGATGAATAAACATAAACTAGAGCAAAGTTTGAGAGACTCCAATGAGGCTAAATCACTCTCTTTCATCGACAGTCTTTTCTATCATGATGATATAATTTAGGTGTGTTTTTGATTCATCTTTTTACCAAGCACTAACATGTTCATCAGGCAAACAAAACAGTTTGTTAAAGAGAGAAGGATGTCTTAAATGGGAAGTGTCTACCACACCTGTGGCAAATCATCGGCATGATGTCAAATTAACAAATTAAAGACAACAATCAGCCTTCTGACTGAGAGAGTTTATATGAGTAGAGTCTATTAATAGCCTAAAAATGAGACTGCAAAAGAAATTATCAGTTTAAAATGATATAATTTAGGGGACATTAAAGATCTGCAAGGCAAGTTATATTGTAGAGAAGCATTATAATAAACCCAAATCCAACACAAACCATTGATCATAACATCCATTGAAATCCCCACAACATTACAAAATACATCAGCCTAATATGCAACTATCCTGTTGACTTAAATACATAAAAATAGACACATTTAATAGGTCACTTAGTCATTATAAGTGGGTCTGAAAACAAATGTGTATACTTCATATGTATTCCACATTGTTAGTAAAAAATAAAGGGTGATGTTCCATTACTAAATATGAGTACTTTCTATAAAAAATGTAAACAAATATATTTTTCTGCAGTGTGCTAGAAATCATTTCCTACCCCACTGTAGTGGCTGCAGGCATCAAACATATCAAATACAGAAAAATCAATATTTTGACCAATGATGTTTGCTTTTGTCGGCATACAGAGGCACAAATATTTATTACAGTCTATTTAATTACCAGTAAAAATCGTGTCACAGGTGCTACAATCTTTGCACACATCCCTTAAGGGTTGAAGCAAAGGTGAATCAAATGTCTTTAACATTTTTAACCTGTCAGATTAGATTTCTTGCAAAATAGTTTCTTCAGCACCGTTGAATCACTCAGACTTATATTAAAGACCTGAGTTTGTCATGCTCACATTTAGTCAATTTTCCTCAACAGCATGTGTGAAGCAGCCTGACAACCAAATAAATAAAATAAATGAATAACACAATTGTTATTGTGTGATCTTTTTGTGTTAAAACAGAAACAGACAAAAATGTGTTTCTGGTTTTATGTACCCATCCTGCTGCCAACGTCAGAGACAAGAGCACAAAGTTTGCATGTTTGGACAAAAATAAGTAACACCCACATTCACAAGGAGTCCAAACAGCCCCGAGTCAGAGAACAGGGAATTAAAAGCAGAGAAGCACTGCGGCAGGGAGCAGTGACTCATTTGTCCCAGTACATTTAATTTTCTTTCTCTCTTGTGGCACAAAATCATTCAGTACTTCATGAAACCCTTTGTTTTAACCAGGCTTTGGCTAATCATCAATCAACAGACAGACAGAGACACAGAAAGTCTCAGAACTACAAGCAAACCTCTGCAGGGAAGTTTTCAACCCCAGCACACAACCCCATTTCCAAAAAAGTTGGGATGCTCTGTTCAGTGTTAATCAAAATAAATCAATGGCTGACAAATCACATAAACAACATTAACTGAAAATTGGACAAGGACTGATCAGGGTTTAAAAGAGAGAACATTTCTGTTTGAGGAGCAAATGACTTTTTCAATGTTCATGTCAGCGTACCTTACAAAAAGAGCTGTGACAGTCAACTGTTTAAGGATAGAACTGTTTGGCAAATTATGTAAACAACTGTCCTTGTGGCAGGATACATGCACCATGGTTTATCGATTTATTGATGGAGGCATGTTAGCATGTTAGGGCTTTAAGGCATTGACTGTCTGAAGGATACTGCTAATAGGTTCAGATCCCCTATCAATTCCTGCTGATTCTGGAAAATTCTTGGCTTTCATAGATTTTCAGTGTCACCAGTGTCAAACACATGACCCTCCTGGTTTTCACTGCCATACTGCCCAGATGAATGTGCACAGCAAGCCATTGTTTCCTCTCGCTGAAAGTTGTCCAGTTAGCATCTTTTTGTCAAAAAATGAGACACAATGTTGACCACTACCATGATTTTTGACATCTTTGATATTACTTCTGCTGACTGCCTCTGAAAGCATGACATCCATGTTTTGCATGGCACGCAGAACAAAGTGGAGAAAATTAATAAGCCAAAAGTCCAGTGATTTTTTTTATTCCTTTTCTCAGCTGGAATTGCTAATAAATTTCCATCTCTTTGTGGCAAACTGACATGCTGCTGCCAAATGGAAGGCAAATAAGTTTTTACCACATGTAACTTCTCCTCACAGCTCAAGCTTTGGCTCAACACTATGTGACATGGAGAGCAGTTATATATACATATATATATATATATGTATACATATATGTATATGTATATGTATATATATATATATATATATATATATAAAGAGAGAGAGAGAGAATTTTTTTTTGTTCATTTATTACTTCTCGATAGATGTAGTCTTGAGATTGTCAAATGTTGCTATAACCAAGTTTTATTTACTTTTTATATTGTTTTTAATTGGATAATGGAAGCTTTTCTTATCAGAATTGTGCTTGACATTGTGAAGAAAGGGCAGGAGTAGATAAGCATTTTATTCTGTTCCTTCTCAAACTAGTTTGTTTATCTACATTTGTGCACATGTATGTATTTTGTGTCTTTTATTTATTCATTTATTTAAAGTATTTGTACAATTGTATATTTGTACATGTATAAACTACTTTGTTTGGACCTTCTTTTTATAGTTTGAGATTAATCAAAATCAAAATCAAATCAAATCAAATCAAAAATCATACACAACATTTCCTCTTTCTTACTTTAATTCTTTATTCACCCATTTTGGGGATATATGTTACTTATCAACTCAGAAACTCATCAAATTTGTTTTTTCCTTTCTTTTTGCTGGGTAGTGGCTATTTGTTAATTTAAAATTTGGTCATTGCATCCTGAACTGTAAATTTATAAATGCAACAAGCATTTAAAATTTCCTGTTATTTCCTGTTACCAATCTATTTTAATCTACATTTCTTTCAGAAATCAACTGTCTTTTATGTGATTTATTTAATAACTGGTACCAAAATAGAATCCTTAAGGCTAATACATCATAAGTAAAGGATATTTTACAGGTAATCTTCAGGCTTAACGTTTGCTCTCAAAGACACTTTTATGCTCACAGACTGCTGTTTCAATGGTCATATAAACATGAGTAATATTTTGTAGGGAGGGTTATGTCGATGCTGTTACTGTACATCCACACAGTAGATAAGGACAGAAGTAGAGCAAAAAAGTAGAGCATACAAATATTAGGTAATGAGCAGAGTAACCAGAGGCTGATCAATAGATGTCCATTGATAAATATTAGGGCCAAAGTTGGTGGTTTTATTTTAGTGCATTTCAATGCAAACACTGTCGATATTCAGTCTGGTGAATTAAATTAACTAAATGTTCATCAAGTGCACAAATTAAATAAATTATCTTATAATGTTTTTAACAAAGTGTATTTCTGGACTCTTATATACATATGTTTTGACCATAAACTCTGTCTCTGCTACTGACGGGAAACTTAAGGACGTGAAATGTTTTTTCTTTCCCTTTAAAAACGAATACAATTTTATTATTTATGGTCCAAACAGGCTTATTTTAAACCTATTGCTTCATTATCAGTGTATGATATTTTAAGAGTGGTTATCTGTCTCTTTAGACTTTACTCATCAATACAGTTTTCTTGTTGCTCTTTGAGGGATTTGATTCAAACACAGATGTCCACCGTGACTTGAGGACAACATGATCGAGGTGCTCTTATGGTGGAATAGGTTGCTACCTTGCACTTACCATATACAATATGTGGGCTCTCGACTCATGCAGCCGGTCCAGGATGAATCTGTCCTCTGGTCCAAAAGAGGTGTGTCTCCTCCGACTCTTTCACCCCCTTGTCGAGTCTATCCACTGTCTCTCCACTATCAATAAAGGCAAAAAAGCAGAAAAAAGCATCTTAAAAAAATATAACATGATCCCATTTTAGGGGTCAAAGTCTTGGCCAATCAACCCAATGTTCATAATCATTATATTTATCTATATTTTAAGACAGATTTGACTGCGTTTCGCCATCACATCTTTTTGCAATCAAATATCTTTAGGAGTTACTTGGTCAAAGTCACTGTGACCTTACAGCTTGTCATTGGTAACAGAAGCCATAAATAAAAGGGTTTATACAAGAGCTGGACAGACGAGCTGGGAGAATGATTATGGAAGCATAACGTCACAGTCTGACCTCCAAAAATGTATCATGTCACTGTCCAGTCCACGTGAGATTTTATTTAAGTGCTTCAATGCAATCTTTAAACACTTGGCTCACAGGATTTTGTGTCACAGTGACTTTGCATCTCTGACATCTACTCAGTTCATACTTGATTTGTGTAGAGTTTGAGGAATACACCTCAGAACATTCTTGGGAAATTATGTCTGTAAGAACAGACCAGAATGAATGGATGTAGAACTGGACCACACATGCCTTTTCAAGTTTAATCTGTTTGTTCGATAGCATCCAATAATTTAATTTCATGGTTGGAGACATAATGACTACATAAGGGCCTTAACATGCTTTCCAATCCTGTCAAACACTATCATATTTTGTTTTATTTTTCCATTTTAAAAAAATCAGCAGCATTTGAAATTACATTTTTGTCCGAACTGTTTCATTATGTGTCTTTGCTTTCTCTTCATAACCCTTAGGCCTGGAAAATTCTCTTAATGAGCCACACGCTGACGTCTCCATCTTCACCTCAGGAATCCTGGCTGTTAAGCAGGGGTACTTAGATGGTGTGCTATGCCAATAAAATGTACAGACTGAAAACACATACACATGTGTACACTGTAACATATTCTATCTATCTATCTATCTATCTATCTATCTATCTATCTATCTATCTATCTATCTATCTATCTATCTATCTATCTGTCTGTAGTATCTATTGTCATGTATGTCTGTCTGTCCATCGTCCATCCACTGTACCTTTTGTGGTCAAGTGGTTGTTATAAATCTTACTTAACTGATAGTTTAGGTGCATGTTTTGTAAAGATGCAAGGTCACAGTGACCTTGACCCTTTCAACAATATGTACTGGTATTCAGTGTAAATTTGTTCAAAAGTTTGGAGGTCCAATGATTTTGACCTTAGATCAACAAAATCCAATCACTTCTCCCTTTAGCCAGAATAGACATTTGTGTGAAGTTTAAAGGAAATCCATCAAAACTGTAATGAAATATTACAACTCAACCCTTGGGCTTGGGCTAGGGACCTGAGGGTTGGCAGTTCAAGTCCTGACTGAAGCATATTTTGAAGTTGATTTGGTAGCTGGGCAGATGCAAGCTGACGGTATATTTCCATCAAATAAATGTCAACATGTGAGTATGTGAGTACATATGTATGTCAACACAACAACCAGTTTGAGAGGGGACAGAATGAAGCAAAGAGCTTATCTGGTCTTACCTTACAAATCAGATCCAATAATAAATTAAAATCATAATTCATTACCTGCTGTCATTATTCATGGAAACAATGTAAATGTTTGTTAAACATAGGTAATAGCCCCATTTTACAAACTACAGTCAATCTTCATAGAAAAATAAATATCTACAAGCACAGCCCAATTCTTCATATAAACCTCCAAGACAACAAACAAAACACTCTAATAAAATGTAAGCATTTCAGAAAATATAAATAAATATATTATATATACAGTGTATACATAAACTTTCAAATTGAAAAATCTTATCTGTTCATCCTTGAATCAGCTCACATTTGTGCTTTAGTAGAAAAACAGCTCCTCAGAGCATTCTCGAGATATTCTGCTCTAAATCAGTGAATGAACATGAGGCCCAGTGACCTTGACATTTGACCTTATAAATATAAATTGATCCATTAATACCAGAGACATTGCAACCATGAGCAAGGAATGAATGACCTTGACCTTTATCTTTCAAAATCTGTTCAACTAATCCTCGACTCAGAATGAACATTTATGCAAAATTTGAAGGAAATCCCTAAAACTGATCCTCAGCTATCATTCTTGGTTTCAGTGACATGTCATTGTGGGAGCGTTACCCTCCAGTCCAACCCTCTCCCTGCAGATGTATGTCTACATTCCCTCTCGTGTCAGACGCTGAAGCAGAAACATGCAATCTTTGCATAATGCCTGGAGCCCCCTGCACCTCACCAAGCCAGAACAGGCCTGAGTGATAACGTCCCTCCCTCTTTACCAAGATGTCTCCTCCTGCAGCCGGCCCACAGACACTCAGACAAACTGGATACCTGGCTGATTTGTCAACAATGGGTGTTTCCATACATTGCTCATCTTGAAGAGCAAGTTGACTGAGTGGATCAGAGACACTAGAGCAGATCATCGGCACGAGAGCAAAGACAAAATCAACTTGAGTGAGCAGGACAGCCAACATGAGCAGGTAAGAGTTCAACTGGTCTCAAATTAAAGCAGATCAGGGATAATGGAGTCAGTTAGTGAATGAATGAGCAGTGTGAGCATGTTCGACCGAGGAAAACACCTGCATCTGATGGTATGTAGGACAATAGCTTGCACTTGCAGTTCAGGACATACAGATATTATGTAAATTATGTTTTAACACATAAGCCAAATGCAGTGATAAAGGTCTTTGTGATCCATGTCTTCATAATTTCTCTCTAGACTGAACACTAATGTCATCTGAATTTTCCATTTGTAAAAAATTTGAAGATGTCTGTAATCAATTTTACCAAACAAAAAGCTAAAAATACACTAAGGAAAGATATATTTCGGATTAAAGTGTATTGCTGGACTTCTGTTTTGGAGCATTAGTTCATAGTTTGCAGCAACTCTGCATGCTTTCATTGAAAGACACGGACCAGCTCTATTTTCTGATTTTACTTTTCATCTTCAGGTCTTATAACTCAGTTCTGAAACAGTCTTTACATGCTTGAAGTGCATTTGTCACAATGGTTTATCAAAACTCGACTGTGTGTTTTCAAAGTAAGTCACCCACAAAAAACTTTATGCTTCAAGATTGACATTTTGGCTCAGTTTGCAGGCCAGATAGATAGATAGATAGATACACAGATAGATAGATGGGTAGATAGATAGAATTACTGACTGTCAATTCAAACTTATCTGCTCATGTTGTGGTAATTAATACTTAGTAGTTACTCATATCACTGTGGAGAGGCATTTCTGTCTGTGCACCACTGGTCCTAATATCTTTCATTCAGCTTGTTGCACTCTCTTTGAAGATAATCTTAAAAGGATGCAAAACTGTAACTTCTTAAGTTGTGTATCATTAAGCTTCATCTTCAGGACAGTCCATGTTCAATATAATGTTGCTCTTCAGGTCTTCTCCATCAGATCTCCCTTGCCCCAAAATCATTATGTAGGGATGTAGGGATTCTGGGTAATGGAGGCGACAAGTACACACTTGTTGAGCCTACATTACTGGTGCAGGAGGGTGCCCCTGGGGACCAATGCCACAGAAACTTTGGACACCCTACAATCTTGCACCCCTTGGTGCAAAGCTGTATCCAATGGGAGTAGAGCAGAGATGTGTGTGTATGGACAGGGCCACAGAAGCCTGATGTTGTTAGCTTGAGTGTTGCCAAGCAACTCAAAGATTTTCCCCCCGGAGCTGCTGATTGGTTACTCTCAACCCTAACAACAAGTCTTACCTTTTAATTTTTTAAACAAATCAGACAAATCAGGCACATTTTAAAAAATGAATAGTGATGTAAAATGATCAAAACTCAATTTATCCAAGTTGTTACCTTCGCCAAGGAGGTAATGTTTTTGCCAGTGTATGTTTGTCTTTTTGTTTGTTTGTTCGTCAGCAAGATAACCCAAAAACTACTGAACGGATTTTGCTGAAATTTTCAGGAGATGCTGGTAATGGCCCAACTTAGACATGATTAGATTTTGGTGGTGATACCTATATTTGTCTGAAGACAAAAAATCCCCAAAATTTCCCCAAATCCTGTAAGTTAACATTGGGCAGAAGGTTAAAAAATCACATCTCTGCCATTTTTTCACAGATTCACTTCCAATAATACAGGATAATATGGGATCCATGTCTGAATCATAAAGGGAAATTTCATCTTGATCTGATCAAGACTGACATCACAAAACATATACATAATGGGAAATACCATTGATGACATTCAATATTTCATATAAAATCAAAATGTTAAGTGATGTCCCCAAAAATTGTTTTGTTCATACAGGATAACAACCTCCATGTATGTGCTGAGTTTGATCCAGATCCTTTAACAGGGGTTGTGGAAAAGCCACTGCTGGAACTGAGCTGCTTGTCACTCTCTGAGTGAGTGACAAGAACTAGTGCTTTTCTAGTTCTTAAGTGAAACACTGAGTGAATAATTTTCCCCATGGTGTTTGCTGGAAAGATTAATGTGAAGTTGGCCTGATAAATAGATGCTCAGCAGGACCTAAAGTATAGAGCAGCAGTGGGGACCACACAGAGAATGTAGTTTATCACTTTGAACGTTAAAAGCTTTTACTTTCTTGGTAAGTAATACAACATAATAAGTAATAATAGTAATAATAAGTAATAAGACTCATACCATAATATGTTAAATTTTAGAGGTGCTAAATAGTGGATATCAGGACCTTTGGACAATGCACCATTAGGTCTCCACCCCTAAAACAAACCCCTGCTAACTGACTGTTAGCTTTAGCTTCATATCTCCTCTAAAGACAGTAGAGCTCATATTGCCAGAAGGCGTAGATGATCATGAACTTGTTTTGCAAGTCTAAACTGAAGAAGACAGATTTTGGTTGTAGCTGGTGATGGGTGGGGTTAAGCGTGTCTCGTTGTGAGCTGTGGGTGCACATGGTGTCATTTTTTGAGCTTTTTTGTGTCACGACTTGATTTGTGTGGAATTCTTCATAAATAACAGATGGAGACCAGATTCCCCAAATTGTCCACACAAATGTTTTAGCAAAATAAGACTAAATTATCAAAATATTGGAGATAAAAAATGTATGTCTCACAAGATTCTTCACAGGTTTAGGTCAGAATGAAAATGATCCTGTGGTTTGGGCATTGGTGAAGTTGTCGCCAGCACTCAATGACTTCCTATTGTTTGTTTGTTTGTTTGTGTTTTTTTGCATAACAGTGTTTTCAGAACATTCTGTTATGTTGGAGTGGAGCTGGGGTTGATACAATTAGCAGACAAAGGCAGCTCGCCTGCAGCTCCAATCTGGACCTAATTATGCTAAATACCAGAGTTTACAAGATTTTTGTCCCCTATTTCCCAACCAAAGATCGTAAATGAAAAAAGAGGGAGGGGGTAGAGAGAGGAGGATGGAAAACATAATGTGTTCAGCATTACAGAGTGGAAAACACTGATGATAAATAACAGACATATCTCCACAAAAAAACACATAAATAATGTCCAAACTTACTGGTTTTGTTGACTTGCAGGAAAAAAAAGGAAAAAAAGTAACCTCTGTGTGCCATGAAACAGACTGAACTCATCTTTGAAAAATACTGAACTTCGTTAAGTTTGAAGAGATGATTCAAAAAAGGTTTTATTTACCAGATTAATCCGGTGATGAAACATGAGCCAATGCTGATAAAGGCTGATAAAAAGACTGCTCTGATTTTTTTCCCCCTTAAACCCTCTAAAAACAACAATTTGTACCCCAACATTAAAACCTTATTGCTTATGAATAATATCTGCTGTTGGATTGTTGCTGTTTTTCAGCTCCTTGCATGATCCATCTTTTATTTTCACTTCATAGCTTCATTGTTCTCTTACATCTTGCAGCCATTATATGAAATAGTACTACAACAGATAGACAGACAGACAGACAGACAGACAGAGAGACAGACAGACAGACAGACAGACAGACAGACAGACAGATAGATAGATAGATAGGTAGATAGATAGGTAGATAGATAGATAGATAGATAGTTCGATCAACAGACAGATAGCTAGATGGACAGGAGGTATTATTTAGGGTTTTTTATATACAGTTAGTGCAGCTCAATTAAGGTAAAAATCATGATTTCAATTATTTTTATAGTTATCGAGATGACGATTACAAAACAAGACTACTGACTGGTTTTACTACATGTACCAAAGTAATCACTGAGACACTTTCACTTTAAATATTAAAATACAATCAATACATTCAAATTAAAGTGAAAAAACAAACACTAAAAATAATAATATATGGAAAAAGACGAAGCAAGTCCAACATATTTGGCACAGTTTTTTTTTAAGCTTTATTACTCAGTTTTCATAATCGTGGAAGGCAGTTATTGTAATTGAGATTAAAATGTGATTAATTTCCCAACCCTATATACAGTATAACAATACATGTCTGGTGTGTTATACATTGAATTTAAGCAGCATCAATTTGGTTTAGCATATTGTTTCAGCATTGTGTGTGATACTAATATTAGTATTCATAGTTAGGAGAACTGTTGGTATCATGATTACACTGGCATTGATTTGTCTTTTATTCTGTTTCTTTACTCAGTAATTGGCTGATATAACAAATGTAACTAAGTACAATACATCCTTACTCAAGTAAGAGTAAAAGCACTGGTTCAAAAAAAGCTGCTTAAAAAAGTAGTACACAAAAAAAGCTACTCAGAGTAACTTGAACAGAATTACTTACTTCCTACCCCATAACATAACTTTTTCCATTTTAGTTAAGCCTGGAGTTTGGTCATTTGGGCTAAAAGTCTGACCTCTTCTGTTCTTGTTTGAGAGTCAGTCAAACACGACTGTGTTGACTTAATAGATTTATTTATTGTATTTTGGTAGATAAAATCACATTTGTTTTGCAGCTCAGTTGAGACAAAGGCATTAAACAAATACTGCAGCAGGCATTTAACATATATCGTTGCTTGTTAACCAGCTTAAAGGACACAGTTCAGCACCTCTGAATGTGTTACTGCAATGAGGTTATGCTGCTTAAGTAAATAACAGTATTTACACAGCGAGGGCTCATGAACAGGTAAAGGTCATACAACCTAAAGGAAAAGGAATGTAAATTTGGAGAAAAGGTTTGTTTATATAGTGGTGAATTATGATTTTAGAATAGAATAGAATGCCCTTTATTGTCATTATACTGAATGTACAATGAGATTGGAGAGCTTCTCTTTTTAGGATAAAAAAAACAGATAGTTACAAAAAAGTATAAGATAAAAAATATAACAAGATAAAATCCTACAGGACAGTGAACTTGACTTACAATTATAAGATAAGAAAAAAATGATCAATATTAAGAATATTAAAAAATAGAAACATATTGCACAGAATGGTTGAACATTTACAGAATAATGATGGTACACAGGGTGATTAATAATCATATGATAATTATTTACAGAATGATTTTATTGCACTGGATGAATAAATGTTGAGGAAGTATTGACAGCAGAGCAGCAGCAGCAGTGACAGTGATAGATATATAATGGACATTGTACGTTACACTGATGGCTGGGGTTGTACATGTGAGAGTTCAGGATGGTGATGGCGCTGTTTGTTTGTTTGTTTGTTTGTTAGCAAGATTACACAAAAACTACTGGACAGATTTTGCTGACATTTTCAGGAGATGTTGGTAATGACCCAACTTCAAAATGATTAGATTTTGGTGGTGATCCAGATAACTGCCATTAGCGAATGACCATTTTTGCTCAATAACTGTCTAACTAATAATAATATCAACATGACTCTGAGTGCTAGGTGCTGGTTTTCAGGGTCAAGGAATCATGATGGTAACTTTCTCATGGAACTATTGCTTATAGTAACATAGTAACAGCAATATGTGAGCTACCTTAGTGGAGGTTTGCACTCTCTGAGTGCTTTCTAGTTTTTAGACAATTAAGCAATTGATGCCCCAACTTGGAGCCACTGCAGGGGGTTAGCATCAGAAGGGGAGATTAATAAAATGCTGCCAAAACAGATATTGCTAAAAGTTAAATGTGAGTTGTTAGAGGGTTTTTTTTTTAGATTATTTTTAGGGCATTTTAGGCCTTTGTTGACAGGAGAGAGAGACAGTGGTTAGGCTTGCGAAAGGGGGCAAGAGAGTAAAGGTGGACAATCTGTAAGCTGGCCACAGGCTGGATTCATGAGTTGTGCCTGGTTGCTTACCACTCTGCCAAACCAGGACCCCATTTGTTATATAGAATTAAAACAAAGAAAAGAGATTTACTGTCAATGTACACTGCATACGCATTCACAGGAAGAGATCTCTGAAGAAATAAACATGCAGGGTCCAAGTTGTGTCAGAGCGAATGTTAGAAATAATTAAATGTGTCACAAATGCCCCCCCTCCCCGTAGATGTCTGATCAGAAAGGAGGAGGTGCAGGGCTTCATTGAGAGGTGTATGATGGCGGTGGGAACTAAGCCCCATCACGCCCGCAGTCTGGCCGAGGTGTTGGTGGAGGGAGACCACCGAGGACACTACAGCCACGGCCTCAATAGGATGGGTGAGTGGGACAAAGGGGGTTTTATCACACTCAGTCTCTGCATGAGTATGTGTGTGTTTTTACACTGTTTTAGTGAAAGAGATGAAACATGTAAACTGTGAGAAAATAAAACAACATTCCAACAACCTCTTCAGTGTTTGTCCTTCAAAAGACAAATTAGACTTCTGATTTTCAAACCATTTTTGCTTAAGTGTATGGAGTCAAAATTGGCTCATAATCAAAACTGTAATCTTGATAGAGCGAATCATTGCTTAAGTAATTTGGAGTTTGAGAAATTCAGTAACGCTTCTCTCTATCAGACATGTATGTGAAGGACATTGAGTCAGGAATCTGTGCCAAAGACGGTGAGCCACTGTTGGAGAAGGAGAGCGTAGCCACGGCTCTGGTGGATGGGATGAACCTGCTGGGCCCTGTGGTAGGAAACTTCTGCATGGACCTGGCCATCAGGAAGGCCAAAGAGGCCGGCGTCGGCTGGGTGGTTGCACATGGTGAGGTTAACTTAAATTAAATCCAAAATGGAAAAGTAGATTATGAGGTAAAACATCAATGTACAAATGCATGTTGATGGTTAACCTCATAATCTCTGAATGTCCACTTTTTTAAATCAACATTTTAATTTATCACATAGTTAAATGTTTTACTTGCTTCACATGTGTTTCTAATGCAAATAGAGTGTCCCCATGGAAGGAACAGGTCAATTTTAGTAAAGTGGGGGCTTAAAAAAAATATTGATATCGGAATCAGCGGTAATGAGCTAGAAAATACCAGCATTTCGGATATCGGCAAGAATCCAATATCGGGCATCCCTATTTCTATCATTTTCTCAACATTTCTATGAATAAAGATTCATAAATTCTTGTATTTTTCATTTTCTTGCAATTGACAAAAAAAAAACTGTGACTGATTCACATTTGAAACCTGGCAAGTCATTTGCTTGTTGCATAAAAAAAAAAAAAAAAAAAATCTTAAGCAGGTTTTATTATGTTTAGCCTGTTGATTTTAAGACTAAAACTAGCGCATAATACTAGCTTTATATTCTCTCTTTTTGATAAATCATGAACAATTGTCAATTTCATGTTGAATGTTTCCTTAAACTTTTAAAAATCTGACCCTCTGGCAGAGGGAATACTTCAAGCTTCAAATCTGATGACTGCTCTCATTTACAGAATGTGAACGATAATTAGGAAAAAAATGACAAAAGAATTATATTTATTATACGATTATATTAATTATTATTATTCCATCTTATTTATTTATTCATTTTAATCTTCTTCATCTGTATTATTTCCCCATTTAAGTTCAGATTTATTGATTGGAATGTTATTTTCTGTTAACTGATTTTATTTTCATTATTTTACTTGAGCAGATTTTATTACACATTTGGTATTTGGCTATCATAGTTTACCATATTATTATTTCAAATTATATTTTATTTATTATTTATTTTCTATTATCTAATTTCTTACCATGATTTTTGTTTTCGTTATGTTGTTTTAGTCTTATCTCCTGTGTTTCTTCATTTTTAATTCAACATCACGTTTCCTCAGTCCTCTAATTCTGTTTTCTGTTGGAATCTCCTCTTAATGTCTTTGTGTGTGTGTGCTGTATGTGGATTGTGAGGGTGGGTAGGCTCTTGTATTTTCATTGTATTCAATTCTCTACTATTTTTATTTTTTATTTTTTTATGTAAAGCCCTTTGTGCTACAAGATTTTGTATGAGAAGTGATTTAAATGGATTGAAAATTCATCCACAGTTTGACTATGTTTCCTTTTTTATGTAGGCAAATATAAAAATATGTTATTATTACTGTATTAAGAGGATTTCTCTTTTTCGTTTGCAGGTTCTAACCATTACGGTATTGCAGGATACTACGCAATGCAAGCTCTGAAGGAAAACATGATTGTGAGTGAAACATACATCCATGTCTTATAGATAAATGTATGTATTTATATGTGTGGTAGAATTTAGAGTAGAATAGAAAAGAATAGCCTTTATTGTCATTGTACTTTGGGAGGTAAAACAAAATTTAGGGTGCTCTCACAGAGCCACTGTGCTTCACAAAAGAAGACAAAAACCAGTGCAGACAGCATACCACAGAACAGGAAAAACAGCATACACAGGACAAAACAAAGACAGGCAAAAATTTTAAATATATGTACAGAGCAGCAAAAAAGTTTACAGTTTAACTTAAGAAGCTTTGTTACATAGTCACAGAGGTGAGAGTCTTTGTTTTAATTGAGTTTGTGTGAAAACCCTCTGATCACCACAGGGCATGTCCTTCACTAACACGTCCCCTCTGGTGGTTCCCACTCGTGGTAAAGAGGTATTTATTTATTTACTCAGTAGAGATGAATGTCGAATGTTAGCCTGCCACATTTTTCCATAAAGTGTGTCTGCTGTTTGTAGTGCACTCTGGGCACCAACCCCATCAGTGTGGCAGCTCCTGCTCAAGACAGAGACAGCTTCGTTCTGGACATGGCAACCTCGGCCGTCGCCCTCGGGAAGGTGAGATCAGATTTGTGCTGACTGTGTGTTGAAGAGGCTGAACGTGTGTGAATTAAAGTTTCTGATTGTTTAAAGGTATTACGTGTGCCTCAGTTGAAGCCATAAAAACTTATGTCCACTAAGTGTGCAGCAGTTTTGTACTGCAAAAAAAGGCTTTTTAAAGATTTATTTTTGGGCCTTTATTTCATAGCCTTGCAGTGCAGACAGACCTGCCTGATTCATTGTCTGAAAATCTGTGTCAGGTTATTTATTTCAGATAATATGACAAAATATGATAATTTCAGAAACTGACGTGAGAGACCTGCCAAATACAGTTAAAATTCAGAACTGGGTTTCAGAAGATTGTAAGGGGCTGAGAAGATTGTATGGCTGAAAGGGACCTATAAAAATTATTATTTTATTATTTCTGAATATTTATTTACTTTTCTCTTTGCCATACATCATTGAAGGTCTCTCTTCCCTTGCATACAATGTTATCCTATTTTTAATTTCCAAAAAAGAAAAAATTAGGCATCTTTTGAATTGTTTAATTCATATAAAATGACATCTCTATAAAATATGAGGGCCATTTGAACATTTGTTAGAGGACATTAGTTATGTTAATGCTCTTTCTGTACCAAAAAGTATTTTAAAATGATTATGTTTCCATAAAATCAAGTTATAGAGCTAGAAAAATGAACCATCTGTACACGTTTTTAGGGTTAAAACAACAGAGATCCTTGATGGCTGATTATAACGTGAATGAAAACATCTTAAATGCTTGAAATGGTCCAAATGCTGAAAAGTTCTGTATTGTTCAAATGCTTAATACTCCATTTATTCTATAATATCATCTGAAGAGTGCCTGTCTGGAGCGAACTTGTGTCTTCGAACAGAATTACTTGGCTGTAATGCTTTTAATTGGTGAGGAGCAGGCAGTCATGGGGGCAAGGCTACAAGAGATTTTTGATACCACAGATTTTATCCCCAAACTGCTTAATTTTCATCATCACAAGCAAAACCAGCTGTAGCAGCACTAGGAGAATAAAAAATATATATTACTGGGTCATGTGGGCTTTCACGATCTTTAAAGGGGCCTTTCCCGTTTTTTGCTGTTGACTTGCTTTCTTTGCTTTTGAACAACAATGAAGAATATATAACTCACCTTCTTTCTGAATGTCTTTTGTGCACAGGTGGAGCTCTATGATCGCAGAGGAGACCCCATCCCTATAGGTTGGGGCAGTGACGCTGAGGGGAAGATGACCTCTGACCCAAAGAGAGTCCTAAATGGAGGAGGACTGGTGCCCATCGGTGGCAGTGAAGCAACAGGTCAGTAAACAGCTCTTTAGTGTCTGCAGAGGAACAAAGGTCCAGTTTTAGTTTGTTTTGCAAAAAGAACGTGATTCAAAAATGTCTGGAATTACGTTTTAAGATATTTTCTTGAACTCTGCCAAATAAACACTTACATACAGATAATTTTTGAATAATAAAGGAGAAACAGCAAAATTCCCCTGGACATGTTGATGGTTTATGACAACACTAAACAACAAGTGGCAGGTTTCAAAAAAAGATAACCTGGACATTTCCTGTTTCAGGAAATGTTTCAGGCAGAGAAGTTGAACATTTTTGATCTTAGTGTCACAAAATATCCCACAAAGAACTAGAAATCTCAGGAGTTCAACAGTATTTTATCCGTCCTAACTCCATGAGATCACTGGTACCCTCAAGCGGTTATACTTATTTTGTTAACTTACATTTCTGTAACCTTAAAACGGATCTTCATGGGAAAGCTGGGTTTTTAAGATGGCTCTTTTGTCAATTATGGAGGTTCCAGGTTAAATATATCCAAGCCATGAAGCTCAGTGCTTTTCCACAGGTAAAAGTCCTTGATTAGTGATTCAGTCAACTTTCTTAATCAAACTGTAGCAGTAATATTGTGAGACCTCTATTTTGACCTTTAGAGACTACTCCTCATGTTTTCTTGACAATTGTGACCAATCAAGAGCAGCCAAAGGTCAACAAAATCTTACAGTAACTTCCTAAAAGAATTCAAAAGGAAATGTGATCAATGTGATGTGACCCTTTCAAACATTTGACAGAAATTGCGTCCAAAAGTGAAACAAACAAATCTCTGGAAACAAAAAACATCTGAAGGAATAAGTGCAAACATGTGAGTTTCTTTGCATATATTTATTTTAAAACTAATAGCCAATGCTTGAGGAAACCATATAAAGGTGAGAAAAGGCTCATCCAGCACTGATCTGTATAAGATTTGTAAAAAGTTCAGAGAGATTTGAATTCTCTTTTCATTTTTTGTTTTAACTCTCTGGTCATAAAACTTTTGAAGCATTAATCTCCCCTCAATACAGCATTAATATTCCGTTAGCCCATGTTGTCCAGAAAAAAATGATCTCTTTAGCTTGATTGTGCTTGACAGGGTATTCTGCATTATACATGTATTAATACAAAATAAATCCATGCAGACAAAAAACAGACAATGTCTTGGTCTATAAAATATCCTTATTAAACTGTAAATTGTGAGCAAGATAAATTGATAGGGACCAATATAACAATAAAGATTTACCTAAAGCAATGCTCTTTTTCATCCTCTGGGTTAAACACTTCATGAGTATTATAGCATATTATACATAATGAAAGCATTTATAGAGATTGACCCTGTCTCTGTATAAAACGACTGATTTTCTTTGTCTGATTTTTCTTGTCTCCCTCAGGAGGATACAAAGGCTACGGTCTGGGGATGATGGTGGAGGTGTTCTGTGGTATCTTGGCCGGGGCTAAGTACAGTAAAAATGTTCGCACATGGAAAGTAACGGACCGTGTTGCTGATCTGGTGAGAGGGTTTTTTTTCGTATAATGCATGTTGTGTTTCAAAGAGGACATTCTTACCTACATTTTGTTAAAGATTTTCTTACACAGTAGGGATAGGAGTATTGCTATCAAGTATCAAAGCAATGATTATTCTCGAAAAAATATCCAAGTAATTACTCCAACAAAATGTTTATTGGTGAAGTTTTATGGACTATTTTTAGTCTTCTACACTGAAGACTAATCACAGTTTTGTGGCAAACTAAAGTAGGAAGGACAGAAGGAAAACACAATTCTAAGAACTGCTACTCCAGAAACTTCTAAAGTCTCCTTTTAAATAAGCTAGAACCTATCATGCTAAGTTTAGAAAAAACATTTATATATCAGTGCAGCATTGGTAAAACTGATTCATTTGTATTTGTTTTTATGAAATAATCATAAGTCATCAAAAAACATGTCACTTAAGTCTTTAATGATTGAATATCTGCTTTTTTTTTTTTTTTTTTTACTAAAACTTCAAACTAAACTCACTTTAAGATCTGATTGTCTAGAGTCTGGACCTGTCGTTCTCTCTTTAAAAATCTTCCAAAAACTTGTTGAAAACTGAAAATGTTTTTGTTATTGGACATACATTTTGAACAGGAATGAGGAATTTTAAACTGAATTCACCTTTTTATACCCAATTTGAGTTCATTGGGTTTCACTGTGAAGTCAGTAATTAATCAAGCAAAATATAATAACCACTAAAACTATTTTTGTAGATAACTGTAATTAGACAGCTTAATCTACAAATGATGATATGCTTTACATCTTTTCTGGTATACATTTAATTTCAAAATTATTGGGTAACAATAACATTCATATTTTGGCATTAATAATATCATTTCAGTTAAAGAGCTTCTACATTCTGGTGTACAAAAACATAAAAAATAATTTTGGTAATTACCAATGCTGTTAATGTAGGGCATAAACCTTAGATTGGGGGTGGTCTAATACATTTGTTAAGCGCTGTAGATCAGATTACTTTGTAAAATAAATAGCCGTGATCACTTGGAACAACAGGCGCATGAAGCAGACAGCACCCCCTGCTAATTAAAAAGAGTACTGCAGTGCGAAGTTTTTTGTTTCAAGTCATCAACACTTTGTTAAGTATCATGTCAACTCTGTAGGCATGACTTCTTAAACCAAAACAAAATGATCTTTTCTTGGTTATATAACATCAGTGAGAACAGGGTTGGAAATTTATAAGATTTTATTGAGTCCAATGCCATTAACAATTCTGCTTATCGGTCCAGTTCTTTAACGATTCCCTTATCAATTCGTGCTGCTTTTCTGTGAGGCATAAGTTGGCCTGTAAGGTTTCAGTGGCAACAATATCAAACACATGACACTCCTGATTTAGTGCTCTGCCGCATTCATAATTAAAGTCAAAGTTGTGCAGTGGGAGTCTTTTTGTTAAAAAAAAAATTAAGCCACAATTCTTACCACCTCTGACCCCTGTTAAATGAAGGTCTTGATAAGGAAAAAGGCTGATGATATTATTTGATATCATTTGAGGGAGTTGTTAACCATTCTCATTTGAAATAGGTTTTTGATTGCCATTCCTGAGTGATTTTCTTCCTCCATAATGCTGGTTTAGTTTTTTGAAAAGACTTCGACTTCATGTTAAGAACAGAAAATGAAACCTTTCAGATTCAAACGGTCATTTGTACATGTTGAAACAAAAGTCGTTGACAGCCAATCTTATCTAGTAGATAAACAAAATCAATAATTCTGACGCAGATCATCATACCTGATGCCCCAGCTCTGTTTACAGTTTCTATATGATCAGCTCTGTGTTAACATCTCCCCCGTTTGTGTTTTCAGGGTCAGTGTTTTGTGGCGATTAACCCAGAAAACTTTGCTGAGGGTTTCAATGAGAGGATGTCAGACCTGCTGTCCATCCAGAGAGGGATGAGCCCTGTGAGTTCATCTTTACTCAAACATACACAGACGTGATCCAGTGATGTGACCAAGCAGTCTTAATTCTTCTGCGGCCTCTCCCCCTCACTGCAGGCCGACCTTGGCACTCCTGTTTTAGCAGCTGGAGATCCAGAGAGGATGAACATGAAGAGGTGTGATGAGATGGGCGGGATCCCTTATCACATTAATGTAGTCAACTATATGGTAAGTAAAGTGCTTAATGATGTGTTGTGGAAAATACCATATATGAGTCTTTTTAATCTTTTAAATGCTTGAATAGACAGATACCAAAATAGATTTATACATGAAAGTTCTGTTTTATGTACATTAAACACTGATTGATGAATAACATAAACTGTTTAAATATTATATGTTACAATAAAATGTAAATTAGAAAAGTGTATGATGTACTGTAAGTGATCACATATGTAAATATGAATAATAATTTATGTAAAAATGGAGCGCTGAGAGTCAAGATGAAATCAGAGCAGAGGAGTGTCTATGTTTAGCAAATGGAGATTCTTAAAACAACAGTACTAGCAATAAAAATGATAATTATGTTCATCCATTATCTATACCACTTATCCCTTTTGGGGTTGCTGGAGGCTGGAGTTTATCCCAGCTGACAGTGGGTGAGAGGCAGGGAATACCATAAATCAGTCACTAGTCAATCACAGGGCCACATAGAGAGATGGACAACCATTCATGCTCATACCTAAGGGCAATTTTGAGTGACCAATCAACCTAATGAGCATGTTTTTGGTCTGTGGGAGGAATCCAAAGTGCTTGAAAGAGAACCCACGCATGCACAGGGAGAACATGCAAACTCCACACATAAAAACCCTGACAGACGTGGGAAACAAACCAGCAACCTCCTTGCTGTGAGGCTCTTCCTGCTGCGCCACCGTGCCACCCATTAATAATAATAATAATAATATGATAATAATAAAAATAAAGAAATAATGACAAACAAGTATCATAAAAAAGAACAAAAAAACATGGAACACAAAAAGTAATTATGGTATAACAATATTACTCAAATACATTTTTTTTGTTGATTTTGAACGGGGATGCACCATATTGGATTTTTGCTAATATCCGATTTGTTGATAAATCCGAACTCATTATTGTCAATATCAATACCAATGTTTCTTTGGCAAGAGCACAAAGCCTCCACTCAACTATAACTGACTTGTTCCTTTTATGGTGACAGTCTATTTGTGTTAGAAACAGATCTGAGGCAACAACAACATTTTTGTCTTTAAAATATGGCACTAATATATGATGATTATGAGGTTAAACATTATGGTACATTTGTACATTCAGCCAATATTACTGCCAAAAGCTGGGATATACATATGGCCTATATGTGCGGGCAAAATATCAGAAAATTGCTGTTACCTATATTGTTCCAATGATATTGTGCATCCCTACTTTGTATGGTTTTAAAAGCTGCACCAATGAGAAATCTTATACCCTAAGCTCAAACTTTACATGTGAGATTCTTGTAAAATTAAAATGTTCCATTTTGTAGGTCTGGAAATCAGGTAACCACTACATTAGTGGTTTCATTGTGTTTGGCCTTGATTCAGAGCTAAGCAGTGTCTGGATTCTATGCTAAGCTAAAGTAGAAATTTAAGTGTGTTTAGTCCCTTTGCCTAGCTTAACTCACTCTTCCACCAGTCTAAATCATTTATTGAACTAAAAACATGGTTTATTTTCTAGTAAAGATATTTATGACACTGTTCCCTCTTTTTGAACACTTACTGCCAAGTTCAGCTGTCAGTCGTCAAGTCACCTTTTCTAGCCTGTTTTGCCTTGCTATGCTAATCAAGCTAATGGACTGAGTTTTATTCAAAAATAAGAGGAGAGAGTGCTTTTAATCTTTCCACCTCACCTTCAACAAAAAGGACAAAACTTCGTCCACTTGAACTGTCCTAGAATATCTCTGGAGAAACAGATTTTGACTCTAAGCTAACTTTTTCCTTTCTTCTTTCTTTCTGCAGAATGAATGTGCAAAAAGAATCGGAGTCAGCAAGTTGCTGCCGTGTGACAATCTCATCTCTTAGTAAACTCTGGAGCCAAGATCCTAAAACTTCTGCTCATACTGAGGTCCACAAAGAGTGACAGGAGAGTTTAACTCTGATAAAATGTTATTTTACTTGTTCACTTTATCTGATGGTTTTATCAACATTCTCCATGTTGTTGTTGTTTGAGCATCAGTAGTATAATGCATAGATACAGATATAAAGGTATCACAATGCTCATATTTTAATTTAACTCCCTCTCCCCATCCCCAGAGTATGTTGGACACCAATCCAGTGGAAATAAGCAAATAAATGAGATATATATAAATATACTGTTAATAATAACAGTAAAAAAATAACAATAATAATAAGTCGTTGTTGTTTTAAACTTAAATACTTACTGAAATTAACCAGTTTTTACATTTTGTAGAAAATTAAGAAAAACACAGAGTTCACTGTTATGACGCCCCTTTAAATATTTTAATTATATTTATTGTGTCTCAAGATTCCAATTCCAAATCAGAGTTTAACTTTATACTTTCAGCTTTTTATCAAACAGAGCACTTATTTTGCCAAAGGTGGCAGATGTTGGATGTGAGTGAGTAAAAGGTTGAACGTTTGCTGTTTCAGATAAGCTCATGTTTAAAAGCCCTCTTTTGTTACTGACCAATAGTTGGTTCAGTATGATGCACAAATCAAAACTTTTGATGCTCCTGAGCATTTAGATTGACCATGAGGATGTTTGCTGCCTTTATTGAGTTTAAACTGTGAACTCCGTAAGGCACTCTAATAAACTTTTTAATAAAAATGTTTGATAAAAGTCTGAAAAAACTGAGACTTGAACATCATTTCCTTTGGGTGCATATTTTGCTGTAGATGACATTCGGTAAGGCACATACTCTAACTGCTCTTGTTGGCTCTAAATTGTTCTACATTATGTACATAGCTAAAATAATTTTAAAAATACTATTAATGCTTTATATTGCTCACTGTTGGTGTATAAAAGTTTAGATAAAAACAAGATTTTGTTCAGTGAATGATAAGATAATTCTTTTTTACAGCAAGACTGATTTAAGTATTCCAGTTTTTGTCAGCTTTATTAGCGTTTATTCTAATCTTTAAACATATCTATTACTTTTTAAAATTTAAGACCTAAGCCGGCAGTTGAAAAGAAGATCCTTTTTAAGTATTTAAAGTAAAAAAATATACATTGTCTTGAATTTGGGCCACTGAGGGTTTGATATGATAATCCTTTACAAAGTTGAAATGAAATGAGAAAAATAAAGTCAGTATTTTGTTTTGTGACCAGCCCCTTGGGTACCACAAGCTTAAAACAAGAGTCAGTAACATCAGCATGCAAAAAGCTGTTTGCTATGGCAGGAAGGATTTGGCAAACTTTTCATGAGTGCCACCCTCATACTCAGCTCTGATGCTCATCCCACAAAAACATGTTCCTTACAAATGTGGCACCATTTAAAAGGGAAATAATCAGGCTTTCCAGCCGTATGAGATTTATCTCCAAGAAGCATTGTTACAGCAAAGAAATAATCAACCAAATTTCACTGATTTCCTTACCTTTAGTTTTTACTTTCAGTGTAGTAGTAATAACATTGGACCCAAATTGTCTTAATATAACTTAACTAAGGTTTGAATTTGATTTTTACACAAAATCATTTTTAAAAAACTGTCAATTCTACAATGTGACCAACTTTTTACCTTCCTAGTAACGAATCAGGTATCAAGTACTGAACCAGTATCATTTTAGTTTTCAGTATTGTTTAAAAAAGTCTATGTATACAAAAAGGCTACTTAGTTTAAGTAACTTGAGTAAAAGTAATCAGATACTTTCCATCCCTGTAACCAGCTTTTACTTGAGTGTCTCTCTCTGTCTATTAAGTCTGCAACTTCTAGTGTTGAACCACTAGATGACGACAGTGTCAATGTTTTTAGTCAAACGTTTTCTGACATTCGTGGTCTGACAGACTTTTGAAATATCTGATGAAAATCATTACGTGAGGACAAAACAACACGAAGTATTTGAAACATGGAACCTTAAAACAATGAGAAAGCTTTTAAATATCGTCTATATACAGCTATCCATTATCTATATTGCTTATCCCTTTTTCAGTGTCACTGGAGTCAATCCCAGGTGACATTGGGCAAGAGGTTGGGTACAACCTAAACCAGTCACCAGCCAATCACAGGGCCACAAATAGGGATGGACAACCGTTCAAGCTTATAATTATACCTAATGGCAATTTAGAGTTGCCAACCAACCTACTGAGCATGTTTTTGGTCTGTGGGAGGAAGTCAGAGTGCCCAGTTAAAACTCATGTACGCACAGGGATAACATGCAAACTCCACACATAAAAACCCTGACTGACACAGGGCTCGAACCAGCAGCCTTCTTGCTGTGAGGCGCTTGCACTACCTTCTGCACCGCTGTGCCTCCCAAATGATCTATATACAAGTTAAAATTGAACTTAATTGTGAATTAAAACAGTTCTCAATTTTTGAACATTTACACCCATGGTACTCATAGTTTAGTTATCTTTTCACCAGTTTTTATAAAAGCATGACCCATAAAATACCCTTAGGAATAATCACAAATGTTTTCTTCATGTGAATATAAGTGAGAATTATAAAAGAAAACATTCAATGAGACACATAATTGACTTAAGTCAGACACATGCAAAATAAAATAAAAACTATACAACTGAAGATGAAGTAATTGTGTTGAGGTGTGTTTAAAAATCTAATTTTTCTCGCTCCTGAGGTGACTCCATACAGCCTTTCACCACTAGATGGAGACAAAGTACAGCAAAACTGCCCCTTAAGTTGAACTGATAATGAGCTGTTGTACTTTTCAGAAGAAAAAAAATGTCTGTGTTTATTTTGGTACCTCTACATACTTACTGAAAAAGCTGTTTATCAGTAATAAAGTTTATATGATAAAGTTTTATAACTATATATGTAAATCTTTAAACTGAAGATGAAGTGGCCGGTGAGTGTGTTTGTTAGTGGACCTCTGTGTGTGCAAAAATGTGTTTCTTTTTCTTTTGTCGAAATTTTTACCTCTCAAATTACAGAGTCAGCTTGCACAGAGTTGAAAACACAGGCATCCTCCATAATCACTACTAATTATCAGACGTCCACTGGTAAGTGGCTGTGAGGAGTGGGCTCACAAGTGCTCACAATTGCTGTGCCAAAGCTCGCCTCCTCCAAGTGTGCCAGGAAGAGGAAGTGCACCGCGTTGAATCACAGCACAGAGCACTCACACTACACAAACTGAGAGACGGCCAGACCCAAATGCCATATGCAGCAGGTCGCTGGGGATCTGCAGCAGGTCAGTCTTTTCAGTGACATGACAGATCTTGAAAGAAATTATTTAATGTGTAATAATGGCAATGTGCCACATTGAATAACATATTAATGTACATTTTTCTACATTAAGAGCTTCAGTGCAAAACTGCAAAACCTGCTTTAATTATAATAAAACTTGTTTTAACTAAAAATATATTGAGAGTTTAATTTATGAAAATTTTGCAGATTTAAGACAATATTACACATTTCAGCTCATTTGTATTCAGTTTTATATACCTTCTTCTGGACACATGATAAATGGAGTGGTGCACTATGATGTATTTTTGTAGGCCAACATGGAAGTTAGCATTGCGCTGGTTCCCTCGACTGTAAGCCTAAAAGACTTTGGGATTTTCACTGTGTTTTGGGTCATTGCTTATAATACGCTCCATAGTGAACAAAAAATGATGAAACTTAGATGTTCTGCTCTTTGTGATAATCTAAATAAACCAACCTACTTTTCCCAGTTTTTTAAGCTTAAAGGTAATCCAGTTAAAAGTTATTAGTGATCTACAATGGAGCTCAACATGGCAGTTCAACCACAATGTTTCCAATGTGTAACATCTTGTTGTGACCTCTTCTTTGAGAGCTTCCTCATAATGAGAGACCATATGAAGTTGGTGCTCGTGGCTTTGGTAATAGCGTATAAATGATTAATTATTAAAAATCAATCAGAAATGCTTGCGGTCGGATCCCCTGCCATTTTTGTTGTCATTGTTGGCAGTTAGTTAGCAACCAGGTGTTTTAATCACTCAAAAATTGTTTAAGATTCAAAAGCAGCAACATCAGATGCATTTAATTATTTCCCGTTAAACATCAAAAATCTCATGTCTGTGTTCACCACAAACCTTATTTCAGGCATTTATTTGAAACTTGTATTCTAAATCCAATTTACTTTGAGGGGTTGGGAACCAGGATGTGCTAAATGCTAACTCACTTCTGCATTCTTGGACTCCATTCCTGCCACTCTATAATGGACCTTTTACTGAAAATACATTTGGTATAATTAATACAGCCCCATAATTATGCCACTGAATATTCTGAAGGTGAAAACAGATAATGATGCATTGATGGCAAAAAGTTAACTGTTTTAATTTATTCAAAAAGTGTCTTCAAGCTGATTTTTAAAAGGCATTGTTGTTTCTGCGATTGATTATTCATGGCTGCAACTTTGCTGTTTGGATCCCTGGATGGTATATGTCTATAAAATTGCAATAACCACGGGGAATAACAGCTTTTAATGTACATGAAAAACAGAATAGAGTTCTCAGGTGTCAGACAGTTGCACTGAAGCTGTCAACAAAAAAGAAGTACGTATTTATGTGATCCAACCTGGCGCACTGTTTTTATTATGCATAAACATAAACATAATTTGTACTGCCGATGGCATGTCACTAGACAAAGTGGAAAATGCGACCAGAAGACAGCACACTACAGAGAGCAACATCCTCTTCCTGCATATAACAGCTAAACTTGCTCATCAATTTATTGCCCAGATCATGCCATTATGTCTACTGTTGTTGTAATTATTGTCCCGATATTTCAAAAGTATATTTTTCAAAGTACTCTGCCAGCCCTCTTCTTCTTTAAATGTTTTTTCCTGCTTTAATTAAGATTTCATCTTTAGTATTATATATGCTCTGAAAATGATTGAAGTAAGAAGCCCAGAGGCTTGAGGGAATAGAGTCCCTGAGCAGTGACAGATGCCCAGATCGAGACCTTAATCTCCCATGCCAAAAGTCCTGGCACTGGGCCCTGGATTCTGGATGTCCCGTTAACACTCGGCCGGCCGCAGACAAAAGGAGAAATCAACAAATCAATGGGCTTTCAGCTCGGCCGGGGGAGGGGAAAGGAGGTGCTGGTGTTGGGGATGGTGGTGGTGGTGGTGGTGGAGGGGTTGTAAGAGAGTGCTGGCCTGCTTCAGGTCCGCGAGCGGGTGTGAAGGGGATGCATGGAGATTAGGTTTGGGCGGAGGGGTACAGTGGCTGCGCTCTGGGCGGAGGGCTCCTCCGAGTCCGAGGATTAAGGGGCCGATTCAAGGACTCGTTATAGGGGGCAGACTTGGAGGTGCGTGTGCTTGGATGGATGGATGGATTTTGGGGGGCTCTAATCTGTCCCGGCCTTGGCCTGGTGCCCTTGTGCGGATTAAACGGGGCCCCTGAGAGCCCGAGTAGCTGGGGCCGCTGGCTAGGATTAAGTAGATTCTAACAGGTGTTTTCTTTTGTGGAGCTGAGGGGGGATCTGTCCGTCACTCACTGAATGAGCAAATCATGAAGTGAGCCACTATTACAGATGAGGCCAGTGATGCTAAAGGCCATGACATGTGTGTGTTTGGGTCATGCATGTGTTTGGGTCATGCGTGTGTTTGGGTCATGCGTGTGTTTGGCTCGTGTGTGTGTTTGGGTCATGTGTGTGTTTGGGTCAGTGTTTGTCTCTGGACTCTTGGACGCTATGTGCTGCATTGTGTGTGTAATTTGTTATAAACTAGTGCCACATTTGGATAAAATGCATCAGATACGTAAATTTGGAAGAGACTGAAATCCATCAGTTGATAAAATATGAAATAACTTAGACAAAGTGTGTTTTTTTTAGAAGCTGACATCCTGGAGCAGAAGATCAGTGAGGGATCTACAGTAGAGGAGATTAGTGTTGATGCTGGAGAGCTGTGGAGAAAACTTTCACACTGTAGGAGGATCGGATCAGAGGAGCTTAAAGATCATAGAGCTTCAGCCAACAGTCAGAAATTAACGCACTGTACGCTCACACACAGTCACAATACCTGAGATATTGTGTAAGAGCACATAAATACTGACTTTAAAATCCATTTAAACATTTTAGTGTGACTGTGACCATGTTTAGCTGAATTTCTCAAAGTCTGACTGACAATATCTTTTCATTTTATTCACGTTTTGAAACAGTACCAACTGACATGACATAACACGACTGTAGTACCAGAGCCGGCTGGTCCATTAGGCAATATAAGCAAATGTTAAGGGTGCCGTGACCTTCAGGGGGGCGCCACAAAATCAGGAATAATTCAGCTTTAATATAATTATATTAAAACAAGTTGTTACTATTTACTCTTAAAATGGAAAAGCTCACATTGACTCAAATGTAAAGCAACTACAAACGATAATACCAAATAAGTTCTTATTATTTATTCACTTTTTTACAGGATGTTTATTTATTGGTCAGGGTATTAATATTGTATTTCTGATTTTTATGTATTAATTTGTAATTGTTAACATGTAAATTGGGTGATATGTAATCCTATAAATTAAAGACAATAGTAAAAACAATGCTATTCGATTTCCTTTGTAAGCATATGCAAATTGCAGATGGTGGGGGTGTCATTTAAAACCTCACCTAGGGCACCACATTGGGTAGGGCCGGCTCTGCGTGGTACATCATCATGACTCTGGATTAAAAGGAGCGATGCTAGACAATTCTGAAACAAGACTGTAAACAATGGACAACTTTGGTCACCAAGTAGGCCACATTAATGTTATCCTCACTGCTAGATTTTGGAAATTTGAACGGCACTAACAAGGAGGAATACACACAGCTGTCTTTTTTACATCAACATTTATAGACATTACTATTAAAACGCTATTTGAAAAATTCAAACGCTATCAGCAGACATTTTTTATTTTTGTTTCGATATGCATAAAATGGAGTTTCACAGAAACAATAGCAGGAAATTATAGCCCTGTTTTCTGGGAAATATTACAATTGTTATGTCAGGTTTTCATCATCAACATACCTTTTTTACCTCCACCAAGGAGGTTGTGTTTTTGCCAGCATTTGTTAGTTGGTTAACAGGATAATTTGAAAAATTACGAATGAAATAATCCTCTTCCTATCACTGTACCAGAGATCAAGCCATCGTTGTTCCATATTTTAATGCTAAAACAACATACTGTTATATTATTATTAGGGCTGTCAAAATTAACGTGTTAACGCTGATTAATCCATCATAATGATTAATCGGATCAAAATTTTTTAATGCAATCAACCCATCTGCAGCGCAGAATGACTCAAAATCCCTCAAGTGTCTCTGGCAATGCGTTTTGGGCAGTAGTTTGTCGAAGTAGACTTATTGTCACACATGCTGCCGCATAATCACAAATGGGCAGTTGATCCGTCAGAATCAACCAACTCAAATAGGAAGACACTAAACAGCACAGTGGCCCTGGCGCTCTGTGCAAAATTTCAATACAAAAAACAATGTGTGTCAAACAATGGTCAACACACAGTTACATGCACACTCTGCAGGAAGGAGTTTTCTTTTCACCGAACCACTTCCAGCTTAAAGTACCACATTAATGCGAAGATGTGTGAGTCAGGGATCCTGCTAGCACTTCAGCTAACGCGTCGTCCAGCTTGCAACAAACCACCCTCACGCGTAGTAGTGGGGGATATATCGAATATACTCGATACATCGTGGGTTGTTCCACGAGAGATGTATAAAATGACCATATCGTAACCATCGAGTACAAATTGTCACGTAAATGTTTTCAGACGTCGGTATGTAAGTTCTCTTTGGAGTTTCGCTCCTCTCACTCTCTCCTGGCGCTCCTCTCACAGCAAGCAGCACACTCCCCCGCCCATCCGGAAAACTCTCCTGCGGGCATGCATGTTATTGTATCAGGAGAGGAGGGAGAATAGCATGGAGGGAGCGAAAAAAAGTCTAGACTCCAGGCAAGTTTATGAGTTACTAAGAGACCTTAATGGAAGATGGAGACGGACGACTTGGTTCCGAAAAAACACAGTACTGGCTCTATCATCTGGCAGTGGTTCGGGTTTCGCCAGGAAGACATGGAAAAAAATACTGCAAAATAAGCCGCAAAACCGTAGCCACCAAAGGTAGCAGTACCATGAATTTGTTTCACCACCTAAAATGTCATTCACTACAAGACGAAGACTGAGTTAAACTCCACATGTTCACGTCTCCTCCTACACCACATAAAATGTTAAAGAAACCAGCAAATGCACCAAAGCAAATGACTCTGGCGTCTTCGTTTGCCAATTCAGTCCCATAAGACAAAAAAAGACAAAAATGGAAAGAGATCACGGCTGCAGTGACAAAATACATCGCCAAAGACATGGCCCTGGTGAGTATTTGTGTAGGTTTGCCTCCTTCTAATGAGAAAATATCTATCACCTTTATCATCAAAATTGGTAAATATAACTACGACAGCATTTCATGATTTGTCACATGCAATTAAAGACCTAACAAGCCATTTTTTATTTTTATTTTTTAAAGCTTGTGAGTGCAGCAGCCTGGTTTGAGATAAAAGGTTTGCTTAACTTAATTTGATCCAACAGGGGTCTGCTTAGATCATTATACTGGTGTCATTTTATGCATCAAAGGGTTGAATTTAACATTAATATAGTGATTTAGAGGAGAAATCAGAATATGGAGATATAGATCGTGTATTGCGATCTAGCCTAAAAATATTGAGATATTATCACGTGATTAATATAGAATAAAAATAAATGATATTTAATTGTGATTAATCGAAATTAATCCACAGCAATCCTGTGATTAATCTGATTACAAATTTTAATCATTTGAAAGCACTAATTATTATGTTAACAAAAGTTTGAATAGAGGACTTTTCACAATACACCTTCACACTGTAACTACAACTTTCTTAAAGTAAATCTTTCAAGTTCTTTTTCAACACTTAAATGACATGTTTGTGAAACAAAATGGCTTAAAGACAGGCTAAATAGTATCTTACCTTATAGATTTTCTTCCATTTGTTAAGAAAGGTATGAATTTTCCTCATCAACCTGATGTGGAATCATCACTTAGTATGTAGTATTTTGCTTGCTAAAATTAAGAATTTATCTATTTGTAAAATTACTTTAAATGTAGAACAACCAAAGAGCACTTGCATCTCTTATAATTATTCTGGAGTGCAGAAATAAAATGTGGAGATGCTTAAGCCATCAATGGGGTCCAAAAAGCTGGTCAGTACTTCATACAGAATGGAAATTAAGAACAGGAGGCAATCATTTCATTGAAACAGTCTGAGAACCAACCTGCAAACTGATAATTGTGTTAAACTATAAAGAAATGACACTGAAACCGCCATCAAAGCAGGAAATGAGTTCTCCATATTTTTAGTTAATGATAGTGACTGACACAGCAGGGGAAGGGCGTGTATTCTGGACGTCCCTACAGACAGCAGGGTGGAGTGGAGTGATGGAGAGAGTGGGCGGAGAGCTAGAAAAGCTCCTCTGATCTCCTGCTGGGCCTTTAATGAAGTGGAGAGACTTCCTGGTTTGTTCCTCCCAGCTGTTGCCCCTTCAAAGCCAACATATTTGGCCTTGGCCCTTTGTCCTGCCAGAGCCACCATACCTCCAAGTGACTGAGGGGACATGTTTTTAAAAAAGCATCTGCTGTTTCTTTCTCTCTCCCACTGTTCGGGAATGCAAAGGCCACTCCATCTGTTACAGCTCTGATGAATGTTTTGATGAAACCGTCTAATTATCAAGAGGCCAATAACGTTTTAAGATTCAACTTAAACTTCAAACATGTGATTATGTGATGAAATCTTTTTCACAGGCCTTATTTAATTTGATTCAGCAGGGCTGCATCAGGTTTCAATGCCTTTTCTGTTTCATTATGAGCAACGACATGTTCAATACTGCAAAGAAAATATAGACTGCAATGATTTAGTGGCACCGTGGTGCAGCAGGTAGTGCACGTGCCTCAGAGTAAGAAGATGGCTGGTCTGATCCCCATGTCCATCAGGGCCTTTCTGTGTGTTCTCCCTGTGCATGCGCGGGTTCTCTCCAGGTACTCTGGCCTCCTCCCACAGACCAAAAACATACTCATTAGGTTGAATGGTGACTCCAAATTGACCTTAGGTATGAGTGTGTGAATGCCAGCTGGGATAGGCTCCAGCAAGATAATGGGTGGATGATTTAAAAAAAAGATACAGTATTAAAATGCAAAGTTCAAATGTGGATATCCTAGCCTACCGTATGCTTTTCTCCCTGTTTCATACAACACTTGCAGCTGTATGCATGTTTTTTTTTTATCTAAAAGAAATCCAAGAAACGTTCTCTCTGTTAAACCAGCACAGGCATCTATGGCCACATCTGAAAGACGTAAAAGCTCAGCGATTATATCATAAAACTTTGACCACATTAAAAACAGCTGGTTTTTTTTGCAATAAATTCATCCTGTCTCAATAAATGTGTTATTATGAAGGCTCATATTACGATAATGAAAAAAATAGTGTTTCATTGCGCAGCACTGTTGTCTTCATAAATTATTTTCCCTCATATTTAATTTAATAAATATGTAAATTATTTAAGAAAACTTGATTGTGGTGTTCCATGTGTCCAATCATGTCATAGTAAAGAAACAACTCCAGTGTGGAAAAAAATTAGCCAATCGGGATGTGAAAAGAATTCCTTTCCTCAAGTATTCTTTTAAGGCTGTCTGAAAGGAGGATGTCACATTCATACTCTATGTTAAAGTCAACTTTAACAACAGAGATAAACATTTTACCTCCTGGTGTACTGTTTGGTCTGGACATTATTGTCTAATGATAGGACTAATTATAAGTTAGCATTACAATTTATACAGTAAGATAAAAATAGTCCCCAAAAAAGAAACAATATTAAGGTTAATTATTTATTCCCTTTTATGATACAATTGTTTTTTTATTTTATTTTGTTGTAAAGCCTGATGTGTCTAACCTTGCAGTGCAGATAGATCAGCCTGATTTAATATATGTAATCAGGCAGAACCTGATTATCACATTTCTTTATTAAATGAAAAACAAATAACAACACCACAAACTTCTCTATACAAAGGAAACATTCGCTCCACTTGCGACATGTTTCTGCAAAAGTTTGTTTTACAAAGTGGCTCACATTCTGTCCTTTCCACCACAGCAGTAGCGCATGCCTACTACATTATCTGATTAGCCCATAATGAATGTGACTGACAGGATGACCGTCCAATCACTCGCTTTTTTATACCATTGAAAGCTTCTGCCTTCCCCATACACTTTCTATGTGCCCTTTCTCAGATGGACATGTGAAATATATTGAACAGTCCATCTGGTGTGTCCAGTTAGTAACCTTTATTTTCAGGATGAAAACCAGTCCAAGGTGTTTCAGAAAACAGGAAAGCATCAAAAGAGGAACCTTAACCTTGCCCGTCGTTACTAACACATCAGTCTGCATCTGTAAGCTGACCTTGGACAAGTTTGGCCGTCTTGAAAACAAAAAAGTGAGATCATCTGTTGGTGAGTGTGACCGCACATCTGGTCTTTGAGTCCCTTCTCACCCAACTGTCACACAGTGAGAGTGTGAAGAGGGGAAACTACTTACACTGCCGGAAACACAGCCGGTCTGGACTCTACGTGTGAAACTGTCATCTTTTCTCTTTCCTCTTGTAGAGCAGGTGGTCCATGTGCTGCTGTTTTAGCTCAAACTGAAAAGAGAGAAGAACAAATAAAAATCAGAGAGGAGGACGTCCCTCTAACACTCCTCTTTTCATCCCTTCTTCTCACATCTGTTTCGGTGTGAGGAGGGGAGCGGATTTAATCTCCTCTGTGTGTTTAGCTCACCTCTGGATGTCATGACTCTCTCACAGACACGTCGACAGACAGCTGAGGTGTTTAAGGCCTTTGTGTGAGAGTCTGAGCTCCTAATGACACCGGACTGCAACTGTTCTTATCTGTATTCTGCTGAGGTAATCCTGAGTCCAATTACTGTTACTATCTTTAATTTTATGTCATTATTCTTGTATTATCCTGCTCTTCATTTACTGTCTTCTTCTAGTGAGGAATTTACTTCTTCTTTCTTTCTCTCTTAAAATATGCAATCTTTTCTGTCCTTTTGCTTAATATATTTAACCCTATTAACATCATTACACCATTAGCACATTTGCTACAAGTATTAGCTTTATTTCAGAAAATAAACAAGTCCACCAACTAGAAAGCACTCGGAGAGCGCAAACCTTCCGCCAAGGTAGCTCACATATTGCTGTAACCCTGAAAACCCACACCTAGCACTCAGAATCATGTTGATATCATTATTACTTAGACAGTTATTGAGTAAAAACGATTGTTGTGGTAAGCAACCAGGCACTACTCATGTATGTGCTTCTGCTGGTCCGGGTTTGAATCCAGCCTGTGGCCAGCTTACAGAGTGTCTTTTAAAAGCCTATCCACTGTCTCTCTCTCCTGTCAATAAAGGCCTAAAATGCCCAAAAAAGAATCTAAAAAAAATTCTAACAACTCAACAATTAACTAACAACAATTAACTTTAAGTGATATCTGTTTGGGCAGCATTGTGTTAATATCCTCTTCTGACGCTAACCCCCTGCAGTGGCTCCAAGTTGGGGCATCCGTTCATTAACTGTTTAAAAACTAGAAAGCACTCAGAGAGCACAAACCTCCATGCAAGGTAGTTCATATATTGCTGTTACATCTATAGGCAATAGTTCCATGATAAAGTTACCATCCTAATATGATTCCTTGACCCTGAAAACCCACAAGTAGCACTCGGAAATCATGTTGATATCATCATTAGTTTAGTTAGTTAGTTTATTATTATGAACATAACTGTACCTCATGGATGGATGGGTGGATGGATAGATAGATAGATAGATAGATAGATAGATAGATAGATAGATATATAGATAGATAGATAGATAGATAGACAAGCAGACAGACATGTAGATAGATTTTAGAGGAAAAAATCTAAAATGCACTACATTCTTTCTTTATTGGTTTTATTGTGTTGTTGTGCTACAGTTTTCCCTTCATCTTTGTTTTTAGTTGGAGAGGGGGTTGAAGAGTAGGAAGACACACATCAAATAGGCCTCAAGTTGGACTCAACCCTCAAATGGTCTGATAGTAGATTATACTTTAGTGCTCTGACAGTCAGTGGCTGAGGTCATGGGAGGTCTGCTTTTCTACAAAAACAAAAAAATGAGAGGGCAACATAGAGGAGACTCCAGCTGAAAAAAGATGTTCAGATGCGTTTAAGTTTGCTTTTATGTTTGTGAGTTTTAAAAGTAGAACATCAGAGTGGTTATGCCTCTTAGTCTGCTCGTTCTAATCATATTATGCTGTAGGCAGTTTGACCGTATTAATCCAACTTAAAAAGATGGACACATCTCTGATGCACTTTACTTGTAAGATGTTCAATCAGTGTATAATGCGCTGAACACGGAGACCTAAATCACAGACCCTTTTGCACTAAGGGGATGATCTCCATGACCATTTGAAAGCTCAGATGATCTTTGCATGCAAAGAAATCAAGAGACATCAAACAAGCTGCGAACTCATCTATAAGTGACTGATTTACTCTTCTCAGGACATGACAGCTGTGTCATCTGCTGCTGTAAAACATCAGGCATCATCTCTCACTCCTCCTGGATCTGCTCGGTTTTCGTGTAAATTCCCTCACAGATTTCCTCACAGCTAACAGTCAGAGTTCAATCCTGCAGCTGACACTTCCTGTGAACCCTTAGCTCCTGTCATATGTGGAGTTTTTATCACTTCGAGGCGCTAAAGCCAGCTCCAACAGGAACCAACAGAGTCCTGAAACAGAAGCGTGACAGAGCTGCATATGACTTCACGCTGCACACAGTCACAGCATCCTGCCGTGTCCTGTTATGAGGTGACAGGGACGACACGAGGCAACAGAGAGCCATAATCTGACTGCTTTGACTGTAATTATTGCTCAGCAAATGTCCTGACACCAGCAGGGGCAGCCTCAAATGAGTCAGGCTGGAGGTAGGAGTAAGAAGGAGGTGAGAATTAAGGAGAGAACAAAAGCAAACAATGGAGGGTTGACCATTTGCTAATCAACTGTTAAAGCTCTGAGGCCAATTGAAGATCAATCACATCAATAGGTTGACTCTAGGTGGAATTATGCGCCCTGAAAACCAAACAATCAGGATGATAATCTTCTCTTGAGCCACCAAGCTCAGTTGATCCAACCATGACAACAAACAAAGGCTGTCCTAGAGTTGAAGAGCTTCATAATCATCAGCTTCAGCACCCTTAAGTGGCTGTACAAGCTACTTAAACCATGCAACAACAGTTCTCCTTGATGCCCTTTAGCTTTTAAAACTGACACTGATACTACAGGACAGGTTTAAAAGTTGCTCATCTCTAAATCGGCCTCCTGCAGAGTTTCACACTTCGTTTACACCTGGTGTTAAGATACAAACTACCTGAGGACAAACAATCTGATCTAGCTTTTGCATTCACGACCACCTTTTTAATGAGTTCTTTTATTTTTTTGTGAGATTTGATCTCTGTTCTCAAGAGAAAAATCAGCAGAAAGACGACAAATGGGCACAACAGTGATTTTTCAGAAGGCTTTACAAACTGTAATTATGTCAAACAAAAGAGCTTCTTCAGCTCCAACACAAGCACAAGTTGTTTGACCGAGTAATTGCTGTTTTTAAAGGCCTGAAATGCTTGTTTTGCTGCCAAACAGCAAGAAGGTTGCTCGTCTGAATCCCTGTTAAAGCCTTTCTGTGTGGAGTTGGCATGCTCCTCTGTGGGGTCTCTGCAGGCACTCTGACATCCAAATTCAGGACTAAATTGCTCTTAGAGTGAAGAGACTGGATTTTATCTGTATATATGTGTCAGCCATGTGTTTGCCTCTCATCCAATAACACCTAAAACAGACCCCAGCCTGCAGTTCCTTGAGAAATATACTGTAGATAATGGATGGGCAGAAGTATTCAAACTTCTTAAAAACCAATAAAAAAATAAGAATCTAAAAGCATTTGTACAGTCAGGAATACGTGGATGTACATGCTCCAACATGAAAATTGTTTTTAAAATGAAAAACATGGGCTTCAGATATGACTGTGGATGCTCAGGTTGGTAAATGTTTCCATGGTAACTGGGGGCTTCATTGATCAGAGACCATGCTGTGATACTTTGGGACAGTGGATAATATTTACATCCAGAATGTTTAATAAACCACATATTTCATAAATGAAGGTTGACATCATAAACTTGTTTCTTCTATTCAGGTGTGGAAAGAGTACAAAAATATTGTACTCAAGTAAAAGTACAGGTTCTTAAAAAAACTCAACTTGAGTACTTATACTTAAGCTTTAAAAACAACTTAATTACTTTTATGATCTCCTGTTACATAAGATGATGTAATGAGTCAGTCACTTGTTTTTGGTTTATAACTAAACAGAATATCAATTTTTGACCCATTAAATGTAAAATATTCACAGAATATTATCTGGCAAAGATATACATGAAATAAGACATTAAAGATATTTAGGGAAAATGCATATTTACAAACTATGAGTCACAGGGTTATAAGTGTAATCACACTGCACTTGACCAAATAAATATAGAAAGCCAAACATATGAATACTGATTGAAAATTTCCTCTGATAAATATCAAATAACTTAAACTTATAGATGATTTTTTTACACTTGGTGCTGTTGATGAATATGTAAAAACCTTTTGTTCATCCTGTTTCTCAATTATCATGTATTGCGGTGTCAAAACAGAAAAAAAAAATCAGCACCGCAAATTTATCAGAGATTGGTCAAGGCTCCGGACAGAACCATCACTCGGTCCGGATTCTGACCAAGGTCTGCCATTTGGTGATGACTGCTCTATGGGCTTGATCAGATATTTTTGTCAAAACTGAATTATTTAGACAGTCATATTCTTTTGCAAACCAAATAGCAGTACATTCAGTGTTACAAGTTTTCTGCCTTTTTGAACTTTTCATGAAAATCCTACAAACGTCAGGGTTTGCCCAAGTATAACACTGTTCAGATCAAACACGGACAGGAGGTGGTCAATGAAAGACCTTCAAAGCATGAGCATCTTTAGATCACTGACACTGAGCCAAACAAAGAGTCATATATCGGACCCTTTCTCTTAAATGACGGCCATTTTCCTTTTTGCTCTGAGGCCCGGAAACCTCTTCTCCTCTCAGATAAAGGAGCAGCTTTGTGACTGACTTTATTTCTCCCCTCTGGCTATGAGAGGTCTCATTTACAGTAGAGAGGATTAGTCTCTGGATTCAGGCCACAAACAAACCCCAAACACACTTTCAGAGACCACCCCCACCCTGGATGCATTGTGTGCAATGCGGGGGGGCTGCTGGTGTGTGACGAAAGTAACAGGTGACGGAGGACGGGAGGAGGGACAGCAGCTCACCTTTCTGCATGGTCAGTCTCTCTGTGTTGGTTTAGGGGCTCTCAGGCAGGGGCCCGGGGCCTCTGTGATGGATGGGTACAGCTGAGGGTGTCCTGGTTGGAGGGAAAAATGATCTAATGAGGGTGGAGAGGGGGCACAACCTGACCCTGAGGACACCCTGACCCCCGACAGCATCCTGAAAACCCAGCCTCCAAGTCCTTTTTGTTGTATTTACAGACTGAGAAATGGATCTTTTATTGGATATTTGATATCAGCAGGTCAATGTTTGCTGCTGCTGATGTGACCGAGGCTGCAGACGGTGAAATCAGGGACGAAACTTGATAGAAATTATTGTAATTTAGGATTCTCTTAATTTACTTTCATGAAACTCAATCCAATAAGAATATCCCAGTGTTTTCTTTTTTTGCTTCCACAGCACAAGACTGCATTTCATTATAAGAGTCAAATCTTTGCAAGTGTATTCATCTTATTTTAAATTAAAGATAAATGGATGAAGCTTGCTGATGGACATTATAGCTGGTTTTCCACCAAATGGTCAGGTATAGTAAAGTTTAGTATGGTTTGGTGCAAGAAGCCTTAAAGGGACATGCCAACTTTTTCGTCCTTTCATGTCTTGCCTCATTCCCTGCGTCCATGACAAGCAGCAAACAAATGGCTCATTCACAACTGTGAATCGGTTCTCTTTGTTCACTTAAAGAGCCATTCAAAAGACTCGACTTGTTCGTAAGCGTCACATCTCTAGCGCAAACCACCACGGAAGAAGGTCAACAAAAAAAATCCTCTGTTTAGGAGTAGAAGAAGATAATATGAAGATAGTAGAAGATAACAATCACAACAAAGCATGCAGGACTGTTAATAGTTGCTAAAGAGTTTATCTGATGACTGTAGGCAGAGGCAGGCTAACACTACCCATTGACTCCCAGTGTTTGAGCTACACTATGTAGCGGTAGGGGAGCTCTGCCTTTCTCTTCCTTGTTGCTGCACACACAGTCTAAAGAATGGTGACAATCTGCTTGTCATGGACTCAAGAGTGAGACAAGATATAAAAACAAAAAAAAAGTTGGCGTATTGCTTTAAATTTGCTTGTTTCCAATCCTTACTTGATGGTAGGGGAGCACACCGGAAGATGATAGAGACTAAAATTTAATCAAGACTTTGACACATGGGACAAAAAATAATTGAATTATTTCAAACCATATTATGTAACACCCTCTTACATGTACAAAAAGAGACTCCAAACACCTCATGTAGAGCAGAGCTTGGTCAACATCCCCTCACATTACAAATTTCAAAGGGCGCTTAAATTTGACCAACATTTGAACATTAGTTAACCCCAGTCCTACCATCACATCACCCTGGGCTGCCAAGGGCTGTAGCCAGAAAAAAGTCCCCTCAATCTGCTGGTCCAAAGACTTCTTTCACTTAATGAAATATATTGAATGTTTCCAAAGATATGGCTCATAGATGTCTCTGTTTTTAATCCATAATGATGTGCATTGTAAATTGTTTTGTCTCTCTTTGCATTTCTGTCTGTAACTTTGTGTTTTTTGCAGCTGCCTGTCTTGGCCAGGTCTACCTTGATAAAGAGGTTTTTAATCTAAATGGGACTAATCTGGTTAAATAAAGGTTAAAAATAAATAAAATTCTAATGAGGCTGTCAGTCAAATTTTAGTCTACATAACTAGATACAAATAAGCACACACACTCTGAAAAATAACAGTGTCACATGCTAAGGGGCTATTTTTCAGTGTATGAACATGGTGTGCTGTATAATACTATTACTTATAATAATAAGATTATTTTGTAATGCAAATATCAAAGTTTGTTCCCTGGACATGCCCGCCTACCTTGTCAAAGTTTTTAGCTTAGTTGGCATGCCTTAAGCAAAAAGAAAAAAAAAAATAAAACCACTGCTTTAGATAAATCAACTCACAGTCAAAAAAGTCAAGTTGAGGTGGGACTTCAGGTCATCTGACCAACAGCAACACATCAGCCCTGTCAATCATGTGCCTACCTACCCAAAACAAGAAGTCCTGAATTAAACATACACAGGCATGATATAAAGAAGTTTATTCCCTGTACAGTGAGAGCCTTTATCATATAACTTCTGGGTCTCCTGCTAGTGGACACTGCAGTTTTTGGCACTGTAGCATTGGCTTCATTTTTTAGCTCCAGAGGGTGCTGCCGAAGTGGCACCTTACGTGACCCATCTGCTTTAAGATTTGGAGTGCTATGTATTCAGATATTGTCCCCGCATACACTGGTTGAAACAAATGGTTATTTAAATCCCTGTTGCCTTTCAATCATCTGAAACCGCTCTGGTCATCCTTCTCTGACTCTGGCATCGTCATGGCATTGTTGCATAGAGAAGTGCCTTTCCAGCACCAACAACCATGCCGCACTCAAAGTCACTTAAGACACTGTTCTTCCTCATTCTGATGCTGTACTACACAGGTAGTCTTGATCATGTCTACATGCCTAAATTAAGTGAGTTGCTGCCATGTGATTGGATGATTAGGTATTTGCAGTGTTCCTCATAGTGTGGCCACTGAATGTATGTAAGTCTGACTTTGAAAAAATGATATGGGGGCATTTTTGTTGACTACTTTTTGTTGCATTTATAAAACAGCATGTAAACCCTCTGAGTGCTGAAAACATTGTTTTGAATTTGTTACGATTCTTGTTGTGCTATTTTTGATCCTTAAAGGATAACTTTCTATTTACAGTCACCAAATGGTCTCTGATGAAATCACATCATAGGAAATGAAATTACTCTCCACCTTTCTGATGTAAACTCTCATTAGATTAATTCCGACTGTCATTTCATTTACAGCTTCATTACGTGACATTAGAGAGTAATTTCATTTAGTGTCAGCTGGACGGGCGGTCGTGTCAGCAGCTCTGACCTGCAGAGCTCCAACAGAGGATCCACTTCCCATCCATTATCCATCTGGGGCCCCCACACACTCCGTCACACACACACACAGTGCTCTCTGCTTGGTCATCTGATCACTCCCTCCTCCTGTTCTCACAGAGAAACACGCGAGAGAAAGAAACAAAGAATCAATTATATCATCTGCACAATCAACCCTGACACTCTGTGACGTCTTTATTTACCCAACAGTTGGTACAGTACATTTCTTAATCATCGTCAAACCTTTGGACATTGTCCAACTTTTTGACATCCTTTTAAAAGTGTATATCTTATAATTTAATGTCAATATTACATCTAGTAAAGCATGCAAAAAAAGACTAAATACAAGGATGTGCTTCTGTGTATGAGCAAGTACAGGATGTGGTCACGCTAGCATTTACTTAGGGCCGTTTACATGAAAACGAAAAACGTCAGAAGAGTCAAAGTCAGAGAGTTTTTGTTGCATTTTCGCCTTCTGATTACACGAGAACAGTGCCTGGAGTGCCTGAATCTGCAAACTTTTGAAACCGGGGCCCAGAATGAGAAGTTTTGAAAATGTTTTCGTTTTTGTCTTTGTCTCCTTGTAAACAGGGATCAGCGTTGTCAGGGAAAACGGTGATGCAAGGCACATGCGCAGCACTCTTTCAGAAAGCGCGCTTGTGCACCTAGGAACAACAACAACACCAGCTAGGCCAACTACAGAGCAACGTGTGCTGTTAACTGTGCTCGGTTTGTTATCGCTCCTCCAACAAAATGTAAAGGACCTCTTTCACAATACATGTAATTTTGCCCACAGCCCAATTTTTTGTTTATTGTGTGGTATTTGTAGTACACCCAGAGACTCCCAAGAATATACCTTTAGAAAATCCAAAAGTCATCCAGGGCCTGTACTATGACCTATTTTATGATCATTGCCATAGGTGTGAGCCAGGGTGCACACTTTACCCCAAAACTTACTCAAACACAAATAATAAATCATCAAATTGGGTCAAATCACCTTCACTGAAGTCTGGTGCATCTTTTGAAATCAAATGTAAAGCTAAGTATTACAATTGAAAGAAGTTATTGAATTTTAACTGGAAAAAAAATAGGTTTTTTTATGATTTTTTCAACAAATTCAATTCTTTGGAGATGTGTCTGACCAACTTACAGTTGCTGTACACCTAAAATACTTACAAATTATTTGGCCACATATATATTCTCAAAGTGGGAAAAAAATCATCAAATTCTGAGACCGGTAAAGTTGTTCAATTAGCAGGTTGGGTTACTGTGGTAGAATCAGGATACTGTTCCATATCTTGTATATCAGGGAACCTTTAAAGATTTGTTCAGAATTCATCCTTTAAGTATGATTTCTTTTAGAATTTGAATGCTCGATTCAAAACAAACATTTCACATGAAATGTTATTCATTTTAATATTGAACAGCCACAAAGGGCCTGTATATTATGCCTTTGTGATGAGATAATAATGAGCCATTGATACAAGAAAAAACTGATGCAGTTTTGGATTGTTGTAATCAGATTGTATATATCTACAATGACAGCAATACATAAACATTACTTCTGTCAATTTCTGTTTCTAGTACTTATATATACATGTAATCTGTTTTATGGCCTTCGTGTCTTTTTGCATAGCAACGGCTTGGACAATTTTAATTTGTAGACTGGAATTATAGTGAGGGAAAGGGGATCTGAGAAATCCATAAGATGTATGATTGGCTGGTTATTTCATAGAATGGAGTCTTTGAATTTGCTTGTGTATGGTTGGAGGGGTTTCTGATTTTGAAAATGTTTATAATATCCCAAATAATAGATTACAGATGCAACATGTGCACACATGCCAGAGGTTCTCTTTCCAGTAGGACAGAGACAATGATATGCCTTCACAGGATCATCTGATGCATTCTTGTCAAATTGAATCCAAACATTGTATTTTATTTGAGATCTGTGACGAGAATGAATCTGTCCCCTAATGAGATCAGCATCATGCTGGTAAACCCAAATCTCATAGTCACCATCATTTTTTTGATGCTCAGCAATGTAGCCAGGGGACTGTTTGATTTGGTATGTACCGCATGTTATGGTCTCAAGGTATTCCAGATCCACATGAGGGAACGAGATATCAGATGCTTCAAGCTTCTGCCATTCACTACGAGCTCTACGTGACATATTTGGGTCTTGTGCAACTCGTTTTGCCAAAACATTGTCTTTTTTTAAAAGTGAAAGCATACGCTGAGCCATCTTAGTATCTCGTTCCTCTCGATCTGGATCTGAAACATATATTGGTCCTCTGAAGGCATTGAGACATGCAGTTACTATGCGCACTAATTTGCCAATGACCTCAACGAAATAATTTGAGGTAAGTTGTTCCTTAAACAACATCCACTTCTTTAAACGCCCGTGGTAGGACTCTACTATCCATCTTGTTTTGGTACAGCAACGATCACTATTGGCTGTTGAGGAATCCAATTGGGATTTACCAGTTGGTAAAAATGACGGCATTCTAGCATCATACCCCAACTTAGCAAGAAGATCTAAGGCATCCCTGAAACCGCGATCTACAATCATATTGTCATTTGCTTCTAACCAAGATTTCAATATTTCAATTTTTTCCATGATGAGCCGAGTTATTGTTGCATCATTTACATTACCATGGTAGGGGCCTATAGTGTCTAAAACATATCCATCAGGCAGTACAACTGACATGAATTTTAGGTAATTTCGTTTTTTCTGTCCTCCGTAAGATGCCCTTTGAAACTGATGATCACTGCATTTGTTGAGGTAGATATATGTACCATCTAAGATAAGAGTGACCTGGTCACCATAAAAAGCTTTAGTAAAGACAGTGTTGTGAGTTATGGCATCGTGGCGTGAAATATGATTTGTGCCAAGGTATTTGGCACTATTGTGTTCAAAATATCTGCAATTGTATGAAAATATCTTGACAGTGTAGCTTGGGAAAGATTAGTAAGCATGGTCATTTGATTCCATGAAAGGTTTGTTTTCAGTTTTGCCCAAAAGTAAAGAAGCAAATCTATTGCTCTGGAACTATCACTTGAACCTGAAACAAGATCAGATTCACACATGTCATACATGTTCTTAAATTGCACCAATGTCCAGCCAGTCCATGCATGGCAGTCAGAATCTGACAAGGTTTCAAACTTCAGTTTGGGTGATGTCTCATGTTTGGATACTTCATGTACAATTTCAAGCAAATCATTAATAACAACTGGAGAAATAGATTCATTCAGTTTACTTTCCAGAGGAATACGACTGTGCATATTTATCTTTGTGTCAGGGTGTAGAAAACTCCCGATGAGGTGTTCAGAACAAACACGAGCATCAGGCGGGCACCAAAGTGAACATTCAATGATAAGAGAGTGACGAACAGACTTAGGAATGTTTATACAGTTGTCATTGTACTCTAAACACAAAGAACACTTAGATGTGAAGAGGAAGCATATTTCAAATCTTTGATTTGGATAAGAGGTATAACAGATCGGTTAGTTCCAGGATTAGTGGGGCTATCCTCAATCTCAAATGAATCACAGATGCCTGTGGATTCATTGTCACTGTGAGTGTCTTCTTTTGAGTCAGGGCGTGGCCTTTTTCTAAGATATCTCATGTAGCATTTTAGACACAGCTTACTTCCACTCTCAACATTCAGTCCTTCTTTACTAAGCACCTGCTTTAACCAGTTGTTACTGGGAGAATCTAGACTCCTTCCAGATTTTAAGTTCTTCCCTTTATCTTTGAACCTGGTTTTGCAATCGGGTATAATACAAACCCCGTCCATTTTAACTTCAAACAATATGAAAATAAATTATCTGGAGGATTTAAATATATATTGGTATTCTCAGGGAAACAAACCTGGAAAATACACTAACAACAAAAAGGTATAGTTATAGGTATGGATACCACTTAGTATTGTACTAGATGCACGATTTTTTCATAAAATGTACATGTGTGCACACTAAATTGTGGTAACAGAAGACACTGTATATGAACAGCTATACTTAAAAAGAAATCTGCTGAATATAACACTTGCAGCAGAATATATGTTGTTTATACTCAAATGACAAATTGATACTAGCTAGCTAGGGACATATGTTGCTTGGACAACAATTCTTTACAGAATGGCAGAACTGATTAAACTCGTCTTGACCACAAGCGTGAAGGTCAACAATAGCATACTGCCTCAGCTTGAACGTACTACTCTATCATACAAGGAGATGCACCACTATCCCATTTATTCATTTGAAATATATAGCATGTATTGCAGTGTTGATTAGCATTGCGTTGGATGATATTTTAAAAAAGAGGAATTACAGGCCCTGCATACCTTTTCTGTTTTAAATGAAAAACATTTTGAAAAAAAATATAATTCAATTGAATGCACAATACTAAATTGAAGTTAACATTCATTTGCTGCAAATTGCATAAAATAAAACATTACCCTTGATATAATACAAGATATGGAACAGTATCCTGATTCTACCACAGTAACCCAACCTGTTAATTGAACAACTTTACCGGTCTCAGAATTTGATGATTTTTTTCCCACTTTGAGAATATATATGTGGCCAGTATTATATATAAGTATTTTAGGTGTACAGCAACTGTAAGTTGGTCAGACACATCTCCAAAGAATTGAATTTGTTGAAAAAATCATAAAAAAAACTATTTTTTTTCCAGTTAAAATTCAATAACTTCTTTCAATTGTAATACTTAGCTTTACATTTGATTTCAAAAGATGCACCAGACTTCAGTGAAGGTGATTTGACCCAATTTGATGATTTATTATTTGTGTTTGAGTAAGTTTTGGGGTAAAGTGTGCACCCTGGCTCACACCTATGGCAATGATCATAAAATAGGTAATAGTACAGGCCCTGGATGACTTTTGGATTTTCTAAAGGTATATTCTTGGGAGTCTCTGGGTGTACTACAAATACCACACAATAAACAAAAAATTGGGCTGTGGGCAAAATTACATGTATCGTGAAAGAGGTCCTTTGCTGTGTCAATATTCTGACCATCGAGACACACTTGTTATATTCGCCAAGGACACTACAACCTTACATTGCCAACTACTGGGCTGGCATGCTCACTACGCTGTTTTCAGTCATTCTCGCAGATCTGTGTGAATGTGCATCGATAACACACCATCTCCATGTGAATGCATAGCGCTTTTGAAAATGCAAAGGAAAAACCCTTCTGTTTCTGGTGACAACGTTGTCGTGTAAACGGGCCCTAAATTGCACTGACTCCCTGTAGTATTTACAAATCGTCCTGAAATATGTCTCACTTTACAGCAGAGGTGTCCAAACTTATTTAAAACATGGATGAAAGCAGTACTTTGATTTATCTCACCTTAACAGTATCCAAGTTTAGGACTTGAGATGACAAATTTTGGTGCATTTCTACCAAGCCGTCTGGTTCAGTTTGGCTCTGTACTGTATGCAGTTAGAGGTGTTTTCGCTGTCAAATAAGGAAAAAAGGTACCCAAGTAATAACTGATCTGTAATGTCCCACTTTAAGACACCCCTCTGAAGGGGGTCCTGAGTGTATCAAGCTAAGAGTGGGGCTAAAAATGCCAAGGACTGTTGACTAGTTGCACAAATCGTCTCTTCCGTTGCAACAGGAACTAAAATCAAAAATGATAAACTGCATGTGTAAATCACTGTGGATCAGAGTGAGCAACTTTTCTTTTACTTTGCTATCAAGAATGACAATGCTGCATCGACTTCAATTCAGTTCCATTTCCTTAAAACACTTCATGGAGTCCAGTTCTTGTTGAAAAGAGTCCTCAGTATAAAAAAGAAGTTACCAGCAGAGGAAGCTGGGGCTCAGTTTCTACCCATCATCTTTTCTTATTCTTTTACTTGAGAGCAACCTTGTAGCTATTTAACTTACAGCGCATTAAAATACTGAATTAATTTTTTTGGAGGGAGATAAAGAAGTAAAGATGTGAATGAGGCCATCAGAGAGGCGTCATGCCTTTGCACGGTGGTATGTTGTTCTTGTTACTTGAGGTCTGTCCAGCTGTGCTAATGGACACATTCAGTGTAACTAAAGAGGGCATGACTAAACAAAAGTCAGGCTGGGGTCTGTGTCACTCCATTTAAACCCAAACATCACTCTTACTAAAATTCCTGAAAAAAAAAAACTTCACATCTTAAAATGAACAGTCGATCCTCCACTTCTTAGACACAATCTAGCTGTATAAAAGTGCCTGGTGGGTTTTGGGATCTTAGTGCGGCTGAACAGGTGAGGACAAATTCTCAGTAAATAATGTAATGTAGTTATGTAAACAAATAAGTCTTATCTTACAATGACACAACTTTTATGTGCAACATGGCCAACAGTATTTGTTTGAGTCATGAAGTGTATTGAAAAGATGGTGATTGCTATACACCAAACTAAACAAAAAAAAAGAGAAAAACTTGTTAATTTGGTTTTAAGGCAATAAAAACAACAAAACAAACATCTTAAACATTTGTCAACCTTATGAGGGTCTTTATATGACTCGGTGTTGAACTAGCAGGTAAAAATCCAAAATGTGGTCTTACAAAGAAAAGTTTAAAGATAGGTTTTACTAGTTTGCAGTTATCAGTATGATTCTGCATATTGATGTACTTCCTGTGCAAAGAAATCTTACAGGAGGATCTGTCTCAGAAATTGAAGGACATTTCATATCAGCCAATAGCCCCAAATGGACGTTAGGCCCACCCCCATGCTAGTTTTGACCAACATTAGTAAACAAGGAAAGCCTACACTTTTTTTTTGGAGGACCTTTCCTTACCTCCGCCACCTTCAGCGGCTGATTTTTCAGACCAACATGACTTGGAGGAAGTGAAAGACAGTAAGGACAAATAAATGAGAGGAGTGTAGCTGTATGTTCAAGCTGCTGGCATACCAAGCCAACAGCAGTGCTGGTAACAGCCTAGCACAGGCTTGTCCCTGTGATGGGGCAGAGGCACCAGAAACATAAATACAACTGCAGTGGTGTAACATTAAGCAGAGAAAAGTTAAGAAGGTATTTTATCAGACACAAAACTAGAACACACCTGACAGGCTCAGTCAGGCCCGCCCACAAATATGTCTGGGCCCCTGAAAAGACTTGAGAATTGATGTCAATGTTTAGGAAATGTCAATGGTCTTACGGTTAATTTGTACACCCCATGTAGCTGTAGCCCTTGGACGTGGCTGGTCAGGATTAAGGTGGCTTGTGGGCCATACCACCCTCTCTTTTTTTTTCCCCAACTTTCAGCTCTATCCACTGCCCAGCCACTCAAATAAAGGAAGAAAAAGTAAAATAAATAAATAAATAAATGCAACAAAACAATAATAATATTGGCATGTGCATGCCTGAAAATGCTGGGAACACTCACAGATTATAACATGGCTGACAACACCAGACAGTACTGTGCTAACTGTTAAATTCAATGGTTCCACTCGCAATAATAAATTCACAAAAATAAGGGTTGTACCATTTCAGAGGTAAAATCTATCCTGCGTCGACCATCAGCGGAAATGACATCATTTATCACAAATTCATACCTTTAGACCAGCTAAACCTTTTTTAATGGCCGTTCAGCCAGATACTGCTATATTAACATCATTCCTCTCCAGATTATATTCAATATAGGTATTAATTCAATATTAGATTGATCTCTGTATCCATGGTTGTATTGATGATACTCCATAGTAACTATCTTTACTATCATATAAACATGAGGGCCCTCTTGAAAATGAGATGCCACATCTGAAGGGCTTACCTTTAATAAACTTATATTCAACAAATATGGTGCTATATAAATAAAGATTGATTGATTGAGTCTATATTCAGCAGAGACAAATGTGATTTTAGTCCCTTTGTCTCTGCCTGGATGGCTACATCTCTGGATGTACTGCATGTATGTGTATATACAATGTATGATATATGCACAATATGTGTATCTATAAATGAAGAGTTTGTCTTCAGCCTGCTCTAAGTGCCTTGAGATAACAGTTGCTATGAACTGGCGCTATACAAATAAAAATTGATTGATTGGTTGGTTGAATTAAACTTGGTAACAGGCAATTACTCTTTTTTTTGCCTTAAATATAAATGATGAGTCTTGAAGTTCAAAATAACAGGAAATCATGTTTTAAATTTAGGATGGACCATTTCTTTACAAAGACATAATTCGGGGCCCAAGAAAGCTTTACCCTTTATTTCCCCTTATGGGCGGCAATGGGCTCAGTTAATGTCGTTTTAACCTGCATTTTTGAACCATAAATTTGTACTGTGTACTTGAGTCAAAGAGTTTATAATTTTACAACACAATTTTACAAAAAAACAACTACAATTTCAGTTTTTCTCTGTTCTTGTGAAAAGTCTTGAATTTATTTATTTATTTAACTACAATTTTTTTTTTTTTCAATTCCATTTTTGTTATTTGGATAGCTTGTTTGATGGATAACAAGATGAGGGATTTTTCTGGGATGTTGATGCTGAACTTTTTTTTTACCATGGATATCTTTAATACTTGTGTTTACTGATGTGTGTGATCCAGAGGTCAGCGAAGACCGTCTTTCTTCAGGCATGTTTTGTCTGCTGTAGTTTTGGTCAGGGGTAATGGTTTAGTTTGGGTGGGGGGTGTTCACACGGGGTCAGCTGGTCCACACAGTGTAACTCCACTCCCTGACCTCCACCCGTCTCTCAGTGAAGACGTCCCTGCTCTGTTTGCTGCCATCATCAGGACAGCTGGTGCTGGGGTTTGGGGGGGCAGCTGCACGGCTGCGGGGTGGCTGGGAAAGAACCCATCCTGGGCAAACCAAGGAGGGGCTTCTGCATCTGCTCAGCTGTCGACTGACCCACCCCCACCTCTTTTCCTCCATACTCCCCCCAGTTTTCCCCTTGTATACTCCATCAGCTGAGAGCAGCAGGGGAGACAGCTGGCCGAGCTGCTGAGAGAGAGAGAGAGAGAAGGGTGAGGGAGTGTTTATGTGTGTATTGAGTTGGGGGTGGGGGGGTTAGACCAAGTAGCAATGACATCACTGCAGAGTGATGCATTTAAACACATGTGCTTGTATACAAACACTGTTTTACTCATGGTGGTTAGCTGTAAGATTGTGTGCTCTTAGGTTTCGTGATATTGGTGTACACGGTTCAGGCGGAAGGACACGTGAGCTACAGTAGTGCCTAAACAAAGCATCTTGAAAGTGGACAAGTAAGTTGTCGTCAATAAATTATAGTGTGCAATTACTCTACGTTGTTTCTGTGGTTGGGTTTCATTTAAAACTCTTTAAATTATGCATAAAAGGTGGCCCCATCTGGTGCAAGATATAGCTCTAGCTTCTGTTTTGACTATTTGTGTACAGATGCAGACCTGGCGCTGTGGCTAATGTTCAGGCTAAAGCCAAGAACCTCATTCAACCCCAGTTCAAAAGCAGACTATATAAAGCGGGGTACACACATAAGGATTATTGGACTGATTTTGTCTCGACTTTCCCCCTTTCTTACCAAGGAAGGCAAACACCAGATTATTTTATGTCTTATAAGATTATCCTATAAGATTATCCTGTGGTCTGAGGTGTTTTAAGAGTGAATTTGTCCTGATAATCGGCTCTGAAACGGGTCGGAGCCGACAATCGTAAATATTAAACTTGTTCAATATTTACGACCAAAACTTTTTGTGTGTGGGGAAAGCCGCCAACTCCCGAATCATGACTCTGTGAATTGTGACGTGAAACAGAATTTAGCCAATCAAGAAGCGAGCTGACTGAGGAACAAGGAAGCAGGTGTAAATTAAAAACAAGCACGGCCGACCTGAAACATAAAGTTCAGTGGACCTCAGAAATGGAGGACCAGCTCACGTGTTCACGCTGTCTCCAGGATTTTTTCCAGTCTTTTCTTTTTTTTTGTTCGGAATTTTACGTCAAAAATAGTCCCAAGACCACCATCATTCCCTCTTCTCGTATGTCCTCTTCCATGTTGCGCGTTCTGTTTTCTAGTTGTTGTTATGTTTCTTCTTCTTTGTTTTTGTTAGATCACGTTTGATCAGATTTCGGTCTTGGAGGACTAGATTCTAGATCAGTGGTGGGACAGAATTGTAATGTGTGTGTTGTGCTGTGTTGAGATTATCGGAGCACACCACACACAGTACGATCATAACTGTTCAGTGCCTGATTTTTATCTTCATGTGTGGGGCCTCTAACAGATAAAAAATCTCTTCAGACTTAAAAAATCCTTTTGTGTGTACCCCACAGAACTCATTTCAGCTGAAATCCAAGTGTTGGTATCCACATTTATTTGGTCACGTGCCAGTCCAGGACAGGAATCATCATCACAAACAGCGAACATTAAAGAGGATGGAGCGGCTGTGGATGTGGTGCTGTTGTTGTGTGTGTGTTTTTGGGGAGTGGGGGGTGGCAAGGGAGTTTAAATGAGCAGAAGTTCAGAAGGAGGAGGAGGAGGGGGCAGTGGATGTACTAGAAAGCAGACTTCCTTTGTCCTCAAAAGCTCAGACTCATAGAGGTCAAGAAGAAACCTCGCTTCAGGATGGAGGCAGACGGGAGGAGAGCTGATGTAACGCCGGGCACTGAGGTCGAAAAACATACGACCGTTATCTGCACTGAGAGGGAAGCTGAGATAAACAAAGTTTACATCTAGTACATATTAGTTTTTAATGTACTGTTCAAAAAATACATCCCTCTGCTCTTCTACGGAAAATTAAACATTGAAACTTAAGTCTAGAATATATACTTGTTTAATGAAATTTGTAGCTGCCTGCACATCATTTATTTGTTTGTGATTCAGCACATGTATTTTACTTTCTCTTAAAATGTAATTTATGTAAAGTTGACTAAAGTTTAAACAGAGCATCAGAAAGAGGAAGAAAGTGAATCTTAAAGCCAATGGGTTAAAATAATAACATTAATAACAATAATAATAATAATAATAACAGTAATAAATACAATAATAATAGTCAATATTATCATTGTTATGCTGTCATAGTGATGAGAATAGTTTTAATGTAACAAGCTACATTTGTTGTGTCACTGAAGCTTAGTGCACTACTTTTCTCTTGGGTTAAGCGTTTGAGTTGTGAAGCTGTTTTTTGTTTCTTAAAGAGTAACTTGTAACTTCAGTTTAATTTTACATGTAGCCACCCATCACTGCCCATAATGCTATGTACTGATTTGATGTGATAGGACCTTTAGTCTCGTGTTGTAAGAAGTAAAGATGATGAAATACATCACTTAATATGCTTCTATCCCATCTATTGTGGAACGTTGATTTTATTTATTTATTTATTTATTTTCCATAAAGTGGTAATTGGTGATCTGTAGTATTTGATCTATTCAAATAATTCTAGTTACTTTGCTTGTTGTAAATACACCCACTTGTAGTCCAGTTTGCACCTTAACGTTCATAAACATCCAAATATTTTAATTCTAATGGAACATATATGATTGATGAACAGTTTACAGAAAACTATTTGAAATTTTTTTTTTAACTGGAAGTGCTCTGAGAGCACAAACTTCTGCCAAAACAATTTAAACATTGTTGGGAGGGTAATGTAGAAAACTGCACTTTCTGTTAACAAATTATTGAAATGTTTCTTGGATCTGGATCCTGATTCAGATTAAAACCAAAACCAAATCACTTCTTCTTGGTGCCATGACCAACATTCACTGAAAATTTGATCAAAATCTGTTCATAACTTTTTGAGTTATCCTGTTCACAAAAAATAAAATGAAATAAACTCTGGCAAAAGTATGACTCCTTAGGTGAAGGTAATAAACGATCAATTAAAAAAAATAAAGAACTGCACAGTGTCAGCCTTTTACAGTTAGTGTTCCTGCTTTGCTTTTCTTTGCTTCGTCTTGAGTTAAGCTAATCTTTTTCTCATTGTGCATTCAGGCAAATCATCTTTACTTGGATGTTTTGATATTTTTAAAACATTTTTTGGATAAAAATTAATTACTACAGCAAATGATCTAACATTATGTAAGATAATCAAAGGTTAAAGGTTAAAAACTACCATCAGGATTATATTTCAAATCCTCTAGAGATGCTGAACATGTTGGTAGTTTTTGCTTACTCCGAGGTGTGAGAAAACTCAGATTAGTTTATCTTTACTGTATCCTCAGGGTTTAAAAATAAAACCTTCAGCTTCAGGGGAGAGTTGAGGGATGAAGAGGGAGGAGGGGGATGGGGGTGCCGATGGGGGGGCTATACATATCCATCTGTCTGCTAAATAAAACACGATCAGTTCGTCTCCTCTGTCATCCAGCTACGGTTTCCTCTAAGTGGCTCTGCTCCATCTGCTGCCGGCCTGAGAGGTCGCTGCTGATCATTGATCCTTTATTGATTTCTTGGATTGTTTAATGAGCAGCGAGGTCAATTCATTAACCATTTGCTGGGTGTTTTAATTGCTCTGGGCTAATTTAAGCTTGCTGATTAATTATGGGTCCCCGGCGGTGGAAATGGACCTCACTGTCAATGGTGGGATTAAGATGAAAACAATGGATGACAGATGACTGACAGAAAACTGAGTGGCTTTGGAAAGCTGTGCTGATGTTTGTGTTGTAAATCTCAATGAGCGTATTGTGTTATTGGACCCACTGAAGCCAACACATTGGCATAATTTATTCCAGAATGCCACAGGAACATATTGTACAATTTATTGTTATTTTTGTGAGGTCAACCCTGTCGGAGAACAAAGACTGAGAGGATGTAAAGTGTAAAATTCAGTACATGGACATGTGAGGCTGAAAATAAGTCAAGATTAGGAAGAAGCATGCAATGAAGGGAAGGTTGCGTGTTCATATAAAGAAATGTATTCTCATAATAAATAAACAAGGAATTTTATTTGATGTATTAATTTGGCTTCATTTGGCGATATCTGAAAAGCAAGTAAATTCAAAAGGGCCAAGAAGCATTTTAAGATAGAAACACCTATGAGAGAGATAGTTGACAATCAACAACTAAAGACAATAAGTAAAATCACATTCACATTTGTTTCTACAGTTTTCTTCAGTTTTTCTTTCTTTGCTGTCATTGTTCTTTGTTATGTTGACATCATGTAAATGAAGTAATCCTCAATGATTTTTAAGATTTAAAAAAAGATTATAAATAATTTTTAAATAATAAATACACTTTTTAAGTTCATAAGCAGTATCCCTCTTCTTGACTACTCGAGTTAATGTCTTATCGCTAAGGTAAACAAGCTAGCTGTCGGAAAACCCTGTACAATTTTTTTTAGAAATTACATAAAAAATAAATTAAAAGAAAGTCAGAGATGTTTCATATCTATGCTTAAAAAAATATTAGATGACTTGTAATAGAAATGACAAAACAAATATTTTAGAAATCCTAAAAAATTTTTTTTTTTTAAATTTCGTTATTGGACATGCACTTTGAACAGGAGTGCAGAATTGCAAGCTGAATTCATCTTTTATTCCCAAATCTGAACCAGCACACTGGGCTTCTCTGAGAAGTCAGAAGTAAATCAAGCATAACATTCAAGCACAAAGTATTTTTTCTGTTCAGAAATGCAGGTATGTGACTATAATTTGACATCAAAATCAAGAGGTAATGACGCGCTTTACTGTTTTTTTCTGGTTGTGTTGTAAAACAGTGCATTTGAGAGATCATGCATAACAATGATAATTATTTTTAACCATTAAAAGTATCAGTTCTTATGAAGAGCTTCTATATACTGGTGTATATTAAGCATTACAGGAACATAAAAATGCTTTTGGTAATTACCAATGCTGTTAATTTAGGGCAAGTGTAACATAAAACTTATATTGGGTGGTGGATTAATAAATCTTAAGAATTTTATAGAATTTTATATATTGGGTCACATTTTCATTCCACCTGCTGACCAATCCAAAACTTTTCGTGAACATTAAACCTTCATTTCCCAGTTGGTCTGACCCCCATAATAGCCAAACTACATTTTTCCAAGTTCAGTAGATTGTTACTTCAACTCTTTACTTCTTTTTTTTTTTTTAATTGAGGTCTGTAGTCAAAATAATGGGGGTACAAAGGCTCCTACAAGTGGACTTCCGAGCGAAGCACTGAGCAAGAAAGCTTTGAACCAGGAAGTCTTTATTTAAGGATTATCTCACTCATTATGGAAAATGTACCCATTAAAATTAAAAAAAGCTTTTTTTCTATTTAGTCTTTTTATTTCTTTACAGGAATCTCATAATGCAATACGGCGTTGAAGTCTCTCCTTCTGCTGAATCTTCATTTTTTCCATGAGTAAACTCACATAACAGATCTTTCACGTCTGAGAAAATGCTGATTCTGAATTGTATAATCTCTCACATTTTGCTGACATTGATATGGGGAAGCGTCTGATTTGGGATTTCCCATAGTTTGGTCAGGGTGTAGTCAGCTTTAAATTTATTAAAAAGCAGGAAGAGGTCTGCTCCTGAAACTGTGCTACAAACATCTTGGATGGAAACATCGATTTGAACATTCTTTTGCTATATATTCTTTATAATTTGGTAATATTTTGCATTGCATTTGGATGTAAATATTACTGTTAATACATCTAATAACATGTAGTATTAATATTAAGGACCAGGCCCTCATTCAGGCCCATGAAACCTTCAATAATAAACTTTAGTGCTACAATAAAGCACATTATTGTCAGCGTGAAATCATGAAAATGTTAAAACTGCAGCATCATAGTGCTGTAAGAGACCTTCTAATGACAACCCTGGAAAATCTCAGGGTCAGGATGATGGTAAATTGCAGGTAGCATTTATGAAAAAATAACTTTTAAGCCATGATGACTCATCTTAAGTGACTTTGAGGAGGTGTTATAAAATGTTTTGCACCTGTACTTTGCACCTATTCTTCATCCTTACAGTAAAATCCCCCATGGTGGTGCAAGATGAACTCAAACACATGCAGAAGCTCGTCCTCACCTCCTCCTCTACCCCTTCAGTCTCCCCCCTGTGAATGTGTTTGTGTGTCAGGTGTCTCTCCTCTCCTGCTGACTGCGGTGTAATCTCAGTGTTTGGTGACGCTGGTGTCACTTCATGTTTGTTATCAAATACAGGCGTCTACCATCAGGCCTGCTGATCCACGAGAAAAACCTCGCCTGTGGACTGAGGGTGTGTGAGACTGCGTGAACCTGTTTGTGTGTGTGGTAAACTTTTTAATCACTCTGTATCTCGGAGCAGAGCTGATGTCTTATCAGTGTTTCCTGTGTTTGATTAAAAGCTGATTCTGTTTAATGTCTAAAAACTGCAAACACAGCACCGTGCCCAGTAAGGAAAAATTACGCTAAGCCTCATTAAGCTCCAATCAAAACAACCTTTAGACTACATCAGGAGTGTTTCCTTCCTAATTTCACAAGTGTACACAAAGCTGTTTATCCGTGGGTATCTTTTGAAGAGGAAGAAAACACTTTTTTTTTTTAATTCATAAATGGTTAATGGACTTCAGCTTATATAGCACGTTTGTTGTCATTGTGACTACAGGTCATTAAAACATTCACAGATGATATTTCTCAAAAAACTTGGAACATCAAGGAGAAGTGGGAATTAGAAATGAATATCACAACTGAGTTTAATCTATGGCAAGACTTGTGTGCTTCCAGTCATAAGGGGATTAATAGTTGATTGCAGAAAGAATTTGATTGGATATTAAAAATGATTTATTTTAATACCCCTTTCATAATTTCATTCTAGGTTAAAGACCCTGTCGTTGCTTTTTGTTGGAGAAAATGGGGAAAAGTAGGTGACTCCAAACATGTCTGTTAGGATTTTCCAGTAATTCAATATTTAGCTCACATACAGATTTATTATGAACAAGTCTTTTCATATCTGGATGTTGTCCACTCAAGCACTGAAGACATGGGGAAAAAAATTATTCACTTATTTACACTTATTCCTCCAGACAAATTTTGCCTCATATAGGTCTTGGTGCCACTCTTGGATGCAATAACTGTCTCAGTGTTTCAAAGGGCCACATAATATTACTCACTCTTCCTTTTTTAACTATTTTGGGAAGTGACGGGTTACCATCTTTTCTCTTGTTGGCCTTTGGCTGCTCCTGATTGGATGCTACTGTCAAGTCAACAAGAAAGGAAGAAAATAGTGCCATTCGATTGGTCCATAACAGTGTTAATTCTGTTGACTAATTATTTTTGTCATAGCTTTCATCAACAACCTTTTTTCCCTTGACGAAAACTAGACTATAACTAAAAAAAAAAAGTGCACCTGGACAAAACTTGAAACTAAATTAACTGACATTTTGGCCAACAAAAAAAAACACTAGACAAATATGTTTGACAGAGACTTAATCCAATCAGACCTAATTTCATCATGTAGAAAGTAGGGACAAGTTAGGAATATATCCAATCACAGCTACTTTGTTTGTGTGGAAAGGTTTACAGGAACACAGTAGATTTCTTCGACTAATATGTTGTGAAATTTCATCAGCTAAAACTAGACTAAAATTAGAACAATTCAGATGACTAAATTATGACTAAAACTAAAGGATATTTTAGGCAAAACACTTAAAGTAAAACTAAATTGAAAAGTGCTGTCAAAGTTAACACTGCATCCATCTCCAAACCTCCATTTACACTGCCATTACAAGCAATAACATTCAGGCCCCTGAACGTCACAAACTGTTTGACCCCCTCTGTCTCCAGAGGTTGTATCAGAGGGAAAATTGGTAACTCATCAGGGGACAGAAGTGCTGTGTGTGTGTCTGCCTTGTTGTGTACACTGTGTCCTGTTCTCTCATGAATGTCTCGAGCTGTAACGATGACAGAGCTTCACTGTGGCACTTTTGCGTAAATGAGATGTGAAAAAGGCTCAATCTCTAGACTGCCCGAACACCTATGAGCAAAATAAGCACACACAAAAAACATGTGCACACATATATACGCACATTAAACAGACACACAGCCCCACCTCATTCGAGCAGCCCACCCCTGGTCAGCCACACCCATGTTGGAGAGAACTGCCTCTTTGTCTAAAAGTGTGTGTCTGTATGTATGTTTGTGTGCATGTGTGTTCAGTGTGTGTATGTAGCGTTGGTGAAAGACCACTCTGTGTAAAAACTGGTGACTGTGCTGTTTTGGTAGCACTTTTCATACTCCAGGTGAAGGTAATGGGGTTCATTTCCTGGAGTGTGTGTGAGTGTGTGTGTTAGTGAGTGTGTGCATTTGTGTAATCACCTTTAACGTGAGATGTAGTGACTCCGTGGTGCTCTGCTTCTTCAACAGATTGGGTTCAAAGTGTGTCTATGTTTGAAGATTAATCTTGAATTCATTTATATTTTAGGGCACCTTTCACAGTTTTGACCTCAATTACTTATATTTAACTTAATTTTTACATAAGTGAGAACATCTCTGTTATTTCGTTGACCACCTGTTTGAGATCTTGGACTTGTGTGTTTTACTGAGAGTCAGTGAAAAGCTGACTCTCAGCTGAAGTTTTATTTTGGATTTCGGAAGCTGAAGTTTTATTTTGGATGATATTAACTCTCCCGACTCCATGGGATTGCTGCTGCCCTAAAGACACTTAAATTGTTTATTCAAATCTCGAGAACCATCTAACAGATCTTTTATGTGGACAACTGTGTTTGGAAGATCACACTTTTGTCAATTAAAAACGGGCTTCATTTCACATACATCCCCACCAAAAAGTTTAATTCAGAGTTGTGGATCCATAGTGATAAAACCATATTTACTATTTTCTTTATCACATTTTCTTAAATTTAAATTTATCAGTAATGTTATGAGTTCTCTATTTTGACCCTAAGAGAAAGTGAAGACTTCTTGTCAGTCTTACGGACCAGTGTTAATTTTGACAGCACTTTTTGATTTAGTTTTACTTATAGTCTGTTGCCTAAAATATCTTTTAGTTTTAGTCATAATTTAGTCATCTCAATTGTTTTAATTTTAGTCTAGATTAAGCTGATGAAATTTCACAACATTTTAGTCGATGAAATCTACTTTAAATTTAGTCGACCAAAATATTAAGTGTAAAGTGTAAGGTGTTTTTTATGTGTCCTTGATTTTCTGAAATCGTGTTTTACAGTTGGACAAAATGAAACATCTAATAACCCTTTATTGAATCTTAGTAAAGTTTGAATGTATAAATTAACAGAAACAAATTTAACTTTTGTGTGAAATGCAGTCACCTTTATTTAGGCTACCTGGCAGAGCACCTCACTAACAATACCAGAATTGACAACAAACAGTGAACCTGCTCTACATGAATATATCAATTCATAAAGAGAGTAGCTCTGATTGGATCGCTCTCCAACTTATCCCACCACCATGAAGCTAAGACAGTTGTGATTGGATGTCTCTCTTAACTCATCCAACATTTCCGCACAACCAAAGTAGCTGTGATTGGATATATTCCCAGCTTGTCCCTACTTTCTACCTGACCAAATTAGGTCTGATTGGATTAAGTCTCTGTCAAACATTTTAGTCTAGTTTTTTTTTGTTGGCGAAAATGTCAGTTAATTTAGTTTCAAGTTTTGTCCATGTGCACTTGTGTTTTTAGTCATAGTCTAGTTTTCGTCAGGGGAAAAAGGTTGTTGATGAAAGCTATGACAAAAATAATTAGTCAACAGAATTAACACTGTTATGGACCAATCGAATGCCACCATTCTCTTCCTTTCTTGTTGACTTGACAGTAGCATCCAATCAGGAGCAGCCAAAGGCCAACAAGAGAAAAGACAGTAACCCGTCACTTCCCAAAATAGTTAAAAAAGGAAGAGTGAGTAATATTATGTGGCCCTTTGAAACACTGAGACAGTTATTGCATCCAAGAGTGGCACCAAGACCTATATGAGGCAAAAAGTTGTTTGGAGGAATAAGTGTAAATAAGTGAATAATTTTTTTCCCCATGTCTTCAGTGCTTGAGTGGACAACATCCAGATATGAAAAGACTTGTTCATAATAAATCTGTATGTGAGCTAAATAAAGTTCTGTGAGATTTAAATGTTGTTTTGAATTTTGTTTTATCCCTTTGGTCAAAGAACTTTAGTGCATTAATCTGACATTAATACAGCATAAATATTCTGATAGCCAGGGTTGTCCTGAAAAAAAAAGTTTTAGTTTGATTTTTCCTTTTCCCAGCTTGAGGCTTTACATGCATTATTACAAAAAGAGTCCATGTGGACCAAAAAATAGCAGAAAATGTCCTGGAGTTGTGAGGGTTAAGATGACGTTTAGCTTGCATTACAATCAAATACTCAGAGAGTCAATTCCACCACCAGGGGGCTCCCATCTAAAAACTACATGATACGTAGAGACCTTTTTTTTTTTTTTTTTTTTACCATTTATCAGTAACTGCAGTCCACTGCTGATTCACTGAATGAACCTGTGTAAATTTCCTGGGTCCATCTTTTAACAGCTTTTCGCCCTCATTATGAGAATTTCTTTAAGATGGGCATTTTATTGATAGTAGAGAGGCAGTGGATAGACTTGAAGAGGGAGAGAGAGATTTTCACAGTTGCTACCCACTCTGCCACACTGGCACCAGTCATGAGAAATTTAACCATAAAAAATGGCATTTCACTTTAAAGAAAATTGAACAAACTCGTCACAGTTCATATTTGATGTTTGATATCTTGCTTTGGTGGTTCATTGTAAGCTTTTTGTCTCTCATGTGTTGTTTTTGTAAGACAGCAGGCTTCCACCACTCCCACACATGTGCTTTTATATTTATTTTTATGTGCATTGAGTTTGTATACCTGTGTGCAAATAAATAAATACATTCAATAGAGAAATATTTAAATGAATAACATATTAATGAGAAAATAATATTAAAAAAAAGTAAATTAAAGAAGAACAAAGCACCAAGTCTGACATGAACCCAACATACCAGTGTCCTTAAAGGCTAAAAGGCTCTCCAAAGTGGCACTAAATCTCAATTACGCTTCAGTAAACTACTGATAAGTTACAGTATCAACCATATGGCCTTTAAAGTCCACAGCACTGCCTCCTTCATAAACTTAAATATAAAAACAAAAATCAAAACCACATATTTTTGGAAAAGAGATAACCTCGGTCAGTGGTCTCAAACAGTGAGTCAGATCACACTGGTGTTCTTTTAGATTTGATTAATTTATTTTAATTAATTTCTTTACACACAGGTATCAAAACGCAATGCATGTGAAAACATGTCTAATAAATCATGGGCGTGGGAGTGGTGGAAGCCCTAAAATGACTTATATAAACCACACCCATGAGACAAATGGAGGGTGAACACTGAACCACCAGAAGAGTCCAGGTGTACCTTATAATTTTTACAACCATATGCTACTTCTAACTTACTTTTTAACATATTCTGACTGTACTTCATATTCTTTAACTTCTGATTAGAAAAATCAAATTCAGTATCATTAAAAAGTCCATATAAAACCTGAAGCAGGTTTGATAAAAACTGTAACAGACTGTTTACATCCACATTAAGCATCAAATTGATCAAAATACTACCAACTTGTAAAAGGTGTGATAATAAAGAGTCTTTTTTTGTGTTTGATTAAGATTTTTGATTGTTTTGTCTTTATGATGTTGAGGAGCGACAGTGGATAGGCTTGGAAAGAGGGTGAGAGAGTACGGAAGCAGAGGACCTCAGGAAATCAGGCCTGGGCCAACTGCACAAGCCTCAATAAAATGTATTTCATCGCCAAACCAGCACTCCAGAGTTCTGTTTATGAGAAATATCAATACAATGTTCAAAAGCTGTTTTTCTGACTTGACAAACTGACATATGGTGATAATATGACTTTTGGAGGGGTCAGCTAAAAAAAAATGACAGCAAATAAAGTAAACTGATATCAGATCGTGTTTAACTAAAACATCAAGAAAAACAAAAGTTCTTTTTTGCAGAGAAACTTGAGTTGTTTGTTATTAATTTAAGGTAAATGAATAAAATAAGCATGTATAGAACAATCAGATATTGTAGCTCATGATAAAGAAGCTTTTGAGCATGAATATGTTGTGTGTCTTGAGGTTTTGGCAAAATGGTCGACGTGCTTTGGGCAAAAAAGATGAAAACCACTGACCTAGATATGAAAAAAAAAATGATCTAGTAATTATCATGGGAACAAATGAACAACAAGAAAATTGTCCTGATAACTCCATATATCCATGAATACATTACTGATGTATTGTTGGCAAATTCAGATTTGTTATTTTTTATACTCATTGGAAATTCTTTCATCACTCTCTTATTTATGCTGCAGAAGCGGTGAGATAAACTGTATTATGAAAGAGCATGATTGACAATAAAGACGAGTTAACCCAACACACACCAGATGGGGGCAGTAGAGGTCTATTTTGCAGTCACGATGGGATTTTTTTCACCCCGTCTCACACAAGGATGCATTACTGAATCATTTATGGTGTGAGGAAGGGAGATTTCTTTTAAATAGGGAAAAGGAAATATCTGATATCACAATCTTTTTTTGTGTGTGTCACTTCAACTAAGACGGTGTGAGCTGTAGCAGGAGTTGAGGGTCTTAACTTATCTGTGAAGGTTAGAGTGCACTTCAGGCTGTGGGACATGATCTTTAATTTCTTCCTCCTATTGTTCCCATCTGAAGCCTGTACAATCATAAATAAATCAAACAATATTTAGAAAATGGATGGTGGTCAAGGATAAGGTCAAATAGAAAAGTGTGTGCGTGTTCACCAGATGTACGTTCCTGGAGAAGCAGATTTTTGCACTTTCCCCTTATGGAGTCAGGGGTCAAATGCTTCCTCGTATTGTGTCACAGCTGTGCTACATGGCGTGCTCCAGCAGAAACTGCCGGTCCAGCATGTTTGAGTGCGTGCAGGTGAGTAACAAGGAGGGAGGATAGGTGGAGTGGGTTTGTTAAAGAGGATCAAACAGGCAAAAAAACAAAAACGTGAGTAAGAGCTGAGAGTGAAAGCCGGCCTGAGGCTGACGTTATTCCACAGAATGATGAATGTTTTGAGATTTCAGGGGGCGGGGCTAAGTGTTGATTGGTTTGACCTCAAGGCCAATAACCCATAGAGATAAGATGAAAAGGGGAATTTTACCTGCACAAGCATTTAAAACTTGTCACTATGCGAGAAAAGCAGAGATGTGAAACTACAAACACACAGTCATGCTCTCACAGAGGTCCACATGACAACCCCCCTGACCCCATAAACCACACCTGTGAGTACAACTGAGTCCTGACGTGTTTTGTAAGCAATCATTTCTACTTTTGACTCTTTTGTTTGATAAGTATAGACATTGTTTTAAGTAATATTTGTAGGTCAGGATGCTCACTATGAAAGAAGAGATATGATATGTCTTTATGATATGTCCTGTGTGCTGAGCTGTGGTTTTAAGATGTTCTTCTCTCTCTGACCATCACTTTCACTTCCTCTGGAAACTGTGAGGGTAGCCCCCATGTTGCTTTAAATAACACATGATCTTTGTAGCAGCTGATGTCAAACTCTGCATCATTAATGCAGTGCTGCTACATATTTTTGGTTCCACTTGGTTTATTTTGCAGAGGTTATCAGCTATCTAGTATCTCCAGCAAAAATTACACACCAAATAAAGTTCACCCAGGTCTTATTAGTAGTCTTTCGGCTGAAAATATTTTTAACGTGAACTTTGGACCTCGTAGAAAAATTTATCAAAAATGTTGCATAAAACATGGTCCACTACTCTGTGGGCAACAGGGGTAGAGTTAAAGTGTAGGGCCCAGCTTGAGGCTTTACATGCACCGATTAAATCAGCCGATTTTAGCCCTTTTCAAAGGATTCAACATTGCCAGAGTTTTGCCGATATAACGCCGAGATATTCTTAATTTCTCATAAAACAGTAAACACTGTTCAGCGTCCAAGCTGCGCAGAATGATGACGTTGTGAAAGATGGCGGCACTTTGTTAAAGTGGCTCTGAGCTCTGCTGTGTGTATGGATGATGGAGTGTATGGGGCAAAACTCACCTACAGTCACACAGAGTTGCTGAATGTTGTTTTTGCCTGCAAGTCCGACATAATGACCGACTTTCAGCGCTCGCACAGTATACCGCTGGACATAGCGAGAGCACCGGGCTCTCTGCTCAGCTACAGAAGCAGCCGCCAGGCCGATACTGATGAGCTGACCAGATCCTGTCATTTACAAAACTGACGAATTGGACCTTCTGATGGCAGGGGATCGGTTTATTTGTGACTGTTCTGTGATGATTATTACAGAAACCTGGCTTCACCTGCTTGTCCCCGACGCTGCAGTTGAGCTAACTAGCTAGCTAGCTAACTATGCTAGCATTAGCATTGCTCCCTCAGAGCTGTTTGACGTCGTCGGGGAGAGCCTTCGTCATAGCTGGGAACTTGTCAGGCCTGTTTAAAGAAGTTTGTGCAATATGTGCAGTGTCCGACAAAATATTCTGATTTCCTCACACGTTACCTCTTTTTTACGATAAAAAAGTGGTTCTACCAGCACTAAAACCTACTTCTGATACACTAATGAGGACTCTGGGACTGAAAGGCAGATGTGACAGGACAAGAGTTCATAATTCATCTATATATTTACATTTTAAATAAGGTTATTTATTTCATTTTGCAGGAATTGACTGCAGTTTTGCCCACTGTTTTATATTGTATTTGAAAGTTCTTTGCTCTTGAAAGTTGCAGAGGAGAAAAATAAGAGAAGCTTATGAAAAGAATGTTGTTGCTTTCCTCTCACAATGACCTGTTTGCAACTTTTTACTGTTTACAAAGTTGTTCTACCTGAACTGTAACCTACCTTCTTATTATTTTCATCAACAAGAAGTACAAGATAAAGAGTGACTTAAGGTTTTATAATTAATTTCCCAGAGGTTTAATGCTTTGCATGTTTTTGTACTTGAAAATTCCCCTCTGTTGTAAAGTAAAACAAATACTTAGTGACAAAGTATTGTAAAATGGTAAAATGTTCTGCCTGTAATTCATATATTCATTGTTGTAAGTGTTTTTGGACCATTTTTAAAAAAAATAATTATATATATAATTTTAATTAATCGGCCGATTAATCGGTAATCAGTATTTTTTTCTGCCAAATATCGGTATTGTACAGAGCCCCTAAGGTGCCAAAAATATAAATCGTGCGCACGAGATAGTAAAACGTGCGCACGTGATACTTATTCGTGCGCACGTTTTAGCTTAAACGTGCGCACGAGATACTAAAACGTGCACATGATATAACAAAACATGCGCACGAAATACTTATTCGTGCGCACATTTTAGCTAATACGTGCGCACGAAATTAAGTTATTTACCACGTTTAAACTTTGACGTCAGATGTTTACAGACACACACAATGGAGAGAAGAAGTGAGCTAGTTAACTTTTACTTCCATTCTTGCTGCTCTTGCCATGAGAGATGGAATAATCCTAAATTGGAGAACTTTGCTGCGCATACTAAAAGACAACAGGCTCAGCTGGCGGAAGGAGTACTCAGATTCAGTCAGTGTCCTGACCTGGGATGCACAGGGGGGACTTGTTTGCTGCTACAGAGGCAAAGCTGTAGCTAACTTCGGGGCTAACTCCCTCCACCTTATTCAGCAGGTGGCAGCAAGACACGAGCTTTGCTTGAGTCTTGAAAGTTGTGCAGCTTTTATTGAAGGTACTGATAAATAGCCTAAGGGACTGTACATACCCTGCACTCCTACATTCACAGACACAGCTAACGTTGGCTAGTTACTGGGATGCTTCAACCGAGCCCGGCTGTCTTTTTCTTCTTCTTCTTCTTGGTTTTTACCGGCAGGTGACCACAATATTATGGGGCATTACCGCCATCTACTGATGAGCCCGGCTGTCTGTTGCCGCTTGCCTGTATAATTAAATCGAGCGCACCTTTTACTATCTCGTGCGCACAAATTTTTTTTTTTTTTTTCTCCGTGGCACCTTAGGGGCTCCGTAGTATCGGCATCGGCTTCAAAAAATCCATAACTGATATAAATAATTTTATTACTATATTATTTATCTGCACTACAGGGTGTTTTAAAGAATAACCAGATTATCTTACAAACATTTGTGCATCTTGGCAATTAGACTTTAAGTCAGAGGCTTACAGTCTCTCACAGCTGTGATGAACTAATGTAAAGCTAGAGATAAACCTGTTATTCAACTCTAGGCCACTTCCTGCTTTTTCTTGAGAGCAATAGTAAATATACTATGCCATCTACCACCAGTATATTAGCCATATTTATGTTTTTGCCGCTGTATGTTTGATCGTCTGTTTGTTAGCAAGATTACACAAAAATTACTGGATGAATTTTGTTGAAATTTTCAGGAGATGTTGGTAATGGCCCAACTTAAAAATGATTCGATTTCGGTGGTGATCCAGATAACCGCCATTAGGGAACGATTGTTTTTGCTCAATAACTGTCTAACTAATAATGATATCAACATGATTCAGAGTGCTAGGTGTGGGTTTTCAGGGTCAAGGAATCATATTATGATGGTAACTTTATCATGGAACAATTGCTACAAGATGTAACAGCTATATGCGAGCTACCTTGGCGGAGGTTTGCGCTCTTCAAGTGCTTCCTAGTTGTATCAGCCATTTTTCTGTTTATCAGTTGGAATAGAGTGGTGCATGGATGTTGTATAAGCATTAGTTAGCACCATGTTGGTTCCCTCCACTGCAAGCCTGCTTAAAGCCTGTGGGTTTTTTTCATTGTGTTTCCTCATTGTTGATAACAATCTCTGTACCACCAGGAAAAAAATAGTCTTAAACATTTTTTTAGTTGTGATAACCTTAACAAATGAAAATACTTTCCAACTTTTTGAAGTTTAAACCTAATTGGTGAGAGTAAAAAGCTATTAGTAAGCTACTATGGAACTCAAATATGACTGTTTTTGACTGAAATGCAACTACAGTATATAGCCCATTGAGTATTCATGTTATTATAAATTTTTGCTTAATTGATGATGGGGAAACAATGTTTGCACCTAAGGTGACACAGGTAAGTTGGTAGGTAGGTAGATGACCAGCATGCACCTGTCTGGGCCTACAATTACTTGCTTTAATTGGAAAACAACTCATGAAATTACAGATATTTGAAAATTGGACATTTTTCACCTTCGTACACTACATGCCCATGTTGCATCCCAGTAGCCATTTGATTATGTTTAGTTTGGTCAAATTTTATTCAGATTTGTTCACTTTCAGACACTCACGTTGACACACATCATAAGATGACCAAGTAGTTTTGCAGCTGGCAGGTTCAGAAACCCTGAGTCTGTTTAGTCAGGCTATGATGTAATATCGTCTGGATTTCTTATTAAAGTCAGAGGTGTGTTCTTTAAAAACCCACCATAGGATTCTGTTTCAAAGATACATAAAAGATCAATGTTCGAGGAGAAAATCTCACCCCTTATTTAACATGATGAAGTGTCAGTGTGGGATTCATCTAAACCACAGCACGTCTGGGGAGCAGACGGATTCTGACAGCTTCAAATCGCTGCAATGATTTGTTGTCTTCTGCATGTAATTTCATCCATCTCAGCCATTATTTAGCTCTGATTATAGATTAACGAATGTAGAAAACCCGCATTCACTGCATTTAGTGGTAACGCAGTGAATAATGGCTGCTTCTTGTCACTGTCCACATATAAAAACTGATGAGTTAACTCAAAATTAGTTGTTCATATCAATAGCATTCTCCAGAGAATCCAAGGGATATCATATTCTCATTACGTATGTTTTTAGGTCCCCTCTTTTCACCATTCTGTGATCTCATCTTTTCCTCACTACCATATGGAAACTACATCACAGGGAAATTCCATATTTTAAAACCTTGGCATCACATTTTTTCTTTAGATTTTGAGGTCTACATGACTAATCGGAACAAAAACTTTATGGAATCACTTCTGCTGAGAGAGCAATTCAGACCACAATGACTACAGGCTAATCTTTAAGAGCTTGTACGGCTGACTAAAGTAATTCCTCTTTAAGTGCTTGAACTAACAGACTCAAAGTTATTCAATGTGTTTCACTCTTAGATGCACAAGTGGGTCAAACATGAGTCAGTGAGGTTGTTTTCTTGATTGAATTTCTCAACTTGGAGCACAAAAGCATTCTTTCCTCACTTAATCTTAATGATCAAGACGATGAGAAGAGAAAAACAGACTTTATTGTACTTCTTAAGAGTGAAAACTTCATCTTGTCGCTGGGGTCTCCTTCCAGGCTGTCAGTGTTGGCATGTTTATTCCTCAGTGCACCTGTGTTGGCACCAAATACACCTCTGATTACAGCCTGGCTGGGCACCCAGAGGCCCTGCTGACATCACACCCTCCTGCCACATCCACTTGGCCCCTGTGCCACTCTGCCATCCCTCCATTTCTCTGAATGTCCCGCTCTGTGAGGGCTTTCATGTCTAGTGGGCCATGTCATGGGTTTAGCCATGAGTTCACTTCCCAGGCCGGGGTCCAGGGGATGTTTAATTTGGCCCCTGGGCTCTAATCATTTCTCTAAAGTGGAGGTGATGGAGACGTGTTTATGCACTGCTCATTTAGAGGAAGTGTGTGGACTCTGAATATGCTCTTATTTGTAGAAGAAGCTCAAATTTATTTCATTTAAGAGGTTTGCAAACTGTTGAAGAGAAGAGAGAGAGAGAGAGGTGTTTTAAAGCTGTGGATGCATATATTCTCTGTTTAACCTTGCATTCATGACCTTGACATAAAGGTTATTTCACATTCCTAAAGCTTGACATGTGTCACAACAACAAACATCATGACATCTTATTTTCAGTAACGGTCCCATAACAAAGTTTTGCTAATGTTACATCTTAAGATGCCAGGATGGCATTGTGAATACACAATAGAGTACAGACACAATCGGTGCTCCTCATATCCACACAGTTACACATGCACACACATTCACAGTGCTGCTCTCCCCCGCTGGCTCTGCTGATCCTGCTTCCACCTCTGTAACAGCTCAAATACACTGGATGTGTGTGTCTGAAGTACAGTGGGCACTCTGTTTTTGCCAGTGAACAGGTTAACGAATCAAACTTTAACACTACAATTCTGCCTCCAAGCACAAAGGAAAATGTTCAGTGTGCGCGCGGTGCTAATTTGTGCTTTTTCTATTTGTCATCAGTCTAAGCTAGTCTAATGTTAAAGGTACAGTTTAGGGAATTTTAATTGAGGTTATAACCTGCACCTTCCACATAGTCCGCCAGTACAGCTTCCTGTCCACACTGCAGCCTTGCTCCGAGCGATGGCAAGTGCCTGTTTTCAACAACTTACTTTTCCACTGGTAAGTTGCCTTGTTTTGGCACTACTTGAACAAATCGCACAGCCTTTAAATCTCTCTGCTACAAACGTACTTTGAGGAGCCAACACTATTGCATTTACGTCCATAGTGTAGGTGGACTATGAAAAAGGGTCAAAAAGTTAAAAAAAAATGTTTGTATATATATATTTATATATACTTATTTACATCACTGCATGGCCCTGTATCAAATAATCCAAGGCCAGCACAGTGGTTGAAGACCCCTGTGTAGCCCACCACACACTAAAAACAAAGCTGCTTCATTACCCACTCCAAGGAGGTGATGTTTTTCCTGGCATTTGTCAGCTAGTTAGTTTGTTTGTTGACAGGATAACTGAAAAAGTTAGCAACTGATTTTGATTCAATTTTCTCTGAGTGTTGGTCACGACAAAAGGAAGAAGTGATCAGATTTTGGTTGTGATCCCAATCTGGATGCAGATCCTGGAGAGTTTTTAAGGATTTGTTAACACACCAGACAGCACAATGTTCCACATTTTTGCCAATTACTCAAGAAGTTCTCAACAGATTTTGACATTTTCTGGGAATGTTGGTCATGGCACAAGGGAGAACTCATTAGATTTTGATCCATATCGAATGTGGATCCAGAGATAGAGCCATTTTCCACATTTTTACTCATAACTTGACCCACAATGTTGGACATGACTTGGCTAAAGGTTTGTGCTTCTAGTTTGTCATTTTTTCCCCCCATGTCAGGGATCTCTCATGTTTTCAAGACTAGGTAAAATATTAACAAGTCTTTAGATGTATTGCTGAATATGAACAAATGACACTGCCTACCTCTGCGTGACTTTTTATTTGGTTCAAATACAGCTAAGAAGTTAAATGATGATAAATGCTTCTTTAGAAGACACAAGATCATATCAACATATAAACCTTATTCAAGGAAATTGCAGTTTATTCATAATCAAAGAAAAAGAACTACATTAACACAATCCTTGAGTGTCAGAGGCAATGTCTCTGATAAATGATGTGTTTTATTTAACTTGAAAAGTAATTACCATGTATTTATTTAATGTAAAGAGTAGAAATACAGTTATTTTGAAACAAGAAATAAGAGTGCTTGGATGTAGACTTCCTAGGGTGTTGTGTTTTGACTTTTTTTGTGATCTGTGTTTTGTGGCGTAGGTCTGGCTTGATTTGTACATTGTTGCTGGACTGCAGAGTCCTTTATATTAGCATTTTTGTTTAATTTTCTTGTCTGTAAAGAAAAAAAATCCCGAACAGATACTGAAAAAGGACACAATGTATGTTACTCTTATTTTTGTAACTGTAATAATATAACAGTTATTTCTTTGTATTTATCTGACCAATATATTAATTTAAAAAAGTTTCTTTAGATGAGAGAGAAACAGGTAAATCCTGGGTGTGAATTCAATTACAGACTTTTAGAGTGATGTTATGTGTCGCAACAGTGCGAATGACAGAGAACGAAGGTTGTGTTTTGAGCCTTGCAAACACTCACTCACACTCTCTTCACACACAAACAACACTGAGACTTAAAATTTCCCTCCAATTTGCCCGCCTGCCCGCCCCCTGCCCTATTTTGTTCAAACATTTAAGGCAGGATTAGTCAGTGATAACTGACATCAGGCTCAGAACGCGGACCTTGACCTCATGAGTCAATGAAACACACACTCACACACACATACACAAGCGCACGTACACAAACGTTGAGTCAGGCCTGTTGAGCGTTGCCACAGAGGCAGCGAGGTGACATCATCCCAAAGTGTGTCCTCGGGGGGGGGGACAGCGAGGGGGTGCGGCCATTGTTTGGTGTGAGTGTGAAGGCTGTTAAGGTGAGCGTGTGGTTGAGGGGGGTGCAGCTCAAGTCTAAAAGTGTGTGTCTGTGTGCATTCCTTCATATCAGACCTTCATGTGAGAGCATCTGAGTGTGATTCAGAGGTGACTGATGCAGGCTCTGACTCACTGTCTGTCTGTTTGTCTATGCAAGAGGTGACTTTCCACGAACGTCTCCACTTTCCCGCCAAAAATCTCCCACTGTTTGTTCCTCTTCAACCCCCCGCCGCTGTCCCCACCCCCTCCTCTTATTCAATCAGTTGTGACCTTTGAACTTCTGCCCTGGTTGACTCAAGAGGCCAGCTGAAGGCTCCGAGAGCTCCTCGTGCCTCTGGCCAGAAATAGAGCTGGTTGAAACTCTTGTGTGTGTGGGTGTGTGTGTGTGTGTAGGTGTGTGTGGGTGTGTGAGTGTGTCTGTGCACTGAGACACAAACAAGGATATAAACAGCAGGCTTCTGACATTAGTTAATCACACTGAGGTCCTTAATAATTGGGGGAAACCAAAGATGAGCTGATGTCATGGTTTCATTACACAAAGTCTTTCTATTATCACATCATTTAAGGTTCCCAAACTTTTCCCAATGCCACCCCTCGGAAGCTGTTTTGTCTGTCTTCACCATACACTTCAATACCTAAAAACTGATAATCAATCAAGCTTCATTAATAAAGCACTTTTCAAAAAAAAAAAAAAGTAGCACAAAGTGCTGTACATTCAAGAACACAAGCAGATAAGAGTCAGGGGATACAAAATTAAATACAAAACTCTACCCACCCTCCCAACCCATGTTCAACAAACACACACACACAGACACACATTCACACGCACACACACATGCACACACGAGGAAACTAAGTGAGGACTCTTCAAACAGCCACAGACGGCTGAGGAATAAAAATGAGGAAACACATGAGCTAAGACTAAACTGATAAAACCATGATATGATATAATAAAGATAATAAAGAGCTACAAGTTGATTAAAATAAAAAAGGCTTAAAACCAAACAATAAAAGAAAACAAATAAAAGGAGGTAATAAAACACAAAATAGTAATTCTGAAACTACAACTAAGCCACTTTAAAAGAAAAAAAAAGAAAAAGAAGAAGAAGCCCAAAGTAGCTCATAATAAGCAGACCTGGTAACTACGGTTTCAAGTGGACAATAGCAGTGTCCTGACTGTGAGTCTGTGCTCGCTCTCCTTAAAGGCACAGGTAAAGGTCAGGTACCTGATGAAACCCAACTTCAAAATCACTGAAATATCCTTTAATAGAGTTGTTCCTTTAGTGTGAGCTGTCGTCACATTAGCTGAATCCTCTGTCTTAATGCACACACTCACATGGCTTTATTTCCTTCTGCCTGCACACAGATCTGTTCCGAAATGACAACAGGGAGGAGAGAAACAGAAACAATGCTGTTTTGTTCCACAGCATCAAAATGAAAGTGACGTGGGGAAGTTTTTTGTTATGTAACAAATTACTTTAAACGCAACTAATAACAGATAAATTGACTAGCAAAACTCAAAGGTTATGTTACTCTTTTAACCAAGAAAGTAATCTGAGTACTCTTACAGATTACATTGTTAAGCATTACTCACAACACCGGTAATTTCAACATGATTTTGATGTGGATTTTGAGTCTTATTTCAGATATAATCATCAACAAGGTTGGGTCTCCCTCAAAAGACAGATATTAATCTCAAGGGACTTCCTGGTTGAGTAAATATAAAGTAAAATTAAAGAAAATAAAACCACCAGTTTCCATTTGATCATATTACCAAAGTTGTTATAGAACTTTCTGACAAGTGCCAGTAGTATATTAACAGTATCATTACAGTTGGAATAACCATAGCTCATAAAATACATAACTTTATATGTGTATCCCTCTTGCTTAATTTTTTTTTTTTTAATTTTGTATTTGGTACTTTTTTTTTTTTTAAATAAAATGTCAGTTAACACATACGTGATAACAAATTTAGCTAAGTTCATGTAAAGTGCATTTCTGGCTGTGGTGGAAATCCTGGTTTATATAAATTATTTTTTTGACCGTTAAAACAGTTAATATGGCAATTTGGTTGTGCTGCATTGACAAAGTTTGAAAGAGTAAGTACAAGGAGAAATTAGATGAAAACCATTGGCTCACATCTCTGCAATAATATGCTCTCATTGTCTCAGTTTGTTAAATGTAACAGATTAGGTTATACAGTTAAATAATCAGTTATTGCATAATTCTGAAATGAAGACTAAAATGATTTGTCATCCTTAAAGAGTGGGAGGAGTTTTCTCAAGAAATAAATCCCTGTGAGCAATGAAACAAAGACAGACTGAGGACAGGAAACAAACGTGTTGCATCACTGACAGATCATCGTATTCTTTGACACATTCAGTTTTGTTTTCTTCTGTTATTGTATGACTTTAGAAAGTCTCACGTCAACAGTAAAGTTTTGTATTTCCAGGTCAGGACTCTTTTCTCCAGCATATACATTACATTTATGCAACACAAACAAACAAAGCTGGGTTTTGGCTGCAGGGGTTGCTACTGTCTCTGTTTCAGATCCTTTGGAAGTCAGCTCTCAGATGTCAAACCATTTATGTGAACTGTTTTTATTTATTGTTTATGTTTTACATGTCCCAACTTCATTGGATTAGGGTTTATAAGACCTAAATGATGTGCACAATGACGTCATTGTGAGGGGTAAATGCAGTGAAAGGACAAAAACACTCTTTTATGATCTTAGGGAATGAATTGAAACCAAAAACATTAAAATGCAAACGATACAAGACAGATAAAATCACAAAGACACACATTTGCACACTGGAACTACACACACACACACACACACACACACACACACATACAAACAGAGTGGTGCCTCTCAGAGCAAACACACATAATTGTCTGAGCCTCTCGCTCCTCGACACTTACTCTTCGCTTGTTTGAAAGTCACTGAATAATCTTGACCTCCTCGGATCACGAAAGACGCATGAGAGACAGTCTCATGATGTCATTCGGGTCAAAGGGCAGGATTGTGATGCCTACACAGTTGGATCGTCTGTAGTCTCCGAACAAACCTCGACTTTATTTGTCCTGACCTACTGGTCCAGTTGCAAGACTGTAGAGAAACAAAGAAGCTGGAGCCAGAAATACAAAATGGACACATTTGTACTCAAGCAGATTTAGAATAAGGCCGCACCGTGGACACTTTTTACATTTAATAACTCACAGTCAGCTTGTGCCTCCATGAATAAATCAAAGTGTCTTTAAAAAGTGAACAGTCCTGTCCCATTTTCAAGCTTCTTACTGTGATTATAAAAGTAGCTAAGATTAAACAAAAATATATTCTGGTTTATGGTCAAATATACGTAATGATTTAAACTACCAGCAGCCTCAGATAAGTGGTAGAAAATGGATGGATGGACATTTAAAACATGCATTTATGTGATTCAATGCATTTAATAAAACTAATTTCCTCATCAGTAAGTTTGTCTATGCACCTCAGTTTATACTGTGAATCTATCTAATTATACATATATTCAGGTACCAAATTAAATGCACTAAGGTTTGTGAATTCTTACAGTCCTTAAACAAGTCATCTTCAGTGAAGACCTGGTGTTAATCATGTGAGTCCAGGCTCCATTTGTTAAGTCCCTGAACACTGGTTGAAGTAAAGTGAGGTGAAGTAAATGTGGGTGACTATGCCATAATCCAAGAGACTAGCAGCACTCTTTAACAAATTTTCTCCTTACTTTTGTTGTAAGTCATGCTATCAAACCTAACACAGCTCGATAGTCTAATAGATAAATCTTGTGGAGTGAAGGTAAGATTGAAAAGACTTCTTCATTTAAGATGAAAAGTGAAGGAGCAGAGGTGATGTGTTGTTAACAATGTTTTCTTTATCGAGCTGCTTCTGAGAGGTTAACTTTTATGGAAGCTGGCTAGTGTTTGAGAGACAGCTTCCATCAAAGTGAACCTCTCAGACCTCTCTTTTTCCATTCTTGTTGTGGAGTAGTGTGAAATGCAGGACTTCTAGACTGAAGAACTCTTTCTTCCCCACTGCCATAAAACTCCTGAACAGCTGACAGGAGTCTGAAATCTACCTCAACCACACAGCTCAATTTGCACAGATACAACTGTTCTTTGCACTTTATGTAACATCTTTGCACATTATACATGTTTACAGAAATCCGTTCCGTTCCACAGTGATATTTAACTTTTTATGCAGGTATATAGTTGGAATTAATCTTTATCTTTGTTTATATTTGTACAGTATTTTTCTTGCTGCTTTTCTGTGTTCTATATAAATCTTTATTATTATTATTATTTATACCTCTTACCTGGCATTCCTTGTGGACAGCAGAGTAGAAATTTCATTGTGCAGGGAAACATGTTTCCTAATGTGCAAACACTTTGAATCTCAAATCTTCAGTAGTAGATGTAAAAAAAAATCAAAATGAATGGTTAATCAACAGTTGGTCAATGTTTCAGACATGAGGATATGATTCATGGAGGCAGGACCAAAATCAAACCACAAATGGAGCCAGGAGGCATTCCAGACCGGTCTTCTGCTGCCACGCACTATGGCACGAGATAAAACAACAGATTTTGTGGCCGACAGGTCTTGAGATCCAACGACTGTCAGGTTGGGCAATTATCATGCATAAAATCGGGCAGTCTGACTTTGGTATTAGGAGGATATCTGGTGAAGTAGTGAGACCCTGATGACATCTTTGTGAGAGCAAGCTGCTATGTATTGTTTTATGCTGTTATCGTGTTCTTTTCTTCTTAACTTGACTAATTACAAGAGCATTATTGTGTGTGTGTGAGGGTAACTCTTGGGCTGTGTTGGCATTTTCCAGAAAATTGAGGCAGCGCTTATGTAAAAGGCTTCTTTCTCCCTTCTCTTTTTTAATGCTGTGCCGTTGCATTTCTATAAAAAAAATGTCTCAGTTAATGCTCAAGTGGAGTAAGACAGAAAATCTTAAAGGTGTAAAAAAAAAAACTTAGAGAGAAAGTGTTCAGAAATCCAGCAGAGATACAGAGAGACACATTAGCAGAAGTGATACAGGAGGAGGAGGGCGTGTCTCTGCTCATACAAAGTGCCTTTGTCCTCGCAGCCCTGCACACGTCAACAATGGGTTTGACTGACAGACGGCTCCCAAAAAACCTCAGGGTCCGCAATGGTGCCTTTGTTTCCACGGCTCACATTGTGGTGGACAAAGAGAGCACTGCAACTGGCAGAGTGGGGGGAGGCTACACTCAGGGTGTAGGTTTACAGGCTGAACCCTCACACTAGAAGATATCAGTTAAAATGAAAAAAAAAAAAGTGTTTGATTATAAGCTGAGTAGACAGAATGCATTTAAAAAATCAGCAAGTTAATTTAACAGAATTAGTTTTATCCTTTTTTATTTATCAGTGTTTTTAAGGTGAATGTGGCCTAGTTAAAGATGTGGTGGAATGCAGATAAGTACGTTACCTTAATCTGAATAAGGTTGGAATTTACATTTATTATCACATTTTGATCAGTGCCATGTGGCTTTAAATAAAACAGAGCAAGATCTTTACTGATGCATTTTAATGGCAGTCTATAATTTCTATATTCATCAGTCATAGGGCAGGTGTCAGTCAAGGATATCAAGCACAGGATAAACAGTTTACCGTAAAAAAAAAAAAAAAAGAAACCCCTTCAATGTCATGTTTTCCTTCAACCAATAAACGTAAAAAGCTAACCTGACAAACCATCTGAACCATTTGATACATGTCACTAGTCCATCTGGGAAAGAGCCCATAGAAAGTGTTTGGAAATTGGCAGAACCTATCAAAAGCACATCAGCAGGTTACTGGACAATCGTTCTGCCTGTTAAAGTCATTATGGACCAATCAGACAATGTGGAAGGTGGGCACTACTGTGGCAGGCCAGAGCCAGAGCCACTTCGTAGAGCAAACTCTTGTCAAAACATGGGCGAAGATATCCTTTCTATTGAGAAGTGCTTTCAGTGTTATTTGTTTTTTATATAATAAAGAAAAGTGGTCCTGATCTGATAAAACTGCTACTGAAGCTGTTAGCATCTATGCTAATCTCTGTAGCAGTCACTCGCGACTGTGGTCAGGCTCGTAGCTCCACCTTTTCCAGCATTAAAGGATGCTGATTGGGCCATGCCACTTTGGGACGCTCACAACTGTTGGAGACTGGAGCTTGGCAAGATGGATCTGACTGATTACACTGAAACAGGTGGATCCAGCTGCTGCTTAAGTAGCGGGGCAGCTGTCAGCCAAGAAGACAGACCACATTATAAACAGTTTTTCTAAAAAAAAAAAAAAGAAAAGAAAAAACAGAACTTACATGTCATATATTCCTTTAGGTGATCAATATCAAAAGAAGCAGTGGCTAAAGACAACATAAATACTAAATTGAAGAATTTTATTTTAATATTAACAATCTTATTGCTCTCATAATTTATTAAAGAGCCATAATTTGCCTTAAACAAAAAAAAAACTAGGCTCTTTAAGAGGCATTGGTATTAACTCATGGATAAAATAATAAAATGCTATTGAATAAATGTATCTAGGCTGAAATAGCTCAATCTCAGTTCAGAATGTTTCCTACTTTGCTGACATTTGAGGTGTTGCATCAGGGGACAAAGGCTTGACAATAACTTCAATCTTACACCAAAATCCTCATTGGTGTAAAGTCCAGCATAAAATATGGTTGCCATAGTGCATGATTTCAACAGTGGGATAACCTCGAGGATGAGGTGAAGCAGAGGGCTTTACCTGCTTACTGGTGTCAGCAGCGTGAACTCTGTTATTACATCCCCCAGAAATGTGCGCTGACTTCTTTGCTTGCATTTAGTGCCAGAGGTGATAATTTTAGCCATACAGCAATAATGTATCGTTATTTCTGACAATTTGACTGCTCATTATCACAGTTGTTATTGTACTCTGACTGTTAATCAATGCTGTAAGCTTTAATTATCAACTATTTATGAGGTTTTTACATAATTTACACACTTATTCGTCACTGTATATCACTGAAAGGCAGTTACCTAAACTAATTTCTCATCACTGGAGATAAGGTGTGTTTCATTTGCCTTACAATTCTTAGGCAGAGTAAAAAAAAAAGTTCTCTAATGATTGGACATACATAATGTATTAAAACATCTTATCCGTGACAGTATTGACATCTTCCTGGCAGACAGTGCAGCCTCAATGAAGATTTCGGTCTGAAAGGCTGTCCATGCTGGAAATGTATTGGGGACGTGATCAGACTTGATTTTCAGTGATTAGATCTTTATCCAGTTTGTGCTCATGCATGATGAACTCACACAGGCGTTTTCTCTTTATCATACATGATTAATACTGAGTGAGTGAGTGAGTGAGAGGGCGTGTCCCCATCCGAGCCTCATTTCTGTTAAACTCCCCTGTTAGTTTGGTTGCACCTGTTTGGGAGGGGTAATGAACACATTTATCATTCTGATCAACCTACTGAAGGTGCTTCTGTGTATGTGCTGAGCCCCTGAGGCTATAAATGTATCCTAAAGAAACTTTCCTTACAACTTCTCGTAAAATGCTACCTCTGTTTTTGTTACGTAGGAGGAATCAGCTCCGATGTAACAGAGAGAGGGATCAGGCTGCACAAATTCAGGCAAATCTTGACATTATCACATCTGTACTGAGCCGACTAGCCCTTTCGGCAGTACAGGCAAATGCTAAAGGCGTGGCCTCCAGGGGGCGCCACAAAATCGGGAAAAAATTCCTCCTTCAATATAAATATTACAAAAATAGTTATTACTATTAACTCTTCAAATGGAAATGCTCACATTGATTCAAATGTAAAGAAATGCCCAATTAATATTCTACAAATGAGAGGACCAAGCAAGTCAGATTTTCCTTGTATTTATTTGTTATTTGTTAAGCATGTAAACTAAGTGACATGTTATCTTGTAAATTAAAGACGATGCCATTTGATTTCTTTTGTAAGTGTATGAAAATTTCTAATGGAGGCGGACACAATATAAAATCTCGCCATATTGAGTAGGGCCGGCTCCGTCTGTACTGTTTCCCAATGTCAAAAGCCTGACTTTGAGAGGCAGGAACAAGTTACACTCATGTCTGAAATACCTAAGAGACGCATTTCAGTGTAATAATCAGCCTCACAAAGGTGTGATCTAGCTTAAACAAAACAGAGTCCAGTACCTGACAGGTAAACTTCTGGTTCAACAGACCCAGGTCACCCTTTGATCGTGCTTCACGGTGCACCCTCCTGGTCAGGTAACACAGACGCTGATTTTCTTGATCAGACAGGTGTGACTTGACAAACCTGATAAACCAAAGTGAAGGCGTAATGTCCAAACCCTTCAGAGGTTTCATGTTACGCCCCAATTACAGTCCCCACTTAGAGAGTGCTTCCTCAAAAGGTGAGAGTCAGATTTAGTCATCAAACCTTTGGAACAGGATTTATCCGCAGTATTTAAAGCATTTTTGATCCAGCAGAAGGGAATTTAGTCTCTCCAAAACGTTAATTAAAAAACTATTGGTGATTTGATCACTCTATCTGCCTCTAAATTTGGCTATTCAAACAACAGCCAGCCATATCAATATTCTCAAGTCAAAACCTAAATTTTCAATCTTGCTTTTAAATAATTTCTTTTACATTTTCTTCCCCATTTTTACATTTTAACACATTTTATTGGATCATATATTCAAGCTTTGTTTGTATTATCATTCTTACCAAACAGTACTTTATTATTTATCTCAATCAATTTATTTGTTTATACTCAATTATTACTTATATTCTGTTTTATTTTTTCACTTTTATTTACAGTGTCTACGTATCCTTCCGCCAGCAACTCCCAAGCTATAGCTGACACTCTTGGAATTACAGTAATGTGTAGTGTTGTTTTAAAAATGATTCTGTTTAATGGAAACTTTTTCATGTTTGTTTTTGCCTTCTTTGGCCTTATTTTGGTCATAGAAAGACTTACATGTGTCATTTCACCTTACAACCCCCATTTTTTTTAAGTTTACTGTTATTTTAGCATACATTTCTCTAAACTTCTTTCATATTATGTTAGATTAATCTGTCTGTATAAACATTTACAATGAGAGTTGGAATATATCACTTAAAATCATTTAATATTTCCTTTGTACATCAAGACTATTTTGTAAGCCTCCTTAAGTGTCTTGCAACCACCTGTCCCAACCCCCACTTTAGAGGTGTTAGGACACTTTCTGTGCTCATAAACTGTCTTAACAACAACAACCACGGACCCTCAGTAAAGCAAAATGGTGACCTATTAGATGTTACAAACATGGGGCTGCAGATGGAATATCTCCTCAAAACATATGCAGAATGCAGACAAAAAGGTAAAACATCTTAAAAGTTCCCACGAAAAATCGCAATGTAAGAAAACTGAACTATCTGTCATCAGGCAGATCCATCTTGAAGCTGAAGCGATTGTTCCTGGTCAGCTTACTGGCGTCCCTCTAGAAGCTGATTATACCTCTGGGTCGGAGCTACATGGTAATTTTTGCTCTCGGTCTGGCCTTCCTGATTTTCTTCAACAGTTCTGCTGCTCTCGAACACTTCCTATGGCTGAGGCAGAATTTGAACTATATCTTATGAATATGTGAAACAGTCCATCTGGAGTGTCGGGTTATGGCAAACCCACTACTGTCACAATGTGCCTGAGTGAAACCACAGAGAATGTGCATGTGTTACAGCACGAGGAAAGACGCTGTCTCTCGTCTTTTGATAGCACTCACTAAAGCATGACACAGCTGGCCTACGAAATCCTCATCCCCTGAAACCCTTCCCTCCCCTGTCCCTCTCCCCCCTGATCCTCTGGACCCTGCCTGGGCAAAGTCCCCCGTCAGATGTGGCCCAGCCGAGTGCAGTGGAGCTTGCCTGGTTTAACGCAGTGGGGACCAACGTTGGCTATTGTGCGTGATCTTGCAGCGCAGCAGGTAGCCGGCAGAAGCCGCATGGTGGGAGCCTTTGAAGAGGAGCCAACAGAGGCCAAGTTTGTGGGGAAAGTCGGGGTGTACGGGGGAGAAAAGAAGAAAGCAGGGGGGACAGGGGGAGCCCCCGAAGCAGCAGTTTAATAAAGATATTTAATACCTCAAGAGAGGCCCCGCTTTGACTCTCTGAAAGAACACGGGGATGATAAAAGAGGGCAGACAGCTGATTGTAGACCCTGAGGATAGAGGAGTGGGGCAAAAGAGCAGGAGGGGGGAAGGACAAGTAAGCAGAGAGACTGTAATGTACAGGTCAGTACAGTTCATTTACATAAACCAGGTCACAAAAGACACCACTGTCCACCAGTGTGCAATAACACCTCTAAGAGTTTAGGAGAATGGGGTTGGCTGGCACATTGGTAGTACACCGCTATTTCAACATCATGAACATAAAAAAGATTTAGCCTAATGTCAAACTCATGATGCCTTCATACCAGGGGCAGCCAAGGTCAAAAAGTAGGTCTTTACAAGGTATGTGTGATGATGTCAACTATGTCTTAACCCCTTGGTGCACAACACGGGTCAGAAGAGACCCAAATGAATTTTTATGTTCTCTGTCTTTGTGATAAATTAATGACATTTAGTTTCCAGGTGCTCCCCAATTAAATTATTTTGGTTATCATTCAACCTTATTTTTTTTCCTTTCTTACTTTTTGAATGAAAAAACCTTTTTGAGTCACAAACCTTCTAATGAACGACATGGGTCAAAAATGATCCAGATCCATTTTCTGTGTTTATTCCTGTATGGCAACGTGTTTTTAAGATATATGTTTTAAATAAATGTATTTTATTATTTATTATTCCATGTATTCATAAAATATTTTGTTTTTGTGTAACACAAATCATCATTTTTTATTTTTTGTTTCTTAATTTATGAACAAACACAGCTGTTGTACTTCTACATCAACACACGAGTCAGAAACAGCCCGCATGACTCACAGGACGGCACAGCTGCCTTTGGACATCTTTTACAAATGTTACTAATGTTACCTAAGAAAATATTTAATGTTCAAACTGATAAACTTCATTGTTTATCTACAAGTATCAACTCAATTTGAATGTGATGCCTGCAACATATTCCAGAAAAGCTGGGACAGGGGCAACAGGCTGGGAAAGATAAGGAATTCCCAGAAAACGGTGAACAGGTAAGTGTCTTGATTGGGTACAAGGAGCTTCCCTGAAAGGCTCAGTCAGTCACGAACAAGGATTGGACGAGGTTCAGCACTTATTGAACAACTGCCTGAGCAAAAAGCCCAGCAGATTAATAAAGTTTCTCAACAAGGAATTTAGGGATTTCATCATTTACAGTCCAAAATGTCATCAAAAGTAAAACCCAACATTGAATGCAGTGACCTTCGATCCTGCAGGTGGCACTGCATTAAAATCCAGCATCATTCTGTAAAGGATATTACCACATGGGCTCAGGAAGACTTTGGAAAACCACTGTCTGTTAACACAGTTTGTTGTTACATCTACAAGTGCAAGTTAAAACTCACCGTGCAAAGCCAAAGCCATAAATCAACAACAACCAATGTTGCTGGCCGTGGCTGCACTTTATGTCTTAGCATTTTTTATACTGGTATACTCTCTCAACTCTCTGTACCAAAAGATAGATAATACAATGTGTGTACAGTAAAGGTTGACATATAAATGTGAAGTCATGCTGTCTTTGTCCCCCCTCCAGCTCAAAGGGCCTTGCTGTCTGGCGTAGTGAATGTGGGCTGAAGTTTTCAATGACCAGGCTTGATGCCCGGTCTCTAACAGGAGCGGGGCATTGTGCCCCCAGCTCAGGCCCTCCTCCATATTCATACATACAGGGTGGAATCTAATAAACGTGGGCTTAAGGGGAACGTATTGTTTCACATGGGAGAAGCAGATAATTGTCCAGCGTCACAGGCAAACAATGCATCAGCTATGAGAGCGTGGAAACGGACGGTTGTGATTCTGTAAGTGAAGTGTTCACCACTGAGAGCGTAAAGCACGCAGGCGAGGGTGGATATACCCGTGTGAACATGCGTGTAGGCCGAGCAGAGCCTGAAGGCGGACATTTCTATGTCTTCAAAAATTTGCTGTTCTCACGAGGACTCGGCCCTCAGTTTCAGAAAGTCTACTATCTGTTAATTTTACTATAATAAAACCCATGATAGGAACGTTGTCTTCATGATGTAAAATGAAAACAAAGGAAAGTTTCAGGAACTTGGTGCTGTACATACAGTACTCCTGAGGCGTTCACAGGCCTGTTTCTGCCCTCTGAGAAGGAAGGAAGGAAGTATTGTGTCTAATCTGAATGACAGAAGAAGTATGCTTCCTTTATGCATGTATGGTGAAGAGATATGTTTCTTATGTAAGCCTGGCCCTCATTCAAGTCCAACAGATAATCTTCTGAGGGTTTATCAGGTGAAAATCAATGTTTCTTCAAAATACTGTGATATTAAACTGTTTAAAATGTGTTCTTTGAGCTTTCTGATGTTACACTTACACTGAGCTACCTTGGCGGAGGTTTGGGCTCTCAGAGTGTTTTCTAGTTATACATAATATCTTATTGTGTATAACTGGATAATTTAATACATTGAACAAGTTATTGAAAATGATCGAAGACTCAGTATAACACTGATAGCAGAAATGATCTCCACTAATAAAGAGACAGTTTGACAAATTTTTCATGAAATTGGAACATGTCAAAAGTGCCAAAGTTGTTACTTCAAGTCATTCATAATCACCCTAAAGGGGGAGATTCTAAAAGATCTGGGTTTCCTTCAGTTTGTTCCAAAATGTCTACTTTGGAGCAGAAGTCTTTTTTAATTTGTTGAATGTTTCCAGAGGTTTCTTGTGTGTTTGAATACCAGGGACATTCATCTGCCTTCTCAAAATCTTGTGTCATTTAAACACACTAGCATGTGACATGCAGTGTTCCCCATAAACCTCAGTTAACGTATGAAAAGATTTGGCTGCTATTTCATTTTAACCTGACAAACCAGATGGACCGTTCAATATATTTCATTAGTCCATTTGGAAAAGAGCCCATAGAAACTGTCTGGGGAGGGCAGAACCTTTCAACATCATTTCTGGCAGGTGTATAGATGATCGTTCTGTCAACCCCATTCATTACAGGCCAATCAGATAACATAGTAGGTGAGTACTGCAATGATGTGAAGGACAAAATATGAGCCACATCGTTAAACAAACTCTCAACAAAATATGTCAGAAGTCTAGCGAGTGTTATTCTTTCTACAGAGAAGTTAGTAGTGTTGGAATTTGGTCTTCATTTAATAAAGGAATGTGGTCCAGATCTGATAAAACAGCTGTTAGTATCTATGCTAATCTGTACGAGCAGTCACCTCCTGCTGTCGTCTCGCTTGTAGCTCCCAACGGACTCTGATTGGGTCGTGCTGCTTTGGGGCGCTCACAGTCGTAGATTGGAGCTCAACCATTATTTAGTAGTTATTGGGAATCTTCTCATCTATGATATCAATATAAAGTCACGGCTTGTACACTGGCAAACAAGATACCTCTGTAAAATTGCCTAATTGTTAGGGAAAAAGGACAATGTGACCTTTGTTTTGATTTTGTTTGAAGAGAGCTATAAACTGAATCTAAAAAATATGCTTTTACTGTATTGAAGATTAATGATTTCAGAATTCAAAGCCCATCATAAACAAAGGCCCCACTATAATAAAATCCTCAAACGTTTAAGTGTTTTATTTTTACCGTGATTTGTAGATATCATATCAGCCTGTTATTCAATATTCTTAACTGTGCACACAGGTGAGAAATATGACGCAGAGACACATAAAATGTTACACACAACAGTTTTCAGCTCCTCTCTTACAGGTTTCAGCTCACGAAAGTTCAGCCTCTGCATGTCAGGAACAACTTATTTATCACCTCCAGGACCTAAACGGCCTGGTTAACCGAGGATCCCATTACTGCAGGAACTCTCGCTCTGCTCTTCTGTCCAGGCTTGATTTGTTGCCTGGTAATCCGTCTCCCCAAGGCGGGAAAACCTCTGTTATCATTACGTTTATGGTCTGTAACAATATATGCCAGGTTTAGGGCTTTAAGAGTCTGACAGTGCTCTGAAACAGATCAGTGAGGATCACAAGCACTGATTTTAAGGGAGGTATGCGCAGATTAACAATTGGATCTTCTATGTTAAAATTTAAGGACATTGTTTATTTAAAAACACTGGAGATAATTTTTGTGCAGTAAATAATACTCTATCTGCTTGTATTCAAACATTGTTTTATATTAAGAGAAGGAAAATATAAATTAAGAGGTGTGCTTATGTTTGAAACAAGAAAATATACAATAAATTTTAAATACAGACGGCTCCTTACATGACTTCAGGACAGTTTGGACCCCCTTTCTTAAGTACTATGATAACTTGCAGACTTCCCTGGATAAAGTTGAATGATATTGCTGTGAGGTACAAAACCTCCCCCCTCCCCTTCCTCCTCTCTCTCCTTTTTTAAAAATTGTATTTATTCTCATTCCATTTAAAATAATTTAATTACACCTATATTAAATCAATTACCATTATATTCTGTAAAGCTTCTACAATTGTCTGTACGTATTAAATCCGATGGTGCCATTTTGTATTGTAACCTCCAGGTTTGAGGGGCTGTTCGAGTGGTGGGATGGTTGGGATGGGCTGGGGTGGGATGGGTACTGAGATAAATTTTCTCATACTATCACAATGCAACCAAGGATATGCCTATGTAAAATTGTTTCATGATGTGTGTTGCAAACAAGCATATAATCATGTTATAAACTGAAAGCTAATAAAAAATGTTAAACAAAAAACTAAATATTAAATACAGATGTGTTTCGGTTTTGGGGATAAAATTTTGGAATGAAGTCAGTGATGAATTAAAAATACATAAAACACTCTTAAAGTTCAGAAAGACCTTAAAGCATACATTAATTAATGCTTATAAGGAATAATGATTTTACAGTATTATGATCTAAAGAAGGATGTCTTTTGTTTTTTTCCTTATATGTCAAATTTATCTTGGATTGTACAGGATCGGTAAAATTAAGCCACAAGCTTCAGCCTATACCTTTTTTGGTTATTGATAAGTTTGTGTTAAATGATTGTATTCTTTGTATGCTTTTAACATTTATGTAACCGAAATAAAAATATTCATTCATTCATTCAAACAAGGTCCAATGCTGCTAATTGACACTAAGTACAGTTCTCAGAGACTCTTTACTATACTGCTGTTGTTATCGAACTTAAAATGTTGTCCAGAGTATTAAAAGTTAGGTTTTAAAGCTGAAAACGGCTAACAAAATTCCCAAAATAATAGTAATGTTATATATGTGTCTGCTTTAGGTTGTGAACATCAGTTTCACTGAAAATCAGGAGCAACAACATGAAAACAATGATAAGAAATAAAGGGTATATGGCGAGATAGTGGTACTTTATCAGAAATGGATATGTTTTTTATATCAATAGTAAAGAAAAGATGGTAACATTTTCCTACAGCCACCTTCCACTGACCTTCATTGCTGAGAAATGATGGGCATATAAATGTCTGTGACTATGCCTTTAAATGACTTTGGACATTATGAGTTCAGTTATGAGTGCTTAAGTGTGCTCCCTGACTCATGTTGAAATAATCTTTTTGACCTGAATACATCACACATACATCATAAAGTCTTTCTTTGTGAAACAGTTTTTAAATCGTCTTAAAATAGTCATTAAATCAGTCATCTGTTGTTCTCCGCTTTATGAATCAGAATCAGAAATACTTTATTAATCCCAAAGGGAAAGTTCGGTTGTGTCAGTTGCTCTTATACACAGTATAGCAGAGGGAAATCAGGTATAGACATTAAAATAGATACAGCATAAAATTATTTAAATAAGCAAGTTACAGCATGCAGAATCTTTGTACATGCAAAAGCCTGGCAGAAGTTTAATATGATTGGTAGTTTTTTCCCCATCCTTATGTTACTTAGTATTTTGATTTAAGCACAAGATCTTGACTGGATCAGTAAGAAAAACAATGACTCGTGTTTCAGTTCTTGACCCCCTGAGCAGCTCTGCAGTTAAAATAGCAGCAATTTCACTTGTTCCAAAACTTCAAGTATGGTTATTTTCCTTCTCTCAAACAAATCCTTTTAAGTGAATCTTGGATCCACATTTGGATGACCAGCAATATGACAACTGCAGGCTCACATGGAAGTTAAAATCATGTATTGTTCAGCAGTAGTCTGTAGACTAAATGAGTTGATTCTCTAAGTCTAATAAAAGACTGCATTTGTTATGACTTATTATCATGATAGTCTTGACTATTATATGCAAAAATGTTTTAACTCTGTAAACAGAAAAAAATTTTAAAAAATGTGCAAAATGCTCAATGTTCTCACATTTGTGGTATTTGTAACTTAAGTGCAGGTATGTGGCTCTTCTGTTGCAAATCAGGAAGAAATATTTTAGCTCCGAGGGGGAGAGGGCTCGAATGGTCACAGGCCTTCAGGTCACCATCGCAAAAAATGTACTATCATTTACAAATAACTCTCTAAAGTTGCATGATAAACGGTCTGTGCATGATTTTACACATGGATTTTTCCATGGCACAAAAACTTTGTATAATCTCAAACATTAGAGGAGTTAATACACTGATTTAATGTTTCCTTGTACTATTCAAAACACTGAAAATGTTTGAGAAAGGCATAAGAAAGCCGTGGCAGTCTGATGTAGTTTAAAAAATGTTATTTTAGGAAGGATAGGTCATGTCAATGCGATTCAGATCATCAGTGTCTGCATCAACAAAATATATGGAAGTCAAACTGAGTAACCAAATATATAATTTAAACACAGGTGATAAATGTTGAAAACATGACTAAGTAAAATACACCAGAAAACGGATAGACAAGGACAGCATGTGTAGACTGGAGGATAAGTGAAAAGTTAAGCAGGAGCCCAGAAGATAAAGGTCGATAAAGCTTCCAGTAAATATAGAAAAATCATGTCTAAATAAAGGATGGTGAATGTGACATTCATAAGAGACCAGTGAATAAGGGTCAGTAAAGCTTCTAAAACAAGTCTGAGTGTTGTAAGATAAATGTAAACTTAATAGGAGACCAGAAGATAAGGGTCGATAAAGCTTCAATAAAAATTATTACTTATATAAGTAACTAATAACTTTGAAATCAAGTTCCTTGTTACTTTTCCCACTTTAATGAGGCTGATCCACAACAGATTTGAAATTAAATCTCAGACCAGTAAGTGTCCAGATTGTAAACAAACCAAATAGTAAAAAGGTGGTCTTAATTAGTTATGTTTACATGTGCAATTTTTCTTCATTATGATTGAAATCAGTCTGATTATAATATCCAAATGCACCATTTTGACACAACGTGATCATGGTGTGTATACATGCATTTCCTATTTTAATCAGAATAAAAAAATTTGTGCATGTGCAGAGCTGTCCCTACAGTCTGAACTCAGACAGAAGAAGCAGCAGCTGTTGCTTACTATTAAAATGAATGAAAATATTATAATTTGTTATGAAATGCACGGCTTATACACTCTGATGAGACATGTATGTCATTATGTTAATGAACTTAAAACTTTTCTCTGTTGTTAGGGTTGATTTAATTTGGAAAATGGTTCTACTTTGTGATCAGTCTTCTGTTAATAGATCAGTTTAGCCTTATAATAAAAATGTTTGAGATGCTGACTCATCCCATGTTATAACAAACATCGATGTCCATCCCTAATCCTCCCAGATGCAGAGATTTTATTCCCCTCCTCTTTCACAAATCATGAACTGTGAGTATTTTTAGGGCTGCACTCCCTGAAGAAACTCAAAGCTTCACAGTTAAAAACTCAGTGCAGTGGGACAGTTCTCTTTCCTCAACAGCACGTCTGAGCAGCTTTAAACATTTGCAGTTGAGCAAATGAACATGAACATCATTTGGAATAACAATCAGCATAAACCACCCCTCTTATTTTTGATATTCTCTCCAACTGAAGCTGTTAAAATGAATCTTCTGACTGACATGTACATGTGAAGCATTTTTATTCTGATCTAAATTTAATCTGATTATTTGTGTCCATGTGAACAAAGCTTGTGTTTTGTTTGTATGTTTGTTTTTAAGGGCTGAAAGAACCAAAAGATCATCTGACTTGGTTATTTTTTGTCTCTCCCTTCAAATTTTTGCACTGCATTGAAAAATAAACTCATCTGACTCAGAGTGCATGATCTTCGCCTGTGATGACTTCAGAAATACATGACTCAGTGTGAGAGTCTTTCAGAGGAGGAAAGCCTTACAAAATCACCTTTTGCCTCCACCAAGAAGTTGTGGTTTCGCCAGTGTTTTTTATTTAGTTTGTTTGTTAACAGGATAATTTGAATAGTCAGAATTGGATAAAATTACATTTTCAGGGAATGTTAGTCATGGAAAAAGGAAGAAGGGATTTGATTTAGCGCTGATCTGAATACAGATGCACGTCCCGAAATGTTCACAAAGAACTCGATAACTTTTCAGTGGATTTTGATGACATTTTCTGGTAATGTTGGTAATGGCACAAGGGAGAAGTGATACGATTTTGGTTGTGATCTGAATTTGTATGTGTATTCAGGATTTTTTTAAGGATTTGATGACAAAGTAAGAATAACTCAACAAACAATGTTGGAAATGCCTTGGTGGAGGTCTAGTTTGTTAGATTGTTAACAGAATGACTCAAAAGGTTATGAACAGGCATTTTTAGAAATTTTCAGGGGATGTTTGTCATGACACAAGAAAGCAGTGATTAGATTTTGTTGGTGATCCAAATCCAGATGGGGATCCATGATTTATTTTCAAGGATTTATTAGCGTTGCGAGATGAGGCTAATATGGTCAGAAATGCCTTGCCAGGGGTTTTTGCTCTCGGATCACTTCTAGTTTGTTAGCTTGTTAACGGGACAGCTCCAAAAGTTGAGAAGAGACTTTTTTTTTTCTTTTTTTCAGGGAATGTTGGTCACGGCACAAGGAAGAAATGAGTAGATTTTGTTGACAATCCAAATCCAGATAAGGATCCAGGATTTTTTTAAGGACTTCCTAATGTTGCAAGATGATGCTAATATTGTCAGAAATGCCTTGGCAGGTGTTTGTGCTCTTGGATCACTTCTTGTTCAGGCCCCATTTACACGACAATGAAAACAGACAAAAACTGAGAGTTTTCATTGCGTTTTCGCCTCCTGTTTACACGAAAACAGTGCCGGGAGTGCCTAAATCCTCAAACTTCTGAAACCAGGGTCCAGAGTGAAAAGTTTTGCAAACGTTTTTGTATCCGTCTCCATGTAGACGGGATTCAGCGTTTCCAGAGAAAATGCTGATGTCACAGCATGTGCAGTACTCTTTCAGATAAAGGTTGTGCGTGCATCCCAGGAACAACACAACAACAACAGCTTTGGCCAGCTACCAAGCAACATGTGTGCTGCTTACTGTGCTCGGTTTGTTATCCAGACAGAAATATCCAGACACATTTGTTGTCCAGACAAGAAACTTCACCGGAAAGCGTACGCATGTTGTAACACCACTGTTTAACTACAAACCTACATCGCCAACTACTGGCCTGGCATGCACGCTACAGCGTTTTCAGTCATTCTCACGGATCTGCGTGAACGCGCATCATTTTCACATCATCTCAGCGTAAACGCAGAGTGCTTTTGAAAACGCAAAGGAGAAACCTTTCCATTTCTGGTGACAACTTTGTCGAGTAAACAGGGGCTTGAGATGAAGTGGCTTCTGTTTTCACACAAAAAGCTTGTGATGGACTAGGATTGCTTTAAACAGAACACAAATGCAGGAAACATGTACTTTAAATATTAAACCCTGCTGTCAGGACCTCAGTGAGCCCTAAAACCAAAGGCAGATCTTACAGGCACACCTACACTTGGAGAGGCCCGATTACACAGTGTGCTTTTTCTGTCAGAGCAGCACAACAAACAGGTCGTCACTCTAACACAACATGTCCTGATTTTCCCTCACATACCTCCTTATGACTCCTCAAGATGCAGCACAGATATACACCCTGAATGGCCCTGTGTCCATTGTGATTCTGGCTGCTGAATTCTCTCATTGTGGGCCTAATGGAAGAAGAGATAAGATTTTTTTTGGTGCTGTTTAACACCGCAGTCCCCCTGGCTCCAGCACTTGTGGCCGGCCAATGGGCCGTCTGGCTGCAGGCGGGGAGGTGTAGGGTTACGAGACGCGGAGAACAATGGGCCGAGTGCCTGAGTCAGCACTATCTCCCTGCTTCACTCTCCCTGCTACTCACTTTTTTTTTCCCTCCAACTCTTCGAGCCAACCAATGGCAGCTTTGTGTCGTGGAAGGTGACTACACACACACACACGTAAACACAAGGGCACACACACGAAACAAGAAGGAAGTCAGAGGGGGATGGGAGGACTGTGAGTCAGAAAAAAGGCGATGCAGGAGCTTTTGTGTGTGCAGATGTGAGATGACCAAACACAAGACTGAAGGCATGAACCACCTGATCTAAGAAAGCCCTACAAAAGATCGACTTCAGTTTTTTACTCTTTATCCCCAAAATGTGAGTCAGTGTTTTTCAAAAACTCTGTTGAAGAAACTCCATGAGATTTATGTGACAATATTTTTGGGAAGGATGTTTCATTTTTCCTCAAAACCCCAGAATGTAGACTCCCACAGAAGTTTTTTTTGTTGTTCACTTTACACTCACTGGGCACTTTATTAGGCATACCTAGCTAAATCTGGTTTGGACCCACTTTTACATTTAGGCCCCGTTTACACCACAATGAAAATGGATGAAAACGGTGGGTTTTCATTGCATTGGCGCCTTCCATTTACACGAGAAAGGTGCCCAGAGTGCCCGAATCTGCAAACTTTTGAAACCAGGGTCCAGAGTAAAACGTTTTGAAAAAGTTTGGTATCTGTCTTCTTGTAAACAGAAATCAGCGTTTTCAGGGAAAACGATGACGTGCGTTGCATGCGCAGTACTCTCTCAGATAAAGGTTGCACGTGAAACCTAGGAACAACAGCTTCAGCCGTCTACTGAGCAACATGTGTGCTGCTAACTGAGCTCGGTTTGTTATCCAGACAAAAATATCCAGACAGATTTGTTATCCAGATAAGAAACTCCTGCGTCTTTTTGCGTCTTTGTTTGTCCTCACCGGAAAGCATATGTGTGTTGAAACGCTGCTGTTTCACTACAGACCTACAAACCAACTACTGGCTTGGCATGCATGCTACCGCATTTTCAGTCGTTCTCGCGGATCTGTGTGAACGTGCATCATTATCACACCGTCTCAGTGTGAATGCGAAGCACTTTTGAAAACGCAAAGGAAAAACTTTTCCGTTTCTGGTGAAACGTTGTCATATAAATGGGGGCTTAGATCTGTTTTAATTTTTCAAGGCATAGAATCAGTGTCGGCTGGAAAAATTCCTCAGAGATTTTGGTTCATATTCACGGTAGCATAATGCAGTTGTATAGCAAGTTTGTCAGCTGCACATCCATGATGCCAAATTCGTGTTCCACCACATCTGAAATGTACTCTTTTGGACTGAGATCTGGTGACTGTGGGGGTCACTGGAGTACAGTGAAGTCACTGTCATGTTCAAGAAACCAGTCTGGGATGATTTGAGCTTTGTGACATGACGTGTTGTCCTGCAACAGTCAGAAGGACACACTGTGGTCACAGTCAGCAGCAATGCTCAGGTACAATGTGGCACTTAAACAAAGCTCAGTTGGGACAATAGTCTAGATTTTCAGATCTACAGTGCTGAACAAATTTATTCGACCACCTCTCGTAAAAATTAAAGGAACATAAATACTTTAGAAATCTATCAAAAACTTGTTTAAAACTGGAAATGTTATTGGACATACATTTGGAACAGGAATGATGAATTCAAACTGAATTCACCTTTTTATACCCAAATTTGAGCCGCTCATTGGATTTACCTGAGAGGTCAAAATATATCAGACAGAACATTCAACCACAAAACTACATTTTCTGTTCATTTGACATCTTAATCAAGAAATAGTAATGTGCTTTACTTGTTATGTCTGACTTTTTTTGTGAAACAGTCAATTTGAAAATGTATGGATAACAAAAATAATTATATTTCAGCATTAAAATATCTTTTTGGTTAAAGATCTTCTACATACTGGTGTATAAATCATTAAAGAAACATAAAAATGATTTCGGTAATTACTAATGCTGTTATTTTAGGGCAGCTATGGTCTAATAAAATTGTTAAGCACTGTAAATATAAGGACACTTTAAATTTATTTTAAAACCACGTTTGAGCTCAGGATGTCATTACACTTTCATCAGTGCACCTTTTATCAGCATGTGAAGCAGCAAATCACATCTTCAAAATCAACAAATTTTACTACACAGCAAAGTCTGTATGGACAAATTAACACTAGAGTTCAAACTAACACTTCTTATAGTGTATATGGATCCACATAATAAAGTGGAGTGTTGGTACTTATAATTCTCATCCCTCAGATTGTCCTTTTTAACTACTCCAGTGGTATCTCTGTATCAACACTACAAAATGTGAACATCTCTTTTTTTAATTACTGTTTATTAATGGGGAAAATTAGCTGGAATAAAGACAGATCACAATTATACATTCTTGACTAGCTTCTCGACTTGGGCTTGTGTTTTCTGTTGATACTTGTTCATTAAGGGTATGATAAGCAGGATGAATGACTCTACAAGTGTCACTAGGTTCGGAGTTCAGGGTGAAAAGCTCAGAGTTAGAATCAGATGGATTTCATTTAGTGAAACATTACCTATACATTTGATTCTGACACCAACTCTTCAACTGAGAGTACATTTTCAGAGTTGACTCCATCCAGAGTAAAATTAACTCTGCCCTTGATGAACTTTTGCCACGTCTCAATTTGTTGTGTGCTACTATTACAAGCTGCAGCTGCATGCTGAGATTGACTGACCTATGGACAGACAAATCAGCAGTGAGCTTGAACTTGTTAAAAGTTAAATCAGCAGCAGCCTTACATCTATACAGACCAATCACTGTCAAGCACTTTGGGCTCCACTGTTGATGGCAGAATAAAAAGCAAAGACCACACTGCGAGCTGATTATGTGGAGAGCAGCAGGCCCACTCCTCATCCACAACTAAGCCCATTTGTTGGCTTTTAATCCACCGCAGTCCAGTGCCGCCTTATTAAGAGTTCAGCCCCCTGTGAGAGGAGGGGAAAAAGCCATCACAGACTGAAAGATTCATATGCAAGAAGAAGTGACCCACCAGTGTGACCTGGGGAGAGATGACTAGTAAATGATCTGATGGAACTGCCTTGTGCCCTATGTCTCACTAGTATTTACCCACTCATGTTCTGCTTATGACAAAAACAGGAACAAAAAACCACAAAGAAAGGGGAAGCAGGGTCTAGGAACCAGGGTGACCTTTTATGCAGTCATCAGGTTGTTTAGAAAAAGGTCAGATATGTTTGAGGTATTAGTGTTACAGTATTACACAGACACAATGAATCGTGAGGCTAAGCATGAACACAATCCAACATAACGTTGGTCACAGACAATAGCACAAGCTTTCATCTTATGGCGGTTAAACTGGAACAATCTGCCTGTCAGAGGCTTCAGACTCAGCACCTGGCAGGAGTCAGGTTGTGTTGCTAAAGCAAAGACATCCACTGTTAAAGAACAATAAAACCAGCCTCCTGATGATATTTCAGGGTTCAACTGATCAACAGAGATTTTGAAACAATATCTGCATCTGTGTGCAGATTTGTTGTATAAGGTTACATGTTAAAGGCATCTTCTGTGAATACCATCTGCTGCTAAACCAAACCCTGATGCATACTGAATGACCCCTCAATGAAAGATGAGCCAACAAGGGTTAACAAAACAAATCTGAACCATCACTCAACAAAAGATATAGGGCCTGAAGCGCCTTGTCTGAAAGCACGTGGCACAGAGCAGTTTGAGGTGTGTCCGTTTACATTTTGCCACGCACGTTCGACAGGTGCAGAGCCCAAAGAGGATGGATCAAGTGCCTTGATTGCTCATCGGTGTGTTTTGGTCAGAACATGAATTAAACCAGTCAGAGTCAGTTTTCATACCATTCAACAGGTCCTCCTTTATATGTCTGTAGTCATATAAAGGACCAACCTCATTAATTATCACAGTATACAGATAGACCAACAGGATCAGACAGGTTTATGTTTACCAATGTTCTGTGTACTCTGAAGTAAAAAAGGTGGACTGTGAAAATCGATTTACTTACTCTAAGGAATCCTTGGCTGTGTTTTCTAATGCAGGGGTGTTTTACCGTTACTCGAACTCTAAAAGATCTCAGGAAGACCGCTTTTTCTCACATTGCACCTTGGGCAAGGAACAATGTCCAAAAAGAGCTAAAAACAGAGTCTTTGACCTTGCTGTGAGATTTTAAGAGGATAAATAAGAATGTGGTGAAGGAGAGGTGTAAGTAAAGATCACTGTACATTTAAAAGCCTGACAGTGCTGTTTAACTTTTTAAACATGTTTTTGTAATTTTGTCTTGGCTGCTACCTTGTGAGAGATTTTTCATCCGAATGGGACTTCCTGATAGGGCTGTCACAATACCAGCATTTGAACTTCAATAAAAAAACAATTATAAAATTCGATATTAGATAGCTTTTCCGATAAAGCAGAAAAAAAGGACAATAAAGTTACAAATTAGACCTTAAAATTAGATCAAGTTTTTCAACAGGCTGCATTTTTACATAGGAAAATCTTAATAAACAAATCTTATTCTACATGTCATTTCATACAACACACTGAAATAATCAAAGTTTGAAGCACATGTAATTGTTTTGAAGTAAAATTTTAATGGTTTGATAGAATAGCTTGAACCATTCTAAATTATATTAATGAGCAAAAGTATTTATTTCCAAAATTATATTTATATCACTGGGTCTGTTTTTTCAGCTTTAGTCTATGCTGTAGTTGGTTCCTGCATTCATAAGATCGGAAATTGAAGCTTTAACCATGTCTACACCTTATTTTAAGACAAAAAACACCCTTGAAGGCTAACAATAAAGCATGTTAATTTGCTAATTTAACAACATTAGTGCACATAACACAAAATGACTTCTCATTTTGGTTGAAATAACCGTAATGTGAAATGTATTATACAAATTGCTTTGACTCTGTTCAGCCCCCCTTGATGAAAAGTCACAACACGTTCTTGCTGTTGTTAAGCTTTGTTTAGTTTCCTCTACTGTGACACGCCTCTTTACCTCAACAGTTGATCCCCCACTGGGTGTGTAACAAATTTACAACAAGTCTTCCTTCCTGTTAGAGAGCAAGGGCTGTGCTGTCTGTGAGGGGCTCTAACCTTCAGCTGTAATTATTACACTTTTGGTCTTTGTCTTCATATGACAGAGTGACAGCTTTAATTTCCTCCTTCTTTACTAAACTGTCAAATGAAACAGCAACTTCATTAATGGTTTTCTAAGTCAGGGACTGTGTTAAACATTTTATAACAATGTCATTCCTTTAACCTCATTCTTCACGGCTGTTTGACTATAAAGCTGTTCTGTATAATTCTTTAAGTGACCTACTCTTAAACATTATTGTGAGCACAATAAGACACCACAAACCACCGACTGTCTCAGACTTCCAGATCCAGATTATGTTTATTGTCCCACAAGGGGAATCTGGTTTTGCAGCAGGATCACACAGAGGTCAAATACACAACAACAGAAATCACAAAATCTGTTCTGAAATAAGGCACAGCACATATAAAACTGAATAAAAGAACAACATTATAGTTAATATCTGTCAAGAGCTTAAACTGGAATGGGAATTTCTGTCAAGTAACAAAAGTACAAATTAATTTTGAAAGAACATTTCTGTGTCAGTGCCTGTGAGTCTGAGGTTTTTGTCTCAATGTGGCAGTGCTTTTGTGCTAAGACCTGCTGAACTGGTGTTCGCTGTTGACAAAAATATTGTAAATTTCTCCATCTGTAAATTGAGCTCTGTTTTCTTTAAAAAAACCCTCAAGATTAAGATCACATCATATTCTGATTTGTAAATTGTTATACGCCAACCCAGAAGGTAGAATTGCACAGGTCCCCTCTACAAAAAAAAAATCCAAAGTCAATGTACTTTGGATTGTTGCTGATAATAAGCTCTGTAGAAAAGAAAATTTCATAGTCTTATTCAAATTGAGATGAGGGTGTTTCAGGACTCTGGTAAATTTCCTATATTGTTTTTCCTGCTAGTGTGCACAATATTTACATTGTAGGAGTAATGCCGGGTTAAGACTACATGATTTATGAACAATTATGGAAGATGTGAAGTCTGGATGTGGATCCAGGATTTTATTTTAATGATTTTTTCAAAATGTTTTTTTTTAATAATGATTTGTCTTGCCTGATTTTGTTGCTCACAGCACATTTCTACTTTTTTCAATTTAGTGTATTGAATATGCAGCTAGAAATTCCTTTGCCTGGAAAGAGTCACTGGAATATACCTTACAAACTTCCTGTCACTGATATTTCTGAGAAAAAAAAAAAACAAAAACAAAAACCTAGAAAAGCACTTAGATAGCACAGACCTCCGCCAAGCAGCTCAGTTACTGCAGTGGTTTTCCACAACCCCTGTAAAAGATACAATTCTGGATCACCACGCGCTCCGATTGGATGGGCGAGTCTCCACTCATGTCTGTCCATGTGGAGAACTCCTCCACTGGCACTGCTTTAATGTTTTTATGACATCGATCTGGATGGGATCGAGATGAAATTTACCTTGATGATAGAGGTATATTACACATACTATCTTGTAATCTTTGAAGCGAATCCATCAAGTGATGTCAGAGATATGAATTTTTAAAGTATGGCCCAATGTTAAGTTATGGGATTTTCAGAAAATTTTGGGGATGTTTTGCATCCACACAAATACGCAGATCACCACCAAAATGTAATGGCTTCTTTCTTGGAACAAACCACACCTCTGGTAAAATTTTCATGTAAATCCATCCAGTAGTTTTTGTGTAATCTTGCAAACAAACAAACAAACAAACAAACAGACCCTGGCAAAAACATAACCACAGTGACAACAGTTTATTTCACTGTTGACCGTGAAAATAAATATGAGTTTGTCAGACAGGTATAAGAAATCTATGAAACTCAATGGAGACACTTCGTCTACTGACACCTGCTGTAACATTTGCTGGTGGGTATGTCAGCTTATACCGATGTTCGTCTGTCTGTCATAGTCACTCCTTCTTAGCTGATGGTTAGCTCACTGTGGAGTCAACTGGATTCCAGCACTGGTCTCTACACTCACAGCCTCCAGCCCTAAATCAGAGCCTACATACGCACACACAAATACACAGTCGTTCCCCCCCCACACACACACACAAACACACAATCATCACGCTCTTTACTCCGGCAGCCTGAGCTTCTAAATGACTGCCATAAAGCAGAGTGGGGGTCGTTGTCGTCTCCAGCTCTGCCTGAGGGCCACAGTTGCCTCCCGATGCAGATTGTTGCCTTACCCCGACTAAGAATGCGTTGTTCAAACGTTGTGCGTTTATGGCAGGTGATACCGAGGGGAAAGGTCAGAGGCCGGGTCAGAGGCAGAGATTGTGCTGGTCAGTAGGAAGTAAAGAGCCGGCAGGCGGTGGGTAAATACAGCGAGATGGATGAGGAGGCTCGTTTGTGCTTAAGTAAACCTTGTATTTACAGTCAGATGAGTTTAAGTCAAAATTAACAGTAAATGCGTCGCGTTAAAAGACTTCATGTAATATCAAACATATGAGTATGACATTGGAAGCTGCAGCTAGGACACTTGAATATGATTCAGTGTATGATTTTGTAGCTAATGCTTGAGCACGAGTAATGGGCTTCCTATAGGGTCAATTTAGATGTGATTACCTGGAAATTTAGACCAAGAATTGAGAATTTCAAAAATGCATCTTTAATAGGCTGGACCATTATTATAGCAGGAAAAATGGCTGATAAGAACCGATTTAATTCCTATGGCAGGGCATCTATCATTTCATCTTGGAAAATATTTATGACAAATTTGTGCTTTGGCTAAAAAAAATACTATTTGGATTTACAATGTATGAAAAAGACTCAAATCCAGCCCGTGGCCAGTTTGCAGGTTATCTTATCATTAAAGGCACAAAAATGCTCAAAAAATAATCTTAAAAACAACCAAAAAAAAAGGAATACGAATATTATCTTTGCAACCTCATGAAACTGTTAGCTAAGTTTTATATTCATAAATGCAAAGTTCTAAAAACCCAACCTGCTTTTTGTGCCCGTAACAAAGAATTATAACTTTTCCCTAAAAAGTTGTCTACCTCTTGCAACCAAAAAGTTGTGAAAACTGTGCTCCAAATTTAAAATATTTACTGAACTTGTTCGAGTATATTAATCTATATACTTTTCTTTTTTACTCAATGTTTTACATTTTATTATCAATCTTAACCCCTGGCGCTGCATATTTTTGAACCTGTTTAAATGTCTGCCTTAGTCCATATGTTCTGTTGTTTGTAAAATATAATCTATATGAATAAAGATGATTAAAAAAAGTCAAGCTATAATAAAGGACCAAAAGATGGACTCACTCTTATATAATCTACTAATCCTTGAAAATATTAATGCATAAATGCAAATTCATTAGTATTACCCTTGTTTTAAGGCCTTTTGAAAGCGCTTTGCCTTTTTCCTCTTCAAATGTCTCAGATCTCAAAGTGTCTGAATGAACATTTATCTGGTTTCTATTTTAATCAGACCCCTGATAGTTCGCATAAATATGTAATTTTGCTTAGAAAAATATTTATCAAACAATTTTAGTCTATTTGAAGTCAAATGCATCCAGCTAAAGCCAAAATCCTACTTGATTCTCATTAGTAACAAAACCCTTTGTGAGTGTGTGTGCTGTGTTTGCTGATGGTGTGTGCATCACCTGTGTGCTGGGGACAGATGTTGGGTCGATGCTGAGTGAGATGTCGTCTGTAACACAAGGATTCGCTTTAGTTTTTCACGGCTTCAGACGTTTGCTTAGGGGTGTGTAAACAGTGGAGGTGATATGTGTGTGTGTGATCAAGTGTGTGTGTGACAAGGATCAGCCAGCCCTCTCGTTTCCCTCCAAACTGCACAGCTGTGTGGATCCAACAAGACCTTGTTTAAATAATGAGTGCTCCTCATTGTTCTGTGAACCGTGTGGGAGGCTACGATGCTTGTGTGGTTAAAGAGTGTGATTTTTTTCAACCTTTATTCGTAATACTTGTGTTTGAGTTTTCTAGAGATCAGGAAGAGTAGAATGGCACAAAATGCCTTAATGACTGCTTTCATGAGCATCGAAAATTAGAAGTAAAAACAGTTACAGTACACGGGGTTAAAGTTGTTGAGGGATCACAGGTGTTAAAGGTAAAGCAATGCTGAACTTTGTTAAACTTTAGGGAATCTTAACCTGAGGATTTATTGATGAAAAGTGCACCCTTCTGACAATTTAGAAACTATTTAAAAACAAGTGTGTCTTCTTGGTCAGCCAGCACAATAGCAGTGAGCTGGTTAGCCATCATTTTCTAGATAACCTTGCATGAGAAAAGCTCTCACATGACCAAACGTACCCCCCAGTACCAAGCTGGACCCCCTTTTGCCCTCAAAATTGCCTGAATTCTTTGTGGTATATATTTAACTAGGTGTTGGAAATATTCCTCAGAGTTTTTGGACCATATTGACATAATAGCATCACACACTCAGTGCAGATTTGTTAGCTGCATATCAATGATGCAAATCTACTATTTCACTACATCCCAGATGTGCTCTATTGGATTGAGATCTGGTGACTGTCGAAGCAACTGGAGTACAGTGAACTCGTTGTCATTGTCACCATGTGGTGACATTCAGATGATGCTCAATTGGTTCTAAGGGGGCTCAAAGTATACCAAGAAAATGTGTTGATCTTAGGCAGGATGGATTCATGTTTTCATGTCTACTGCAAATTCTGACCCAACTATCTGAACAACCCATTAGAAATCAAAGCTCAGCAGACCAGCCAACATTTTTCCATTCTTTAATTATTCAGTTTTGTTGAGCCACTGTGAATTGTAGCCTCAGTTTCCTGTTATTAGCTGACAGGAGTGGTACCTATTGTCTTTGGCTCCTGCAGCCCATCTGCTTTAAGATTGGATGTGTTGTGCATTCTGAAATGGTCCTTTACATATCTTAGCTTTATCCAGTGGTTATCTGAGTTACTGATGCTTTTCTAACATCTCAAACCACTGCGTCCATTGTCCTCTGACCTCTGACATCAACAATGTATTTTTGCTAGGGTTGCAAAATGCTGAGAATTTTCAAAGTTGCAAACATCAGTGGGAATTGACGGGAATTTACCTAAATAAATTGGAATAAACCTGGAATTTAAAAAATTGAGGGCTGGCCTTTTACAGGGATTTTAAATATAGTTGGATTTGAGCATAATCTTGACAAAAATTACCAGATTTCATGTAAGTTTAGTTGAGAATAGCTATGAGATTTCTTAATCACATACAGGTAGCTCACTGCTTACCGCAGGGGTACTGAGGCCACACCCCCTACGTGCTTTCTAGAACCCTGGACTATTGAAGCCACATTTTTAAAACCAATGCTCAAGACTATTGAAGCCCCACGAGAACTACATGAAGTGAAACTGAAATTGAATGTTCAATGAAATAATTAAAATTTGACAAAATTCTACTTACAAATAAACCTGTTGAGATTAAGTGTGTTTTAAATTGTATTATTTTGCAAGGATGACAAAACAAAGTGTTAATATTTATGTTTGGATATGATGCTGGTCATTTGAATTACCCTCAATTTTCAGTTAATTCCCATAATTCTCATGAAAAGTTTCCGATTTGGAATATTTCCAGCGTTCCTCACCTTAACTTCATATTGAAAGTTTCTGGAAAAATTCCAGAAATTTACTGAAAATATTCCACCCCTTTGCAACCCTAATTTTTGCCTAGACAACTTCTGCTAAAGGGATATTTCCCCCTCAGCAGTTTCTGAAATACTAAGACCAGCCTGTCTGGCACCAACAACCATGCCACATTCAAAGCACTTACATTTCTGGTAGGCTGTCAGTAAAATCATTCTCAAGTACTTTTCCCACATGCACCTCAACACAGTTATTAAGAATGATTTAAAAATATACAGCAGGTAGTGTATGTGTGTCATGGCAAGAAGGTTGCTGGTTTAATCCCAGTGTCAGGGCCTTCCTGTGTAGAGTTTGCATGCTCTCCTTGTACTTGTGTAGGTTTGCTCTGGACACTCCTGCTTCCTCCCACAAACCAAAAACATGCTCTTAAGGTTGATTAGTGGATGGATGAATTAAAAAAAAAACAAAGAAGAAAAGATGGACAAAATAATTGACTCAAACATAATGGTAAGTTTTGCTGAATATTTCTTGCTGCCATCTCACACGGAAAATGCAAGATCACAAGGAAAATTTACTCATAGGTGCTGGCAAAGACAAATAAAGGTAAAATATTCTGCCATTTCCCATGTCAAATGCAGCGCTCAGGTTTTCCATACAATTTCAGAAGTTTTGTACATGTGCGAAAGCAGTTTAAAAGTGTCTCTTTTGTAACTATAGCAGCTACACAACTGAAGATTTTTGGTAAATATTTATTTATAATATTTTTAGATCAAGTTTTATTTCTTCAAATTATAAAAACACTTTGTTTTGCATTTGTTTTAGTTACTATTAAAGAGCGCCCAGATCCCTATTGTTCATCCTCATATATATGTATTCATTGCAAATTCAAAAGTTCTCTCAATTTGTTCGAGCCCTTTCACACTTTTTGAGTCCGCTGTATGTGCTCTGTACCATGTAACATCCATGCCTGCATGTGAGTGTGTGTGCCCGTGTGTGTTTGTGTTGTCTGCATGCCAGTCCCAGAGCTCTGGAGCATTACACTTGGGTACACGCTGACCAAGTGCCCAGCAGCCAACGCCCAGGAGAACAGACTGGGCAGTGTATGAAAGCCCCACAGGAAATGTGAGTGTGTGTATGTGTGTGTTAGAGAGGAAGTCAGACAGAGAGTTTGCACAGGTGTGTGAGGAGCGTATGTGTGTGTGTGTGTGTGTGTGAGTGCGTTTGAGGTCTTGAAGCCGAGCCTGCACTTTGAAACTCCATGTAATGCTCCCTCTAACCTCCATCTTTGAACATATCCTGGGCAGAGATCAGTGTTGAATGTAAAGTTACAGAGAAGGGACTCTTTGTGTGTTCAGCAGCTGCAGGAGCCTCAGGGTGCTCTGGTTCCTGCAGGACTGTCATGTTAGAGCAAAGGAGTCAAGGTGAGGGTCTGAAACAGGAAATACTCTTTTTCAATCACAGCTACTACTGCTGAGGTGAATATTAGGGGCTAATATGCCTCAAATCAGTCTTTTAAAATGTTTACAAAAATGAAGAGCTTTTTAATTGAAGCACACATTCATTAACTTTCTCTTTTCTAATTTTATTCTTTATATCTATATAATTTTCAAAAAATGTTTGGTCGCTTATTTTGTTTAAAAAAAAAAATATATATATATATATATATATATATATATATATATATATATATATAAATTGCTGATCGGACTACAGACTGTCCAGAAAGGGTCGACAGCCTCTACACTGTGTGGTGGACAAGACCACACTGGGTCCAAAAACATTAGATTAAACTCTGTTAATAATAATAAGTGGGTCTGTTTGGGACAGTGGTCCGTCTATTTGTCTGTCTGACTATTCATTGATCAATCTATTCAGACTTATTATTTATCTGTCTATCTGTATGTCTGTCCATCACCCATCCATGCATCCATCATCCATCCATGAGTCATCCATCCATCTACCTATCTGTTTATTTGTCCATCATCTATCCATCGATCTATCTGTATGTATGTCTGTTTGTCCATCCATACATCTTCCATCCATCTATCCCCTGATCTTTTCACATATTTACCTATCTATATACTGTATATGTCTGTCTGTCTGTCCATCTGTCTATCCATCTACCTATCCATTTGTTCATTCATCTTTCTATCTGTCTGTCTGTTTGTCCATATATCTATCCATATATCCATCTATCTATCTATCTATCTATCTATCTATCTATCTATCTATCTGTCTGTCTGTCTGTCTGTCTGTCATCAATGTAGTCCAGCCCTGTGAGGTCTCATCTAAAATTTCTGGCCCTAACTTCTATGAACCTGACCCCCTGGTTTGTTGTAAGCATCTTGTGAAACAGTGTTATTTTGGGAACTTAACAGTTTGAATTATGCACACAAATGGCATTAATCTGTCCAAATAGGGCCAAAGTTGGCTGACTCAATAAACACCAAGATCATATCAAAAGGGGAGCCATTTGGGAGCTGTCAGCTATTGCAGAAACATTGCTATTGCAGAAAGCACATAATCCATCCTCACTGTGCTCTGCACCTGGCTTTGTGCTGGGACTATGCATTCTCTAGATAGGAAAATGCAGGCAAAAATATCACACCATTTGCTTTTAGATGATCTGCTTATGCCATCAAAACAAGGCCCGTAGAATCTCATCTAAGGACACATCAGGAGCAGCGGATCAGACCTCCAGCCTCCCAGTGGAGTGACCACCAACCCACCCACAGAGCCTCAGCCCTCTTGTTTTTGACTCTCAAAGACCAACACTTGAACTCATATGAGGGCGTCTGAGTCCTCAGAGTTGTATTTGGAGGGCAAGTTGGCCAACCAGAGAGCATGAACTGACCAGAGGGGTCTTTAGGCCAAGCAGAGGGCATGCGGGCCCCTCGAGTGTCCCTCTGGTGGGTCATTCAGGGCAAAATTAAGCAAGGAAGTGTCAAATTAGGGCACAGGCATGATCGGATTAGATGAAATAAAAGAGAAGGGTTGGTTTTCATTGAAAGACCCAAGCCTCATTTCATTCTATACATCAAGACATTTCAGTTATCCTGATTTTATTGGCCATCTTCGTTCCATAATTTCAAGAGCCGTGAGTGGCCACGGTGACATAATACACTTATTTCTCTCCCTTCTGGGGGGGAATGTTGTCTTAGCCATATAAATGGACAGGCTGGAGTGGACAGATAACACAAAACACAATGCCAGTCTGTGGGCCACACACACACCATCACACACACTCACAGCTGAACATCTGGGTGGTCTCTCGAGAGCTACAAGGGTTAATGACAGCCCTGTTTGGAGGGATTGACTCCTAAGCCACAAACACACATCCATGTAAACACACTCATATACACACACATACGCACTATGGCTCCAACAACAGTGACGTGAAGTCATGTGAATGGTCAGTCACTACGCCCTCTACGATGAGATTCTGGCTCCGTCTGGTTTGTTTGTTTCCAGCACTTGTAGAAGATTGAAAAACAGTTGTCTGATTTTTCCGCATGTGTGTTTGGTAGAAATCTGACAAATCTGCTCACTTGCAAATAAGTATGAAGAAAATAATCCAAATAAAACACCAATATTAAAGTTTTAAAATGTTGTAGTTGATGAAAACAAATCATTATAACAATAAAAAAAATGATAAAGCTGTTATTCTCACAGGAGCTAAGCAGTGAATCTGATGATAAACTGCATGTAAACTGGGAGTTAAACAGTTTAATCACATTAGCAGATTATCAGTTTTAACCGGATTAGCTAAATATAAGTCAACATTAAGCTGTCCAAACACAAAATATAACCCTGTATTTTACTCTCAGTCCTTTTTCTTTCTTAATTCAGCTCTTCTTTTTTTTTTTTTTTCTTTTTGCTAGTTCAGACCTATTCCTGAATCTCTTTCAAGGCAGTTACACATTAAAATGCTGAAGTTTTCAGTAACAACAGAGCTTGCAGCAGAGGCAAATAAAGCTAATATACTGTTTTTCAGTAACACTGATAATACAAGCAATCATACTTGGGCTTGTGAAAACTATATAACAACCTTCCCTAAGTTAGATCTAAAGTGCTGAAGTGTATGGCTGAAAAGAGAACAAAAAAAGTACTCAAGAAAAGTGAAGAGTCTTTGATAAAATGTTATCCAAGTACTGTTAAAGTAGCACTATGTTAAGTCTACTCTGGTAGAAGTGTAAATTACTTCTTTTAAATTTTCCTTTAAAAATTGTTACTTTAAGCACATATGCCTGATTAACCCCAATTAAAACCAATTAAGTCAGATAAAAAATAAATAAATGATTAAGTGCTTAAGGTTCACAAACTCAGTGTAAAAGCAAGAGACATATCAACTCACAAGATGTTTTTTAAAATTTCAAGTTGACAGCTCTGTGAATAAAGCCAGGGTAAAAACAAATTAGACTTGAATAAACAAATATATATATATGTATGTGCAAATATCACTACAGCTTGTTCAGCTCATTTACAGCAGCTGGAACAAAACTATTTTGTATCATTTTGTTCAGCACCTTGGGACTAAAAACCTCCATCCAGAGGGAAGAAGCTGAAAGTGACTGTGCAGAGGGTTGGAGCTAGGGATGCACAATATTGGATTTTTGCCGATATCCGATATGCTGATATCGTTTTGATTCATTATCGGCGATACCGATACCAATACTGATATTTCAGGTCAAGAGCACAAGCTCTGTACTTAACAAAAATGGACTTGTTCCTTTCAGTGTGACAGTATATTATTACATGAACAGATGTAAAACAAGAAAAACAGCTTTAACTCTTGCAAAAATGAAACCCTTGATATTTAAATGTAACCATACAGTGATGAGAAGGTGCATCAATGTTGAACATTTGTATAATTTGCTGATATTCCAGCCGATATATGGCCCATATGTGTGGCTAATATATCGGCTGTGAATAGCCGCAAAAATTTCAATATCGGCTGATTCTGATACTTAACTTTTAACTGATACTTAACTTTTTAGGCTGATATTGGCCGATATCAATATCCACGCCCGCCGATAGGGGGGGACAAATGGTTCTGTTGTCCCGGGCCCAGGGTGGTGGTGGTGGTGGTGGTGGTGGGGCAGAACTGGACGGTGAAGCGGGAGGGGGCCGCTGCCCCAGAGTGGAGGGACAGACTGGATACCAGTGAGAGTGAAGAGGGGGGAGAGAGAGAGAGAGTCACGGTGATGCGGGAGAGGGCCCTACTTTTAGCAATCCTGCATCATGGCCAACAAAAATGACCGTCTCTGACAGAGTCAAGGGGAGAGAGCAAGAGCAGAGGCACAGTGGAGGAAGAGATGTGAGGAGAGGAGGAGAGAGGGAAAAGGAGAGATGCGGGCATTGGGGGGGGGGGGGGGGGGGGGGGGGGGGGTATCTCAGATTATCTTGTCCTGGACAACAGGAAGTGAGTGCTGTGCATAGATTAGCATAAATGCTAACAGCTTCAGTAGCAGTTTTATCAGATTTTGACTGCATTTCTTTATTAAATGAAAAACAAATAACAACACTACAATCTTCTCTATAGTAAGGGTATTTTAGCTCCACTTTTGACATGGTTTGAATTGTTTTATGAAGTGGCACACATTCCTGCCGACTACATCATCTGTTTTTTTTATCTGTGATTGAAAGAACAATAGTCCAATCTCCTGTTGGATATGCTTCTTAGAGGTTCTTCCCTCCCTAAACACTTTCTATGGGCTCTTTCCCAGATGGACTAGTGAAATATACTGAACAGTCCATTTGGTGTGCAAGGTTAGTTATGCAGTGGAAAGTGAAGTGTTTTTAAATTTTATTCTAAAGGAAAAAAAGTCACAATAAAGGATTTGTATTTTTGTATTAACAGCATCTGCTGAATTATTCTTAAGCTCTCTCCAGAAGCTGCTTAAGTTACTGAGGATGCAGGTTTGTGTTTGTCTCTTTAAATCTCTGACAGATTCATGTTTATGAGCTTCTGCTGATTGATGTTTTTAAATATCATTACACAACGGGAAATTTTAACCAGCGTACATGATTGGTCACAGATGTGGTACAGCTGTAAACCTCAGTGAGCGGTGCTTTAGTGGTCACCATGGAGTAACGGGGGTTTTCTTTGTCATTGTTACTCATATATTTACTGTAAAAACAAGCTGTGGTTTTAAAGACAAAATGATCTTGGTAAAAAAGGACTTTACACACTGTTACTGCTGCATTATTTCTTTGATAGAAAACTAATAATTTTAAACTTTTTTTACTTGTAGGAGTAAAGTGAGGGTCAAAGGAGGAGAGGGGACGGTCAGAGATGACAACAGATGAATGGGTTTGTGTGTTGGCCTGTAAAAACAGCTGCTGGTTTTGTTTTGGGAACCAACTCCGTCCCCAAACACACACCCATACACTAACAGGACACCCGAGCCAAGTCACCCAAAAGGAGAGAAAACGCGGCTGTCACGCACCTTCCCCTCCCACTCTTTCCAAAAACAAAAGCCAATCACTCTGGGTTTGCATTCACACCGAGGTACACGCACACAAAAACACAAACACTCATGGGCCCTCTCGTCTTTCCACTCAAACACTGAGACATATTCTTTGTTTTCCGCACGCATGCAAACTCAAGAACCCCCCCCCCCCAACCCTCAGCCTCCTGCAAACACACACAAGAGCATCCACAAATAAACACTTACTCTTGTTCTTCCTCTCACTGACTCATTTCAAAATAAAAGCCACAAACACAACGGGAAAATCTAAATTAGCAGCCCACTCACATCATCTTTGACCTATCCAAATAAGCAAAATCAGACATTATCGTGTTAAAACGCACTTTATCCCTCGCTGTTTTGTTTGTCCGGCCTGTGTCGCACATCTGCTTCTCTTTGCAACAATTTTTTACGCATGCAACGTCTGTGTGTGTGTTTATGTGTGTGGGTGTGTGTAGGTGCCAAGGGCAGGACCGGGGCTCGGTGCCAACGTGGATAAAGAGCAGATGGCGACCCTGACAGGGCAGAAAACCTCCAGTTTTCCCACATTCTCCTGCTCTATTCAGCCTTCACTTCTATACTTCCCCTGGCAGCAGGGCATGTGTGACAGGGTTAGCTTAGCATCGAGCTGAATGCACAGTCGTTTATAAGAAAATAAAGGGGAGAACAAAAAACGTCTGCTTTCTTGTGTATACTATTTCTTTTCATGGGGTAATCGTTCACGTTATGGGAACAGGGCGATTGTGCCAGGACAGAAACTGAAAAAAACCCTTGAGACTGGAATGACCTTGTGCCAAGATAAAGGATTTGGAGGTCACATCTCAGAGCACAAAAGGCCAATTTCTGCTTTTATTTGGGATTTTATTGTTATTTTATTTATGAATATGTCGATATTCCTTGTTATTTCAGTATCTTATGGTAAATACAGAAGCCTCAAGCAAACATTCATCCAAAGGCTACATAGACTCATGAAGAATAGGTAGTAGAATACGTCAAAGAAATGATAGAAAAAATTCAGTCAGTCTTCCTGTCTGTTCTTCTCAAAGCTAAAGCTCTATTTGCCTCCTCTGTGGAGAAACTCCACTTGTTCGTCAGAATGCTTTCTTTCTACAGGTCTCCCAGGTCAGTTATACAATGCATCAAGTTCCTTATGGGGCGATTTAATGTGGTTCTTCCACAACTTTCAATAGAAGCTCATTATTGAGGTGATTCATATGTAGAGATAGCCGCAGGACATTCATGAGCCTGGTGTGAACGCTGTAGTAACACTCGCCGTAGATGACAAGCACAACAAATGCACTCAAACAAAATGCCTCCTGTGTGAAATGGGCCTTATCCTGCTGGAAGTGGCCCCAAGAAGAAATGGTCTTCTGCATACCTTGGCTGTAATAAGTGTTCTTTTAGACTGTTCTCTTTCTATCATATTAAACCACTCTGGCTGTTCTCTGACTTCTGGCATCAACAATGTATTTTCACCCAGAGAACTGCCACTCACTGAGTATTTTCTCTTTTTCAGACCATTTGTTGTAAACCCTGGAGATGGTTGCGCGTGAAAACCCCAGCAGATCAGAAATTCCTAAAATCCTCAGCCCAGCCCATTGAGTCACTCTAATCACCTTTCTTGCCCATTTTGGAAACTCAGTATGAACTTCAGCAGGTCCTCCTGACCATATCACCATGTCTAAATACACTGAGTTGCTGTCATGTAATTGTCTGATCAGCCATTTGTATTAACAAACAGTTGAACCAGTGTACCTGGTATTAAGGCCAGTGATTTTATGTCCTGTTTATGTCTTGAATTATCTCTTTAGCCTTTATGTTGCTTGGCATCACTTTTGTTAAAAAGTTTCTCACAATCATCAATTATTCAGCCCCAAAATGTTAAAAAAGCTCATTGATTACAAAAGAGGAAAAAAAGATCTTCAATAAAGTGTACAATGGAAGACTGTTTTCAATAACTATAAGATTTCAAGTCAGTTTCTGAGACAGGAAAAGTATATGCGCCATATGAAACATGTTGAACATTTTATCATAATCAGTAGTTAATCTCCCTGATCCATAAGCATCTCTTCACTTCCTGTTTCCCCTGCAGAGAGGAGAATCTCTGAGCAAGATGGCGAGGAGGGCATGAGAAAGACGAAAGAGGAAATGAAAGATGTGCTCTCTGATGTGTCACAGGGTGAAAACAAAGGGTAGAGCAGCGGAAGGAGGAGAGGAGGATAAAACCACTGCATCTTTGATGGGGTGGATCCTTTAAGCTGCTTTACTCTCAGACAGCGGCTGTGACGTTTAGCCGAATGTCTGAATCAGCCTGTTGGTCCAAAGAAACAGAAAGAGCTGCTTTTGGTGGGGTTTTTTTTATACATTTGACACATGTAGCTTGATACATTAAAGCTATATAACATACGTTTAGGCCTCATTTCGTTCTGCAGTGTTTTTTACTGTTAGAAGCATCTAGCCACAGTTTCAGTGCTTTTCACAGTTGATTAATGCCATGTAAAGAGAGTTTATTTTTGCTTCTCTACCTATAAGGCCATTTAAAATAGCTCCACTTGCTTCATATTTCCTTCAGTTATGTTAATATTAGGGATTCATGACATTGGATTTTTGCTAACATCCGAAATGCCGATATTTTCAAACTCATAATTGCTGATACAGATACAGATACCAGTGCTGATATTTTTTGTTAAGAGCACAAAGAGCACTGTTCCTTTCATGGTGACAATCTATAATGTTATAAATAGATGTGAAACAAGAAAACAACATTTTATTCATTCACAAATTGTATTTTTGATTTATTAACGTAGACATTAAGCAATGATCAGGTAACCCATTACAGTACATTTGGACATTATACCAACATTAATGCCAAATTATGTGATATACTATATGGTTGATATATGTACAGCCAAGACATTACATCTAATTTTTTGTAAAAATGTACAAATCTGTCAATAGCCATGGAAATACTTCTTTAGCATATATCAATAATATCAGATTTCTAAAAGGAAATCCACAGAAAACATGAAAACACAGTCAAGCAATCATGTTCTCCCAGCAGCTGATGACAAGGAAATTCTCACTATGGGGCACAAACTTCCCATCTCCATTTTTTATGGTATTCATTTTCTTTCATAGAACAGTGCTGTTGGCCACCGTCTATGTTGTTGAGTGGGTTTTAAGAACTTTTAACCAAATTTAAGTAAAAAAAATGAGTTGTTATCAGGGCAATACAATATTTGTTAATTCAGTCATAGAGCGTTTTTTTTAATCTCCCTAAAAAGTAGCAATTTTGGAGATAAGAGGTTTGTGCCTGACAGCGGTAAAATAGTTCCCTTATGAGGACAAGGCAGCTCAATGTCAAAAGTGACACTGACAAGCATGGCGCTCTCTCAGATATTGAACTCGTTTTTAACCGGAGAGCGCCGGGAGCACGGCGACAAAAATCTGCTGACACTGAGGATTATCTCTTCCCAGCGTGCTGAACGGTGAGAAGGCTGGTTCACACTGTGTTTGAACTGAAACCAGCACTGCCAGGCCAGAAAACTCTGCCTGTGAACACCGGCCCTATTGGAGAGGTGTCACAGTGATTGTCTGCTGCTCTTGAAAAAGTAGCACTGCCACGCTCAAGGGCATCTTAGCAGCACTAAGACAGTGGACTGGCATCTCTCTCACTACTCGGTCAACTTCCAGATTTGCAGGACTGGTCTTAGCTGTGACTTGAAAATGTCTAGTGACTGGACACATCCTATATGGAGGGGACAATTTTTGCAGAGATTAGGAGCAGCAAAAGCCCAATCTCCTCTGGTTTTATGTTTAGATCTAGAGACATCCAAGAGCGGCATGTTAGCTGACCTGAGAGGTCAAGCTGGAGAGTGGTACTGCAAGAGGTCAGCCACATAGGAAGGTGCTAATCCATTTAAAACAAAAAAAAACAATCAATTAAATCTGGAAAAATAAACAGGTAGCCAAAGGAGGGAGGCTAAAACTAGAGCAATATGATCGGATTTGTGATTTCCAGTCAGCAGCCTTTTGCACAAGCTGCAGACAACACAAATAGTTCTGATCTAAACCAAAAAGTTACAGTGATCCAGCCTTGCTGAGATTAAGGCATGAATTGCCATTTCAAAGTCTCTAACACAGAGTTTAGGCTTAACTTTTACATGCAGTCTAAGTTTGAAAAAGCTGGTTCTAGCCACAGGTATATCCTGTTAATCAAATTTAAACAAGTTATTACTCCAAGACTTTTTGCAGATGAGCATATGTGGTATTTTTGATATATCTGAATCTCTGAGCATAGCCTCATGCTCTGAGGTGGATGATTTGAAAAATATATCCACCTTATGTTTGAGACTTTCTCTGTGGCATTGCAGCCTTGACCTACAAGGGATAGTGTCATACAGTATAGCTTCTTCCTAGACCAATATGACTATATACAGCAATATATGCTAAATACATCAAGTGTTGATCTTTACATTCGTTACATTTCTAGTTACTGTTCTTTGTTCCTCAGGGGAAATACCCCCAAAACCCCATATTTTAAGCAAATTGTATTCTGTCTCTGGAGTCTATGAGTACTGTCAGAAGCCTTTCGTCATGAATTGAACATCCAAAACAGAAGTGTAACAGCAACAGGCAACCCATCATTTTGATTGCAAGATGCAACAGAGGACAGGAATCTGACATAAAAAGAGTCACAAAAATGATATTCTGTCAACGTGGATAAACTTTGAGATGTGCGAGTCCTATAATTATAATTCCGATCCTCTAATTTTCTTCAGCTATTATTTTTGGTTGCATATAAGCAATAATCAACATAGTTATGTTTTCCAAATCCCCTTAACTGTCACTAGTTTTTCAGAATTCCCAGAATTATATGTAACTTGCAAATTTCGCAACATCTACTGGAAAATGAACTCTAAATTTAAAGAAAATGGTTGCCATTTTTTATCTATACATGCTTTTTTCCCTTTTTTCAAAATTAAGCTACTGATATACCTCTGACCCCTACTTTGTTCTGTCTGATGTGTTGCCCTTCTTAGCCTAATTTGTTTTTTTGTTTGTACATAATTTTGCAATATGCAGCCAATGGATGCTCTGCTGTTTGACTGTTTTGTCCAATGACAACAAAGATGAACATTTTGTAGGAATCAAATCCCTTTTGTTCAACTTTTCATTTTTGGCCGATTTGCCGCTTTCGACACCTGCTGTATGATCATTGCTTTGACGGCACGATACAAAGATGTAGTCTTAAGAACAATATCATCAGATGACTTCATAGTCCATGTATGTGTATCAAATACCCACAAAGACAAAGAGACAGAAGAGACAGAGACAGTCAAGCAGATGGTCTTGTACAGTGTTACTCAGACACATACAGGGATCAACAATAAAACCATAGGCTCCTGGCATCAGGAATACCTAAAGATTCTGATTTGATTCCCCCGTTCAGGTCGGCGTTTGGTTCCGTCCTCCACCCTTTGCTCTCCATCTGGCCTCCTTTGTTTGGTCACTCCTGAGCGACAGGTGGTATTGTTCCCACAGAGACTGTTGCAGCGGTGGCACACTCCTGAGGGTGTAGCCTGTCCGCCACCACACACTCACACACAGACTCACAACACTTTGCTTACCCGTTTCCTGTGTGTGTTCCTGTCAGACGGGCGGGGTGTCGCGCCAGGAAGTGCACCGTCTCATCAGGTCAGGTTGCTACTCCGCAGACTGGCAGGTGTCCTCTGCGTGAAGTTTCCCGTGTGAAGCAGACAAGTTGTGATGACCTTAGTCCCCACCGGTTTCCTGCAAAGATGATCAAAGTTAAAATGTCTTGTGTTTTTTTCTTAGTAATGAAACATGATGCAAAAACACCACAAACGAACCACCATCTTTAGGAGGATTTCATCTCAACAATGACAGGAAGGCACCTCTGAACTGCAAATTATTGATTCACTGTTGACCCTTCTGGAAGCCACTCCTCTGAAGTTAAACCCTTTACGTCAAATAAAACAACCAGCATGGTCTAATGGAGGAAAAAAAATTCCTTCAGTTTGTTCCTAAAGTCTCCACAAAGTTGCTTGTGTTTTTCCTTTTGATCAGGACTCAGAATTTTTGGGACTGCATACCCTTTAACATGTTCAAATTTTCATGCCAAACTGACTCTTTATCAATGGAGACAATGACAATTTTCATTCTTCTGCTTGTTTCACACTGGAAGCACTTGTTGTGCATGTCAGCTTTGGGGAGTGCCACCACAACTTTCACACCACACACATGAAATTCCTGTGGCCTCAGTGGGTCTTCCTGCTGTTAAAGCTCTATCTGTATATATATATATATATATATATATATCAATGGAAAAATTAGCTTTTATTGAAAGTTTAGAAAGAATCGCAAGAAATCTCCTCACAAGGAACCTGATCAATGCATTACTGGCCTGGGAGACCTGCAGAACAAAAGCAGTGTGATGAACAAGGGGAGTTTCTCCACAGAGGGGGCAAACTGAGCTTTAGCTCTGAGAGAAACATACCGGAACAGTCACTGAATTCTTTCTATCATTTCTTTGACATATTCTACAGCTGTAGAATTTATCATTCTCTGGTCTGTTCCCCCTCAGAAATGCACATGGCGAGCAGAAAAATAGGCAAGTCTCCTATTATCTGGATATTTTGCGCAGGAGACGCATCTGAGATGTGCAGGTCACACTTCCAGTCTGAAAGGTCTGACTTGATAACACATTTGCCAAAATGGGAACAGATCCACACCTCTGTCATCATGCAAGTAAAGCACATCCAGTGTGAAGGGGGTCTTATACTGAGTTGTTGAACATGTCAACAATTTGTTCAATTTGTTGAATGATTTCAGAAGTTTTTGATGTGGAAGGTCCTCCAAGACATTCATTGATTTGGACGTCCTCTCTGCCTTCACGAAGTCTTTTGTGGCAGATGAACACGTGCACACGACAAACAGTGTTCCCAATACACCTCAGTTAATGTATAAAAAGATCTGGCTGCTGTTTTGTTAAATTTCACCAGATATTTCAAGTTAATGCTGCTCAACTTTTAAGCAAATAATTTTCTGACATCTTACCAAAAATACTTGCACTTCAGTCAAACACTAGCAGTGAAAACATTAGGTTTTTTAATAGCCACACCTTACACACACATCAGCCACTTTATTGGGTACACCTTTAAACACGTGGTTGGACCCCTGTTGCCTTCAGAAACGTTCCTCAGAGACTTTGGTCTTTCCTGACTTGATAGCATCAAACAGCAACTGCAGAGGTCTGGGCTGCACATCCTTTATGTGAATCTCCTGTTCCGCCACATCCCAAAGGGGCGCTGTAAGGCTGAGAACTCATTAGCATGCTTAAGAAAACAATTTGAGATGATTTGAGCTTAGTGGCATGATGCAGCTAGAAGCAGCCTTCAGGAGATGGGTATGAAGTGGTCAAGGGCTAGATGTGGTCAGCAACAACACTCGGGCTAAGTATTTCCTAATGTTACAGTGTGTATCCCGAGTGTGTACAGTGAGTATTTCTCATCTTTTAAGGTACTAATTTCCAACATCTTAAGCAGGGTGCACACATAAGGATTTTTTAAATCTGAAGAGATTTTTTTGTCTGTTAGAGGCTCCACATGAATATAAAAATCAGGCATTGAACAGTTTTGATGGTACTGTGTGTGGTGTGCTCCGATAATCTCAACACAGCAAACCACACGCTTATAATGATTCTGTCTTATCACCACCAATCTAGAATCTAGTCCTCCAAGCCAGAAATCTCACATGATAAACACGATCTAACAAAAACGAAGAAGAAAAATAACAACAACTGGAAAACACAACATGCAACATAGAAGATGACACTCGAGAGGAGGTGGTCTGATGGTGGTGGTCTTGGGACTATTTTCCACGGAAAAATTCTGAACCTAAAAGGAAAAGACTTGTGGAAAAAATCCTGGAGACAGCGTGAATACATGAGCTGGTCCTCCATTCCTGAGGTCCACCAAACTTTATGTTTCAGGTCAGCCATGCTTGTTTATATTCACGCCTGCTTCCTTGTTCCTCAGTCAGCTCGCTTCTTGATTGGCTACATTCTGTTCCCCGTCCAATTCAATGTTAAATATCGTAAGTTTTATATTTATGATTGTTGGCCCGGCCTGTTTCGCAGCCGATTATCAGGACAAATTCACTCTTAACACACCTCAGATCACAGGATAATCTTATAGGATAATCTCTTAAAACATAAGATAATCTGGCGTTCGCCGCCCTTGGCTGGGAAGCGGGAAAGTCGGGATGAAAACAGCCTGATAATCTTTGTGTACCACGCTTCGATCAGTAGGTTGCCATGAACTAAAGACGTTACTTATTGTAAATTTACAACAGTCGTACGTGAACACCATACATTTAATTTGAAACACTCTGTGACTGTGGACCACTTGGTTTTATCTTCTTAAGCACAGTATCATTATGTAATAGCCATACTTCATATTGTCAAAAGTCCTAATGGTTTTCTTTTATATCGTCACGTATCAAGTACCTCTTTGACATGCCTGTCTGAACTAACAGCTGTATAATAAAACTTAAGACGTGAAGAAAACTGCCAAAGAGTTGCAGACCCTGCTGATGTGCGTGACTGAGCGTGCATGTGTGTGTGGCAGGCAGACTGACTTTCTGCTGTCAGAGCTCATTAGGATAATGACTGTGGGATCTGGCAGGTGTCCAGACTCTGAGAGAGCGATGGTTGGAGGAGGGAGAGGCAGACCAGGAGCAGAAAGAGTTATAATGGCCTTGAGGGGGTGGGTGGGTGGGGGGGCTGTTTAATGGGATCACATTTCATCCACTGGCACTCCCTCACTTCAACACACACATACACACACACTCATACACACTCCTTCGTTTCATCCGTTATAAACAGACAAAGACAGTGACAAACATTTATGCTCCAGCTCACACAGATCAGCATAAATTGTGAAGAAGATAAAGACAAACATGGCATAAGTTTAGGAGTCGTTTCCCTCCTCCCTGTATCATCTCAGAGGCTTCACACACATGCTTTATGTTATTTATGCTACCATTTCTCTCTTGAGTAGAGCACATGTAAAGGGGTTTTAAAAAATTGTGTAAGGGAACTGTTCCTGAACCCTGTCCCCGGTTCAAACTGCAGCCAAAGTTTACTATTTAGCACATTTTCCCCCCAAAAAGACCTTTTATTGTCTTTTAAATTAACACAAAAAAATAAAATGGCACCACTCTTTGTCCCACACATCACGATATAAACTGTTGCTGTGGCACTATGATACCACTAAAGAGTATGCAGGCTAATTCTTGAGATTATGAGTGGCTATGTGATTCATATAACATGGTACAGTCACCTAAGCTACCCTAGATGAGTGCAAATCTGTCCTGTCTATTAGGGGTTGTGTGTTTAGACTCAGGGCCATCCTATTTTGTTCATGCCATGACCAACCAGTTCTCCAGATCCACAGTGGTGGTCGCCCTGAGCCACAAGTGGCCAACACGTGAAAAAAAAAAGAAAAAAAAAAAGCAAATAAGGTGACCTAAGTCTCTTGTTGTCTCCAGGGTCTTGTGTTTCAGCATCATATACTTCTCTTCCATACATATTGGTCGCTTACCCAAAGGTGTTGCTAATGAAGGGGTTAGGACTGGGCAAAATATCGATTTAAACATTACTTTTTTTTTTTTTCTTGACTTTCTCCAATTGTAGGTTGTTGCAATGTTTGAAAATATAAATACTGAAAGTTTACCATTTTCATGATGGTAGGCCCTGTCAGGTTTCGCACAAGCATTTACTTTTATAGGCTCGTGTTTGTTTTTTGAATTAGATTAAATTTTGTTTCATGTTAATATCCTGTGAAAATAGGTCATCTTTCAGTGTTTATGTAGACAAACCTGCCAATGTTTCAACTACATCATCAACATTTTATGACACACACTTTAACTTTAAGAGGGGAATTCTGTTTGATTTGGGAATATATTTTGACAACATAAAGGCAAAACTTGATTTATGTCACTTTTGTGTCACTAGGAGTTATTTTTTTCTGAGAGGGAAAATAATGTATTCAAATCATAAATCGAGTGTTGTAGAAACGAATCAGGGATTTTATTTTGAGGCCATATCTCCCAGCCCTAGAAAGGGTACAAGTAAGAACACCACAGCTTCAATGTGAGATTTCAATATCTGACCTTTGTGTACCCTTCCACTAGTAGACACTAGGGCTGTCACTTTCCAAACACATGAAGAAGAATTTGCAATATTGTGATAACCAAAACCAATCCGATCACAACTTTAGTCTGATATAAGCAAGCTAGTAGTACTTTTCGAGAGAGGAACACATCAATAGAAAAAAAGGCAATACACGCGTGCGATATTTCAGTTGTAATGATGAGTTTGTTGCAGCACTAACTCGTTATCTCCAGCCTGACAGTGATGGAGGACTGTACTGCAGCCAGACACCTCTAACATGATTCCCAGTTGAACTAACATGGCATTGGCGTAAACTTAACTTGATCCCAAACCAGTTAAACATCAACATAGTCTGAATACATTCACCTATAATTAAATTAAACGTGAATAAACGCCTCAGGTAGCAGTAAAACTTGCCAAGAACCTGTCATGCCAGATGAAGGCAGCTCTATACAAACATAATTACTCAAAATCCACCCACTCAAATGAACCCAGATAGATTTCTTTAAAGAAAATGTCCTTTTAACAAAACAAAACATGTTACTTTGAGCTCTGCCTTTGTTTATGATGGTATATATGAACCGTGGAAAAGTTGCAGAGTGACACAATGAAAACCACAGCTGCTGCATCAGAGCGAAACCACAGGCCTCTCCTATACTACACCACGTATATGAAAGGTTGTGCACCTATTTGTGAGCATTTTGACGGGTGTGTGAGGGAACGCAGCTCGCCTGCTGTTCATCCATCGAGCACAAGGAAAGTGATCTGTGCCTGGAAACAAAGAGGAGGGAGCAGAGGGGGTCAATCCATTAGCGGGTTAATGCAGAGTGTGTGTGTGACCGAGAGAGAGAGGGGTGGTGTATGTCTTGTGCACACTGGATACAGATCATGAGGTTATGGGTGGGAGCCTTTTCTTCGCTCTATACCCCGGTTAAAACCTCTTTTCCAGCACACCTCGCTCTGAGAGAACAGTGTGGAGGACTCCCAGGAGGGCTGACCTCTCTCTGCCGGTGGGAACTTGTTTGTCTCCGTCCTTCTCTCCATGCTCGGCTCTGAAAGGAAGATGCTTTAACCTATGCTACACTAACCACAGACCGTCTTAAGTTTCACCTTTCACCAGAGTCCCAGGAGGATGTGCTCGACTTTCTCAGGTTGAGGAAAACATGACAACCTTTTCTAAACAGACAGAGGCGGACAGAAAGGACTGTGACATGTGTGTGAAAGGGAGCAGAAGTATCATTTACTGATGTTAAGATTGGATTCAACACTGTGCACTTAGCTGTGGGACGGAAATGCAAAAATATCCTCTAAGATGAAGATATCATGGGAGCTGTTAGCTGACAAAAAATAATTAAGCCTGAAATTGAATGTTTAGTAAGCCACTAGTGATGTGTATCCATCTGCATCTCCATCTCTTTCCCTATTATACTATAGCCTGTTACAGCAACTATGCGCATGTTCTATCTTAAGTCAATATTAAACCTTATGCTGAAGTAGTTAATTTTTAGCTTAGTTTGTGCCTTAGTTCAGTTGCACTTTAGAGACATAAGGTTCATCTTCACTGGCAGATTGTGACATTCAAACAAGGCAAAATATCGTAGCGGATGTGACGTTTCAACTTAATTTGTCCAATCAGTAAAAAGCTTTTTTTTATTGTTATTATTTTTATTAAGTGCAGCCTTTAAATTGGAATGCACCCTTTCTCAGTACAGACTAATTGCTGGAGACAAGGAGACAAGTCTGGGTATCTGCCATTGACTGTTACATAGTGAAAATTATGCAAACTATTATGAAAAGGTAATGTACAAACAGTGACAACAAGAGATAATTAAACAGTGCTTTTTTGCTGAATGACTGAAATTGTCTCAGTAGATGGAGACAAAAATGAGAGCAAGAAAGTAATTGGATATTTCTGAGGGATATTGTATGTCATGAAGAACAAACTCATCCACACGGAGATGAAATCAGGCGTATCTTGACAAGTTTTTAAGGCAAGGCAAGTTTATTTGTAGAGCACAATTCATAACACAAGGTTATTTAAACTGCTTTACAGAACAAGAAAAATGCATTAAAATCCCAATACGAAATAAAAACAGAAATAATCATTATAAAATGAACTTTAAAAGAGAAGAGTACAGATAAGATCCTTTCAGTCATATGCACAGTTAAATAGAGCTGTTTTGAGCCTAGATTTGAACATCGTCAGAATAGAGTTTAGACGTTTAATTCACATGAACACAGCACTGAGGGTGCCCGAAAAAACATTTTTTTTTAATGTTAACAATCCTCTCATTTATTTTAATCTGTGCTGACACCACTACAGCATTAACTGAGTGTGCGGCCATTTCAGCCTCCATTATGCTTTAAATGTCATTTCTGTGTGTGTGTGTGTGTGTGTGTGTGTGTTTGCCTTAATACTACACCCTTATATCAAATTAAAGGCCTGTGGGTATATAACAAAGTTGGACTATTTTTAGCATAAAATTGCCGCAATTACGACCATGTGTCTCTCTGAGCTACAGTGGTGAGATAGTGACTCAGGATTCCCTGTTCATTTGACCCACAAACATGCCTCGAGCTGCATCTAGGACCAAAGGGTGTAGTTACACTGAAGTTGGGGCAGGCAGGGTTGACTTAATAGGTTGTAAATAAAGATAGGATGAGGACAAGTGTTCAAGTTTTGAATATACTCGAGAACCGACACAACACATGACCCTTAGGATCACTGATGGGGCAGAGAGAGGATCTGATGGAGTCAACACAGCAGAACAAGAGAAGAGAAAGCTGGAAAACAGTAAAATCAAGTCCACAGCCATTAACATCTGAATGATGTGTGTTTGAAACAAACATGTTCGTGGATCAAGCTGATGATGGGGAAAGTCTCTCTTAGAAGTCTAAAAAATTTGGAGGGAATGAGTCTGTTGAACTGGTTCAACTAGTGACTATCATTTGACTTCATCCGTGGCTGGGTTTGTATTGGCTTAATTTCTTTTGCTGTATTTTCTTGAATAAATAAAACCAGTGCTAAAAACCCACCTGTTTGGTGCATTCCACAGGTGAACAGGTTAATTACTGAACAGGTGAGTGTCATGATTGGATATTAAAGGAGAATCCCCGAAAGGCTCAGTCATTCACAAGAAGGAATATGATAAACAACTGCATGAACAAAACGTCTAACACTTCAAGAACGACATCTTTCAACATACAGTTGCAAGAAATTTAGAGATTTATCATTGACAAACCACAGTATCAACAAGAGAATCTGGAGAAACTTCATGCCTGTAACAAAGCAATAACTAGGACGTAGTATAACCCTGAGCCCCCAAGTGGATGGACATAGTCAAGGAGGTCTTCGCGATGGAACAGGTAACTTTCTCTTTAAGACTTCAAGGAACAATCTTGACTGAGAGGTGGGAAAAATGCACAGTGTTTATGACAGTGGAAAAGGACGCTGCCCTTTAGTGATTTTTTTTTAACAGCAACGGTTCCAGTAATGATATTTCTGCTTGAGGTTTTCAAGTCACACTGTCTTCTCTGTCTGTGTTTTTGTGTTCTTTATCTTTGTTTATATATATAAAAAAAAAAAACTAATTTAAAAGTATTTTAAAAATGACATAATTCTGTGAAGGATATCACCATGTGGGCTCAGGAACACGTCAGAAAATCATTGTCAGTTAACACCAATTCTCACTTCACCTAAAAGTCCGAGTTAAAACTCTACGATGCAAAGCTGAAGCCAAATATCAACAACACCCAGAGACACAACCGGCTTCTCTGGACCCGAGCTCATCTGAGATGGACTGAGGCAAAGTGGAAAAGTCTGCTGTGGTCTGAGTCCAAATTTCAGACTGTTTTTGGAAATCATGGGCATCATGTCCTCCTAGCTAAAGAGGAAAAGGACCATCCAGATTGTTGTTAGCGCAAAGTTCAAAAGCCAGCAGCTGTGATGGTACAGGAGTGTGTTAGTGCCCATGGCATGGGTAACTTGCACATTTGTGAAGGCACCATTAATGCTGAAAGGTACATACAGATTTTGGAGCAAAACATGCTGCCATCCAAGTGACATCTTTTTAAGGATGTCCCTGCCTGTTTCAGCAAGACAATGCCAAGACACTTTCTGCACATACTATAACAGAATGGCTTCGTAGTAAAAGAGTGTAGGTACTAGACTGGCCTGCCTGCAGTCTTGACCTGTCTCCTATTGAAAATATGTGGAGACGTACATCAAGCAAGAAGAGGACAGAATTTCAACAACAAAGCTTCAACAATTAGGTGAGAGGTGATGCAACACAGAGGTCAACATGCTTTTTTGTAACATGTTGTGGGCATCAAATTCGAGATGACTGAATATTTGTGAAAAAGACAACAAAGTTCACCAGTTTGAAAATTAAATATTTTGTCCTTGTAGTGTATTCAATTAAATAAAGGTTGAAAAAGGATTTGCAAATCATTATATTCTGTTTTCATTTATATTTAACAAAGTGCTCCAACTTCACTGGAATTGAGGTTTGTAAAAACTACCAGAAAGTTAAAAAAAAGTTCAACATTTGGCCTTATTCTACCTCAAATACCCTTCCAACACACAACTACACACCTTGTTTAAAAACAGCTAAACAAAAAGCTGAAAAGACGTAGAAACTAAAGAGAGAGACAATTGTCCCTGTGTCCCCCTGAGAGCTCCCGCAGTCATATCCCTGCCTCAGACAGGAAGTCACACATACTGTTGGCCAAACGGAAAGGTACATGGGGTTCCCTAAAGGAAACCTGAGACAGCCGGACACCGGATCACTGAGGGGGCCCGGGCCTCCTCCTCTATATCGGAGGGCACAATAGAGGCTGCTGCACTAAGTACTATTCAGAGCAGGTAAGGGATATAGGGCCACCGTGTACGGTGAATAATGTAGGCAGGTAAGTATCCGCTGCTCTTTATTCAGAGGGGATTATGTAATGTGGATCAGGAAGAAAAGAGGAGATCCCAAAAACAACAGTGTCACTTTCACCTGCAGGTGACATCATTGTAACCACCGAGGGTCTTAAATGTGCCCCTGGCTTTCTGCAGTCCTATACACTGCACTGGAATAAAAAGGGAATATGATTTATGCTCTTATGACCTGATCCAGAATCCTGTAAAGTGGCTGCTACGAGCTTAAGAGACTCGGGTTTAGAGGGATGAAACCAAATTACAATCATCGGGCTCTGAGTCAAATATACTGTACTGATTCTACTCTCACTAGCCACTTTTTAATGTACACCCATTTAACTGCTCATTAAAGCAAATAGCTAATCAGCCAATGACATGCCCGCAACTAAGTGCACGTAGATATGGTCAAGACAACCTCCCAAAGCTTTAACTGAGCACCAGGATGGAGAAGAAAGGTGATTTATGTGAATGTGGCATGAATGCTGGTGTTAGACAGGCTGGTCAGAGTATTTTAGAAACTGCTGGTTTATTGGGCAATTCACAAAAAAAACATTTCTTAGGATTTGCAGAGAATGGTCAGAAAAATAGAAAATATTCAGTGAACAGAAGTGGAATACTACTTCACAGATAGATAGATAGATAGATAGACAGATAGATAGATTCTTTATTGTCATTCAAAATATACCCCACAGGTGCATGTGAACAAAATGTCATTACAAATGGCTCAGATAGAGATACTTAAGGCACAAGTACTTAAAATTAAATAAATGTTTAAAATCAAAAAGTATAAAAAAAAAAACAGAAGGTATAAAAACAGACAGTTAACATATTAGTGATAAGAGTATAAAACTAAAACAGTAACAGAGAAAAACAGAAAAGTGCTGGAGTGCTTAGAACAGGAATAAGAATGCAACTGGATTATTGCACTGAAATATTTCTCAAATTATTGCAGAATACAACTGAATCATTACATTAAATTACACCTTGAAACAGCAGTGTGAATCAGGTTTGTGTGATGCCATCTGAGGTTGCCGAAGTGCTGTACAACAATAACTGAAATAAATATAACTAAAACACAAAAAACAAACAGGGACCACACAACAGTCATGTTGTGCTAAAAGCTACGGAATAAAAATAGGTTTAAATATGAGATTTAAAAGGTTTTAGGGTGGGAGCCGTTTTTTCCACATGTACAATTTGAAGTGGCTAGTTAGTGCAAACCAAAGCATCAGCATCATTTCGGCTTCTAGGCCCCGTTTACAACGCAACAAAAACAGAGTTTTCAAAGGAATGGTGCCCGGAGTGCCTGAATCTGCAAACTTTTGAAACCAGGGTCCAGAGTGAAAAGTTTTGAAAATGTTTTCATATCCGTCTCCGTGCAAACAAGAATCAGGGTTTTCAGGGAAAAGATGATGCGCGGCGCATGCGCAGTACTCTTTCAGATGAAGGTTGCGCACGCACCTAGGAACAACAACAACAACAGCTTCGGCCGTCTATCAAGGAACATGTGTGCTGCTTACTGTGCTCAGTTTGTTATCCAGACAAAAATATCCACACAGATTTGTTGTCCAGACAAGAAACTCCTGCGTCTTCATGCGTCCTCTCACCATTGTTGTTTGTGAAAAGTTTGTCTTCACCGGAAAACGTATGCGTGTTGTAACACCGCTGTTTCACCACAAACCTACATCACCAACTACTGGCCTGGCATGCACGCTACAGCGTTTTCAGTCGTCCCATTTGAAAAGCAAAGGAAAAACTTTTCCGTTACTGGTGACAGCCACTGGCAGAAGCATGGTTGAGTTTAAATGCAGTTTTCAATAAACTGCTCACTCAAAATGTTTCTCTCTCACTCCCATTTCTTCTTTCTGCATTTTGGTGCTCTACTTAAAATCTTCTAAAGACAAAACAGTGAAAAATACAAAGTCTCGCAATCTTTCAACTGGTCTTAAGATTTTGATTGGGTACATCAGTGTCAAAGAGTTTACAAAACAGTTTCAAACTTCAGGCATGTGTGATGCAAATGAAGACAAGGCGGCTCATCAGTGGTAGGATCTTCTCACTGCAGGGTGCTGATGAGGCCGATCCGTCTGATGTGTATTCTGCCCTCTCACGTTCTGATGATAGATTATCAAGTCCCAACTGTTCTTCACACCTCTTTTTATTTCTTATTCATATGGACACCACTGTTACATGTTGAGCAAATACACACACTGCTGTCTCTTTTCTCTCCTTCAGTTAAGTTCACCACAAAAAGTCTGTTAGAATTTCAACACATCGTACACAGTCGAGGCTCAAGTGCTTACTTAAGCTCTCACAAAGGACCTGTGAGGCCAAGTTTGTTCTCTTGACAGGACGTTCGCTTGTTTGGCTGTTTCTTGTCCATGAGTGGAGTGTCTTCATCTTCTCTTACAACTTGCAACATCACATCACTTTTGCTTATGCTTTAGACTCTCCTGATAATATGTGACGGCCTGTCCTTGATTTGCCTGTTCACACATGTACCTCACAGTGGGAAGATTTTCCAATCAGGCTGGAGGGAGGGGGATCATAGGGCGCACTCACACTTGGCAAGATGTATCATACCCTGGCATGTATAGCCTCTTGAGTTAACTCTAACCCGAAAAGTCCAGGCCCAACTTTTGGAGTCCTGTTGGGCCTGGAGCAGTGTGAGTGCAGGTCAACTGGGGACTGGGGAGGGGCAATCATGCCTCAGCTCGATACAGAGTGACTTGGCATAGTCTTGGGGTTTATTTCACAAGGCCAGCCTTTCCAAACTAAAACAGGGTACATGCATAAGGATTTTCTAAATCTAAAGAGATTTTTTTATATGTTAGAGACCCCACACATGAAGCCAAAAAATCAGGCATTGAACAGTTTTGATCGCTCTGTGTGTGGTGTGCTCTGATAATCTTAACACAGCACACCACAAACATAACTATTCTGTCCCACCACCGATCAAGAATCTAGTCCTCTGAGACAGAAATCTCACTGGTTCAAACATGATCCAAAAAAAAAACAAAGAAGAAGAAACATAGCAACAACCAGTTCTCCTTTTCAGTCTCTTTCACAGTAACATTTATGTGTCCACAGACACTAATACATTTTCAAAATCAGGATCAAGGGAAATTTATCAGATATAAAGGAAAAGCACATTGTGATTCGACACTGGTTCAGCTTTACTGTTCTGTTTAACATAGTGGTTTCATACTCATTTTGCCCAAAGCACACCATTTAAGAGTTCCTTGAGGCAAAAAAAAATTTGCAGCTGTGTTTGTAAATGAACACACGTCAAGGCCTGATGAAGAAAGATTAAAAATAATCATTAATTTGTTGTGAACATCCCTTCAACAACAGCTGTAGTAATCACTAGTTATATAAATTCCCAAGGCACACCTACACTTGCCTCAAGGCACACCATTTGAGACCAACTGGTTCAGCAGATCAAACTAAGGATTACAGAGATATTTTCATTAGTCTTTGAACTCAACACAACACATACTTAAGTATTTTATTATTGTCTAAAATGTAATATTGATTATGTCAGTGGTTTTTTATTGTAAAAAGCCTCTCACGACCTACTTGCAGCACCTCTGGGGCCAATAAGTGGGCCACAACCCACTCTTTGGGAAGCACTTCATAGGTATCTGTCACTAGGCCCAACCACCTTTGCTCCTAGTTTATGTAGTGTGAGTGCTCTGCGCCATGTTGAAGCACAGTACACTTCTCTGGTCCTGGCTGTGTGCTTGGCACATTGACATGATGTGACGTCCTCAGAGCAAAAATTCTCAACAATGGTGGAATTTTAGGTCACCCCAAGGTTACACTGAACAAGGGTATGTCCACGTGTTGGGATGTTTTTTTGTTTTGTTTTTTAGCAACAAAGGCTTTCTCCTCAATTTTTATAAATGTCCTTATCCACACAGGTGCATAAGAATAAAAAAAAAACTCACACTTTTACGTTCTGTTTATTGCCTTGTAACTATGCCCATGATTTGCAGCTTATTTGCTTTTTCTAGGCAATAGCAGTTTTATTATTCATATCTATTCCTACCACCATGTCTGTTTGGCGTCACAGTTTAATTTGTGGCTGTGTTACCTGGTGATAGCAGGCGTGTTCTTTGTTCATATTTCAGTCCAATATATATTTAATAATCTTGATCAAATCCTGTTCTTAAACACTTTGGCAACCACAGAGAAGCAAAAATGGGAAACCAGTTGGCACAGTCACTTGTGAAACAACAACAATAACAATAATTCCTGGAACTGAAGAACTGAAGAAGCTTCTTGGATGAGAAGTGAAACATCTTCCCAACAAACTCAACACAGTCCAGTTGCCTTGTTTTTGAATCTTCAAGATGACCATGACCTGGATGAATGAGAATCTACACAGACAAACAATAAGTGATGTAGGGCTTCTTTTTATGAAAAGTTGCTTGTAAATATTGGCAGTTGCAGGTTGCGTTTTTTTGGGCTTGTTCCAAAAGTGTAGTTGTTTATTTGGGCTTGCTGTGCCCCTAAACCCAGGAGGGATCTGATGCACACTCTACTACCAATATTAACTCAATTCAGAAGTTACACAAACTATTTTGTCCCACTCAAACAGGAATGTAAATTTTACTGTAAAAAGTAGGGCCTAACAACATGGATAGAGTCCTGAGCTGGAAACCATGTGCAGCTGTGTGATCTGCTGATTGGTTGTGACAATGAGTAGGTATCTTTGGAGCTTGGAGGTCTCACAAAACACAACACCAATTCAAGGAAGTCTATAGACAATGCAAGTCAGCACAAGTGGATGTTCACCCTTTGGTGCATTGTTAGCAACACTGGACACAGTAGCTCTAAGTTTCCCTCCACTTTTCTCCAAATAGCAGAGGACTCGAGCCAAACAACATGTCAGAGCAATGCCAAACAGAGGCCTCATCTGACAGCTCCAAATTTCAAAAGATGCTATCGTTAGCATCAATTAGCATCAGAAAATGATGTTTCAGTTTCAGTCAACACCGCTCTCCACCCACGTTGTCTCCTCTCACTTGTGCGTCAAACAAACAAGAGAATTCGCTTCAGCTTTGTCTCTGTGGTGAAAGTAACCTCGTCTGTCACATCCACGCATTCCTGCATAGATAAAGAAATCAGATGCATGTCTGACTGAGGTCTGGGTTTTAATGAGGGTCTACTTATCACAGCTAAATAAGTGCTCCATTGTGATGTAGAGGGTGGCATCAGGTGCTGCTATTGTTATTTAGAGCCAGTAAGTACCCAAAACTGTTGATAATTACTACAAACTCCTCAATGCAATAATGATCCTTAAAGTCAGATGTAATCCATCGTCTTATCTGTTAGTAATGTGGATTTGATTTTAAATTTTTATCTCATTATTCCTTTTTAGAGTAAAGAGTAAAAGTGATGAGGACTCTGAGAAAGTGCTCACTTATGGCTGCATCAAAGGTAGAGATTGAAATAAACATTCAAGTTTCTTTGACTGTAAATTCTGCCATCATGGCTTCCTGCGGCACAGGCCGCTTTAAATTAAAGGAGACCAGATTTTCAGACCTCAAAATAGGGAAAGTTTTCTTTTCCCTAAATCCTCATGCATGAGCCCAGGACATAATATTGTTTTTTCATAATTGCACGTTTGGCACCATTCAACAATAATCAAACTATTAAGATCTAAACTGTATTTCAATAAAGTAATCACAACAATATTTAAAATAATGAACAATAATAATGTTTCCACGAGAGGGGGCTCACCCTTCTACACCAGAAAAAAACCTCTGACCTACAATAAACAAACAAAAAAGATGTCAACTAGAAAGCATTCAGAGAGCGCAAACCTCCACCAAGGTATCTCACATATTGCTGTTACATCTATAAGCAATAGTTCAATGATAAAGTTAACATCATAATATGATTAATTGACCTTGAAAACCCACCTCTAGCACTCAGAATAATGTTGATATCATTATTAGTTAGACAGCTGAAGAACAAAAAAGGATTGTTCGCTAATGGCAGTTCTCTAGATCACCACCAAAATCTAATCAGTTTTAAGTTGGGCTATTACCAACATCTCCTGAAAATTTCAGCAAAATCTGTCCAGTAGTTTTTTCGTAATCTTGCTAACAAACAAACAAACAGAAAAACAAAGAAACAAACAGCAAAAATATAACCCTCCCTGCTAGAGGTAATAATAAAAAGATGTTCCTAACAAGGAAATCCCCCTGTAACTCCCATCCTACATAACTTCAACAAAACTACAAAATAATACAGACTCATACAGAGTTTTCATTTTTTTTCTGTTAAACTCTGAGAAATCTAAATTACTTATTTACAATAATTGTATATGTTAAGGCAACAAGTTTATGGAATTAAAAAATGCATTAAAATTGGCTAAATCAAACTGTATTTTATTTCAATTTTAACATTTACTTCCCAAACAATAAAGTGTCTCTGCCATGTCAGAGCTTAAATAATCAACCAAACTCTCTTAATATCTGTATGATTGATATTCCTGCTTGAGTGTGACCTTTCATCCAGCATGTCAAAACAAACCTTCTGCATTACTGAAGGGTAAATGCCACGTGTTAGGGTAAACTGATCCTCCTCTCACAAGTCGTGATGATAAACAGAGGGAGGGATGCACTCACAGTTTTAGTATCCTCGACAGACCAGTATGTACGTTTATGAGTGAAGGGTGTGACTCCCTCGTGTCTTCACGGGAAAAACCTGCTGTTTCACATTTACTTCTCTTGCACTTATATTAATGGTATTTCTTTGTCCACACTGACTGCAGGCATGTCCAGGCATGTCCAGGCATGTCCTGTGGGGTTCACTCCACATCATAAGTTTTTATAGAAATGCTGACTGTTCCCTTAAGTAACATAAATCAGTGATTTGTTAATGGGATCAGACTCAAACTGAAAATCTAAAGAGGATGAACCTGCACTAAATTTGCATAAACAGGCATATTTTGTTTTTTCAATTTGCTGCCACTCAGGATGATGTGTGGCCTTCCTTTTGTGTGGTGCTGAAAGAGGGACGTGAATTCTCAAAAGCTGTCCTGATGTTTATTAATGGTCTCTTAACTTAACAAGGTGTGTCAGAAAAGTTCCAGGACTATTATTTAGAATCCAAACTAGAACTACAAGTTTTCCCCGTCGAAGTAATCCCCCTGGAGTCTAATGCACTTTCCCATCCTTCTCTGCCACGCTTTCATGCACTCCTGGAAGGATTCTTCCGGGATCCTCTATAGCTCCGTCATCACGGCCTTTTTGATGTTGTCCACGTCTTCAAAACGGGTCCCCTTGATGACCACCTTGAGCTTGGGGAAGAGGAAAAAATCACACGGAGCCAGGTCGGGTGAGTAGGGAGGTTGCTCCGGCAGGGCGATGTTCTTCTCGTCCAGGAACTGTCGGATGCTCAGGGCATTGTGAGCACGTGCGTTGTCATGGTGAAGCAGCCACGACTTGTCCTGCCACAGCTCTCGCCTCTTCTCGCGCACTGTCCATCCATCCATCCATCCATCTTCTTCCGCTTATCCGTAGTCGGGTAGCTCCCCAGCTACTTCGTCCAGCTCCTCCCGGGGGATCCCGAGACGTTCCCAGGCCAGCTGAGAGACATAGTCCCTCCAGCGTGTCCTGGGTCTTCCCCGGGGCCGCCTACCAGTGGGACGTGCCCGGAACACCTCACCAGGGAGGCGTCCAGGAGGCATCCTTACCAGATGTCCAAGCCACTTCATCTGGCTCCTCTCAACGCGGAGGAGCAGCGGCTCTACTCCGAGCCCCTCCCGGATGACCGAGCTTCTGACCCTGTCTCTAAGGGAGAGTCCGGACACCCTGAGAAGGAAACTCATTTCGGCCGCTTGTACTCGCGATCGTGTTTTTTCGGTCACGACCCAAAGCTCGTGACCATATGTGAGGATAGGAGTGAAGATCGAGTGGTAAATCGAGAGCTTTGCCTTGCGGCTCAGTTCCCTTTTTATCATGACGGACCGGTGTAGAGTCCGCATCACTGCCGACGCCGCACCGATCCGCCTGTCGATCTCCCGGTCCATCCTTCCTCCGATCGTGAACAAGACCCCGAGATACTTGAACTCCTCCACTTGGGGTAGAATCTCGTCCCCGACCCGGAGAGGGCACTCCACCCTCCCCCGGGTGAGGACCATGGACTCAGATTTGGAGGTGCTGATTCTCATCCCAGCCGCTTCACACTCAGCTGCGGACCGATCCAGTGAGAGCTGTAGGTCTCGGTCTGACGAAGCCAACAGGACCACATCATCTGCAAAAAGCAGCGACCCGATCCTGAGGTCACCGAACCGGAACCCCTCAACACCCTGGCTGTGCCTAGAAATTCTGTCCATGAAAGTAATGAACAGAATCGGTGACAAAGGGCAGCCCTGGCGGAGTCCAACCCTCACTGGAAACGATTCTGATGTACTGCCGGAAATGCGGACCAGGCTCTGGCACCGGTCGTACAGAGAACGAACAGCCCATATCAGGGTGTCCGCTATCCCATACTCCTGGAGCACCCCCCACAGAACCCCACGAGGAACATGGTCGAATGCCTTCTCCAGGTCCACAAAACACATGTAGACTGGTTGGGCAAACTCCCATGCACCCTCGAGGACCCTGTGGAGGGTATAGAGCTGGTCAATAGTTCCACGGCCAGGACGAAAACCACATTGCTCCTCCTGAATCCGAGGTTCGACAATCCGGCGGACCCTCCTCTCCAGTACCCCTGAATAGACCTTCCCAGGGAGGCTGAGGAGTGTGATCCCCCTGTAGTTGGAGCACACCCTCCGGTCCCCTTTCTTGAAAAGGGGAACCACCCCAGTCTGCCAATCCAGTGGTACTGCCCCCGATGTCCACGCGATGTTGCAGAGTCTTGTCAGCCATGACAGCCCCACAACATCCAGAGCCTTGAGAAACTCCGGGCGGATCTCGTCCACCCCCGGAGCCCTGCCACCGAGGAGCTTTTTGACCACCTCGGCAACCTCAGCTCCTGAGATAGCAGAGTCCACCACAGAGTCCCCCAGGTCTACTTCCGCACTGGAAGACGTGCTGGTAGGATTGAGGAGGTCTTCGAAGTATTCTTTCCACCGATCCAGGACGTCCCGAGTCGAGGTCAACAGCGCGCCATCCCCACCATAGACGGTGTTGACAGCACACTGCTTCCCCCTCCTGAGACACCGGATGGTGGTCCAGAATCTCTTCGAAGCCGTCCGGAAGTCGTTCTCCATGGCCTCACCGAACTCCTCCCATGCCCGGGTTTTTGCCTTGGCAACCACCGAAGTTGCATTCCGCTTGGCCTGCCGGTACCTGTCAGCTGCCTCCGGAGTCCCACTTGCCAAAAAGGCCCGATAGGACTCCTTCTTCAGCTTGACGGCATCCCTCACCGCCGGTGTCCACCAGCGGGTTCGGGTGTTGCCGCCACGACAGGCACCGACGACCTTATGGCCACAGCGTGCCTCTTCTCGCGCACTGAACGAAGCAAATGCTGCAGTTTCCCTTTGTAGACATGCTGGGATTACTTTGAAGGGGAAAACTCTTAGTTTGAAGTTTGGGTTTGAAATAAATCTTTTGTGACACCAGTCCTGGAACTTTTCTGACACACCTTGTATGAAAACTATATTTATGGAGTTGAGAAATGATGAGGCTATTATGTAAAAAACAATAATAAACAATTTTAATGAGTGTTTGAGATATTATTTATTTAAGTTATGAGTGATGGTGAATTACCCTGAAACAACATTTTGGACTTCATTCTGACAGCAAGAGTATGTTGTGTTAAAGCATGTGGCAAATGAGAGTTTGGGGCATGTTGGTCTGTACAAAGCCGGGTGCCTTGATTATACGTAGGTGTGTTTTGGGCAGGAGTGTCACAGTGCTGTCTGATCATCTAAAAAATTGTACTAAAGATTAAATTGATTGACAGTAAGATCACAAACATTAAACACAATTACTAATTGATTTTACAATATCCATACAAAAATTAAAAAAAAATAATTACATTGCATTGAGAGGCAGCCTCAACTACATAACAAACTGGCAATAATTTTGCACAAAAAATAATTTTCTGTTGAAATAAATGTAATAATACTGATTTTACAAAGAAGAAGATGAAGAGCAATTTGATCAGCTAAATTATAATTAATATTTAAAATAGACCATACTTTCTTTGGGCTGTAATATGAATGATCATATTTTTAGCTCTGCAAATAAGTTGTGTTTTTGAAGGGGTTTGTTTGTTTGTTTGTTAGCAATAACACAAAAACTACTGGACAGATTTAGAAAAATTTTAGGAAATGTTGGTAATGGCCCAACTTAGAAAAGATTAGATTTTGGTGGTGATATGTATATTTGTGTGGATGCAAAAAATTCCCAAAATTTCAAAAAAAATCCCATAACTTAACATTGGGCTGAATTTAAAAAAAAAAATCATATTTCTGCCATTTTTAAACAGATTTGCTTCCAATTTTACAGGATAATATGGAGTCCATGTCTCTATCATAAAGGTCAATTCCATCTGGATCCGATTCAGATTGACGTCACAAAAAAACATTGAACTTTATGAAGGGAAATCCCAATGACAACATTCAATTATTCATATAAAGTAAAAATATTAAGTGATAACAACCTCCGTGGATGTGCTGAGTTTTCATCTTTTACAGGGATTGTGGAAAAGCCACTGCTGGGACTGAGCTGCTTGGCGGAGGTCTGCACTCTCTGGGTACTTTTCTAGTTCATATCTGTACAAAGGGGATTTAAGCTGTTTTGTAGGTTTTCAGGAAATCTGCTTTAATAAAACAGACTTATTTTTTATTAAAAACATGAACCTAACTGACATACAAAGAACTGCATTCAGAGAAAGGCAAACAGGGAGGAAGAGACATCTAATCAATGAACATCAACATTTTTTAAAAAGATTATTTCATAATTTGTTAACAGTAAATAAGCCTTTTTTTTGTATCTATGAAAATGTTTCCAATGATTCAGAGGTTAAGACATAGAAAATGCAAGGTTTACGATGTTCTTAGGTATGGAGAACTGGATAACATTAGAGAAGGAGTTGGTTTAACTCTGTGAATCAGGAAAGTCTCATAAGAGTACAGACATTTGACCTGTATGTCCTGTTGTACAAAGAGAGCAGATTCCAGTTTTCTGACTCAGCTGGGATTACAAAGCAGACTGTATGGTGCACGTATGAGGATGTTTAAGTGAGCAAAGAAAAGGGGATTTCCTTATGTTGCTGGGTTTGTCTGTGACTCACCTCAGACTCCTGGAGAAGCCACACTTTGTCATGACTGGGTGTGATTGGTACTTTTTCCAACTGTTGACTGAAAGTGTGTACGAGCACAGTGACAAAGAAAAAAAGCCCCATCACAGAACCGGTTATAAAACATTATTGACTGGGACGCCATGTCATCAGACCAAATTGTTTCACATGATGACTGATCTGATATAACCTGTTTGCCACCCGACATCCTTCCTGCTTCAAAGGAACTCTCAGTTTGTGACCACAGAGTACCCATCATCTAATGGCTTCTTCCAGCAGGATAACGCACCACATCACAAAGCTCCAATCATCTCCAACTGGTTTCTTGAACACAACCCAGTAGAGCCCTCAGGTCTTCAGGTTGTGGCCTTTTAATAATACCCAGAGTTAGAACGAAAACATACGGTGAAGCCTCTTTTCGTTATTATGGCCCTCGTCTGTAGGACAGTCTACCTGAAGACCTGAGGGCAGCACCTTCTGTTCACATTTTTAACCCTTTAAGGTTCCCACCAAGAAAAATGCAGTCAAAAAATTATTTCTTCGCATTTTTTATTTCCTTTAGGCAACAATAACAATAATCAATTGTTTTTTTCAGAACATAACCTCCAGTTTTTGAAATTTAATCCTTTACCAAATGGTACAGATGTCACTTTATGGTAAAAGTGCATAAAATAAATAGTGACTTAACATGTGCTTGACCAATTGGTTGAGAAGAACGTTAAAGGATTAAAAGCAAACTCAAGACCTACCTTTTTAGTCTTGCTTTTAGCTGATTATATATTATCATTATTTAATTTATTTATTATTTATTTTAATCCTCTTAATCTGTTTAATTCAAGAGGCCTTTCAAGGTATTATAAAAACACCATGAACTCTGAACTTTGTTGTATAAAAGGCTTCTGCTCTGCAAAGACATAAAGTCCATAGTGTTTAGTGTTAGTCATAAATTAGTAAACTCCTGATAAATGTCGACATTATCAGGCTCCTGAGGTTGTCCTGAGTGGGGAAATCTTTTGTAATATTTTGTCTCAGTATCTTGACGGATGGATGAAAAAGGAGTCCAAACTGTTTTAAAACTACACACTAGGCAAACATATGTGAACTTTTCCACATTAAACATGGAATTAATCATATTTAAGACAACTTAACATTCAAATATACCCTGAACCACAGGACTTGAAATGAAGCAGAACCTTCCTTGAGCTCTCCCTCCAAACTTAGGGCACCATCAGGCTCATTTTATCTAATTTATCACTAAAAAGCCCAAACACTGTTGGTGGCTGTTATAACTACATGCTTTGCGGCATCCGGCTTTTTATTGAGTTGTCACCGTGAAGAAGTCTGCCTAAATTTAAATAAACAGTAAATCAAGAGTCTTATCTCTTTCTGTCGACGCTCTTTCATCGCTCTTTGCTTCTTCTCTTGCCCTTCCAAATATCCCTCCTCACCTTATTCTGCCTCAGTTGCTCCCTGTGCATGTTGGACCTGATTCAATATCCTGGAGTTAACAGAAGACCGGGACTATGTTTATTCTTGTCAGGCCGCAGGTGATGCAGCTGCTCTTAATATGAATTGAGATGATTTGAACTGGAAAGGGCACGAGGTTCCCAAATTTCTCAGAGCATGTGCCACAATGAACAAAACATAATGTTCAGAGTTACATGGTTATAGCAGATCTACAGCCCCGAAACATCAGAGGTGTAAATATTGCAGTTTGAAATGGCAGCACAAACAAAGCCACAGTGAGAAATCAGCCATCTTTAATGGCTACGAACAGATTCAAAAGCACAATGACTCAAGGATCCTGGTTTCGATTATCTGATTACCTTATTAATAGTGTTCCTGTATACATGAGAAACACCAAAATCCTGGTTTCTGATCACAGCATCTGTCTGTGAGAAATCTGTTAGAAACCAGAATACAGCATTTACATAGTACAGCATTCAGATTTCTGTCTGAGCTTTCCAGAGAGAGCAACCACCTGGTTTCTAGAAACCAGCTATGGGTTAAACCAGCTGTACATAAGTTCAAACTTAGCCTAGTTTGAATGCAACTTCTTTCATATAGTTTACACAAACATTTGAGATGTTATTGTTTTAATGTTCAGAGGGCCAAATGTCACACATTAAAACAAACTCTCAATAAAACAAAAAAACCTTACAACACAACACAACAAAATAATATCTATTGTTGCTGTCTGGCAGAGAGCTCATGTCTCCATTTTCATGATTCATACGCAGTAAAATACACAGATGACAAATTAACACCATCAGAGATAAGATTAACACTTTTTAAGTGTCGATATGGATCCACACCAAATAGTGTTGTTTTCACTCCTTTTGGTAAGTTGGTTCTTTAATTATCATCAAGGGTAATTGTCAACTCTGGCTAAAATGTAAAATCTTTGAAACACTTAGCAATGTAACTTTTGATCAACATTTCCAAAAATTTCTATGAAGTGTTAAGAATGCTCTCCCTCAGAGTACATTTTTAAGTAATTAGGTGTAAACTTGATAATAACACTGCAAATTGTAAACACTGATGACACATGACACATATATATGTGTGTGTGTGTGTGTATATATATATATACACACACACACACATATATATACACATATATACATATATATATATGTATATATATATGTGTGTGTATATATGTGTATATATATATATATATATATATATACACACACACACACACACACACATATATATATATATATATATATATATATATATATATGCATATATTGCGGTCTGTGTCACGGAACTTGGTCCTAAATTTGGCAATGGCACCAGGACTGACAGCGAATAATGCTGAACTCTGTGTCGAGTAACACCAGCTTCCAGTTGCAGGGGATTTTAGAGGATTTCAGCCCCATCCACATGTTCAGCTGTTTTGCTCATTCCACAAATGTAAGATCCTTAAAGATGCACCTCGTTATACAAGCCACCAATCAGCTCTCTGGCAATTAAACACAATATCAGTTCATTAATAAGCAAAATAATGTTTAAAGCTATTTTTGAGAAGAATAAGTTTAGAACAGATATGGGAGGATTGTTATTGAATAATGAAGTGAAGATACTTTCATAGGTACTCATTTGTTATGAATCACTGCCCTAAAATATAGATACCAAATCAATACTCGAACAAAATGTTTATCTGTGAAGTTCCTTTCTTTCAGTAAGCCAAGACAGTGGCGCTTTCTGTGCCATGTGGTTGTGGAAACCAATTAAATGTATTAAACAGAAATCTGCTGCACCGTCAAGTATAAACACCGAAATATATAACAGGTTTGTGGCAAACTTATGTAGGAAAAAAGCAGTTTTATGGATTGTTACTCAAGAAAAAAAGTTTAAAGTCATGTTTTTAATAACAGAATTTATTATAAATAGCCTGAAAGATTAATAAATCAGTGCAACATGGACCTACATTAGTATAGTTATTTATTGTATTTCATTTATCTCATTGTGTCTGTGTTCATGGATTTCATTTTAAGTCATCCAAAAAAAAATAATAATAACCTTACCTCAGTCTTTAATGGTGGAATATCTGCTAAATTTATTTTGTCGACTAATTAAAGCAAAACTCACCTCAAGATCTGATGGTCTAGAGTTTGAACTACATTTTTCCTTTATGTCTGTGTAAAAGACCTACACATTTTGCATTGGATCTGAAAAAGCCTGGAATCGCCCTTTACTAGTTTATAAAGGCCTCTGTGCTCAGCATCAGCCAAATAGATCATACAGACATCAGATAATTTATAGATTGTTAAATATTCAAACCTGAGGCTGAACCTGGGAGCACCTGTTTGGAAGTACTGCAGTCAAACAGATCATAAATTTTTTCACTAATATGAAAATCGAACCTAAGAGAAAGGCGTCATCATCTTTTTTTCCTTTTTGATTGCCAGGAGTAAAAATATACATGGCCTAAATATTCAAATGTCTTCAAATATAGTTGCTCATGTGGGAGGAAAGAGCCTGAAGCTGTGAGTCGCAGGTCGTCAGCAGGTGGGAAGAAGAGAAGAAGATCGAGCTGTGTTCTTATACAAGTACATAAATCACACTGCACCTTATGGCAATCACATGAGAGCTGCAGTGTTTTAAGGACACATACAGTCATCAGAGACATACTTCAGCACATCTTCTATGAGAGCACACACACTGAGGTCTGGAAAATCCCCATGAAGCCCCCCCACCTCTCCTCGTAACTCTAATTGAAGCCTCATGCCAGCAATTGCTGCATTTGCTTTTACAGCCCAAATTCAGCAAATGATTTTAATGAGAGGGTGAAAGAGGCGAGTGATGGCAGCAGATTAAACTACTGTTTCAGACCATTTCAATTTAAAGCAAATGTTCTCACGTAGCTTTTTGCTGTGCAGACAGAAATCCCTTAAATACACACTCACCTGCCACTTTATTAGGTACACCAGTTTAACTCCTAATAAATGCTAAATCACATGGCAGCAAATCAATGTATGCAGGCATGTAGACATGGTCAAGAAGACCTGCTGAAGTTCAATCCAAGCATCAGAATGAAAAGTGTGTAAAAAAAAAAAAAAAAACGAGTCACAACAAGCACACAGGACTGTTTGGAGTTGCTCAAGAGTTAATCTGATGACTGTAAGCAGAGGCAGGCTAACACTACCCATTGTTTGAGCTGAGCTAATTAACGATGGGCAAGCTCTTTTCCGCGTCTCTTCCTTGTTACTGCACACACAGTCGTAAGAATGGTGTCTACGTGTTTGTCATGAACTCGGGAGTGAGGTAAGACACGAAAACAAAAAAAATGCTGGTGTGTTCCTTTAAGTGAACAATGAGAACCGATTTGCAGTTGTTAGTAAGCCGTTCATTTGCGAGCCATTCTTAAATGCAAATTGCCTCCAAGTTTGTAAAATAGTTGACACAACAGATCCTGGGTCAGTCAGGAGCGCTGCAAAAAAATTGCAGCTTTGGTACGAAATGATTGTGCTGTCTGAAATTGTGATTTCGATCCGGATAAATCTTTCAGCCCTACTTGATCCTGTTTAATTTGGCATGGTAAGAGCAGTTCTGAGGGCAGGGTAAAAACAGGGTACTAGTGAGATGTACCTTATAAACTGGCCAGTGAGTGTAGTTGAATATGACAATTAAATTAAAAGGGCATAATCTTAATTTAAGAGAATAATTCTGGAAAATATAAAGTCCATGACATGAGGGTTTGCAAAATCCCTAAATTTGAACCTGCTCAGAATAAATGTTCTCATTTTTCCATCATGACATATTTGGAGCTTTTATTGCCGTCATATTTCAGAATAAAAACTTCTATGCAACTGTAAAATTTGTACTTTTATACTTCATGGCCCGTGTCTGTGAAGTCGGTCTGCCGACTCGACCTCAAAGCAGCTAAATTACAGTTTTTTGGAGGCTGCTGGAACATGAGGCTCATTTGCCCGAGGGCAGTGTGTCTGGGGAGGGCTGCGCTCCGGCTCCAGTGGTCGACGGTTAGCGAGGGAGTCTTCAGACTGATGTGGCGAGCTGTATGTGATCAGTGCCACTTTAATTTGAGTCTAGTCATGATGTGGCGGTGAACGAACTGAATGATGCCAGACTGGCAGGAGGAACACGGATGGAGGAGACCATAGTTGCCAGGTCTTCTTATTATAAGCGACTTTGGGCTTCTTTTTTGAAAAGTTGCTTGTAAATATTGACAGTTGCTGGTTGTGCTTTGTTTGGGCTTGTTACAAAACTGCAGTTGCTCATTTGGGCTTATTGAGCCCTCAAACTTGGGTGGGATCTGACGCACTCTCTACTTACAATATAAACTCAATTCAGAAGTCACACAAACTTTGTCCCACTCCAAACAAAAAACCAAATCTTACTGTAAAAAGAGGCAGAAATGATGTTTCCACCAAAAATAAATTACAGCCAGAATTAAATGTATTTATAATGTAGCTATCACTGTCTTCTCCATAATAAAGCTGTAGAGGATCAACATAAAACTTAAATAAGAGCCTGGCTATGGCTGTTTGGTTACAAAAATCAAGGTTAGACAGACTGTTTAGTGATAACAGAGTTATAGATAACAGTAGCCCCTCCCTTCTCTTCTGTATTAAGAAAAGGATGATCCACCTCCAAACAAAAGGATGTTGAATAAATTAAGAGACAAATTGCAAAAAATGTCACAGCGAAATTGAAATGTAAGGTAGATGAAAATCAAAACACGCTTTATGTATATTTCTCTTGAAAAAAAAATGAATATATCACATTAGAAAAAAAAATAGGTGGAGGTGGCTTGTTTTGGGCTTGGTTGCTTATTTCAGTAGAAAAACCTGGCAACACTGGGGGAGACCTGCTCAGCCCCTGATATTTTCTCTGTATTTGACATTAAAGGTTCAATATATGGGCTGAAATGTCAAATCTAATTTTTAACAATGACCAATTGGATGGCTTATATTGTTACAAGTGCTCACATTATCCAAAATATTTATTAGTTTTTAAAGTTAGACATTTTGTTATAGTGTTGACCGCCATGACAGAGCCATGACAAGACATTTCATTTATTGCTACCAAAACACCCTGGATGTTTGATTATAAACTGACTTATAGAGAGACAGGAACTTCAACTCAAAGCTGTCTTTCTGTTTCTATTCTATTCTTGTTTTGTGCAGCCTACGTTGGCCTTTCATATTACAATTTATCTGCAATTTAAAGTCTCGGAAAAATTTTCAAAGTTAAAATCTTAACTTTGCAGTTCACCTGGAGCTCCCTGATTTCATGTCTGTAACCAGGCAGATCCATCTTGCAGAACTCTAAAGCAAAACAACTGAGCTTTGGTTGCCAAAAGCACTGTCCAATCGGCACCTTTTGAGAAGAAAGAGGCGGGAGCTACGAGCTTGATGACTACCAGAAGCACCCTGCCCGTAAACAATGGCTGATCATACAAAGATTAGCTTAGATGCTGCCTAATTTCTAAACTTAATGGCATTTCTTCATTAATTGAAGACCAAAGAACAACAATGAAACTGTTGCAGAGTTGATGACAATTTAGAGCAGCACTGAACTGACAAATTGCCACAGAGTTGACCTATAAACCAATCAGAGTGGACTGGGCCTTAAAGGGGCGGGAGAGAAAATACAGCTGTAATAGGGGTACTCTTACTGGGAAACTAGAGGGTTTTCTTGAACATTAGTGCTTGTGAATATACTCTAGCAGTCATCAAAACGGACGCATGCACCTGACTTAAGATAAAATATGAGTTTTATAAGGCTATTTTTCTCCATTCATCGGCCCTGTCCACATGGAGACATTTTAAACTCCTAAAAACACTAAAATTGCTGTAGTACATATGCCAGGCCTGCAAGTGGCACTGTAACACTACTGCAGACATACACTAAACCAGAGAAGAAGAGCGTATGCATACAGCATGAGAAATGTAGACCAACACCTGCGTCTGTTGTTCTCCATGTCTTCTTGTTGTTCACGATGGTCGTAGAGGAGCAGAAGATTTTGCTGTAAAAGCCAAAACAAGCTCAGAAGCAACACTGTTTTCTGCCATTGTTTTTGTTGTCAGGGTTTGCACATGAGGTTTAAGGAGGAGGAAGTGGGGTTGTAACGCCATCATTTCTGAAAATATCCGTATATGTTGTGCACACAGGAATGCAAGGCCCTGCTTTTTCAGGTTTTTCCACTCCGGGACCCATTTTCAAAGATGTGCTCCCAATAAACTTTTTTCCGTGTGGACGAAATGTCTACGATTGAAAACTTTTGTGGATACGCCTGAATTAGTCTACGTGTGGACGGCCTGTTACCTTTTCAACAAAATCAAACATGTTTAGTGCAGCACGGCTTTGGAGGAGTGAGAGCCCAACTCAGCACAGTTATAAATACACACAAATGCAGACACACAGTCACAGTGCTGCACTCCCCTTCTGGTTCCATGTGCTTCCTTCTCACATTTATTATGTCTCTGTTGAAGACAATAAAGAGGGGTCATCTTGCACCCTATTCTCCCATTGCATCTTTAACGTTAAGTGCATAAATATTTCAGCCTGAAACAGCAAAGTAGTCTTACTCTGTTTAAGTTTAAGTTCATTAATTAATCTTTCACACATAAATTACTTTGTGCAAAAGTGAAAAATTATGTCTTGTTAATATCTTGTTTTAGAGGCTGTAAACGCTCTGTTATATTTAGGATTTATTCATTTTTAGAAATTCTGTACTATTTTAAGATCAGTCAATCAATCAAACTCTATTTGTATAGCACTTTTCAAACAAAATTTTGTAGCACAGAGTGCTTCACATAAGACAAAAAATAAAATAAGTAAATAAAAAGTAGAAAATTGAATACATTAAAAATAAAAGACCCCACCCACCCTTGCGATCCACATTTAGCACACATACTCACTTACGCATACACACAAAGACATAAAGAGGAGATTCTTCAAGAAAACAGAATTAGAGGACTGAGGAAACATTTTCTTGAATTAAAAATGAGGAAAAAACTACACTAAGACTAAAATGAAAAGAAAACATATGAGATAGAAATAATATAAGGAAAAATAAATAAATAAAATTAAATTTAAAATAATAATATATTAAAATGGGACAGCCAAACACCAATTTCATAAGAAAATTTGCTAAAGTAAGATAACGAAAGGAAAATAAATTAATAGTGAAAAAATTCCAAATAATAAATCTGAACTGAAATGGACAAATAAAACAGAGTAAGAAGATTAAAATAAATAGATAAGAAGAAATACCAATAATAAGCATAATCAGCTAAAAGCCAGACTAAAAAGGTAGGTCTTGACGTTGCTTTAAAAAACATGGACAGTAGTTTTTGTCACTCTTTGTGCTGTAAAGAAAGTGCTCCCACAAATCAAGCGAGATAATGAGTGAAATTTTAAAATTGTCACATGACTCCTTTAAATTTCCTCCTCGCCCACCTTCCTTCCGCTGTCAGGAGGCCATAGGGTGCTGAGTGTCAGAGACAGAGTGTGGGTGCCTTTGACCCAGAGTGATAGTTACTTTCATAATGACTGGGCCCTGTATGGTGAGTGGGAGGGCTGCAGTGACCATGAAGCAGCACAGTAAGGGTCAGCCTATAATTAGCGCCTTTCGTTGGGTCAAAGTGGAGGAGGCGGAAGTGTGGGTGCAGTCCAATCAGCTTTACATCAGGGAGGAGGTGGCAGTGGAGGTGGACTGAATATATAGGAAGGTTAAGTTACAAACGGTGGTCGCATTCATCATACAGACATATGTACGATTTCCAGCAGGCTCCTACCCACAAAAGCAAACATACGCCTTTGTTTAGAGACTTGACGTAAAGGGGAGGCATAAGGACAACTCTGATACTTGTTTCAATTATCACTGAAGGTACTTGCTTGATCTGCTGCATTTCTCTCTTGAAGTAAAGCTCACTGAAAATTAAAGAGTCCACATTAAAACACTTCATGATGCTGGATGGTCTCTGAGACAAATAGGGAAAGACAAAGTGTTCTTACAGTGTGGTCAAGTATGCTTTGGAGTCAACGGCCAAGACTGGTACTCACAAAATCCACCGAGGAAGAGGAAAGAAACGAAAGATAACAGAAGCAGATGTCAGACACCTCAAGATTTTAAGTACTAGTGTTCTCAGTCGGTGTGTGGGAACTCTGATTAAACACCAAGTTAAACCATGGCCAATGATTACAGAGCTGTAGCAAGACTTGGCAATGATTTTGGTAATTACCACTGCTGTTCATTCAGGGCAGCTGTGATATGAACCTTGAATTGGGTAGTGGTCTAATAAATCTGTATTGTGTATGTATTGTATTGGCCGAGAACATTTAGTATCAGCCATCATTAAACTGTGTAATCAAACCAAACTGACACGTATAGATGGAGTGATGGATAAATGTTTCATTTGAGAGTAAGAGCAGGTTCAGTTAACACCCTACATCAATACATAAGTGAAATGTAAGCTTTTTCTGTTTGTACTTATCCTGAGCCATAATCATGGTTGCATAACTTCAGTAAACCGTAACACTGGCCAACCACTGAGAGTCAAATCTAATTTGTGCTGTTGTAAAAATTATTCATGGTTGAGGATCATAATCACCACATAATCGTTTTTCCATCATGTAATCTGCAAGTTACGCTCTGACGGTTTTGGTGCTGGAAAAAAGAGAGAGTGTAAAACTTTATCTCTCCTCTTCAACACTATCAGTCCTTGGCTTTCAACGTCTCTGTATCTGTTACAAATAATCCTCTCTTTCACTCCATCAGCTCACACCCTCCCTGGTCAGTGTGGTGACTGATGTTATCTGTGCTTTAGCAGCCAAAGTGCTGGAGAAGTTACAGCCTGCACAAAAGGTTTGCTCGGCTCTGTGCCCTGCAACCAGAACAGAGCTGTGAGCGTGATTACAACACCCTGACTCAGTGTGATTGTTTGGGGTAGTGCAGACTGAATGTAGTAAGAAACACAAAGATACAGAGAGTGTAACGGGGGATGATTGCAGGAGCTGTCTTCTTCATGTGTCTACTCGGAGTGATTGGATATCAGCCAGGTGCCTCGAAGGTTAGGATTACTGGAGAGCTGCATGACACCTGGATATGTATACATCCATAGGCCACTTCATTAGGTATACCTGTTCAATGGCTCATCAAATTACTGAGCTAATCAGTCATTTAAAAGCAGCAACCCAATGCATTTAGGCATGTAGATATATGGTCAAGGCAACCTGCTGAGGTTCAAACTGAGCTTTCAAATGTGAGGGAAAGGTGATTCCAGAGACTCTGAACATCTGGGATATTCATTTACATTTGCTTGATGTTTCAATGCCAGTATGGACATAAAGCTTTGAGGAATGTTTCAAGCAACTTGTTGAATCTATGCCACCAAGAATTAAGGCAGTTCTGAAGGCAAATGCAGGTCCAACCTGGTATTAGCAAGTTGTATCTAATATTGTGGCCATTGAAAGTGCATTTTCAATAAAATAAAGACCTTACCATGTCCCTTTGGTCCTTTAGCCTCATCCAGCAGTGCTCCTTTCACAATGTCTATGACTTTTCAATGGTTTAATAGAGTGAATTAACAAAGCATGCCACCAAATGTTTTTTTTTTTTTATTAAGACACGCATCTTTAAATCATATTAGCAGCTGAAATAAATGCAATATGTGTGACGGCATGGAAGGGGTAAATCAGAGAACACAGAAAGACCATCTTGATTCCAACTATTCAACAAATAAGATTATTTTTCCCACGATGGCACGAACTAGTAACAATAATGTTTTTTTGTGTGTGGTTATGAAGAAAATCAAAACCTCATCTCGGTTGTTGAGAGAAGAGGGCTGAAATTAATTTTGCTATGAGTCAGCATTTAAATGTCCTCCAGGTTCTTGTTTGGTTTGTGAGTTTTAGAAACAAAAAAGTTAAAACTCATCATAAGAAATCAAATTAATCTGTTGTGATTGCTCTGGAGCTTGTGAAGAACATAGAGGATGGAGGAAAATCTGTACATCAAGTAACATTATTGTATAGAATAGAAAATGTCCTGACTCAGCGCTGACACAGAGTTTCTCACAGTGTACCAGCTACTGACTGACACAGAAGTTATCTCCTTAATCCTCCCACTCACACACCTGCAGACTGGCTCCCACTGAAACACACACACTAACGCTCATAAGCATATCCAGACCCTCACCCTTCATTAGCAGACTAACCCCTGTGTGGATGGGGGGGAGACAGAAACATGTCTGGACGTCTGGATGCTGCGTGATTCACTCATGAAGCTCCTGGAGGGAAAGAAAATCCAGGCTGACTGTCCTCTGACTTCAACAGCAGTTTATTTTTAGAGTCTTTGTTTGAGTCCAGATGCGTGTCACAGCTGCAGATGAGGGAATTACTGTGGTAACAACTATGCGGGAGACAAATTACACCATTTTTTTATTGTTTACAAGGATTACTGTATCAGATCAGACAACCATAGAGCCATAAACGCATGCTGTGACTTGGCCAAGGCCGTCCATTATGGGGAGAGAGTTGTCTTAAAACTATGCACACATATATATCCACGATTTTCATGTGTTTTGCAGATCCACAAATATAACCACGATATTCACATGTATTTTTCAGATTCACAATTATATCCGTGATTTTCACATATTTTTAAATTTTGTGAGTGCATTTATTGTGACTTATCATTTGTAAATCTTCAATTCTGCTTGTGTATTGTTGAAAGTGCATTTGTTGATCAACCGGCACGTGCATTTATTTTTGAGACAAACGTAATTTTGAAGAGATTCACACACACACAGGTTGAGAGTATTCATGTGTGGAGAGCCCCACCCCCTCCATCCGCGAGGCAGCTGTGTTGCTCTGTCTGTATAACAGTGGCTGACAAAACGGCCTTCTTCGGCTCGGTGCAGTTTAATAAGAAGAAACACCCTCAAGAGCAGAAACAAGTTAGACACAAAAGCAGCTAAACCTGGTCCGCCAGTAGTAATTTTTGGCCCTCGCCATGATCTGGAATATGCCTTTTATATATGTATACTATTTATTCATTTTTCTTAACAAAACTTTGACGATTATTAACAGATGAACGTAAATGCCTCAGGCGCAGCATCGCTGTGGACAGCTGACCCCTCCTCCTGCTGCTTGGGTAAAGCTAGATTATTGCTGTTAATAGATAGGTAATGACTATAATAACTGCAATAACAGTACTGTTGTAAACTGTATCTAAAAAACACGTGAAAATCGTGGATATACACTGCCTGGCCAAAAAAAAGTCGCCACCAATAAAAAAAGGTCACACACTCTAATACAGGGGTATTCAATTAAAAGTCACCGAGGTCCAGTTAATAAAATTCCCACCAATAAAAGGTCTGAACCGAAGTCCAGTTTGTGTCTTATAGCCTTCCCCTATGTCCACATTTTCATGGTTTCAGCAATATTTAATGTAAATTTTTAATGCAGGATATGTTTTATTGAGTGCACAGCTAACTCCTTTACCATAAATAAAAATAGTCCTAGGCAAATTAATTTAAGGCCTTTATTTCAGCTTAAAAAAGAAAAACCTAAAATAAAATAAATAAAGTGCAAACAGAGCCAAATAACCATTTTTTTCTCTTAAATGAAAGAGGTCCCAGCCAAGAATTGAAGGCCTACACATCAAGTAAAAAAATCAACATCTTCGCTCATTCACTCTTTCACAATTTCAGCCCCGATGAATCCTGGCATTGTCATCTTGGAATATGTCCGTGCCATTAGGGAAGAAAAAATCCATTGATGGAATAACCTGGTTATTCAGTATATTCAGGTAGTCAGCTGACCTCATTCTTTGAGCACATAATGTTTCTGAACCTAGACCTGACCAACTGCAGCAACCCCAGATCATAGCACTGCTCCCACAGGCTTGTACAGTAGACACTAGGCATGATGGGTACATCACTTCACCTGCCTCTCTTCTTACCCTGATGCACCCATCACTCTGGAACAGGGTAAATCTGGACTCATCAGACCACATGACCTTCTTCCAGTCCTCCAGAGATAAAGGGTAAAGCTTTCTGAAAATAAATTAAATAACTTTAAAAAAATCATCAGATAAAAAAGTGCAAGTTAGCATCTCAGTGCAAATTCACCATCAAGTGAAAAGTGCAATTCAGCATCTCTGTACAAACTCTGCGTAACTTGACCTCAGACTCTCTTCTGTCCATCTTGAGCAATCTGCTCATTAATGAGCTTCACTGACAGAGGGATGAATGAGTATTTATATCTGTTATGCTTACATAGAGGAACTCTGTACCTCCTTCCTGAGTTAAGTAAAACAAATTCAGGGTGCAGTACATGAGACGCAACAGATAGAACATTATTTGCCAGTCTGAGGGTTGTCTGTTCAAACAGGTCTTGGGGAGTTACAGGTGCTGCCATACCAATGATTTTTCCTGCTGTTTTAATCAGATTTAGAAAACACGAACATTAATGTCCTCCACACTGCTAGTGTTAGTTACAGTCTTTTTGCCCAAAATATCTTTTAGTTTTAGTTGATGAAATTTCACAATATTTTAGTTGACGAAATCTACTGTAAATTTAGTCGACTAAAATATAAAGTGTAAAGTGTAAGGCATTTTTTATGTTTCCTTGAATTTCTGAAGTCATGTTTTACACTTGGATAAAGGCAGCAACTACATTGTCTGTCTTAAGTCTATGGTGTGTTGACATCCATGACAGTCATTGTTCTCATTGGTCAGAGTCTCTAACATGACAGAAAATTTTGCAGGACAGAAATTAAACATGCTAAACCTCCTGTTGGAAAGTTGATTTTTATCATTACTGACTTGTGCATCGTACAGAAGATGAAACCACTGAAGGGTCTTGAAACACTACAACTGTCAGGTCAGGCTATAACTGTGAAATCCTGTAGTCCAACCTCTGCATTATGATCTGCAAATGCTAAGAAAGAACACCATAATTTTTGCTTGAAACATTTTCAATCTATAAAGCACAGGAATCAAAGCCTTGGTAAGTTTCTATGTACTTTGTGTGGCTGCTTGTTTAAGACCAGTAGTTCACAACCTTTTGGCCTGTGACCCTCTGAAACGATCAAAGTCTTGTTGTGACCCCTGATCACAGACTGCAGCCTTGGTCAGTGTAGACACTGGTTCTTCTGAGAGTGTGCTGTGATTTTATCTCCTAAGGTCTGCTATTTTGAAGGATTTGCTGTGGCCTAACCCTCAGACCTCATTGCTTTTAAGTTTAGAGCCAGATAACGTGGCCGGATTCAGTACTTTATGACATAAAAATACATATTGGATAAAATAGAGCTTTTTAAAGGACAGTTTGTTCCATATCTCCTTTTTTTCAACAATCCCTGGGGCAGGAACCTCAGTTAACTTGCAGTTAAATAATATATCCATTTTAATTAAAGGAGCTTAGTAAATCAATGGGAATGTGCTACTGCGGTTAATGGTTCACAGAGTTCAAGGCTTGGTTCTAACCATGATTTTAAGGTCATGGTTCAGTTGGTTGAACTGTGAAAAGAAGGGCATTTAATGCTTTGCAAAAAATCCAGGTAGGTCTGACAAAATGCGGTCAAAACTACGAATTTTAATTGTCTGCTTTTATCAATTAACAAAGTGCAAAGTTAGAGATAAGAAGAAAAATCAAATCGAATATTTGGTGTGACTACCCTTTGCCCACAAACCAGCAGCAATTGTAGGTGCACTTTCCCAAATTGATTATGTAGGATTATAGTAAGGTGTATGAATTACTGTTTTTACCAAATAGGTGCCAATGATCATCATTTTCATGTTGGTTGAACACAGTCATTAACTGAAACACAAACAGTTGTGTAGGAGGCTTAAAGTGGGATAGGAACGGGCAAACTCTGTTACCAGTGTGATGTTGTGGGAGATAGTTTCATGTCACATGTCATTCATTATGGCAAGACTGAGCACAGCAACAAAAGACAACATAGTTATACAACATCTGCAAGGTCTCTCCAAGGTTAAGATTACAGAGCAGACTGATGAGCCATTCAAGCTCTTTTGAAGATGCAAAAAGATAATGGTGACACTGAGGACAATACATGCAGTGGTTGGCCAATGAAACTTAGTTAAGCAGAAATAAGAAACACCATGCTTAGTTCCCTTTGAAAACAGAAGATGTCCAGCAGTGCCATCAGCTAGGAGCTAGAGTTTAGATTGAGCCCATAAAATCCAGCCTTACCCTAACTATATGGGTCCGAACCCAAGTCAACCCCATTATTTTCCAACATTTTGGATTCAATATTTAAAGATATATGCATGAATTAAGTGCAATTTCCAAGCTGTTTAAAGGCAGAGATCTATTCGGATGAGACCTGAATGAGCAAACATGAAGTTCTCCACACCTCCGACTTTCTTCCGCACTTGGACAGCTTAAATTTTCTATGTAAGATTTATGTAATTTAATTCTCAAGCTCCATTTTCCTGGAAATCTGTGCACTGTGTGATGGACTGGTGCAAAGGTGATGCATCAAGTTGAGAGGAGTCAAAGGAAAACACGCCAAGTGAAAGTTTACAATGAGTGTACTGTTACTGTTTTGGTTTAATGGAGTTGTTTGCTATATTTCATGATTATCACCACAGCTTATACCATCTAAGTCTCAAAAAAAAAAAAGAAAACAGGCCAGGCCTGACCTGAGTGATGGGGTGGGATCCCCAGCCCAACATGGCTCCAGACCAATAGCTGGTATGGACAAGGCTTGGGCTCGGGTAGACAATCTAACCTCTTCTAGAACCAGGCAGAAACCTAAGTACACCCATTTACTTACCAGGGAAGTCTGTCCAAAGAGCCATACCTCCAGCAAGGAAAAAGGTCAAGTAAATCAACTATGCAGGAAAACATTGGAGCTGGGGTGCAGAAAAATCAATCAATCTTTATTTATATAGCACCAATTCATAACAAGTGTTATCTCAAGACACTTAACAATAGAGCAGGCTAAATACAAAGTCTTCAATTTATGGATACACATATATGTATGTATGTATATATGTGGATGTGTATATACATATATATATATATATATATATATACATATATACAGGTACATACATCCAAAACCCAACATGAATCCATCATGGCAGCAAGAAAAAACCTCTGTTTAGCAGTAGGAAATCTTGAATGTGGATCCCAGTCTCAAGATGAACAGCCATCCACACTATGCTGTGTTAGGTGTGTGGGTGAAGGAAGGGAGGTGGGCAGAGACAAGTGGCTAAAGTAAGAACTAAAGCTAGTGACTGATCCATGGGTCAATCATAGACCTGTCTTTGTCATTTTGTCTCTGCTGAATATAAATTTATTAGAGGTTAGGTCCTTGAGATGTAGCATCTCATTTTCATGAGGGTCCTCATGTCTGTATGATTGTAGTGATAGTTTTTATAGAAGTGTAATTAATAATAATTTAGAAAAGAGTAATAATGTTTAATGCTATTTGATATATATGCCTTCAATTATACAATTGTACACTTACAGTCTATCTCTATTAATTAATACTCACTTTAATTCCCTTCTTTAATATTTGTCCTTTTACCTTTTCCTTTGTTTTTGGAATTTGGTACACTTCTGTGTAACTATTTTTGTTTGTTAGTTATGTTTGGGTGGGTTTTTTTTTTATATGAATGTAGTGGGTGGGATAATTTGGAGCACATTAACGCTACTATACTGTACAACAATGTTGGTAATCCATGTTTGATTCTGTGACAAAAATAATAAAAAAATGTTGGACAAGAAAAGAGTAATAATCTAATATTTATTTTAACATCTATAAGGATTATAAGGTAGAGATGACTGACGGAAAAATGGCATCAGGTTCTCTGGACTAATGAGTCTGATGTTTGGTTGTAGCTGAGAGAAGTTTGAAGCACTTATAACACCTGCCTATAAAATAAAACAGAGTATATGTCTAGGTTTTTAGGGAAGTACAGCATAGCCAGTCATTAACCACAAAATTGCTCAGGATTATTTGAGGATATTTAAATAAATCAATCAAAACAATAATTAAAATGTGATAATTTTTCATAAACCAAAGATTACAGAAGGAGGAAGCTGTGGTTTTGTGGACTCTGGAGCTTGCAGGAGCCACTGGTTTACTGAAGGCCTCTCATTAGCCTGATCCTAATCACTTGACTGTGTGTTTTTTCTGAGCTGAGTGGATGTATATGTATATATGAATCTGCAGACTATAGACCAGTGGCTGTCTGGTGGCTCAATGTCTGCCCACCCGCGGTTGTCTGAGTGCTACAATTCAGGGGTCTCCTGTCTGCTTTGGGGGGTTATTACCGTGGAAGTGGGGTTGGGCTGGAGCTGGGGGTGTGATGCCAGATAATTGAGCTCCTTGTTGGGGTGGTCACGTTTAACTGAGTGGGGTTTAAATTGCAGACCCTGCTTTATTTAAAAAAAGAGACTGTGATTGTAATTATTTAATAGTCCACTAATTTAGCAGAGTTACAGTCCTCAGCGGTGCAGTAACCTCTGATCCACAGCTGCTCTGGAGCACAGCGACTCATTTGTTTTCACTGTCGTCTGGGGTCATGACATTATTAATGATGCTTGCAGGCCTTTGAGAGACATGGGCAGTGTTATAAATTTGCTGTGCTGAAAAGAAAAAAGGTTCCTCTGTATATAGAACCAGAGCTCCTGAAAAAAATCATTCATTGCTTAATAGGGTCACCATTTCAGTTAAGATTGTTGTCAGATATAAATACTAAACAAGCACAAGAGGCTCGTGTGTCCCTAAATACCTCTTATAAATAAATGATTGTATTATCTTCACTGAGACTAAGTGCTGCTGTAATTTTCATTGCCAGCAGTGCTGAGCAAAAAATAGTGATATTGTGTAACTTGTGCTAGCCTTACACCTAACAACCTTTGCAATTTTAGAATTCCAGGCAAATGTCCAAAGTCATATTAAAATCTTGGGGGTCTTTCTGGAGTCTGGGTGCTCCCATGATCACAGTTATTAGGTGTAAGATGGGCTTACGACACTATTTCTGCAGTTTTAAGGCAGAAGTAATGCTTTAAAAAAGACTGTAAAGTACAGAGCAATCACCTACTGGAACAAACTCCCACAACACTTAGTCTCAATTACCAGCAAAGTTGTTTTTAAAAATAAACTAAGAAAGGGTTTATTTCAGAATTAGATTATTTTAGATCATGTCTAACTATGTCTATTTATTGTACTCTTATGAGTTATGCCTGCTCTGTTTGCTTTAATTGCTAGTTGTTGTCTGTTACCGGTCAATTTTTATCTACATTGTTATTTCTGTTTTCTCTTTTTTAACTGAAATTTAATATGACCCCAGGAAGAACAGTCCCTGCTGAGGATCTGAAATAAAGAAATAAAGAAAGAAATAAAGCAACAGGTTGTAAACATTGCATTGAGATGGAAGAGCACACAGCTCTGCAGGACTGTGGAATATGAGGACAAGTTGATGTATTTGTTTTAACGATGAGCAAGAATCCCTCTTTCACATGCCCTCCTATTCGAACAGTGAAAGTGAGAAGAAAAACAAATTACAAAATCTACAAAAGGACCCTGTCTATCCATTGGATACTTCATCAAAACTTTGAGACATTCTTAAGACTTTAGTCTGACACCCTATCACACTTAAAGACTGAGATTTTCAAAAGCTGTGAATCTAAGGGATGCTTTGTAAAATTGAGCCACAGTTTTACTGCTTCTGTCCCCTGAGTGCCATGATTAGTTCTTTGTTGTAGTTTGTGTTGACTACCTCTGATAAGAGTTTGACCACCTTGGTTTTCAAGGCATCCAGAACTTAGTGGAAGGCCTTGATGAGGGAATTGTTAGGCAAAAAAAAACCAACTGATCCTGATTCCTCTGGTGATTTGGTATCATACGTTCAACTGGAATTGTTTTTTAATCCCCATCACTCGTGGTAATAGATCAGTTTAGGGTTGTTCGGCTCAATGTTTTCAACAGTTCCATTTTTTCTGTCTATGGTCCGTCTCTGCTCTGCTCAGGGCTTGTCACCCAGAGCTCATTGGCTTAAACTGCTAACAAAGCAATGGTAGAGCATCGCACTGGTAAGTCTACTAGAGGGCCTGGGGGAATCAGTCTTTTAGGCGGCAACTGGTGCTGTTCACATGAGGAGAGGAAGAGAAGTCCCAATGATGTAGACTTTATGGTCTTACTAATACTTAATTGTGAGGAGGAGACGTGGAAAGCACTCTAAAGGCAAAACTTCTAATAGCATGACGTATTCTCTTTGAGAAGAACGAGAGTTTCCTTAACTGTCGTTTTATTCATAATAGTATCTAATCAAGCTCATCAGATATGTCACAGATTTAAACCTAAACTTAAATTTGCAAAGAACGTCAGCTCACAACAATTAACTTAATCAAAAGTTGCAGCTGAGCCAACCTTGAGCAGGTTAGAACAGCAGATCACAAGGTCACAAGAAATCTTGAACTATATGAGGTACTTGCAAGAATCACAAGATAACAGAAAAAGAACATGTAATAATCAGGTTGTATTTCCTGCTTGATGTTGATTTACTGCATGGATATTATTTCTACAAAGTGTTGTATTTTGAAAGTACCTGAAACTCTGAGTGTTGTTTTCCTGTTATTGGTGAAACTGCATACCAGAGATTGATAGGGTTGAAGCAGCTCTTGCTGCAAACAGACTTGCCACGTACTTCCAGCGAACCAGTGCAGAGCTGCACTGTTGGCAGGCACTGGATGTTGAAACCAACTGACTAACAAGAATGGGGATGATTTTCTGCAGAGTGAATGGCATTAAGAGAGGCTAAGCAGGCGGATCATGTGGAAATTAGGGGTAACACCAGTCAGACTTTAAGTTGGTGGAATACATTTGAAAAGGAAACAATCTAAGGAGGACATGCAAGGAAATGTTTGCGTGTCACAGACATCTTAGCACAGCATTTAACCGTGCATTTATGCAGTTATGTATTTTCATGAAGACAAAGTTGGCATATCAAAGTTCAGTGTTTCAGAAAATTTCCTGGAGTGGATGGGATTATTTTTTAATATGGAGGAAAACCCCACCCACATGTGGGCATAGATTTTGTACGTGACTAATTTACAACCCTGGAATGAAGGCCCAGTTAATAGACAAAGTAACAGACATTACTAAGATAAAGTGCTTGGTGTTTTCAAGTCATGGACCAAGCATTTAAATCCATCTCCCAGGGCCCAAGTCATATACTTACACGACTAACTTGTGAAGTGTGTTCAGAGACAATTTTCTGGTTTGCTTGACATGGGCTTCAATTACTTAGGCCAATATTTCAACCCTGGATGGCAATCAGTCTTATTACTGGTCATTTAGCTCACGCCAGATCTCTCAGCCTATCAAAATAAAGCACTGACTCCCCCGGGGATGTCTCCTGTGGTTGCTGCTTGGTTATTTAAAGGTCTTAATAGCACCGTTAAGTTCAGGTAGAGAAAAAAACAGTCTGTTGACACGGTTATTCTCAGTCACCAGGTGTTTATCAAGAGCAAATACCAGCTTGTGTTTACTCATAGCCCGATGTCTACTATACGGTTTTGTGTATTTACATTGTGATTTCGTGTCCCTGTGTCTATTCAGCCTGCTTGTAGGGCACTCACTTCTCTGGGATTTAAACATAGTGCTGGCCCTGGAGTGATGGTGTGTTTATGTGTGACAGGCACTTCTAAAAGTGGGGGGGAAGCTAGCCTGGCAGATCGAGCCATCTCGGAGCCAAACCTCCAGCTCAGTGTGTGGTTAGCCTGAACGACTATACTTAGCGTGGCGTACCCTGTGTGCTGCCGCGAGTGTGCAGTTGGGGGGTCTGCTAGAGAGAGACAAGAGGGTGTCTGTGTCCACACCTACCCATTAATTCTCATGGGGTGGGGGCTGCGGCTAACGGTTAAAGCTAACCACAGCTAAATTGAGCTGTTTGTAAATCCAGGCCTATTAGTGGAAGATATGTGTGTTAAACCGTCGGCATAGCTCAAACTCGTCTCTAGGGTTCGGTCTATGTGTGTTTGAGTGTTCGAGGAGGGGTCTGGGATTGGAATGTACCATGTTTGTATATGGGTCCATATTTACAATCCACTGGGGAAAAGCAGAGCGAATGCAGGATGAAGGGACGGTGAAAGAGAACTTTAAGAGAAACAAACAGCAGCAGAAGATGAATGAGGGATGAAAAATGTCTACCTCTCTGAAAGCTTCACATTCTGTCATCAAACGTATATGTGTGTTTTGGTGCAGCATCAAAGGCGTTTACAAACCTCCATCTACTTTACTTTGAGGATTTCTGCCCTTTGATCAGAGTGCTGTACATGTTATTTGAAAGAAAGCAGACATTCAGGATTAAATCAAATCAAACGCTGAGGGCCAAATGGCTTCAAAAAGAATCACAGACATCAGAAAATGGAGGGATTGCTCAAAGTCTCAAAAGAGAGCCGGCAGCTTGTCTTTGAGGGACTCAAAAAGAAGAGGGTTTATGGTAGATGACAGCCGTGCTGGAGGTACAACCTATAGCCTATGAAAATTTTGCCAAAATCAGTAAAAAGGCACATAAATCTAAAGTTCAAAATCTGACAAGCACCCAAAATCTTCTTAGAGATGAATATTGATTTTCATTTGAAAACTGATTTGAAATAACCCAACACACCGGACAAGCTGTTCAGTGTTCACTATAAAGAATATATTTCTAGTCCATATGAGCAAATGACCATAAAAAGTGCTTGAAAAGAGCAGAACCATTTAAAAGCATATCTGGGAGGTGATGCAAACCCTGTATGGCAAGCCCTTTTAACACGTAATGGCCAAATTTTACTATATAATATGCAAAGTCAATCTTACTAGTCGCGATTGCATTTTGAATATCTGGAATTGTCATTCAAGATATCTATAACATCATTTTCACAAGTTGAAACTATAGATAGAGATATCTGTAATTCAGTTTTGCCTAGTCAAAACTGAATTACAGATATCTGCTATGACGTCACAGAGAACGTCATTGAATGCGTCACACATTTTTAATGACAATTGCAGATATCTTTAATTCAGTTTTGACTAGGCAGAATGGAAGTTGAAGATATCTCAAATGTCATGATGATGCATCCCCTCCCAAAATCAAAGAACAAGAAGAAGCAGGTTTATTTTTAGCAGCAGTCATGGCGTTAGCTGTACCTGACAAAATAACAAGAAAATGCCACGAAATGTGAACTAACTTACTATGTGGAACTATTTTTAAGTGTTTAGTGTCAGATTTCTTGGATAAAAATGGTGATTTATCCATAACTTTATTATCAAATTTCTGGAAGGTTATGATAAATCATCATCATTTGATTGATCATTTGACCATCATTTTGCTTGGCTTTACTACTTTTGAAATTTTTAGCATTGATACATAATAAAAACATAATTAATATACATTTTATTCCATTCACTTTCAACCTTAAGTTCTATATGAAATAATATAATTAATTTCGTAATGTAGCGGCAGTGGGTGAACAGTGAAAATGTTGAAAATGAACAGCAGCTTTAAAAAGACATGAAACTCCAATAACAGATTAAAATTTAGATCTGTAAAATTACATGTATTAACTTTCTATTGTTTCATGATTATTGCAATATAATAAAGCCTCTTTTTCCCCAATAGATGCCAATATCAAGCAAAGAAAAAGTGGCTCAACACAGAGCATGAGTCCATGCAGATCCTGCTGCTTGTTTCCTAAAATATATTTTTATATTAATTAATAGAAAACACTCAATTCATGTTGTTGGTGTTTTTTCTTCATTGAAAATAATAAAAAGCACAAGTTCAATTGACCTCTTTCTCTTTTGCAATGTACTAACATTTTAATCAGTTTATACGGAATTTGTCAAATGTTATCTAGAAAATGCCAAAGGTTTTCAGTATTTGTCCTGCTCTATATTGCAAAAACACATATGATTGTATTCTCAAATAATCAGAATAAAATGTTTTTTAAGTGATATATTAAAATTAAGTAACTGTTTTTATAAGTACACTTTCATACACTCTAGGTGGAAATAATATTTAATATTTCTCCTTTTTACGCCACTTAACATTTTCAGGGGCAATCTGCCTTTCATTTTGTAAAAAATCACTCAGAAGCTGTTAGAAATTACATGAAACCAACAGAAAATACAAAATATCCATTTTTCCAAACCTGATGCAAGCTTTTAAAATGATTTATTAAAACATTTTGGAATTTCTCATAATGCAAACTCTTGTTTGTCACTGACACTGCAAAAATCCACCTCCGTCTACGGCTCCAGAGAGGTGGGAAAAACAACGTCAATTCAATGTCATTTCGCCTAATCAAAACTGTCACTGAAGATATCTGTAATTACATTTCAACTAGACAGAGTTGTAATTACAGATATCTCCAGTTTTAGATATCTCTGATCGAAATTCATTTAAAGACATCCATATCTTGATTATAGACATCTACAATCAAATTATGACTTTCTGTAATTTCAGTTTGAGATATTTACAATAACATTTTGACTAGACATTTTTTCAGCTTAAGATATCTACAATGGCATTCTGACTAGTTAAAACTTCATTAAAGATATCTAAACTGTAATCTGTAACTGAGAGGGATTGAAGATATCTCTAACTGGAATTGTGACTAGTCAGAATTAAATTGTAGATATCTGAAACTGGAATTACTACTAGTCGTTATTAAGTTGAAGATATCTTTAATTCATTTTGTAGATATCTGCAACTGAATTGGAGATATCTGTGATGAGAAACCCCAGACACATGAACGGCAAAAGTGACGTCATTTGTCCTAGGAAGAATGTCTTTGTGGATATCTAACATGACAATTGTGGATAGGAAGAAAGATGTTGTGGATGTCTGAAAAGCTATTTTTGACTCGGAAGAACTTAATTAGAGATATCAGCAATGGATATCTAGTTTAGCCATTAAATGTTAAAAGGGCTTGCCATAAACCCTGGGCCACTTCGCAGAACATACTCTCACCAAACATGTTGGAAGTGGAGCAAAAATACCCTTTCTTAGAGAAATGCTTTCATTGTTGTTTGTTTTTTATTTAAAGGAACACTCCGACATTTTTGTTCATTTCATGTCTTATCTCCCCCGAGTCCATGACAAGCAGGTAGACACCATTCTTTTGACTGTGTGTCCAATAACAAGAAGGAGATCGACAAAGCTCACCCACCGCTAGTTAGCCTAGCTCAAATGCTGGGAGTATATGGGTAATAAAGTTTAAGTAAAAATATACAGTTTTTAAATGTAATGCTAATGTTGAATTTGTTTCCCTTTGTATCAATGTAAATATGACCAATTTGCAAAATATTATTACTATTGTGAAATAAAACAATGGTCATTTATTTCTACTTCTACAGTTGTAACTTGTGCTTTTTTATGAAGACCCTCATGGACACCCTGTTGGCTACCCCTGCTTCAGACAGATAGCTATAATGTGCTAGCTTGTATCAGCTCCTGCCTCCTAACCATGCACGACTCTTTTCCTCATTTAATCCAGAATGGACAACATTTTGAAAAGCTTCACTCCTTACAGAGCATGCCCTTATAAAGGTGAACTATTTAGACCCAGCCTGATAAAATGTACAGTGCTTAACAGATTTATTAGACCACCACCTAATGCAGAGTTCATGCCACAACTGCCCTAAATTAACTAAAATATTTATGTTGTCTCATTTTATGACATGGTCTTTTGAATTTGTTAAGTACTGTATATATTTATGCTGTAAAAATAGACATTTTTTTAACACAGTGTGTTTGTGACTTTCAGTACCTCTTCATCTGCCTCAGGTGGACCCTTGAACAACTGCATTTTTTTTTTCAAAATTGGCTTAGTTTATCAGCTCTAGAAATTGCTGAAGGGGATCGACAACGTGTACTTATTTAAACTGAATACTGTAACAGTGAACATGTGAGTGCATACAACAGTTATTAGGTGTCTCTTAGACTTTTATTCTAATTGAAATCATAATAAGATTGTTTTAAATGACCATAAATCTCAGCCCTATTTTCACCATAAGGATTTTACCCCAACATTCAACTTTGTGCCCTTTTCTGAACAACATTAGGTAATTTACAATGAGTTCCAATCCAACAGTGTTTGCCTTTAGCAGTAAATGCAAATAAAAACGAGCTTTATTGGCACTAATGTCAGAGTTAAATCATTGCCATAAATCATTTACAACATGTGACTGGATTCCCACACTTTACCAAAGAAAACTGAGGTTGTATAACTGCATGAATCACTTTCAAGGACATAATATCATCACACAATCATTAAAAATCTACACGATGATCACAGGTAAAAACAAATAACATTACTGGGTTGCTGAAGCGTAAAGAAATAGAGAACTATGAGGAAAACTGAGAATTTAGGAGGTCAATGATTGGTGAAGTGCTAAACAATTACAGTTGAAGTAAAGTTTAGGTCCTGTGCAATGACTTTGGCCCCATACATTCAGCCATAGGTTTGGCATTAAGGTTCATTTAAGGGCTTCAGCTATCAACAAGTCTGCATGTCCTAGTGTGTGTTTCCCTGTGAGTAAACAGAGGATAAGGACAATAGCTGCAGCCTGAATGCCTGCACTGAGGTACAAACTGTTCTGGGTCAGGAGAGCTGGCACTACATCAAGTCCTTGGACTGGAGTAACCTCGGTCTCACTCCACTGTATCTCTCTCTCTCTGGCTTACATTAACTCAGCCAGAGTTTAACCCCCACGGAGTTTCACAGGAACATACTGTAATGCATGTTCAACCTTGACTAAGGGTTATACTGTAGATGTTTGTCTGTCACATTCCTCCAGATGACATAATAATACAGCTAAGGAACAGAACATCCACATATAAATAACTCTGTAAGTGTGAAGAAGCTTTACTGACCACAGTGAGGTAACAAGGGTCTAAAATACATTTATATGAGTATTTTTGACAGACATCTTATTGAAATATCACACATCAGGGCCTTCTCTTAGCTGATCAATTAAATTACGAATTACAATCAAAGCAGTAGCCTCTGAAATAAAAATGCAGTTCCTCAAGTGTCCATTTGGGGCTGACTGCAACAGCTCTAGGAGTCCCATTAACACCCATTATAAAATGTTCATGTTTACAGCAGAAATAAACATTAACGATGTGTAACTAAACAGCTCATTATTTTATTGGCACAATGCTCAAGGAGTGAATCTATTCAGAACCAATCATTTCTGCCATAGAGAATTATAATTGTTTTATCTATATTATTGTTTGAGTTATACTGGCATCCACTTCATAAAGAAGAACTGTGGGGCTGACCACTCCTTCTCACAAAGAGCCTATAATTTATCAATCAAACTTTATTTGTATAGCACTTTTCATACAAAGTCTTGTAGTATAAAATGCTTTACATAAGCAGAAAATTAATAACTAAAAGTAGAAAATTGAATACAAAGAAAATACAAGACCCCACACACCCTTGTGATCCACATACAGCACACACACTCACTTATGCAGACACACAAAGACCTCAAGAGGAGATTCTAAAAGAAAACAGAACTAGAGGACTGAGGAAATGCTATCTTGAATTAAAAATGAGGAAACACGGGAGCTAAGACTAAATTGACAATAAAAAATCATGGTAAGAAATTAGATAAAAATGCTATAGGGAAAATAAATGATTAAATAAATAAATAAAATACTATTTTGAATAATAATATGATAAAATGAGATAGCCAATCACCAAATGTGTAATAAAATCTGCTAAAGTAGGATAATGAAAGAAAATCGATTAACAGAGAATGCAATTCCAAACAATAAATCTGAACTGAAATGGAGAAATAAAACAGCCAGGCTAAAAAGGTAGTTTGCTTTTAAAGATATGAACAGTAGGTGCTGCCTTAAGTTATGTTCATACATTCAGTTTTGATGATTTCTAATGTATGTTCAAAATCACTGATGTTCAAAAAATGTTATACTTATTATATACTGAGCATGCCTGATCCAGCTGTATTCTCACCCTGTCTCAGATGCTCTGTTGGAGCTCCTACCACTTTAATATCCTCTACCCACTCTGACAGGTTGAAAAGTCTATTCTGTGGTAATTGAATTGACTGTGAAAAGAACTGGATGAAGCCATGTGACATTAGTCGTTTGATATTAACAAAAGCCTTTAGTTGTTGATGCATATCTGTGGTCACCGTCATACTGTGCATACCATCAGCTAAATTTAAGTAACAGATGTAGAGGCTGTGGTGAGGAGGGGCTTCAGGGTGTCTGAATAATATCAACTATGCATAGACATGCAGAAAAATCATAGATGTGTCATATGTTTAGACTGAAGCAGGCTGTAAAGATATTTATTTAGGCTGTAAAAAAATGGCAATTCCTCACACACAATCACAACACCTTCAGGGTGTGTGCAGCCGGCTTCAAGTGGACACTAGAGAAACTACAATTACTGGCACTTCTGCATGTGCATCAGCCCTGGAGGTTGTTGCCTGAGTAATTGGTCTATCCACCATATGCATACCATGCCTTTATTCTCCAGTCTCTGCTCTGTTCTTGGCTTATAACTCTGGGCCAATGGGCTTAATCTGCCAACAAAACACTATAAGGACGTCGCACTGGTAGGTCTATTCGGGGGGCCTGGGGGAATGAGCAGTTTCAAGCAGCTACTTGTGCTGTAAACAAGAGGAGAGGGGAGGTCCTGGAGCTGCAGACTCTACTCAAACATGCAGAGAAGACATATAAAACACACTAAAGGGCATATGAAGCTAAAAAAAAAAAAAAAAGCATAAAATAGGCTCTTAATTCATACATCTTCTTTTAAGTGTTTTTTTAAATGAGCCACCTTTAAAGCTGCATATTTTTGCACTTGTATGTTTCTGCCTGTATTTTCTGTTTCACTCTGTACTTTCTTTTGAATGTGTCCACATTTGTTCTCAGGAGTACATTAGGGACAACTGACCTCTCACCACTTTATTAATGGTGTCTGGTATTGCTGCAGAGTGAGGAAGTGAGTGTTATTGCTGCGTCTCACTTATTGTCCTGTAATTTTTCAACATAAACAATGGGGTCAGGATACTTTCCTCTTCCAGTAAGGCCTGACAATGAAAAGGCTTGTCAAAGCATTGTGTCTGAATTTAGCCAATAATAACACTGGTCATACTTCCAGGAGCATGTTACCAGCAAGTTGATTTTATTCAAAGAGCATCAGTCATATGGACAGGAGTTTAAGGTGCTTTACAGAGTTTAATTGCTGTGTAGGTGTTTAAATACCTGACATGATTATATCAAAATGAAACAAATATTATAATACATAAAATACAAATATCTTATCTGTCTATTTAGTTACTGTTGTTATTCCTTTACCTGATTACTTACTGAGTTTAGTGGGAATAAGTTGTACTTGCATAACTGAAAATTGCAAAATAAGTATTCAAAAAAAAAAAAAAAACACTAGGTGGTAGATCAGGTTTGAACCTCAACAGATGTGATACTGGAGAAAATACCAGTACAAGGTATGGTCCCAGTTGGGAGAGTCAAGACTAGTGGATGTGATGCCTAATAATTTTGGTACATGATGTAAAAGTGCATGTACTTACTGATGTCTTGGCCAACTTTTGCCAGCTTAGAGGAAAATGTCAAGCCACATCAAGCAAATTTAGGCAGTGCAGAACTAAATTAGCATCAGTTGGGAAATGCTGATGTTCTTTGAGTATGTCACAAAATGTACACATGCTTAAAAGTTTCAGATGTTTGATCCAACACACTTGTTTACTCTAGCAAGAGCTGACCTCTGCTGACTTTCACCGCTGTCAGTTACAGCTTTGCTCATCTCTGTCAGGTCCAGCTGCTTCCTCCTCAGGACAGCACTCCTGTTGGACAACACAGGGCGCCCTTTTGGGGACAGACGTCCACTAGGCATTCATTGAGTAACGTCACAACATGTTTGTACAATGTTTAGCAGCACCAAGCTACATTAGGCCAAAGTTCCCCTAAGTTGAGTGCACTACCGTGTTGTATCTATGTTGGTGAAAGTTTAAAATCCATCTTCAATTAGTCAGGGGGCTGCTGGGAGACATCGTACTCCACTAGCATAACGTTTCTCTTCACTTTGGACACATCCATCTCCGTTGAACATAACAAAGTTTACCCAGGAACGTACTTTCACCAAAATTTAGAGGATTTCTTAACATGTCAGCTAATACACACTGATCTGTGAATGGGCCTTTACATTGAGCTACCCTTGTGTCATATTGTTTGAGCAATGCCATAAAAAACATAGCTGGCCTTAAATATGCTCAGCATGCCACTGTTGAGACCCTGCTGAATAATTTACCTCTACAGAAAAACAGCTCTTTAAGTTACTTAAAGGTCTGAAAGATAGTGGACCATGTGTTTTGTGGATAAAAATAGCACTACAGTAGCAGTTAACAGTGGTATAAAATGCGCTCACTATAAATCCAAAATTATATACCTTCAAGACTTGTTGGCATCTCAGTAAGATTTGTGACTCTGCTTCTGTGTGGGGTCGACAGGAACAGGGGGAGGCCTGTGAAGCAGCAGAGCGATATTTAATAATCACCCATTTGACACCGGTGGGGTTTAGGGCGATCATTTTATAACGTTATGATTGGCAGACTGAGTTGTGGGATCTGTGAATGTTCCTCTTGTTTCAGGCACGAGGAGAGGTAGAGAGGGCAGGGTCTGACTGCTGTGATGGATGTCAAGGGTCCTGCGGTCCAAGTAATACCTCTTCCCCTTCCTCCTTTTCCTTTAAACTTGAGTAGTAAAAAAGGGTTTGGTGCATTCTTTGGGCTGAAGAAAGTTCATTCACAGGAAGCCGGAGAGAGTTTAGTCTCTCTGCGGTTCCTTCTTATTGTCTCCACCAGCAGGAAAGCTCTGATTTTCACCACTGAACTGTTTTCACTTCTTCTGCTGCTTTCCTCTCGTACCCGCAGGCTGAGCTGTGGTTGTGTGCGTGGAGATGGCTTCATAATGGATTGTGATGGGAGTGTGTTTGTGTAAATTATGGCTAAGTATTACCAGCAAGTTGTGGAAAAATATGTGAATAAGAAAACAAGCATCCAAAATTCTGAATGTAATTGTCCAGTTTTATGCTGAGGAAACTTTTAAGAGGTAATTCAATAACTTGATGGGACATGGTTTTGGATTTTCTGACCAGTCATTTAAGACTACATGTAATGTTTTTATGAACTTTTTTTTTTTTTATCCCCCATGGTGTATTTATTATGTCTCTTCTGTATGATAGAGTACTTTTATGCACAAACAAAAGTCCACAGCATCAGGACTTTGCCCTTTCCCCCTCTATATCACACCAGTAGCTGACTTAAACCAGTCATTCCCCCGGCCCTCTGAATAAATCTACCAGTGTGATGTCCAATCATTAACACATAGTCAGTTGTAGCCCATTGGTTCAGAGTGGAGGGCCCAGAGTGGAAAAGAGGCAGTACAATGAATTCAGAGTTGTTAACAACATGGTGCCAAACAGCGCTGAACTGACCAATTACCACAAAGTAGACCTGACAACCAATCAGAACAGGCTGGTCCCAAGTGGACATGGGAGCCTAAAAGAGGTAGAAACTCCAACAGTGTATCTACAAACATAGGACACAGCTGGATCAGAGGTACTTTGTGCAAGAAAATTGGAGGGTCTCTTGAACTCTGGCAGCGGTCAACATACTTAGGCTGTAACAAAACTAAATATATGAACCAGAATAAAATTTAAATATAAAACGATCTATCTTAAACGAAGATAGATCCTAGTATATGCTTTGATAGAGCTTCCTCAATCTAGGCAGTTGTGAAAATGCAAATAGCAATGCTCTCACACCTAACACATATGGTCCGGATCAAGCAAACTCTGGTTCATTTTATTTTTAAACTCCGTTTTATTTGGGGTGATGTCAAAGATCACTCAAAATCTGGTGCAGACCAAAGATCCAACCCTGGTCCACCAAAAAGTGGGGGTCTTGGTTTGCTTCCATGTGGACCAGAGTTGGGTGTGAAAGCAATTCAAACCAAACAAAGACCAAACGAGACAAGTGAACCAAAAGGGATTGAATTGTGGCTTCAATATGGCTGAATATAATAACTGAAAAGCTAATGTAGTGTTCACTGACAATATAAAGCAGAGGGCAGCTAGTGACAGCATTGCTAGCACAGCCGGCCTCTTGTTTTCTTTACAGGTTAAAGTCTACAAATCTGTGTAGAATATGTTCATAAATCACTCCAGTCAATATGCAAGTACCTTGCGATGCAGCCTAAAGGCAGCTTCATCTTTATTTTAGGGAACAGAATTCTTCCAAATCTGTTTGTGTACTCCCTCATAAAGCAACAATGGGCAAGATGGCAGGAAAAAAAACACAGCTACAGCCCCAACTAGTGGCTAGAGGTGAAGTTACACAACATTTGACAGGTGCAGTGTGAAAGCAAAACAAACCAAGGTAAAAAAAAATGGAACTATGTTGCAATTTCACTGCAAAACAAACAAAGTCCAACAAAGTTTAGGTGTGAAAGAGACCTTAGTGTCATTGACGCATCAGCCGTTAAGGATAAAGAGGTGGCAAAGATGCTAGTTCTTGGTCTTTGGCCTTTTAGGGCATATTATGTAGACTAGGTTTTGTTTCAGGGAAGCTCACAAGCAGTAACACAACAAACTATTTAAAGCACTGCAGAGTTTAAAAGTCCTATAGCAGCAGGGAGCCAACAACAAGGGCCATTTTATTTCTACATCTAACATGCCCATCCCCTGAAAAGTGTCAGTAGCTTACTTTGGTAGTATGCTCAGAAGGTTGAGGGTTCAAGCCTAGCTTTGTCTGTTACATGTCAATGTGTCCTTGGGAAACAACTTGTGTGGAAAAGACACACAAGTTTCTCCCACTGCTGTGTCAATAGATGTCACCTACAAAGCGTCATCTAATCTCAAGTCCTTCTACCATTTAGCATTTTGTTGTGGCTATACTCTGACCTTTCAGCGGTCAGCAGTGTTTCCATAAAGAGTTTTAGAATCAACCTGCCAGACGGGAAGTGAAAATGGATGGCAGACCAAATGTCATACCTAATAGAAAACAATTAGTAGAGCCAATGCAGGTCATGCTGTGGTAGTGTAAAAGCTTTAACACCAAGAACGAACAAAACAATTTCTGCCATGCTTCATGGGGTTTGCTTGAGATAGCATTTTGCTGCTACTAAGTTAAAAAATTTTAAAAAATGTTGGAAACACACAGTGCTTCTCAATAGACTGGAAGTGAGACCAGTTTAAAGAAATATTAAAAGCTCAATCAGCATGTTCAGGCATGGTTGTTAATGATTAAATAACACCTACTGTTCATACTTTCAAAAGCAAACTGAAGACCAAGCTTTTTAGTCTGGCTTTTAGCTGATTATATTTATTATAATTATTTCTAATTATTTGCATATTTATTTATTTAAATCCTCTTAATCTTTTTACTTCTCCATTTCAGTTCAGATTTATTGTTTGGAATTTTTTTCTGTTAATCGATTTTCTTTTCATTATCATACTTTAGCAGATATTATTAAACAATTGGTGTTTGGCTATCTCATTTTACCACATTATCATTTAAAATTTTATTTTATTTATTTATTTTTCCCTATAGTATTTTTTTATCTAATTTCTTATCAATGTTTTTTTTTGTCATTTTAGTCATTTAAGTTCCTCAGTCCTCTAATTCTGCTTTCTGTTAGAATCTCCTCTTAATGTCTTTCTGTGTGTGTAAGTGAGTGTGTGTGCTGAACGTGGATTGCGAGGGCTGGCGCGGTCTTGTATTTTCTACTTTTTATTTGCTTATTTTATTTTACTTTATTGCATTCAATTCTTTTTTATTATGTGAAGCACTTTGTGCTACAAGATTTTGTATGAAAAGTGCAATATAAATAAAAGTTTGATTGATTGATTCAAAAACCACATTCAGGCTTAAAATTTGAAATAATTTTGTTTTTGGAAAGAGGGCACTCATGAGCCTTTGATCAAGCAAATGAAACTGATTTATGAGTTAACTGTGGCAGTGATGAGCACTGATTGTCCATGTGACTTAAAAAGAAGCAAGAAGAAACACTAACATTGAAAAAAAATCTAAGTGTAGAGTCACTGGCTTAACAGCTGTAAAATTAGAATTTTCATGCCTGGCTTGTATGCACTAATTTTGTCTGAATGTTGCCCAGTTCCTGTCCCTGACATCTGTTGTTGTCTCTGTCCTAACAGCATCCACAGACAGAGGGACCACAGAAAACACAGACTTTTTCCACAGATGGAAAAACTCGATCTGTTTATGACTGTGGCTCTCTGCCTTCATTCAGCCAGGTGGGATGCAAACGTCCACAGAGCGTCCTGAGCAGACGCAGCGCTGCTCGGCCTGCTGTGCAGCACCAGGCTGCTGCCGCTGCTGCTGCTGGGGAATTTTCATTATTTTCAAAGAGGCTCCTTCTTGGGTGGTCCTGGCCATGTGTCGGCCCCCAGCATGTGTAAATATGCATGTATCTGAGTGTGTAAGTGTTGGGGGGGGGGTCTTGTTGCTTGCACGCGTTCTGAATAAGTTTTGTCCGTGTGGCTTTGCAAGTGTGCGTTTTTGCCCCAAAACTGCACAAGTCACGGATTTCCTCCCCACGTAATTAGCCATGGGTGCATTTTACGAGGGTGATAATCTCAACTGGGCAGCAGCCAAGCGGTTAGGACACAGCTAAATTCAGCTGCTGTCCACAGACTTCTTAAGAAAAGTCCTGAGCTATATTCCAGTAAAATGTTGTCTGTTTTCAAGATATATATAATGGTGCAACCGTAGAGCAGGGACAGTAGTGACCCTTGACTCCCTGTTTATAAATGTGAAATAGGTCCATATACAAAGGTCCCAAAGTCCCTGAAAAAGGTGTGATGTGTTGCATTTTTAGAGTGCTTAGTGATTCCCAAAACTGTTTTTTATATATATATATAATAGTGTCAAATATCAAAGTAATATGTACTCCTCAGGAAAAGTTTGGAAGCATTCTTTAGATTGATTATTCCTCTCCTTTAATAATACCAACTGGTATTGTATTTAATATTGTTGGAAAGCCTCATTAGTCATCTTTACAATGAGGTACAACTTGTAAGGACTGGGCATTCCTGGAATGAGCAACACAGCTAACCGTGTTGTAAGAGCCCAAAAGAATTTGTTACAAATTCTTCTTCATTGTAAAGGTGACTAATTGGCCTTTCCAATGATATGAAATACAGTACCAATTGGTATTATTAAAGGGGAGAAATAATTGATCAAAATAACGTTTCCAAACTTTGTTTTTGAGGAATACTCTTCCACTCAGAAGCAGTTAAATCCACAAGATCATACTGAGACACTCTGTGGTGCCTTGTCTGTATATTTGATCAATTTATAGGCACATACAAGTACTTAAAATAATGAATTTAAGTCTCCTCTTTGTATTAAAGTAAAATAATTTATTGCAAAAATCTGTCAGAACACCAAGTCCAGCTATTTGGAGCACAGTTTGACTGTGAGATTCAAATGTGTGCTTGTCCTCAGGTGGATGTCTGCTTTGGGGATCATGCAGGTGTTGGGGTTTAATGAGCTGCCATGTTAAATGGTGATTTCCAGTTTTTGCTGCTGTCCCAGTAAAGACTGTTTTAAGAGACTGAAATTTTCTAATCCCTCTTTGTTTAGATTTCATTAAAAACCTATCTAATGAGTACCTTTGACATTGTAGGTCCAGTAAAGAAACATGAACTACACTTAACTTGCTGTGAGACAAAAGAGCAAACAACTAAATCACTGTGCACCTACATTACAAACACATCTGCAATACATGATGGACGCAATTTACATATCTCATAAATTTGAGTATTTAAAAAAAAAAATCTTGATGACACGGGCTTAAGCTCCTCTATGTTGATCATTTAACAGCACATAAAACATATTCCTGATAACAGCATTCAGATATGGCACTGGGGAGTAATCATATGCTTACCGGCCATTTTATCAGGTACACCTTGTTAGTACCAGGTTGGACACCGTTTTCACATTCAGAGCTGCCTTAATTCTTCATGGCATAAATTCAACAAGGACAATTTTCTCCGAGATTTTGGTCCTTCTTGACATGACAGCATCACATCACTGATGCACATCTCCATTCCACCTTATCCCAAAGGTGCTCTATTGGACTGAGATCTGGTGAATGGGGGGCTCATTGGAGTACCCTGAACTCATTGTCATGCAGTATTAATTTTGTTGACTAATTATTTTCGTCATAGTTTTTGTCGTCAACCTTTTTTCCCTGATCAAAAGTAGACAGTAACTAACAAAACAAGTGCACATGGACAAAACTAAAACTAAATTAACTGACATTTTCGTCAACAAATAACAACTAGACGAAAATGTCTGACAGAGACTTAATCCAATCAGACCTAATTTTCGTCATGTAGAAAGTCGGGACAAGTTAGGAATATATCCAATCACAGCTACGTTGGCTGGATGACTGAAGAGGGACATACAATCAAAACTGCCATTGTATGTAGACGTGTTGCATGTTAAGAAATGGTCTTCTGCAAAACTTGTCTTCAATGCGCGTTCACACAGATCCGCGAGAACGACTGAAAGCGTAGTAGTGTGCATGCCAGGCCAGTAGTTAACACTTTCCAGTGAAGACAAACATTTCACAGTTATATTCGCCAAGGACTATAACAACTGCGTCTCCACTGGTCAGATAATTGCCACAGCAAATCCACATTTTGTTGAAGGGGCGATAGCAAACTGGGCACAATAAGCAGCACACATGTTGCTTGGTAATCAGCCATAATTGTTGTTGTTGTTTGTCCCTATGCATGTGCAACCTTTATCCGAAAGAGCACTGCACATGCATCTGCCGTGCGTCACCCTTTTCCCTGACAACACTGATTCCTGTTTACATGGAGATGACAACGAAAACTTTTTTAAAAATTTCAAGCACTCCGGGCACCGTACTCTGTAAACGAAAGGCGCAAACGCAATGAAAACTCTGTTTTCTGCAGCTTTTGTTGTCATGTAAATGGTCTGTTACTGTTGCCTTCTATCATTTTCATTCTGACTATTGTCCTCTGACCTCAAGAAGGCATCAACAAGGCACTTTTACTCAGGGTACTGCAGCTCACTGCATATTTTCTCCTTTCTCTGTAAACCCTAGAGATGGTTGTGCATGAAAATCCCAGTAGATCAATAGCTGCTGAAGTGCTAAGACCAGCCCATCTGACAACAATATCATGCCATGTTCAAAGTCACTTAAACCACCTTTCATCTCCACTCTGATACTCGGTTGAAGTCCAGTAGGTTGCCTTGACTGGGCCTGCATGTCTAAATGCTGTGAGTTGCAACTTTTGGTTTGGCTAATTGAGATTTTGCATTTCTGATCAGTTGTTATCGATTGATGTGGTCACTGGGTGTATTTTGAAGCCTCCAGTTTAGATGCACCCAGAGAACTGATGATGTGGACTGAATCATCCTTGCAAAAAGTTTGTCCCAGTGGCTGAATATCTCTTAAAAGTAACACCAATATAAGACATGTGAGTAAAACTGTTAAGACTGGAAAGCTGGATTTATGTGCATGACATCACCTTTACATCACCATGTAAAGTGTAAAGAACAGAGGTAACGGAAAGAGGAAATGGAAAGGAAATTAGACACTACATCAAAACTAGAGAGAGAGAATCTGACTTGCAAACTTTTACTGGACTCTGGAGATCCAGCTTTCAGTTCATATAATTCACCCTTCCTCTCCATCACAGCAAAATTAACAAAATAGTACCAGCTGAAGACCACATGCATCTCACCCTCAGGTTATTTACAGCATGACCCTGCATCTTTGTGAGGTTGTTTTCCTAATTTAACCGAATGCATGACTAAATGCCTGCAGCTAAGAGGACGATAAAATACTGAAATATTTGTGGTGGTTTGAGGCTCACAGAGAGAAATTTGACTCCTCTTCTCCAAAATGATTTTTCCATTGTTTTGGCCAATTCCACAGCAAAGGGAAAGGAGCCAAAGCACTGAGCCAGAGAGCGGACTGTTGATCCCAGTTAGGCTGTAAATGTTTTTAGAGTGCAACCCAGCTGTATGTGCTATCATACCATTATCTAAATACCAGTGCAGCACAATAATCACACAGAAGAACCACAACCAATTTTCTTGTCGTGTCTTGATGCACTGCCAGGTCACCAGAAATACTGCAGACTCAGGCTCAGGGATGCTTTAATTTAAGGATCATCATAGAAGCAGCAGAGCTGAGGACTTTAGGAGTCATTTACACAGGTTTATTTTCTCCAAATGTCATTTCTTAAACTTAATCACTGCAATTCTTTATAATGCAGTCTGTCACCCACAAAACTGACAAATTGTACATTTTATTTGTCAGGGTCTTTCTGTGTGGTTTGCATGTTCCCCGGTGCATGTATGGGTTCCCTCCAGGCACTCGCGCTGAAGCCCTACCCCACTTAAAGTCATGAAATTCACAAAACCCTCATCTTGTTTACTGTCAAGTGGATTCTGGATACAGATTAAGTTGATGTGTCAGCTCCCCCGAAACAACCTTGATATTGAAAGCATCTTCCTGGTTGGCAAAACACACTAAAGTGCCCTCTTGGCTGGAAAAAACACATTAAACTCCAGAAGACCATTAGGACCAAGAAATACTATGAAACACTACTGTTTCAATGACTTTTCTGTTGGGCCCTTTTTGATCTATATTGAGCCAGAACTATATCTCACAGAACCAGTTTGTATTATCTGAAGCTAATATGGTGTGAAATGCACTAGAATACAGGAAATGGCAAATCTACTTAATTGAAAATGTTTTGGGGAAGACCCCCAGATCCCCGAGGGATTTATTTATTTATTTCTGTGTGTTCTTCGCAGTTCAATGTTGAATCTACACAGTTATTGTGGATTCTGATCCTAACTACAAACTAACTTGAGTAGTCTGTTTTGAGGCTATATAATGTGCCATTTGTAGGACTTACAAACATGTCAAAAGTGCCCTTGAAAACACGCAAAACTTAGTACCCTCTTCAGTGGAGAGAATGCGCTGTATGTGCCCTTTTTTTTCTTTTCGCCCCTGTCCTTGAAAAAGTCTGTGCACGCCACTGCCCCCTACAGACCAAAAGCAAGGTCATTAGCTTAACTGCTAACTCCAAATTGCCCTTAGATGTGTGATCCTGAGTGGTTGTCTGTCTCTCTATGTAGCTTTGCGATTGGCTGGCGACAGGTTCAGGGTGTACCCCGCCCTTTGTCCAATGTCAGCTGGGATAGACTCCAACACCTTGTGACTCCGAAAGGGACACTTGGTATAGATGCTGTTTTTTGTTGAAATTTTTTTTTTTTTTTTTTAATTGTTTACCACAGTTTCCCAGCTTGGGATCAATAAAGTACACCTATCTATCTACATCTATCTATGTTGGATGGGTATATAGTCACCATCAGGGCAAAAAACTCTTATCTCCAAAGCTGCTACTGAATGAATGAAATATTGTAAAGTCCAAATTAGACTTATAATTTTTTTTTTTTTTTACTTTAAATTGGTTTAAAACGTCATAAAACCAGTGTCAATTTTGACAACACTTTAATTTAGTTTTAGTTATAGTCTTTTGCCTAAAATAGCTTTTGGTTTTAGTCATAATTTAGTCAGCTAAATTGTTTTAACTTTAGTTTTTGCTCACAACATTTTAGTTGAAGAAAACTACTGAAAATGTAGTCGACTAAAATATGAAGTGTGAAGTGTAAGGCATTTTTTATGTTTCCTTGAATTTCTGACGTCATGTTTCACACTTGGATAAAATGAAACATCTAATAACCCTATGTTTAATGCTAGTTAAGTTTGATTGTATAAATGACAGAACAAATAACAGAAACAAATTTAACTTTTGAGTGAACTGCAGTCACCTTTATTTAGGCTACCTGGCAGAGCATCTCAGGTACAATACCAGAATTGACAACAAACAGTGAACCTGCTCTACATGAATATATCAATTCATAAAGAGAGTAGCTCTGATTCCCACCACCATGAAGCTAAGGCAGTTGTGATTGGATGTCTCTCTTAACTCATCCAACCTTTCCACACAACCAAAGTAGCTGTGACTGGATATATTCCTAACTTGTCCCGACTTTCTACATGACGAAAATTAGGTCTGATTGGATTAAGTCTCTGTCAGACATTTTCGTCTAGTTTTTATTTGTTGACGAAAATGTCAGTTAATTTAGTTTTAGTTTTGTCCATGTGCACTTGTTTTAGTTACTGTCTAGTTTTCATCAGGGAAAAAAGGTTGCAGACAAAAACTACGATGAAAATAATTAGTCAACAAAATTAACGCTGCATAAAACCCACTTGCCAACATGGAAGGTGAAAAATAGTGGGGGGGGGGGGGGGGGGGGGGGGTTTCAGTAAATCAGTATCTTTTAATTGGAGATTAGAGGTTTGGCCAGACACTCTTAAGTGTTGGTGGAAAAACAACCTTCTGTTACTGCCAATAGTCCAAATTTTGACTAATCAGTCTAGAGCACCCCACTTTCTATGTTTTAGTACATAGTTAAGTTATCGGCCTTGAGTTCATGTCAGATTTTTTTGGCCCACTGGTTACTATCAGTTCTGCGCTGATGGCCCTGCTGGACATCCTCCCATTTCTTGTCCAATCATTGCATCTGTTGGTCCTCAACATTCCTTGTTGCTGTGTTTGTTTTCAAAAGAGCATGAACAGCACATCTTGAAGCCCCAAGTCTGCCTGGGAGAGACCTTGTTGATGTAGTATAGCCACCTTGTGTCTTGTTGCTATGCTCAGTCTTACCACTCTTTTGATATAGTTGGTAAATTATGCACCTGACTATTATCCTACAAAAACCATGACATTGTGCAACTGTATCTGCAAGAACTTTAGATGTTTAGAAGGAAAAATGAAATAAAATAAAAATTGAAATAAAAAATAGACAAAACTAGAAAGGCACTCAGAGAGCGCAGACCTCCGCCAAGCAGCTCGGTCCACTTTGGCGAAAATGGTCCTATCTGGCAATGTTAAAGAATCCTTTAAAAAATTCCTGGATCCAGACGGTGATCCAGATGACCCCCAAAATTTAATCAGTTCTTCCATATCCCATTTTCGACAATTCCTGAACATTTCATCCAAATCCGTTCAGAACTTTTCAAGTTATTTTGAACACAATCAAACAGACAAACAGACAGACAGACTGATAAACGCCGGCAAAAACATAACCTCCTTGGAGGAGGTAAATATAAAATAAAGTCAAATATAAAATAATAAATAAATGAACAAATAAAAAAATTGTCTTCTTAAAATACAGTTCCTGAATTTAAACTGATTAATTCATGAATTAAAATAAAAATATAAATAAAAAAAGATAGATCAAAAATATTCTGTATATGATTAAAAGATTATGAAGGCGTATGGCATTGACTTACTATTTTTCTAAGTGTCTTAACATTTGCTTTGATTTAGGGTTATTTAAACAAAGTCAAAGGGCAGTCACACAAAAGTTTGATCTAATTAAGATCTCCCTCTGTTTGCTTAAAGGCTTAAAAAAAACAATCAAAATGTATAAATATGAGAGCATTCTTAGTGTATTGCACATTTCCCACCTGCCTGAAACTGTGTTCCCAGTGCTGGATTTGCATGACCGTGTGTGAAGAGAAAGTATGAAGGTAAAGATCAATAAAAACAGCTGAAACACAAAAGCGTTCACAGATGTGTTTGCCAGTGAGGTAGTTTGTCTGTGTTTGTGTGAACATGCCTCTTTCTCCTCCCACTGGCTGGAACAATAATCCCGCGGTGTAGTCCTGAGGAGCAGCCAAAGCCGGGAACAATGAGAGGGGCGTCGCGTGCCTCAGCGGGAGGTGCTTCATACCCGGGTCCCCGCTGAAGGAGGGGATGTCCAGAGTCAGCACCAGCACCAGGTGAAATGCCTGGCATGCCAGAGTCCCGTCTGGCTTCCTGCAATGGAAACCGAGAAGAGGAGAAAGTGGAGGATTATGTTCACCTTCCTGTGAGGAGGAATGTCACAGCCTCAGGAAGGAGGCGAGTGGTGATGTTTGGACCAGAGTCACGGGCGAACAGGGGTTGAAGAATTTGCTTCAGGTTTAACAGGAGGGGGGCGAAGGGCCAAGGCCAAAATATAAACTCCCTCTGAACAATGTAGAACAATATGTCTTGGAACAGGCTGATAAGTTTGTGCCTGAACTCTTTACAACACTCAGGCAAGAGTGTCTAACTGATCTTTGGTCTGACTTTGGCCATTACTAATGAACTATGAGACACTTTAAGAACTTTTAAATCCAGATGTAATGTTATAAAGAACTGAAGATAAATCTAAACTCAAGCTCAGATCTGGCTCGACCTGCTGCCATGTCAGACAATCTGACCTCCAACATTTGTGAACTTTCAACAAAACAATAGGCAATCAATCAGTTTGTTCTACAAGGTTAAAGTTACACCCTTGTTTTTCTTGCAGCAATGTTTCCCTTTGCATGTTTCCTTTGACCAGTTTTAACTTGTATTTTAACTTTTTTTCTCTCAAGAAAATAGAATTATTGCCAGAATCTGGTGGGCTTATCAACAAATTATCACAGACCAACAAAAGGGTTTAAGCAAATGTTATCTGTGTTAAGGCCTTCACACACCAAGGGCCATGTGAAAACCAGTTACAAAATTATGAATATTTAAGAGACTATTTTCAACATTGCAGAAAAGAGCCATCAGAATAGTCCAAAAAGTTAAATTTAGAGAACATACCAATAATTTATTTATTAAATCAGGGTTATTGAAGTTTACAGAGATAATAGAACTCCAGACATTACTAATTATGTTCAAAGCCAAAATAGAGTTTTCCCAGAAAACTTACAAAGCTATTTTTGTTTACTTCAGAAAATGGAAATCACAGAAGAAGATTTGATTTTAAGCATTTAGTAGCTCTGACTACTTTGAAACAAAAGTGTATTTTGGTTGTTGGTGTTAAAATATGGAATTCCCCACTACAGGATTTAAAAGGTTGTACAGATACTCATCATTAAAAAATGAAATGTACAAATGCAAAAAAAAGAAATGTCAATATGCATTGAAACTTAAAGTAAATGTTAATGATCCATTGTTTTAGCCTGTAAATGTGTACTTGTATGGGTTATTTTTTTCTGCCTATTTATTTCTTCTTTTGTATTTGATTTGTTTGTTTTTGTTGTCATAATCAAAGTGTTGTTAGCGTAGGCTATTGAAAATTGACTATATGTGATGTCAGACCATCTTTTCTTTTTTTAATTGTTCAAGTAGGGGGTAGACAAATATAAGAAGCTTTCTCTTCTTTCTGCTCCTTTCCAATTATGGTGGTGTTGATTTGAAAGTGTCGTGTGCACTTTTGTACAAATTCTGTTGTCAGCTTTCATGTAACGAACAAATTATCTAACTAACATATGCGCAGTAAAAGTGATTTGTACTTGCATATATCCTGTGTACTCTCTAAACCATCACACTCCAGAGGTCAAAATGGCCTCGACATTAGGAAGCAATGACCCAGTGTTTATTTAATCAAACACAAATTAAATGGGTAAATCTGACTTTGTACAGGAGAAGAGAATTTATCGAGTTGTACTTAATTCAGGAGTTGAAACTTTACCACAGTCTATTCAGGACCAAGTGTTCATTACTGTGGAAGTATGAGTGTACACACACCACGGCCATGCTGCACTCCAACGCTATCTTCCTCCAAACTCTATCTTAAATTAATTTTCCTTATTTTAGCCTAAGAGTCAGCACACATCAAGCCAAACCCTTAAGATGCACCATATGTTAACATCCATGCAAAAAAAGATTTTTGATATGAGCCACATAATATGATTGTTCTTCCATTTTTTTTACATCTAAAAACTAATGAAAAAATATCAATACTACAAATCAAATATATATAAAATTGTATATAAATATATATATAGGTTTCTCATCAAACAGATTGTTCTGTCCTTTAATGTAAAGCTTAAACATCATAAAAACATCTTCTTAAAACTCACTTAACAGTCATTTTTCTGAGCTGACCTGGAATTTATCACAATGTAAATATAGGTCAGCTTGTTCAGTTAGAAAATTAACTTTTACCCTGCCAATTTATAGAATTTCAATTAAAAACTAAAACATTCGCTGCTGTTTCGTTGCAGTAATGACACATGGTTGTGAAAATCACCAAGGCACACCAGGACTTGACTCCTGGCACAGCAGCGTGCACCACCACACTATTTCAGAACCACTGCTCACAGTGTCTCTTCTAATGTCACCATCTTGGTTGTTACATACGGAGGATTCCAGTCGTGAGTTTCAGGCAGATCACAGCACTGTTTTGTACATCTGTGGTCACCCAAGCTGACATTCTAACCAATGAAAAAGGTTCAATGAAAGCCCTTCAGATAAACAAAAAAAAAAGGATTTAAAGTCATTTTAACCAATATAAGCAAATCCCATTTTACAACCTCAGGACAGAGAGAGCCTCACACTCTTCCCTGAGATCTCTCAGGCCTTTGGGACTTGAAATGACCTTTGAGGGAAGGCACAATAGCAATAGAAAAAAAAAAAAAAAGTCGATAACCCTCAGTTCATACTATATTCATGTGGCTGACGTGTTTGCCGGCACCGGCTTTCATACCAGGCGTGTGTGCACTGCATTGTAGCTGCATCTTCCTGCTGTCACAGCTCTATCACCCCCAAATTGAGCTTCAATTGAAAGTTTAGGAAGAACCACAGTAAATCTCCCCATAAGGAACCTGATTCATAGAATAACTGACCAGGGGAGGGCCTACCGAAAAAATGCATTCTGATGAACATGGGCAATTTCTCCAGAGAGACGCTAAACAGAGCTTTAACCGTATAGGACTTTTGACACTGGGAGCGTTCACTTTATGGCAAGAAGACCGGTTTTCATTTCGGCAAGCATGTTATCAAGTCAGAGCTTTCAGACTAGAGCCATGAGCTGCGTTTCTCAGGCGTGTTTCCCAATCTGAAATCTTGAGAACAGGAGACTTCCCTATTTTTTAGCCTGCCACATGTTTCTCAGCCATAACAGACAGAAAATGACAAATAAAGAGCCACATTTACCGTAATTCAGCTGGTATATAGGTCCACAGAATATCTCACAGAAGAGATAGAAACTTTCCAGTGACTCTTCCTGTCTGTTCCTCTAGGACTTAAAGCTTCAGTTTGCCTCCTCTGTGGAGAAACTCCTCATATTTGTTTAAATGCTTTATTCTGCAGGTTTTCCAGGTCAGTCATGCATTGAATCAGGGAGATTTATTATGGTTCTTCCTATACTTTCAGTGGAAGCTGGAGGACATGCTGAGGCTGCAGGGCGTGCACATGCCTGGTGTTAAAGCTGACATGCAAAACAATGCTTCCAGTGTGAAACAGACATAAGAGGCAAAAACAGGAAGAGTTGGTCGGTTAATATCTTTTCTGTGACATATTCTACTGCTGTGGACATAGATACAAGCAACATTATGGTAAATATGACTATATTTTTAAATTCCCTGTCTGGTTCTGCCATGAAGCATGATGGCTCGTGGAAAAGATAAGTGAGCCTCCTGTTTTAAAGACTGTTGGTGTTGGAGACATTCGGCTCAAGCTGGCGGTCTAAAGCTTTGACTTGATAACACATTCACCGAAATGGAAACACAAACGCACTGCTGCTGTTACACCAGTAAAATGCATCCAGTGTGAAACAACACTTAGAACTGACCAACATTTTACGGACAAACAATGGTCAAATGAAAATCATATTACTTTTGTACATAATAGAAGGAACAGGATTAAACTTTGCTAAGCCTTCAGTCAGTAACATACTAGTCTTTGGTTTCAGGGAGGTGGATCACTCAAACAACACCTCTTCCCTCTCATTCTGCAGTGTCATGGCTCTAACCTGCTGCAGTATCTAACATTTCATTACTTTGGTTCACAGAAGGGGTTGACTCTTTTACAGCGATCCCGTTTGACTGTAAACTTTAATGTATACACCCAAACAATCACATGTTGTTAACACACACACCTACACACACACACACACACGCTCAGCCTCGCCCATCCCCCCAGGCCCCACTTTGCTGATTTGACACAAACAAGTCAGAGGGAGGCTGACTGAAAAACAAGTCTGGACACATCGCTCTGCTCTCTTTAACTTTTATTTTTGGCACTGTTTCATGTCCTGGATCTCTCCATCATAGCCACACAGGGAGAGGGAAAGAAAGGAATCGTTTTGTGCAACATCTTTCACAGTTTTCATTAGCCGTGAAGTGTAAATCCTCCAGTTTTTTGTCCACAGCTCTGATTTTGGCATTCACTACAGCTCTGCTCTCTGTTGGCCTCACTTTCCCTCGCTGCCTTGTCCTCTGCATCAGCCTCCATGTTCTCCCCTAAGGTGTGAATCTGATTAAAACCACATGTTCTGCACAGCGGCCTTGAGACGCAGCCAGCATTTTATTTTATATAATTTTTAATTCATAGTCCCTGCAGAGAGGGAAGGAGCAGGCCAAACACCTGGAACCACTCCGAGAAGTTTTAAAGATGGACAGGTTGTGCTATCCCTGCCAATGTATTATGTGTATGCATGTGTGAGTTTAAAGAGACTCATAAAATTTTAGCTCTGCACCATTTTGTTGATTTATTGTTGTTTGAAGGTAGATTAATGTTCAGTGTCATGAAAAAACACTCTCATGATGTTTAAATTTTGAGGCTAAGACTCATTTTTTTCTAAGACACTGACAAAAGATTTAAAAATTGAGATTTTTTTTCTTGACTTACTTTAATTGCAAGTTGTTGCAATGTTTGAAAATAAAAATAATGAAAATGTACATTTTTTATGATGGTAGATTCTGTCACATTCTGTACGAGCACATGATTAGGTGGGAATTTGTTTCAAAAATGACATTAAATACTGTTCAGAGAGTTCATGTTAATGTACTGTGAAAACAACTCAGCTTTCAGTGTTTATGTAGACAGGCCTGCGACTACATGATCAACATTTTATGAAATGCACTTTAACTGTACAAGGGTAATTCTGTTTAGTTTTTTAATATATTTTGATAACATAAAGGCAAAACTTGACTTATGCAATTTTTGTGTCACTTAGAGTTTTTGTTTTTGTTTTTTGTTTTTTTAAGGGGGAAAAATCAATTAAAATCGCAAATCAGCTGTTGAGGAAAAAAATCTGAGATTTTATTTCTAGGACATATCATCCAGCCCTGAACTACAGCTATATAAAACACACGCTCCCACCTATTGTTTCACTCTGCTGCATTATTTGACCTTTGACAATAATGGGAATGCCCTTTTTGGTTACAAATATTACTTGGGAAGTCAGATGATTCTCAATACCCCACCTCTACCAGCTCAAAACTGGAAGACATTTAACTGGGATGACTCCCTTCCCCACGCAGTCAAGCTGGCTTATAGGTCTACCCTGTGTTAATTGGTCGGTGATGTCATATTGTCAACAACTCTCCATTCATTCCACTGTCTCTGCTGTGCAATAGGCTTAAATGACTTAACAATGGTAGGATGTCACACTGGTAGATCTACTTGGGGGACCGAGTCATTTTAAGCTGCTACCAGCACCATAATGAGGGAAAGAGGGAGAAGTCCTGGTGTCGTGGACTTTGACTCAAGCATAGAAGTGCTCTTAACACACGAAGGAGGCATGTAAACACACTAAGGGGCATATAAAACTCAACAAGAATCAAATAGACTTTTAGAAGGTTATACTTGTGGGATTGCATGGATCAAACATTCAGATCAAATATACAAAGGTTGTGTTTGAACGTTTTAAGTCATTACACTTAGGCTGGTTAAATTTTAATGACAAAGGAAAGCCACTAAAGCTTGTTGTCTTGCACAGAATGAAATCAGTGTTTTAATTTGCATCTTCAGTAGTTCAGTAAAATTAATCTGCATGTTATTAGCACCCTTTCTTTGAATTCCAGCCTGATTTAATACATCAACCTCATTTCCACATCTGAGGTCAGCAGAATGTAATGGGTGTTTTGGGACGTGTTTTAACCCTTCTGTCTCTGCGTCACAGCATCCTCTCTTTTGTGTCAGATTTCATTTAATCACTGTTATTGATTGCTCTTAATCACTGCTTGCGGTTTCATGTTGTTTGGTGACCACCTCTGCAGTAATGAAGATACGCCCCGTGCCATCTGTTCGGAGCGTGAGGCAGCTCTCGTTATCAGACATGTGGCACCTATTCCCCGCAGACATGCCCATACAACGACCTGCACATCCTGTATGGAGACGCTGCTGCCAACCAGCTTATCGCTGTTTCCTGCTGGATACAAATAGGAGTGTGTAATCAATGAGGATTGGTGTTTCTTGACCCTTTACCCTTCAAATTGCGTGCTTAAACAGAAACTATAAGTACAGTTTTTGCGTTGAATTGATAAAATTACAAAAAAGACTTATCCTTCGTTAGAAATAGTTTTAGATAAGCCTTTTCAGCACCTCTAATATTTCCAGCAGTTCTTAAAGTGAGAGAAATCCTTCATCTTTACAGCTTCTTTGTACAAACCTGAATTCCAATAAAGTTGGGTTGTGTAAAACAAAAATAAAACCTAAATATGATGATTTGCAGATTCTTTTTAACCGATCTTCAGCTGAATACACCACAAAGACGAGATATCTGATATTCTGATTATTTTTACAAATATTCACTTACTTTGAATTTGGTGCCTGCGACATGTCCCTAAAAAGCTGGGACAGGGGAATGTTTACATGTGTTTCATCTGTTGTATTAACCCTAAACACATCCCAACTTCACTGGAATTAGGGTTTGGAAGTAACATTCAAAATACATGTAGAAGCTGCCATGGCAGAGCTACCAAAACAAGACCCTACATTTGTATTTAAATGCAAACAAAAGGTGGAAAAATAAAAGGCTTCCACATGAAAATGCAGGAACTGTGGTTGGAAACAGCTCTTCTTTTTCTGTATCTCATTCATGTTTTGCGCTGCTGGTGTTGGATCATTATCTACCATCATCCATGTAGCCAAAGCTCCATCTGTAACACATTATTAGATCCTAACTGCTCCATCTCTAGACCTCTTTAATAATTCAGCCCAAAAGTTGAGGAGACATGCTGCTCAGCTCCACCCAAGACTGCCCAAGACTCACCTCAACCAAACCTGCACTCCAAACGATGTACTTACTAAACAGTGAACATCTGTTATGGTTTCATGGAAGACTTTCACATAAAGAGGGATAAAAGCTGTTTGAAGAGGCCCTCTAAGTTTGCACTGAACACAACCCTGAGTGCTTTGGAAATAGCTTGTGGCGTAAACAATGGATGGACAGGTTTTCTCCCTCATTATGTAAAATTTAAGCTTGAAAAAATAGTTTATTATCCATCCATTTTAAGTATAATCAGTAAGCAGCAGAGGTTGACAGAGCTGTCTTCACTAAGGGTGGAAGGAAATATCAAAACACCGATATTTTATGGCACAATACAGTACCTGTTTTTTTGTGCAATACCATGATCATCTAATATTCAATAATTTATTGAAATATGGGCCATTGGTTTAGTATTTCAGTGCAGCATCTGGCAGGTTGGAAGCGGACATTCAGTCATTTGACTTTCCATCTCTCTGTTAGATTAGATTAGATTAGACTGAACTTTATTAATCCCTTTGGGAAACTCCCTTAGAGAAACTAGCATTCCAATAGCATTTTGAAAAGTAGATAGAAAGCTAAATAAAAAGATAGATATGAACAAATTTATAAATAAATACAAAATAAATATAAGTTAAAAAAAAAAAACATAATAATATGTCTGTGAAAATAACATTTATTGCTATTATTCCTGTCACTGGAATGAACAATAATGTTGGTCTTTGTTACTGTTGTAAAGACCATGCTTTATATGAATAACTGATTAAAAACATATTTTTTTATAAATAATATTTTGGTGGTTCTTCGTGCTGTTAAAAAACAGCAATAAAGACTTTCAAGACAAAACAAAGTAGTAGCAGTAGTGGTATAGTTTTACCCATCACCAGATTCTTGCCAATGCCACCCCTGGTCACTACAAATTGCCTTAATTTTTGTTTTGATTGACTGGTTCGTATATGTATACAAATACATGCTGTGGGCCTCTAGTTTTTTCTTTAAAGTAAAGAAAATTAACATTTAAAATATTTGTCAAGGCTGTAATCATGGAAAAATTTGGCAGAGCATTAAAGGCTTAACAGCCTTTATATTTTTAGCACTGATTTCTGGCTTTTTATTTCCGTCCTTCAGATCTCTCCGGATTTGATTTATCTCTGAATTTTTATGACAAACCATCAAGTGATAAAACACCAACTTGTGCCAACATCCAAACTCAAAGGTAATTCTCCAACAACCATCCTAAAACAAGACAGGACAATCAGACAAACACAAACCGTGCTGATTAGCAGCTGAATTGTTCTGAGGGGCGGGTGCTCAGAGGGAGGACACTGAGCTGATAATGGGTGCTCTGTACTGGAGCTGATGGCCCACAGCTTTACAGCCTTTTACTGTCCGGTAACTCAGCGCCAACAGATGTGTTTACATGACCTTTATTACCTGTCATTAACGTGCTGTCAGCATGTGTGTGTGGAGACAATTGAAGGTTTACCTCATGTACATGTGCCTGAAAGGTGGCAGATTATTTCCAACAGTTCAACAACACTATTCGAGATCACCCGTTGTCTCTGCAACATCATGTTGAAATATGTTTGCAATAATGTTTTGATAAATCATATATTTGCACGATATAGTACTGCAGGTCATGTCTGGTTGTACATAATTTCCTGCACAAGGCTAAAAGTTATTAAAGTTAAAAGCTAGAGAATCATGCAGAAGAGGTGGATTTTGTGAATTTAAAGTGTGATTGGTCAAGCCAGTTACAGCTTCAGTTGAGTTAGTTAAAGCAATATGAAAATAATTACATTATTTAAAGTTTCTGGTCCAAAATGGTGCTGCTCTGCTGGTGACATGGAGAAGGGAGATGCTGGTTTGCGCTTTTTACCTGATGTTTTTTTAATTCATTTATTTATTTATTGCAACTGTGTGTTCTTTTACTAATTCTGGATGCATGAGCAGAATGCACTGAATGTGTTGTGCAGCAGACCCCTCTATCCAAGACAAATTCCTTCCATGGGAGACAATAAAGATACTTTGACTTTGACTACATCATGCCATAGTATGACAGCTTGATTTTATCTTTAAACACTTGGATCAGAAAAAATCAGTTTGCCTCCCAGATGCAATGAATAGGGGGATCCTCACACTCAAACCAGCAGGGTCAGTACCGAGCACTCATATTAACATATGTACATTAACATAAGAAGTCATGGGGCCTCCAGTGTAAAGGGGAGCATTTACACCTCTGTTACGCCTCGTTGTGCAATGTGGCTGCATAATGAAAGGAGGCGTGACGATGGGGCCAAGTTGTTCCACCTCTGATTCTCCATGGAGGCAGAATGTGGAGGTCTAATTTGAAAATGTGTGATGTCGGGGGCTGCAGGCCTCGGTCTGCATACATTTATGAGTGTGAGAGTATTTTAAGCTCCTGCTGTGGTCTTGGACCTCACGCCTGGTGTGCATTTGTTTTTATTGTGAAAACCACACGTTATAAATATGGTGCGTGCTAATCATGTAGTACGGCCTCAGCTTCTCTCATCTCTACCATTTGTTCCCCCTTGAGATTTGTACCTGGTTCAATTCAGTAACATCTCTGGTGAATATTCAAGCTAATGTGGATGAAATGTGGCATCTATACACATCTGAGAGGATCATTCACACTTGCAGAGAAACACAGAAATTTTCCTCAATTTACTCAGGTGATCTGCATGTGTGAGCACAAACAGCATGTTTTTGTTTTTTCACTCATTTCCTTTTTACATCTGATTTGAATTAAATGCTTTATTTCAAACATGCAAAAACAAACATGGGTAGACACCATAAATTAGCACATGCATATACCAAAAAAAAAAAAGAAAATCAAGATAAACCGCTGATGACAGCAAGTCCACAAGCTCGAAAAAGAGTAGGAAGAAGTATAAACTTATTTAATTCTGCCCCTTCTATTACAATTTCCTACAGTGATTCCTTTTTATACAATGCATAAACATGCAATCTGGGCATTCAGACACCAGGCAGACTGCCACTGCACACAACACATGAAAGATCTGCTGTTATGGGAGTCGGAGGCCTGGTGGTTGTGCCTTCTCAAGTGTCTATCTCCAGCTCTCTTGCCCTGCTTTCCAGCTCTGATCGGTCTCTCCTCCAATAAAGGCAAATGGCCAAACAAAAAACAAAACTTAAAGAGCCCCTATTATGCTTTTCTGAGTTAAATATGCTCTTTACTGTGTTTAACATCCTTCACAAGATAGAGCACATCTATGAACAAGAAAAAAGTCTGCTCCATCAGGACTACTTCCTCTCTCAATAACAATGGTATCAGCGGCTGCCTAAAACATCTTGTTCCCCCAGCCCCCTGAAAGACCTTTCAGCGTGACCTAATTGTTTCACTGTTTTCATCGTTAGTTAGTTAGTCAGCAAGTCCACTGCAGAGCGTAGACTTTAGCATGAATGCAGAGTTGTTGACAACATGGTGTTGAGCAGTGCTGATCTCACCATTTACCACAGAGTTGACCTACAAACCAATCAAAGTGGACTGGCTGAGCCTTAAAGGGACAGGAGCTCCAACAGGGTGTCCCAGACAGAGAGATAATACAGCACTATCAGGGGTACTCACTTTATGACAAGTAATAGATTTTTTAACATTGCTAACCAAGCTCTCAAGAACACCTTATGTGCTGAAGGAACACAAAGTCGAATGGGTTGCTGGAGTGGAGTGTGTTGCAGTAATAATGCTCAGCTCTTATTAAAATCAGATTTGCAAGAGCTGTTTTTTGTTACTGGGTAGAGTCAATAATTTATTATTATTATTAATCATTCACTCCCCCACTTCAAATCAATATATTTACCAATCTTTGATGTTTTACCTCCTCTGGTAACATCGCATAAACAGCTCCTGAAATATGATATGTTCCACTTACCTTAAAAATTGGATGTCAGAGCTAAGAATTATGCTACGTCCGACTTAAACATGTTCCAGTTACGAGATTATAAACTATGGATACCTGAATTGCCGACTTTCCGAGTAGAAATGCTGTCTTAAGAAGGGATTCCCAGTATCCTAATTTACAACTTAGACAATCTCACCAAGATCGAAGGGAGCATACCAATAGTGTCGCTACTGATGAGAAGGCAGCACATGGAGCCAGAAGGGGAGCATCACCTTGTGAGTCTATGTTTGTAAAACACACGCCATGTCATGCTCCCTCAAGGCCGTATTCCACTGTGAATTAACCCAAATATGATGTCCTTGTGAAATCAATCTAAATGACTGGTGACATAATCCGAGCTTTGTTGTGGTGTTTTTGCGTAAATGCACTGATAAGAGGGCTACTGGCTCTTGTTTAGCTGTGGTATGTTTTATTTTTTGAGATGTGGATAGCTTTGCCTTTAGATTTTGTACATCGTTAGTCATTTTGGCTGCTTGTGTATCAACAACCAGTAAACTTGAGGTTCCAACCCTTCATTTATTCAACTGACAACCTTTCATTTTGCAGCGTTCTTGGCATGAGAGCTACTGCTGTGAACATGACAAAAAATGGTACCTTCTGATTTATGGTACCTTCTGTTATTTTCTGTGCATACGGTGTCGAAAACAATCCTCAGAGTAAAACTACAAAGAAGTCATCTAAAAGGCCCAAAGTGTCTGTTTATTTTCTGCCAGTTCACAGTTTGTTGCTGTTTCTGCTTGGCTGCGGCCTAAGCTCTACAAAGGCCCACAGCTGCAGGCTATGGTGATCAGCACAGGCCGCTGCAGTCATAGTGAAGCACGTCAGCCAAGCAAACAGCTACAGTGGACACTCTGGGGAGAGAGTGTGCGTCTGTCCTGTTACATTGTGTGTTTGGTTATGGACAGCTGCCAGTACAAGGAGAGAGCTGAGAGGGGGGTGGTTGTATATCAGTGTTTGCTCTGGACCGAAGCCAAAAGAGTTCTCTGGTTTTCTCGGCCGCTGATTAAAAAAAAAAAAAAAAATTGGTGGCGACAGAAAGAGTGCAAGAAGGGGGGGTGAGAAGTTGGATGAGGACAAAGACATCTAAAACTTTTGCCTGAAGTGTTTTACGCCTCTGAGAAAAAACTCTGAACAAAAAAAGTACAGTGAAGGGTCAAGAAAGAGGTCTTGACTGGTTTTTGTGGTGCGTCATAGAAGTCTTGAAGGCAAAGGTTGAGAATGAAACCATCAGAGTTTGACCTTTAAAGTCTAAAATCTTATCAGTTTGTTCCTGGGCTAAAGTGGACATTTGTGCAAAGGTACAACCTCCCTAAACTGTTCTTGAGATAGCGAAAATAAAGTAAGGGATTGATATGAGAATCCATGACCTTGACCTCTAAAATCTCATTGGTTTGCGCATATCATCACCGAATTTCTTTTTATGCTTCTTTCAAATCATTCCTCTGTCTAAATAAAGGTACAATCACTCAGAACCCCCATAAGAAAATCACTCAAACAAAACAAACAGAAACGGTGTGCTACAGTGCAGACAGTACGTGTTTTGTCAACTGGCCACCACGCTGATCTGATCTGATGTTACTACTTGAGGTTTCCATGCTTGTTCTGATCACTGAATTGTCTCAGTGCTTGCAGTCTCCATCCTACGCATAAGGTAGTTGTATACAGCCTGAGCTCTCTCCTGTGTGCCTCAGGTATTTTCTAGTACAGGTTTCACCAAATGGCAGACTCTGGTCCAAGTGCAGACCATCCAATCTGGACCCAGGCTGATTTTATTGATGTTTCTGACAAAAAAAAATCACTATTTAACTTTATGTATGCAATTTTAGCTCCACCTTTTAGGGTCAGCTTGGTACACCCTTCAGAGGGGTGCCAAAAAGTGGGATGGCATTATTTGGGTGTCTTCTCTCCTCATCCAGTAAAAACACCAGTAAAAACATGCCGTACCGAGCCAGCTGAACCGGACTGCTTGGGGGAAACGCAGCTTATGTGTCATGTCTTGACTGTCAAGGTACACAGCCGAATCTATTTATTAATCAAAATCAAACATTCTGAAGACTTTGTCTAAAAGAGAGATAGAGTTATTATCATTTTATATCTAATCTATATATCTATATAAAAGATTGGCAACTGGCATCCCCGGGTCCACATGCGGCTTATTGTACTAATCTGTTGAGCCACTTCACCTGTGGATCTTTTCTTTTTGCACACCAACGCCGTTTTTTGCACACCACTGCTGCTGCTCTGTACTTCGGTGAATACTGTGCCTTAGATTATGTTAATTTTGTAAATATTATCCTTATTTTAACTAAGTTTTGATTAGCCTTAGATTATAGTAATTTTGTCAATATCTGTATTTTGTATTTTATTTTATTTTATTTATTTTTCATACTGTGCTGCTTACCGCAATATTTATAGCTTTAAAATTTGTATATAGCTGTAACTGGGACCTCAGAAACTAGCTTCCCTCTTTTCTCATGCAAGTGCAGACTGGAATGACAAATAAAACTCCTTTGAATCCTATTCCCTAAATGTGACATGCTAGTCAGTTCAGAGCATTGAAAACGTGGCAAAACTTTCCTTGAAATATATATTTTTGAGAAATATATTGAGGAAAATAGCACTTTAATTAGTTGTTATTGTTTTTTCAAAACTCTTGTTGCAGCTCTTAAAAATAAATGACTAACAGCAATGGGTACTACATCTGAATTAATGTATATTGAAAACCAACTTCGCAAGAAACTGCCAGTATTTTTCACACATGGACAAATCCATGAGCGACACTGGAAAGAGACACACAGTGTTTAAAACTCACAGTGCGTCAGAGGGAAGAACATTAGCGTCATGTTCTCTCATCAAGCAGAACAGCGGTTACAATCATAAAGATTTACAGCCGCAGAGCCCATACATTAAATCCTCTCTCACTCAAACACAGACATGCAGCAGACCCATCATCCCTATTCCAAACTTTGATCCCAGAAACCACAAATCCAGTTGGAGCGGTGTGTTTATAGTGTGCAGTTGTCGCCTCAGTGCAGCTTTAGAGTTAAGACGGAGGGTGTGGCACCGAGCGACACGACTTCCAACATCATAAAGAGCAGCAAAGTGCAATTAGTAGTGTTTTTACACTCGGGCTCTGTTACCCAGAAGCCCCTGGCCACTTCTGTCTGTCTGCTGAGTATGAGGGGAAAAAGGAGGGGTGGGGGGCACGCTGGCTAATTGGGAGCCACATCTGACACAGGCCTCTTTCTGCACTGATGTCAGATCCAAGGCCAGATGTGAAGATGTGGGCAGATGAAAGGGTCTGAGAGTCAGATTCTTTTTCCATGCGCAGAAACAAGCAGCGAGTGGAGGTTTGATTTAGTGGCAGAAGGTTTGTTAGAAGATAAGATTAGAGATTTTAAGAATAGTGGTTTAATAACACATGTTGAAAGTGATTCAGAAATCAAAGTAGAAACAGGCGGATGTAAGATAAAAGAGGCCCCCTTCTCGGGTCTAGCCTGTTTTTTTTTTTTAAAGTGTTTGTTGTTGTTCTTTTTTTGAAGTTTAAGTACGATAAGAGCCCCCTCTGATCATAAGCTCTTATTATTATAACACTCAGAAGGCCACTCATTACGGTCATCTGATAAAAGAAGAGCAGAACAAAAAAAGGCTGATTCGTGTTTTCATAACAAAAGATAAACACACAACATCTCAGTCCCAGTGGCTTTGTTTGCTTACTTTGCCGTCCACCCCTCCTGTTTGTGTAGCAAGTGTCTCTTGAGGCCGGCGGTGTCTTTGCTCGCAGCTTTAAAATCTGAAAGCTCCCCCTCTTTGTTTTAATTAAAGGGGTGAAAATCCTCTTGGACGGAGCAGAAGAAGCAGGGATTGGATGGGATACTGAGACGGTCAACAAGACACTTAGCTCCTAAAAAGCCAAACACTCCACAGGAAAACACGTAATCCATCACTCGAGAACACACGATGTGTGATCTGCAGCTAAATGATGTGTCTGATCTCTAATGTTTACATCCAAAATTTAGAAGAAAAAGTTTAGAACTTTAAAATCTTGATGATGGATGTGTAGATCAGACATCAGTGATTACCCCATAGCCTAACAGTTAAGGCCGCCACCTTAAAGGGACAGTTTGTGATTTTTGAAGTTGTTCATGTGATTCATGGCATGCGCCTGGATGTAAGCTATCATCACAAAGCTCAGCTCTTTATCTGTGCAGAAAAAGTCAGCACATAAGCTAATGCTATACATTGCGACAGATTGTGCTAGGGCTGGGAAATACATTAATTATTTGGAATTATTTTCTGCAGAAGATTTAAAAAATAAAAATCAAGATTTTTTTCTTGACTTTCTCCAATTGTAAGTTTTTGCAGTGTTTGGAAATGTAAGTACTGAAAAGTTACAGTTTTCAGTTTTTACAGTTTGTGTTGCTGATACATATGGGTATGTAAATTTATTTATTTATTTGTAATTGTTCTTTTATTATTTCTTTTGAAAAATGAAATAACAGAAAAAAATGCAGTGCTTTTTTTGGGCCATTATTGTATTGAATCATAACTGTATGATCATTGCAGTAAAGTTATAAAAAAAGTTATAGCTTTCATGATGGTAGGACCTGTCAGGTTTTGCACAAACACTTTTATAGGCTTGTATTTGCTTTTTTAAATGAGGTTAAATTTTGATCAGAGAGTTTCATGTTTCAATATACTGTGAAAATACCTCAATCTTTAGTGTTTATTTAGACAAACCTGCCCATGTTTGAACTACACAATTAACATTGTATGACACACACTATAACCTTAATTCTGTTTGGTTAGGGAGTATATTGTGTTTATCTTCAATGTCAGTATTCGGCCTATACTGACTGTCTGTTTTGTAAAGACAGAAGCCACGGTTTCCAAATATATATTTGTTTCATGATAGCACACTGAATGTTTGTTTTTGTGGAGGCAAACCAAGCTAAATTTGGTAAATGTTTGGTTGGGATGAGGTATTGTGTATTAGGCAAAATTCAAGTCAGCAAAATCAGGGGCATCTAGTCTTCCCCCTCTCCTCCTGTGAACAGTGGCAGTGGCTGCCTGAAACAGCTGATTCCCTGATACAAGTTACCATGCAGCCAATAACTTATGTGTTGAATAAACAACGCATAGGGAACTTTGGAACTCTGTTCATTTCTTTTCTTTTTACATACTCAACACTTCACTTTCTATTACAAACACGATGCATTTTCCCTTTAGCTAACAGTGATAACTAAAAGCAAATGACAATGCAACTTCTAATACTACTTCTACATCAGTGCAAACATGGTGAAGCATTTACAGCAGAGATTTAAAAACTTATTTTAGCAAAAGGTCAATTAGAGATCGAGCCAATTCATCAAGGCACATCATTTTCATAAACATGTAAAGTCTCTAGATGCTACGGTATCTTATCAGTCTGTATGTTTGTTTCCAACTTACTAAGTCCTAAAAAATGACAAACAACTGTATAACTCAGGAAAAATCAAAAGCTGAAACATTTTTAAGTTGAAGTGACATTTAAAGACAAAACACACCTAATGTAAAATGCATGCAGCTGTTACTGTAGTGCAAAAACTTTGCATGTGTAGCCGTGGTTCTTCTCCCTGTTACTCCAGCACACCTGTATGCAGTACGCCCAGTGCCTCTCCCACTTTTCTCATCTGCCTCTCATAGGCAGTAGGACCAAAACTTTTCATCTATTCTTCTCCAGATCCATAGATTGTCACTTTGGTTGCTATATTCCTCGATCACCCTTTGAATCCTTGCTTTTCATGTGCGAACCTGCCTCTCTATATTGTTCCAGGATCAACATCAGTCTGTCTGCCTCGTGCTCATCCACCTGTCCATCTGCCTACCAGACTCTTCAAGAGTCCATCACCTGCCGGGCACATTTACTGTCATCCTTCTCAAAGCACATCTATACATGACTTCTCCATTCTCCTGCTTCTTTATTTTAGACTTTTAATGGTTATAATCACCCCTGGCATAAAACAATGATCTCTTCTATCATTTGACTCCCCTCTGTCCTTGTTCTGCTTTTTGTGCTTATGAGCTGAGCCTTTGATGAAGCACATCCTTTTATTTACAACATAACAAGCCCTGATTCTCTATATACTGTAGACACACTTTTGGTGTCATGGTATGAATGCATACAGTATATGTTAATTTATAGGCATTCATTAACATTCTAGCTTCTCTAACCTGTCAAAATCTTTCATAGTGTGTAAGAAAAAACAAACATTTTGACCAACAGTAATGTAAGGCTAATTATCACATCAACTTTTCTCAGCGAGACTAACACTCAGTGGCTATTTATAAGGTACATTTGTTCAACGGCTTGTTGATGCAAACAGCTGATCAACCATCCTGAAGTTCAAACCAAGTATTAGAACAGAGAAGGATATTTAAGTGACTTTGAATGTGGCATGGTTGTTGGAGTCAGAGCTGATCTCAGTGTTGTACTGTACATTGATGTACTGGGATTTCCATACAATAAGGTTTACGAAAAAAGGTCAGAAAAAGAGAAAATACCCAGTGGGCAAAAGTGCACCTCAACAGCGACAGTTGTTTATCTATTAGGATAAGTTATTTATTTTAAGTGCTGAGTAATCAGCAGACAATTGGACTCGAGTCAAAGGGACTTGGACTCGAGTTGTCTCAAGTCGCTAATTTGACTACTTGCGACTCGTGAGGTAAAGACTCGGGACTCCACCCGGACTCGGCAGACAATGACTCAAGACTCGACTTGACCTAAGACAACATGACTCGGAAAAATTGTAGCATATTTTTTTTTTTTTTTCACGTGGATATCATATCATTCTAGTGGCCTATGATCAGATTGGTCTGTGTGCACGCCGTGCTCTCCATCAGGTTCGGACAGGCTCCGTGTTTTTTTCATGTAAGCGAGAAGCACTGACAGGCTGGCAGCACACACGCACTGTGATTGTTACATGCGATGCTCAGGCAGAGAGCCAGACAGGAGACATACATAGCTCTTACCTTTTAGATTCACTTTATTGATGCTCCACTCATAGTACACTCGGTCCGTCACCTATTATTGTCCCACACACGAAACACACATACGTTCCTGCTACACATCCGCGTCCGTAACAGTGACGATCAGTGTATGTGATACAGGCACTACTCGACTCTATAACATTTAAACAGGACATTAACTTGCACAAATAATTTTCAGTGTTTCCGCTAGAGTGTATTTGGGACGGGGCCCCGTCGTCGCAACGGAGACCCCCGCCGTGCCAACAGGATCCCCACCCATAAATTCAAGTGCAGATTTAAAGAAAAAAAAACATTATTTGATTTTTATTTTAATCAAAAGGGCGTTTAACTTGTTATCAAATAAAAAGCGTACTCCAATTTGCGTAATTTTAGATTCTAAGGCGTCACTATCGTTTCATTACATTCATTAAAATGCATTTCTCCTCTCCTCTGACCCTTCTCCGTCCCGTCCTCTGACTATTTACGCTGCATGCTGCACAAGCCATCCTCTCTGTGTTGGACAAAGTCTGATCAGTCAGGTAAAAACATTCAACAAAACAAACGTTCCCTTTAGTTAAACAGCGCATAACATGAATGAACCATTCACTGATTAAGTACACTTTCACACAAAGCAGAGAAAGGAAGAAAAAGCTGAAGAAGAGACATCTTAATCCGATGTACATGTGATGTTCATGTGAACGTTTGCTCTAAATCCCTGCTCAGCGTCTCTGTTCGCGCGCTCCTCCGTCTGCCGGTGAGCGTAAAGACGCAGACAGACGCGCACGGCAGGGACAGTCAGGGATCATCAGTCACTTTGTGTGATTTTATAATTCAAACGGTGTCTTGATAGTTCATGTGCCCGGTTTAAGTGAACACAAAGACTTAAAAATGACACGAGTCCGCCTTTAGATGAATCAAAACTCATCATTCTTCATCAGTCCAGCTCTTGTTTTCACTCGCTCACTGTTTTTTAAATGGTAAATTCATCCTGAGGTATCTTTCATCACTTATTCTCCATGATATAAGAACAATCTTTGAAAGATCAAGCTTCAAATACAATCTACCAGTGCTGCGGTTCTCAACCTGTGGGTTGAGGCCCATAAGTGGATCTCAGAGCTGTTTACAGTGGACGGTGTATAATCAAGTAAAACTGTGGCAAATATGTCTTCAGTGTATGGAGGCCCTAAGGGGACAAACATTCATCAGAGCATGTCAGAGTATACCCACCAGAATAAACCAGACTTCACCACTGGGTGGATAGATAGATAGATAGATAGATAGATAGATAGATAGATAGATAGATAGATAGATAGATAGATAGAAAGATAGATAGATAGATAGATAGATGAGTGAATAAACAAACAAAGTGATTAACATAGATCAGTGATTCTCAAACTGGGGTACTCGTACCCCCAGGGGTACGCAAAGTGACGTAGGGGGTACGCGAATACCTGTCAGGTTTCAATCAGTTGTTTCAGTAGTTAAAGTTCAATCTAGCAGATGTTTGTAAGGTGAGCTTTGATAAAGGCCTGAAGTGTTGGCAGAGAGGCTGGAGGCTGGATTGGTGAGGCATCTTGGAGAAGGAAATCTGTCCTGAATTGTCTAAGATTCTTATAGTAACATAAGTTAAGTCAGACACCCTTCACGTTAAAGCTGTGTTGAGTTTGTACTTTACAGTTTCAAGGTCATTAATGAATATGTTCCAGAATTGTAAATTTCTTTTTTCGAAAGTGAACTGGTGTTACCCAATGAAATTGCTGGTAAATAAATCTATTTTGTGAGAAATAACTCACTTGAAGAGATTTTTTTTGTATGTTATGCATGTTAAATGTGGGAGGTGGGTGGCGGCAGGCTTACAGACACATTTCTTTTTCCAGCTGCTATAAGTATGTGAGAGTAGGGGATACATGACTGGAGGTCGAGTGTCTGAAGGGGTACAGGCTGTGAAAAGTTTGGGAACTACTGATAAAGATGATCCTGAACGATGGACCATGCCCTCCTCCCCATCCCAAAGCATCAAAGCTTAGGGTAAACACTGATTTTACTTGGGAAAGGTTGCATTTCCCAAGCTGTTATTTCCTTTCAGAGTGCTTATTTTTAAAATATTCTGATTTCTCTTAAGTTAAATGTCATTTTTATAAAAGTATTTGCTGGTGCTGTTTACAGGAGCATTTTGTACTGTTCATTCATACTGTAACCTTGTTTGCCGTTGTTAAGGTAGCTACCTCTAAAAAAACACTTTAAAAAATGTCAAAAATGCAGTTTGAGCCTGCAATTTAAATACTGCAAAATGTTCCAAATAAACATATTTTTTTATATCAAACATGCCATTTATTTAATGGAATGTAGCCTTTCCCATCTACCTCGCTCTAAATGATCAGACATTTAATTTAATGGATAAATGAACAGCTTTATGCTGCTTTAATCCATGCAGACTGGTCTGCATGCTCTTTTTTGACATTGACCTGAGGAAGATAAGGTTTCTCTCTTCAAGCTATAAACCCGGGTGCTTTTTTAGGTGGGCTGGGGAACAGTGGTGAGGGACTTGACTGGACATAACCTGTGACTCGACTCGACTTGACTTGCCTACAGCAGAAAAAACTTGCTTGAGACTTGGACCCAAATGACTCGACTCGACTTGGGACTTTGGATCAGAGGGACTTGGGCAATTGTCTGGTAATCAAGATGTTTGAGTAGCTGCTGGCACCATAAAGAGGCAGCAAAAGAGAAGTGTGGCTGTCCCAGGCTTTTTGTCTTGTTCATAGAAGTGCTTTGTCACGTGGAGGTGAAATGTTTAACATACTTTAGGGCATATAAAAAAAAGAAAAGCTTCACGGTCAGTTTCAAGTTCACTGTGGAATATCTTTAACTTCGAGGCCTTCATGTACAGCAGATAAAAAAATGCTTAAAAACTGGGATGCCTGTCACAGTTTGGATTACATCTGTGCACTTACAATGCCACCCTGGGGATATGCCTTCCTCTTCTTTCTTGCCTCCCCTTTTCAACTCTATCCAATCTCTCTACTATCAGTAAAGGCAAAAATCTAAAAAATGCTCATACAGCTATGAAAAATCTGAAAATCAATTATTCTGTCAAAGGTTAGATGGCACTCAATATCACCAAAACTGAAACACTGAACATGGTTTGAGGGGCACAGCCATCTTTCCAAAAGACTTTTATAGACATAAGTCCATTTAATCGATTCTTGTCTTGCATCAAGATACATTAGTCTTGCAAAGGCACACATTATAAATAAAACCTCAATTAAAAAATCTCTCTGCACCCTCTGTCGCTTGCTTCACTTTTCAAAAAACGTATACCAAAACAGTTCATAAGAAATCCCTGAGGCAGCTGTTTGTTAAGCCCACAGTTGGCTCCAGTAGAAGGATCATGTCTGTGTAGCCACAGTAAACATTAGAGCACGGCACTGGAAAGCTGCTGGGGCCACATCCACATCCTAACACATTGCTCAGAAGAATTTACACCAAGAAAGTCTGTTCTGAGCAGGGCTGAAACAAAGGGGTTTATCAGCATGCCAAAGTCAAATCAAACTTCAAATATATGTCATGAGGGACATCTTAGACCGGTAAATACTTGTTACATTATTGATTGCTATTTAAGTAGTTGGCATATGATATTACGATCATTGTTTTATTGTCTTGTGTTTTTTATCTCTGTTTGTTGTTATTTTTAAGCACCAAAGGGTTGCTACCTTAATTTCATTGTTTGCTTGTCTAACAGTAACAATAAAGGCTTGAACTAAATTGAATTAAATATGTGACCAATAGAGAAATACAAACTTTAAAAATTTGTATATATAACACATTTTTACCAGATCAGGTGTTTATACAGCTTATGCCGAGAGTCAGATGTGCTTGGTCAATCGATGTATTGGGGACTTGGGATTTTTAATTTTTTTAATTTGCCGAACATAACGACTTCCATACCACGTGACTTCGATCAAATTAGCTTATGTGCACTGAAAAGAAGAAATCCCAAAAAGTCGTCCTCTCCTCCAGGCCTTTTACTTCTCACATCGGTCACATGGGGGCATACTTGAACCGACAGACTTCTCCGGCCTGTTGTGTTGCATACAGAAACACTCGTGCACACAAGGCCTCGGTGGCAGAGGGCTCCGACATTCACTCTCACACAGGGAGACACCCCCTCTCTTTTGAAAATACACAATCACCATTCACTCTGCAAAATCCACACACACCACGTCCTGTCTGCTCGGGTACACTCCATCACCACACACACGCTCCTGCACACGCACACACTCACACACACACACTTCACACAGGGCCCCTCGCCTTATTGCCTCTCCATTTGGCTGGTGCCATTTGTTCCAGTCGTTTTGTCGGAGGCTGACGGAAAGCTGCTCAGGGCTGGTGGTGCTGTGAGGCCGCATGATGGAGGAGCGTGTCCTGACTCGTTCAAGACTTATGTCATGACCCTGAGACTCCACTGAGCATTTGTCTGTCCTACAAGTGATGCTTTTCAAACACTGGAGACTATGAATAATCCAGTGGAAGAGTCAGGGTGATTTACATTTTAACTTACAGGGGCCCTGAACTTACACTTGTTTAACTGCATAGATAAACAGGGAATGCTCTTGTCTGAGGCCTGGTGTACACGCGAAGATTTTTAAACTCTTAACTGATTTAGAAACAGTGAGAGACGCCTCAAATACAGACAATTAATGCTTGATTCAACAGTTCTGCTGCTGTTATGTTGAGTAAGATAGGTAAGATGTCATAAGATAGGCATAGGTATCTCTGTTTTCTTGCTTGAAAGCACAAGTCTTTAACATCAGTCTTTTCCTTGGGCTTAGTACCTCCCACCAAAGATATGCTTGCTGGTCAAGCCTTGGCACAGGTTTGATCCATTGATCCATGATAGCGCCCCAAATGGCTGCCGTTTTTACAGCTAATGCCAAGATTTAGATGTGCTTGGTCAATCAGTGTATTGGAGACTTGAGACTTTTCAGAAACAAAGACATCACAAATGTTCATTTTTTAAATTTGACTCTTATGTGAAATAAGTCAAACATAAATACTTTAATACAAGTTGACTTCAACTGACCCAAGATGGCTGCCTCATTGTGTTGGTGCGCTTTGTTTTGTCTGTTTCTGTGCTTCAATGTTGTCCTTTCTCAACATATGTCGTTGGGGTGTTCCCAGTGACATATAAAATTTATAACTTAAGCTGGGCACACACATAAAGATTATTGGGCTGTTTTTGTCCCAACTTTCCCCCTCCCTGACCAAAGACGGCAAACTCCAGGTTATCTTATGTCTTATAAGATTATCCTATAAGATCATCCTGTGGTCTGAGGTTTGTTAAAAGTGCATTTTTCCCTATAATCAGCTCTGAAATGGGTTGGGGCCAACAATCGTAAATATTAAACTTGTTCAATATTTACGACCAAAAATCTCCATGTGTGTGGGGAAAGCCGATGACTCTTGAGTCATGACTCCATGAATTGTGACGTGAATGTAGCCAATCCAGAAGCGAGCTGACTGAGGAACAAGGAAGCAGGCGTAAATAACAACAAGCAGGGCCGACCTGAAACATAACCTCTAAAAGACCAGCTCACATGTTCACACTGTCTCCAGGATATTTTCCACAGTCTTTTCTTTTTTTTGTTCAGGATTTTCCTTCAAAAAAAGTCCCAAGACCACCATCATTCCCTCTTCTCATATGTCCTCTTATATGTTGCGTGTTGTGTTTTCCAGTTGTTGCTGCGTTTCTTCCTCTTCGTTTTTGTTAGCTCATGTTTGATGATGCGAGATTTCTGGCTTGGAGGACTAGATTCTAGATTGGTGTCTCGACAGAATGGTTAAGTGTGTGGTGTGCTGTGTTGAGATTATCGGAGCACACCACACACAGTACGATCAAAACTGTTCAATGCCTGATTTTTTACCTTCATGTGTGAGGTCTCTAACTGATAAATCATCTCTTTAAATTTAGGAAATCCTTATGTGTGCTCTCCGCTTTTGACAGTCTGACCTCTAAGTTAAAATGTAACACATTATTAGTGTAAAATAACATGGCGCACCACTGCATGAATAACTGAAGCTAAATGCGGCCAGCAGTTAGCTAGGAACAACTTGATCCCTCATTTGCTCCATCCTGAGAGGTAGTATCAACAGTTTTGCTGTGTCGCATGTATCCAAGCTGTATCGCAGCATGAATTAGCACAGATATTACACCCTGACAGAATTGGTGTGAATGTCTGGTGTTGTAAAGATGACAGAGCTTTGTGGCGATGAAGGCACTATTAAAAGCTTTAATGCTTCCCTGTCCTGCTCTCTCGATCCTTCTCTCTTTGTCACAAACAGAACAGACACTCATACACACTCACACAGGCTCTGATCATTTTCTCACTGCTCGTGAAAAGCTACATTAATTGTTTTCTGAGTGCTCATGCAAGCACGTACAAGACCAAGAAAACCATCTGATTATGCTTACACGAACTGGGCAGACCACACACCAGCAGGCCCATGTGGCAAACACACACATATGCACATGCACACACACACTCAACACACACACACCTGAGCCACACTTGACTCAGTGGGTGGTGGAGAGCTCACCAGATTTTAAACAGCAGCAGCAGCAATATGTAACAACAAGGAGGAGGAGGCTGTTCTGGTTACTTCAGGTTTTAAAAAGTGAGAGTAGAGAGATGGCATCATGATGAAGGAAAACCACCGTCTTTCAACTTTTATTTCCAAGTTAATTTTTCTTTTTTTATTGGGTCTGTTAGATCTCTGTCTCACATGTTCCTCCATGATAAAGTGCAAATTAAAACTGCACATAGAAAAAAGTAGACGGCACTCCCATTCATATCTGCTGTACATAAAAGGCAAAGAAGGTGTGAATGAATCCTCTCTGGAAACTCCCGGTCTGTTGACCATCAGGAGAGATGAGAAGATTCCAGCACAGGAGTTTGTATAGACTGAACCCAGTGACCCCCGCCTTGAGCTGTCCCTGCTGCAGTCTGTCTGTGTCCCGGGGTTATGAGTTTAAACAGCACTGCTCATGTGATGTTTTTACATATTTAAATGTAAAGGAATGGGTGGTATTCAGAAGTTTTCCGCTCAAGGCAAATTTTTTGAGATATGCACAATAAAAACTCAAACGGGCAGATCTTAAGTCTCCTGACAAAGACATCATTATGGATGGGCATGCAAAGTATCAGTTATGCACCTGATAATACATTATTTATATCTTTAAAAACGTAAATCTTGGAAAGTTGTTGGCCATTTTATCCCTCGACAGTGTGTGCCCCGGAGGACAAAAACTATTTGGACCAAACTGTCTTCACATCACTGCTATGGCTACATTTTTAACACCAGGGGCTGCTCTTCTTGATAACGACCCACAAATGACTGCAGACTGAGGAGCTGTCCACAGGGAGACAAATTCAGGCGTATCCACACAAGTTTTTGATCATTTAGGTGTTTCATCCGTACAGAAATGGCATTTTAGGTGCCTGAAAATGCACATTTTTGAAAACAGGCCTAGAGCGGATTAATCTGAAAACGCCGACCTTGTGTTTCCATGAGGACAACGAATATGGAAATCCTCAGAATCATTGACGTAATAGCCCCAACTCTCACTTAAACTGCATGCGCAAACCCTGACAACAATGGCAGAACACAGTGTTGCGCTCATGCTAAAGAAGATACAGAGCTTGACATGGCTTTTACAGCAAAATATACCAAGAGCAACAAGAGGACAGGGAGAGCAGTATACGCCAGTGTTTTTGACATTCCTCCTGATGTACGTGTGTACTCCATGTCTTCTTCTCTGGTTTTGGTGTATGTCTGCAGCAGCGTCACAGTGCCACTTGTTTTCTTGAGGCTGGACACTAGGGATGAACGATTTTAGGCAAAGATCTCATTGCGATTTTTCTGGCAGATATTGCGATTTCAATTCGATTCACGATTGTCTTCAAATCAAACTTCAGTGCAATATTCACTATGTTTACAGTATAGACAGAAGTAAGGAAATCAATGATCAAAAGCATGTAACACATTATTCATCATCTTTTTTTTTTTTTTTTTTCCCTTGTCTGCATTATCTTTCTGGCTGAGCACTGTGGCAGATGACAGCATTGGAAAGACTAATGCATTTTTTTCTTTGCAGTGAGAGATAAGTAAGTATGATTCACTGCTACCAGTGACCATAACCAGCCGTCCCTGTAGGCTACTCCATCAAATCAAACTTTATTAAACCCCGGAAGTGAGCTGAAGGGGAGGGCTGTGTTACACCACAGTGTGAAAAAAGGGGAAATAGTGACAGATAAGACGAGACAAGACAAACGGGGAGGGAGACAGACAGGTAATGCTGTTGATTTGAAATAGCAGTCCAAGTGCTGTTATGCATCATCTAATATTGATGATAAATAATCTGTTTCCATTATTTAAGGGACACGCCAACTTCTACTCCTAAACAGAGGCTTTGTGTTGTTGACCTGTTTACCAGCACTTCCGTGGTGGAGATGTGACGTTTGCGAACGAGTCGTCTCTTTTGAACAGCTCTTTTAAGTGAACAATGAGAATCGATTCACAGTTGTGAGTAAACCGTTCATTTGCGGGCCATTCTTACATGCAAATTGCCTAGAGATTTTTAAAATAGTATGTGTAAAATAGTTGACATAACAGATCCTGGGTCAGTCAGGAGTGCTGCAAAAAAATGCAGCTTTGGCGATCACATAATCGCATTGTCTGAAATTGCAAATTTGATTGAAAACGATAAATCTTTCCGCCCTACTGGACACATTTCTTGAAAAAAAACAATGTTCACTGTTAATCTCTGTGTGAAGAGAGCCTAACTCACCTACTAACTCTGGGGCCCCAAATCTCATGGTTTACTAGTCTTATACTTATACTAATCTCACATGGTCAAATGTGACTTAATGGTGTTTTTACAGTTGCCTCAGAACTCAGACATCACATCCCATTTTCTAGCTGGTTATGTTGGGTACTTAAAGATTGTCCAACTTCCTGAGTAGAAATTTTGACCAAATGGGGAGTTCCCAGTGACTTGTGAAATTAACAACTCAGAAAGATCAAATGCAGCATTAGTGTAAAAGAACAATGCCGCACCACCTGCAAGATGAATTGAAGCTTGATTTGGCAAACCATCAGAGTTTCTGCTCTCATTCCCTCCTAATGAGTGCATGCTGGGTGGCTAGCATTTTGATATTTACATGGCAGGCTTAGATTTGGTCTAAATTTCATCTGTATCATTTAATTCCTCTCCTTTTATTGTGCCACTATACTTAAGCACACAGGAATGGTGCACTAAGGAGTCCTGCAAAAAAGCTTTGTTGTCTCTTGGCTGTCCCGTTATGAACTTTAAACTGAATCAATCAACAAGTGCTCTGATATTTAACAGTAGACATGCGCTGCTGTGCATCCAGCGTGAGTTAAACAAACTCAGTAAAGGGTTTTCTGATCTCATGGATGTGTGTCCATCTCTCTAATGCGTCCTCTAAATAGTACAAACACTAAGCCACTGACTTCTCGCTTCAGACCAGGTATAAGGAGGTTTTAAGAGCACTCATTTTCAGCTTCCCCAAAACTTACCACTACACACTTCCAGACAAATCCACCCCTGGGCACAGAGGGGAGCGCATGATCATTTGCTATTTAGACAGCATGAGGACTGGGAATGCAAATGACACCTGCCTTAGGCTGAAATTAGGGAAGACACCTGTACTTCACGCCAAAATGTTTTGCTTTGGGCGTGCAGCAGGGGCCTTAAACTCCAAGACTGAATCAAAGAGTGGACACTTGTACAAAGTTTGACAAGAAACCCTCAGGCTGTTTTTTAGACTTCTTGTTCATAGGATTAACATAAGGAATCACAACCCTGAGTGGACATTTGTTTGAAGAAAATCCTGCAACATGTTCTCACCTTCAAAAGAGAGGCTTGTACGAATGGAGGCTCAGAAAACTTAATGCCTTCAGCTTGAACTCTCTCCTGTGCAGAGATGTGGAAAGGAGAATCACTGATCCATGGTGTAGTTAAAGGAAATAACTTCTTTCTTTGTCTTTGTATGTTTTGAATAATAATGCAGGGTGTTAAATAATTAGTTGACAGAAAGCAGAAGTTCCCCATTTTAATCAGTATCATCAATTAAATGACCACATTATTCCAGTGGATTTATTACACATTACAAATCACTGATGCTGATTTTCCTCTCACACATCCCTGGTGACTTTTTAGAAACAGGTCAGAGATCACACGATGTGTTTTGGGGGGGTTAACTTTAGGGATGGACAGGGAAGAAGAGGAGGTGTCCACGGTGTCTGAGAGCAGATGGCGTGCCTCTCCCTCTTGCTCTCCTTTTTGGTGACGTCCACTGGGAATTGGAGAGGCCTTTAGGCATTCCTTTAGAGGCCTGAGACAGATAAGTGAGTTATGCAGTTCACCACCATCTGGGCTCAGACGGCGGCTGGCCTGCAGCTGACAAGTGCGTGCGTGTATGTGTATACTATAGTACTGGTAGCAGGGGAGGGGTAGGGGGGTGTGTTTCCATAGTAATAGGTCCTATTCCTGGTGAGAGGTCCTTGCAGACACTCGCCTGCGCCCTCCTCCTCTGCACTGCGTCGTCATTGTAAACTCAGATGCTGACTTTGACAATGTTTTTTGTTTCTTTCTTCATGTTTTTTGTCCCTGCCATCATTGTCAACAAATTTGGACCCTTTCTGGTGCAGCTGACAGTGTCTTCGTGGAACATAGCATCTGTTGTGACACAGAGGGAGGGAGCAAGGGAGGATGGCAGGGGACCATGTTAGGTTTGCCAATTTCCCTATTCCCATCGTTCTGGTCTTTGTGTGCTTTGTAAGGTGCAGAGCTGCGCTGCCAATTCTGATCTGCGCTTGACCTGCTGCATCCCTGCCTCTTCTTCTGTGTGTTTAGCTCTTTTGTTTAATTCAGGGGTAACACTGTGCAAATGCATCTGTTTGTAAAGTGCAACTTTATTCCACGTTGCAGTTTATTTTGGAGCATCATCAGAATCAGAATCAGAAACTTAATTACTTAATTAATCCAGAAGGATAAATTCTGTTGTTTCAGTTGCTCTTACACATAGTACAGCAGTAGGAATATCAAAAAAAGACATTAACATAGATAAGAGACATTACAACAGATAAGAGCATAAAAAATTAAGTAAATAAAGAAAGCAGTTACTAAAACCCATTACACAGGTATTAAAATTATTGTAAACACAAAGTCTGAATTACTACAATAAATTCTGCTACCCTGACAGCCTTAAGAGGGCTGTTTAAAAACAAAACAGAAGTAAGTCTTCTGTAAAATGATCTGAATTTTTTTTTTTTTTTTTTTAAAAACCCTGAATACTAATAAAAAGATGAAATAACACAGGAGAGGAAGAGGAAACAAGACACTGCATAATCAGCAATGCTGCTGACTAAAATTTTAGTTTCACATCACCACAGCCCAAACCCACCCTACACCACTGCATAATCCACACTTCAGTTGTGCAAGAAAAGCAAGTTAAACTTCTTTAATTTCTTGTTAAAGACCACTTTATCCACTACAAAACGTATCCCTAAAAGTTTTCAGAGCACTATCTGGTAGGGTTGAACGATTGATCATTTTCTAATCAAAATTGTGATTTTCAGACAACGTGATCATGTAATTGCTGAAGCTGTAATTTCTTGCAGCACTCCTGACTGACCCAGGATCTGTTGTGTCAACTATTTGCTAGTGGCGGTGTTGTCACATGTCTGCACTCACATCCAAAACCATCTGAGGCTGACATACTGGTTTGGCATGGCTGGCGTTTTTCCTTTACTGGAATTGTTGCATTTTGCTTTTCTTATTATTACTTATTTAACATTGTTTTGTTTTTGTTGCATTTTAGTTAATTTTTTTTACTTAACACAACTAAGGATTTTTTGCACTACATTTTTTTTAAGTTAAGACAGTCAAAGATGGCTCTTTTAGTTCTTCAGTTGTAATAACTGCAGTTGGTCAAGGACTTTAAAGAGTGAACATGCATGTTTCTTGTTAATAAATACATTTGAAAGCAAATCTTACCTTTAGTTTTCATCCTTGCCTTAGAGGAATGGATTTTAATGTTTGATGGTATGATGTAATTTTCTGTCATGTTTGTAAATGTTACTGTACACATAGTGAATATTGCACTGAAGCTTGATTTAAATAAAATCATAAATCGAATTGAAATCGCATTATCTGCCAGAAAAATGCTATTAGATCTTTTCCTAAAATCATTCAGCCCCACTCTCTGGTCATTTTTAACATTAAAACAAAGCTTTTCAGCTTTTCTTTGGTTCAAAAACAAATGTTAAATTTTAGAAAGTGGAGAAAGAGATTAAACCTTTAATTAAGCTTTGTAATTTGAGGTCTTTAACTAATTTCTCAAGCTTTTATCCAAGCTAAAAACTTGCCATGTCTAAATAAAGGCATAAAAAGCCTTTCTTGGCTGTTATATTATAGATATGTTCTATCTACCAATTTACAGAGGAAAAAAGGCAGACTCTCTGCTTCTACTCTTTGTTTTACTATTTCAATCTTGGACTGAAGAGTGCAGGTACTAGACTGGCCTGCCTATAGGTCAGATCTGTCTCCCATTGAAAATGTGCGGTGCATTATGAAGCCAAAAGTACAACAATGGAGACACCAGACGGTTGAGCAAGAACGGAAAGAATTCCACCTACAAAGCTTCAACAATAAGTGTCCTCAGTTTCTAAATGCTTATTGGCTGCTGTTAAAAGGAAAGGTGATGTAACACAGTGGTAAGCATACCTCTGTCCCAGCTTTTTTGGAACTTGTTTCAGGGATCACATTCAAAATCTAAGTCTGTCATGTCTGCTCAGGCATAATATAGCCTGTTACAATCATAAAAATGAAATAATTTCCTATCTTTATAAACTTTTGGACATATTTGAAGAACTGTGCTCAACAAAAAAATACTTTTAACATAGGATTCGTTATTTTAGTCACCAAGTTAAAAGTTTCAGTTCCCTATTTTCTGAGAATTCAACCTATTGTATCTTTAGTTGCCCCAGTAATAGCATGTTAATGCTGACAGCCCTAATTATACTTTTTGTGTTCCAACATCTAGTTTTTTGTTACTGTTTATGTAAATTTTCAGACTAAAGAAGCTCTACTGTGATGTATCAGACAAAATACACTTATTGCCAACTTCATTTGTATCACAACACCATGATTCTCTCACAGAGACAGAAGAGACTCCTTTAATAAGTAGGAGACACTTTATGCACAGTCACACTGGCTGCATTACTCCCTGTGCTGGGTTTGAATTGGATACATTTGTCTATTTTGCTCTTTGTGGGGCAGTTGGATGCTCTGATGCGACACTGTGCCATCTCTGTGAAGATAAGCTGCAGCTCAGCCTCTCTGTACATTGATTTCCATGTACACAATGTAGGCTGAATACCCACTGTGTCAGTACAAAACCCCAAAACACACACTGAGACGTTTCCCTTTTTCTCACTCTTAAGTCCCCTTCAAAGCAGCCCACCGCCACATCACCTGCTTCTCTCTCCTCCACTCTCCATCTATCCATCCAGAAACAAGTGTGTGTGTGCGTCTGCACTGATGTATGTGTGTGTCTGTGGAGGCCCTTCCCGCTGTGTAATTGCGGTCTGCGTTTCAGCCCATTGCTGTCGCCCTGTGTGGAGACTAAAAGATGTTGCTAATCCGCCAACAGAATACAGCAGGTCAAGCAGCCAGCGGCGGCTGAATTCAACCCCGGGACCACTGCCACAAATTAGGACACGCTGACAAGGCCCAGCGGCATTCTGGGTATTGTTGTGAGCTGCCAACAGGCCTCTATAGCTGCTGGCCCTGAGTGAAGGAGCGGCCAAGGAAAGGTGACGATTAATAGTGGCGTGGTGACCCGGGAGTACGACTATAAATCTATATCGCCACCAGACACTTGGCTATAGTGCACGTCTGTCAGTCTGACACACCCACACACACATCATCATCAGCAGCAGCATAACGGGGTTTAAAGTTAAAATCAAAAACTTTAAAGTCCATTGAAAATAGAGGGTGGAATATTTGAGCCATGCCAATTTGTAAGTAGAGCTGGACAACTGGTTGAGTTTTTACGATACCATTCACTGTATATCAGTGTTAATTAAAAATGCAAATATCAGGCCTAATGATCAGTAAAAACACTGCTTACAGGAATAATGAATTGTGCGTGTTGAAAATCTATAAACACGTACACTAGGCAGCAAGAATCCTATGAGCAACGCCTGTGTTTTTAAACTGTTACTGTTGCACTTCCACAGTCAAATTGTTGAATTCTTTTCCGTATTTGTTTGTTATTTATTGCCTTAAACTTTTCTTGAAATTGTATTTATTATGGCGTGCTGCTGACCTCTTGGCCAGGTCACCCTTGTAAATGAGATCCTGATCTCAATGGGAATTATCTGGTTAAATAAAAATAAATATGCTGTGAGGCTTAAGTACGCCCTGCTGCACCATCGTGCAGGCCTCTGTTTGAAATGTTTGGTCTAATGTGAGAGTAAATTTAATTTAATTCCAAACAGGGTCATTTATCCATCCATCCATTATCTATTACTCTTATGCCAGCCAATCACAGGGCCACATAAAAAGACAGACAACCATTCACACACCCACCAACACCTAAGGGTAATATAAAGGCACCAAATCACATAAAGGGCATGTATTTTGGTCTGTGGGAGGAAGGAGTTCCCAGAGAAAACCCACACATGCACAGGGAGCATATGCAAACTCCACACAGACACCTTGACCAAGACAGGGTGCAAATTAACAACTGTCTTGCTGTGAGCCATGCACACTACCTGCTGCTCCACTGTGCCACCCAGGATCATTTAAAAACTCAAAACCTTTTTACTGCTTCCCCTTATAGGGAATGTTCACTCAAAAAGACCATCTCAGAAAGTTTTATACCACCTCCCCCCGATGTGAGACACTCCCCGACTCAGATATGTGTTCAGCCCACAAGCTGCTCCATTGTAGGGCACATGTCAAAGCGTGCCTGTGTCAGCAAAGCAAACATTAGAGCACAGCATTGGAAAGATAGACACTTCTTGCAAGGGGTGTGGTCAGCTCATGAGGATTAACATTAAAACAGACTGTTCTGAGCAGGGCTGAAGCAGAGGGGTTTAGAGGCACATAAACATCTTATATCTGACAGGATTTTTTGCAAGACAAAATTGAAAAACTATGCTCTGGGGATGTCTGACACAAATGTAAACTTGTTGAAAATAAGTATTACATGTTATCTTTAAGGAAAATTTTCAGTAAGTTTCTTTGTTGTTAGCATGGTTGCAAGTAGTTATCAATATTTGAGTTTAACTAATTTCATAACAAAGTATTAATTTTGCACTACAACAGCCATTTTTTATTTCATGTCAACCTACGTATATTTGTTAAGACATGATTTGGTGGCCTGATGGTTAAGATTTACCCAGAAATATGTTACCCCAACCCTGTTCCCTAGCTTGATGCTAGCTACAAGCTAACAGGACAGACCCAAACTCTTCAGCAAACTCCTGATGAATGACGGCCCTTTGTTGCATGTCTTATAAAAGCAGCCGTGGCCATCCTTTTTCCTTGGGACCTGGCGAGCAAATGTGAGGCGTGAATAGCATTAGTCCGAGTCAGTGCACCCATAGCAGTGTAGCCAGCCCTGAAAACACAGCCTGCTCGCCCTCCTCCAAGAGTTTTATGAGCCAAGATGATTGAAGGAGAAGAGTTTTGGAAGAAGAGGAGAGGAGAGCAACGAGAAGGAGGAGGAGAGGCGTCAGAGATGGATGGATGGACAGATAAAACAGAGACAGCAGCCGCTCAACAGAGGACTCACATCCCCGTGGAAGTAGGAATGTGATGGGGAACAGGTTTGGTGCGGGGCGGCTGAAAAGCATCGGGACAAAAGGCAGAGTGGGGAAGAATGGAGGTGGAGGACTCGGGCTGTCAGGACTGGCGCTGGGATGGAGTTAGATCTCATTTCTCAAGTGTCATCGCACTATCTGTGTCTCCTCCTCTCTCCTCTCTGTCCAATTACTGTCACAATGAAGACAGCCCCTTCCTGCAGAGATACATATGGTCGTGTGGTTGTAAAGCCGTCCCTCTACAGTGAAGTTATGCAGTTATTGATGGGTACAGTATGCCTGACAACCAAGGAGGCCACACTGGGTTTTTGTTTGACAGAGTGTGAGCTGCTGACCTAGCAGTTAAGCTACGCTTCCACCAAACCAGCCTCAGAAGTTGGAGCTAAAGTACAGCAAGCCTGTAGATTGGTCACAAAAATATCACTTCCCATCAAACAACAGTGACATGAAAACACATACCTTGCAAATAAGTCAAGGACTTAGAGTGATTTGTTCACTTTTGTTGTAAAGAATGTCAGAACAGAACAATGATCTATGGAGAGCTCCATTATTGCTCTTTGTTTACAATCACACCCTACTGAAGACCGCTGCACTGTGTTGCGCTGCTCTGACTTCATGCATTTAAAAAGATGGTGTAACCCTCACTTCCAGGCTCACATCCCCGCTCTCAAGTGAAGGTACACCTGGCTGTTGAAACACAAAGAAGATCAGGGTTTACTGCTCTAAACCGTACCAAACTGTACAGAACCAAACCAGACCACTCAGTGGAAACAAGGCCTAAGTCTGGGCATGACTTTCTTTGACAGCAGTCTGCAGCCAGGTAGGGCTGTACAGGAAACCACAATCTATCATCAAAGTCATGTAAACTATTGCAGGACACAAAATACAAAGGTCTCAATTTATCACAATAAATATGAATGAGTGTTTGATGTAAAATGAGCAATACGTTCTCCATCATCCAATCATACAGTCTCTATTCCACTCCCTTTGAGGTCACAGGGGCAGGAGCTAACACTGGGGCTGGTTGCCAGCCTATCACAGATAACCATATACACACTCACATCTCAGGGTAATTTAGGGTCACCAATTAACCTCAAAAGCATGGTTTTGGATGTGAGAGGAAACTGGAGTACATGGAGAAAATCCACACATGCAGAGGGAGAACACGCAAACTCCACACAGAAAGGTCCCAACCAACTTAGCAAGTCCAATCAGCAACCGTCTTGCCTTGAGGCATGAGAGGTAACTTGTTACACCAGCTACTCCAGTGGCCTCAATAGTCACCAGATCTCACTCCTACAGAGCACCTTTGGGATGTGGTGGAGCAGGAGATTTGCATCACCAACAAATCTGCAGCAACTGTGATGCTATTATGTCAATATGGACTAAAATCTCTCAGTAAGACCTAAGGTAGCTTTAAGGAGAGTCCAACCTGGTACAAGCAAGGTGTACCTAATAAAGTGGCCAGTGAGTGTATATGGAAATAAGTATCGCAAAGAAAAACACTTTGCAGTACAGTGTTAATTTTGACAGCACTTTCTAATTTAGTTTTGGTAACAGTCTTTTGCCTCAAATATCTTTTAGTTTCAGTCATAATTTCGTAATCCGAATTGTTTTAATTTTAGTCTAGTTTCAGTTGATGAAATTTCACATTTCAGTCGATTAAATCTACTGTAAATTTAGTTGACTAAAATATGAAGTGTAAAGTGTAAGGTCTTTTTTATATTTCCTTGAACTTCTGAGCTCACGTTTTACACTTGGATAAAATGAAACATTTAATAACCCTTTACTGAATGCTAGTAAAGCTTGAATGTATAAATTAACAGAAACAAATTGAACTTTTGTGAGAAATGCCATCTCCTTTATTTAGGCTACCTGGCAGAGCATCTCAGTTACAATACCAGAACTGACAACAAACAGTGAGCCTTCTCTACATGAATATGTCAATTCATAAAGAGAGTAGCTCTGATTGGATCGCTCCCCAACTTATCCCACCACCATGAAGCTAAGTCAGCTGTGATTGGATGTCCCTCTTAACTCATCCAACCTTTCCACGCAACCAAAGTTGCCGTGATTGGATATATTCCTAACTTGTACCTACTTTCTACATGACCAAATTAGGTCTGATTGGATTAAGTCTTTGTCAAACATTTTCGTCTAGTTTTTATCTGTTGAGGAAAATGACAGTTAATTTAGTTTAACCTGTGCACTTGTTTTTATTTACAGTCAAGTTTTCCTCAGAGGAAAAAAGGTTGCTGACAAAAACTATGACGAAAATAATTAGTCAACAAAATTAAAACTGTTGCAGTGTTACTAATTTATTTTTAATACTCTGTGTTTATCATGAGAGGCACTATAACCACCATAATAGGATTAAATAAGACAGTAAGCCAAATACAAAGCAAAAATGGACTCTTTAGACTTCTTAAGCCAAATAAATCTTATTTGACTCCGTTATTTGAGACTTCTTTTTCACAGTGAGCTCCTCTGTTTTCCTGTCAAAGTCAATAAGATATAAAAACATATTTGATGTACAGATCATTTACAAAGTGGCAGAAAGAAAGCTCCAAAGGACCTTTAAACAGTAAAGGGAGACATTTTGATGAATATTTCACCAATATGGGGAAAGAGGGAGAAAATAATCAAAATGTTACTCAAGATTTGTAATGGATTAAGACAACACAGTAAACTAAATTTGAAGGCTTCTGTGGCTGATATAACTTTAGTAAAATAAGTTCAAGCTACTGGAGTACCTGTGTGTGATTGAATTTAATGTGACATCTGTGTGGTGGAGGCATTCATTAAAATCACATAGCATCACTGGGTGCACTGGTGTGTGTCTTTTGTTGGTATGCAGCTCACAAACACACACACACGCTCACCATATGTTAACAGTCATGTATTGATCCACAGGGAATGACTTTTGAAGCATGATCAGTCAAACAGAAATCAGTGTCTCTCTCGCGGGGACACACCCAAGGTTTCCTCACATATTAAGTGATCTGGTCCTCCTGATCACGTCAGGAGGAAACAATCCCTCAAGCATGCAAAAAGTCTCATTCTGTGTTAGATTTGATTAAATACAGTTGACTTTAAATAAAGTGCAAGCAATACTTAGACAAAAAAACTTGTTTTGCATTTTAATTCAGCGCAAAAAAAGCTGCCAAAATCAAAAACAGCTAATTCATTGTTTAACGTGGAGCAGAGATACATATTAAACATTAAACATGGTTATGAATATTGAAAGATGTTAGAATTGTAATGTCTTGAGTAATATAAACATTTCCCTATAATTGTATATCTGATAATTCAAAAGTATTGCTGGATGTGTATTTATGAACAGCTTAGGGAGAACAAATCAATGCAGATAAAGTGGGGACACTTAGGCCTGGCTGTATGAAAGTATTTAACTGGACAAACATCATAAAAGGAACAATAAACCTGTGACATTTTACTCATTTAATATGAATTTGTACACATTTTGTGTCATGTGTTGTCATTTTTGCATTGGTATGAGGACGCTGGCATTCAGTGCCTTTTGGAGCCAAATCAATAGTTTGACCTTTTGACCTCTGAAGGCGGGAAAGCTGGCTCCTTTCTAAAGACTGACATCCTATAATTGATGCTCTTTAAACTGAAGAAATGTGGACATGGGGTCAACAGGTCAAGTGTTGTGTCTCAAATTTTGTCTCCTTTTGTATTAAGGTGAAGAAATCCAGGTAAGTCACAGCTGAGTAATTTCACTTATTTTAAACTTTCTTTTAGATTGTAGCCTCAGAAAAAAAGCAAAGTTTTATGTCAGAAAGAGACAGCAACAGTAAGACTACTTAAATGTCTTTTTCGGCTCAGCTGACTTGTAATACATATGCAGTTTTTGTCCATGAATTGCTCAAACGCATTGCAAAGTCTTTTATACTACTGTTAAAGAAACAATGTCCTGCAAAATCAATTTTCTATGCTTTTAATGATGTTAGAAGGAGCTTGAGATGCATGACATCTTTTACTAAAATGAGAAATGTGCTCTGCCTCTACAGAAGATACCCCATAAAATGCTCTTTTTTGACTTCCTAGGGTTTATGATGTCATAGCTATACAGCCTTCCCCTACATGTGTGTTTTCTGCTCACCAAATGCAGCTACATGGTCTGTAACACCCCCTCTCCCCTCCTATCAGACAGTTTTGGCAGCCAATCAGCGCAGAGTTCATTATCATGGTCCCTTTTAACCTCCCTGTCCCCTCAGATCTGAGCATTTCCAAAGGGGAGGAAAAAAGAGCCTCTACAGAGAAAACATTTTTCTTTTTTTTAATTCAACTTAAATAATATCTTAGCTAAAACGACACCCAAGACATGATTTATCATAGGAACAAAAATAGCATCAAATTGGTTTTGACTGTCCAGAACATCTGTCGGGAATACTGACCCCAACAGTAAGGTTCAAGCTTATTGAAAAGCCCTTAAATGTTTTAATATAAATGCAAATTGCAGTTGGAAAGATTTCAACATACTGCATGAGGAATGGGGTTTAACTTAAGACTGCAGAGATGGTGCTACACTGAGGCCTGCATTGTAACAAGCCCTTATTGGATGGACCACAGGCCACCCAAGTTTCTAATCGTATAGGCATTTTGTCCACATTGAAACAATGTTTTGGTTACCCAAAAATGCACATTTTTAAAACCAGGTCCCAGAGTGGATCAATCTGGAAACATCTTGTTTTTTGTGTGTACAGTGAATAAGGATCGCTTTAAAACAATGACGTCATAGCTCCATCTTTTGCTTAAACTGCATGTGTGAGCCTCGACAACAACTTAAAATACAGTGTCACGCTCGTGCTGTGCAGAAGCTACTGAGCTTTGTATGATCAACCTTTTACCACGTGGACGCAGCCTAATAGATCAATAACATTTCATAGCAGTGTTTCAGTCAGTAGGAAAAGAGAACAAGAGTCGGCAGGTCGACAGTTTAAGCTTTGGTTGACCATTTTAGACATTGCCTGGTGGTGCTATAACACTTCCTTAGTACAGCCCAGGTGGCCTTGAGTATGGCATTGTACCCACAAATGCTTAACAAGTGCTTCTACACATCACTCTGACGTCGCTCCAACTTTGCGTAGATACAATAGTTTATCTAATAATGATGCAGAGAAAAAAATGAATTTTAACAATACATAAATGAAGGAAAATGTGCCTTTTTTCTTTCATTTCCTCCAAGGACACCTCTGTAACATATACCATATTCATAAACCCTCAAAGGTGCCATACCCCTTCTGTCACGATATCCAAAAAGATGGTAGAGGATTAACTATGACAAAATAATATGCTAAATTTATGTTTATCAAAAAACTATGGAAACTACACAACCAAATTAGTATTTTCTTTCTAAATATACCTTTAGACAGGCAATGAAAGGTTCTGTCACTGTTGCTGTACCTGAAAGAGATGCTCACAATATTTAGTTTACTTTCTGGGACCCATTTTTTGGCAAAATTGTAAGGGGCTTCATGCTGCTGTCTGTCTGGGGCTTTCAACATCTTAAAATTGCACTTTGTAATTACACGAGAGGCGTCGTAATCTTTCTCGCAACAACTGACCCATACCAAAGGTGTAAATAAAGTACCCTGGACATCCTGCTGCTGTGGACCTACATAGCTTTAACTTCTATAACGGCCTTTTAATTACAAAACCCAAAACCAGTGAAGTTGGCACGTTGTGTAAATCGTAAATAAAAACAGAATACAATGATTTGCAAATCCTTTTCAACTTATATTCAATTGAATACACTGCAAAGACAAGATATTTAATGTTCGAACTGAGAAACTTTATTTTCTTTTGCAAATAATCATCAACTTAGAATTTAATGGCAGCAATACATTGCAAAAAAGTTGGCACAGGGGCATTTTTACCACTGTGTTACATTGCCTTTCCTTCTAACAACACTCAGTAAATGTTTGGGAACTGAGGAGACCAATTTTTGAAGCTTTTCGGGTGGAATTCTTTCCCATTCTTGCTTGATGTACAGCTTAAGTTGTTCAACAGTCCGGGGTCTCCATTGTTGTATTTTACACTTCATAATGCGCCACACATTTTCAATGGGGGACAGGTCTGGACTACAGGCAGGCCAGTCTAGTACCCGCACTCTTTTACTACGAAGCCACGCTGTTGTAACACGTGCAGAATGTGGCTTGGCATTGTCTTGCTGAAATAAGCAGGGGCGTCCATGAAAAAGACGTTGCTTGGATAGCAACATATGTTGCTCCAAAACCTGTATGTACCTTTCAGCATTAATGGTGCCTTCACAGATGTGTAAGTTACCCATGCCTTGGGCACTAATACACCCCCATGCCATCACAGATGCTGGATTTTGAACTTTGCGCCTATAACAGTCCGGCTGGTTCTTTTCCTCTTTGGTCCAGAGGACACGATGACCACACTTTCCAAAAACAATTTGAAATGTGGACTCGTCAGACCACAGAAGACTTTTCCACTTTGCATCAGTCCATCTTAGATGAGCTCGGGCCCAGCGAAGCCGGCGGCGTTTCTGGGTGTTGTTGATAAATGGCTTTCGCTTTGCATAGTAGAGTTTTAACTTGCACTTACAGATGTAGCGACGAACTGTAGTTACTGACAGTGGTTTTCTGAAGTGTTCCTGAGCCCATGTGGTGATATCCTTTACACAGTGATGCCAGTTTTTGATGCAGTACCGCCTGAGGGATCGAAGGTCACGGGCATTCAATGTTGGTTTTCGGCCTTGCCGCTTACGTGCAGTAATTTCTCCAGATTCTCTGAACCTTTTGATGATATTACGGACCGTAGATGATGAAATCCCTAAATTCCTTGCAATAGCTTGTTGAGAAATGTTGTTCTTAAACTGTTCGACAATTTGCTCACGCATTTGTTCACAAAGTGGTGACCCTCGCCACATCCTTGTTTGTGAATAACTGACCATTTCAGGGAAGCTGCTTTTATACCCAATCATGGCACCCACCTGTTCTCAATTAGCCTGTTCACCTGTGGGATGATCCAAATAAGTGTTTGATGAGCATTCCTCAACTTTCTCAGTCTTTTTTGCCACTTGTGCCAGCTTTTTTGAAACATGTTGCAGGCATCAAATTCAAAATGAGCTAATATTTGCAAAAAATAACACAGTTTACCAGTTTGAACGTTAAGTATCTTGTCTTTGCTGTGTATTCAATTGAATTTAGGTTGAAAGGGATTTGCAAATCATTGTATTCTGTTTTTATTTACGATTTACACAACGTGCCAACTTCACTGGTTTTGGGTTTTGTATTTCTTTTTCCAGTACAGTTCCTATCAACTTCAGAATAATCAGTTTATTAAAAGAAAACACAGTAATTCGAGCAAACATAACACATATATTACTGTAACCAGGACTACCAACGCAGACAACCTGTTGCTGTGGACCTGACTGATCTGTATCTGTCTTTATCCACTCAAACCCTCAACGTGGCTTCAGCAGAAGTTCAACATTAGTCTGGTTCTGCTCAAGATTTCTGCTGATTAAACAGGTTTTTTCTTGCCAATTGTGAAGCGTTGTACTCACGGATTCTTGATGGGTCTGGATAATTCAGATACGCAGTAAGTTATTTTAATAGAAGAAAGAAAAAAAAACATCAAGACCATGACTTTAACCCACTTCTTTGTGAACTGACGTGAGATAACATTTGCTATGATTTGGGGCCATACAAATAAAGACTGACAGGTACCCTGAACTTGTATTCTATCTGAAATAAAAAGTTTGGTCAGGTATTTTCAAAAATATTACTTTTGATAAGCTACGTTGTGACTGCATGAACACTGACTTAACTACTCTTCGGATCCCTCTCACGGTTTTTTGTACCCAAATCCCCCGTAAAACAGACTGTCATCCAGCAGTATTTAATACCACTGCACACTGTAGACATTTATATTTACATGTATACTGTTAAAAAATTCACTACTTGTCTTTACAGCTCATTCACAGCATCATCAATATATATCTTTGTGATGTGTGTTTGTTCTTTTTTATGCTAATTGTATATATGTATATTTTTAATATCTACGTAATTCAACTTGCACCATTTTCTCTCTATTTTTACGCTTTATATTATTCCTCCTGACCCTTTATTTTTTTTCTTACTATATTTTGATTGTTTACCAAGTCAAATTCCTTGTATGTGTAAATGTACTTGGCAGAAAATACCATTTCTGAGTCTGGTTTGTTGCCTTTGCCTTTACAGTTGATAATCAAATTACATCATAATATTCTTTTTGTTATAATGCAATCTAAAGGTTTTCTGATATATGTGTGTATAAAATACATTGTACCTCCCCTTTTTAGAAAATCAAAGTTTTAGCTAAAAACATCCCACCAGCTCTCTCTAGAATCATGTCAGGGCGGACTTAAGTCATGGCAAAACTTTGTAAAGGATCTACTTTTCCTCTGTGCAGCGTTAAATCTGATCCCCTTGATGCGAGGGGAGAGCAAAGTGAATTAAAGATTGAGGTGGAGGCTGATTAACGCCCCCTCCTCTCTCCTCCACATCACCCACCTCCCTCCCCTCTCCCCTTCTTCCAGCCGAGACCAAAGTCGAGATTTAAAGAAAAGGAGGAGACAGAAAGAAGAGGTTTGAAAAGCTGCCACGAGTTCCCTGTCACACCGCCTCCTGCGTGGACTGGGCCCGGCTCTTTGTTATCCACGGGCATGAATACTGAGTGGATGTAAAGAGAAAAAGAGCGAGAAGAGAAGAAGAAAAAGAAAACACTGGGGCATGTCTGCATCCAGAAAATAATTTAACCTACGAAATCTCTGTAGGACTTGATAAACAGCCAGAAAACTGTTTGTAGTTCTTTTGTTGTAAGCTTGTTCTGAGGTATTTTTGTGCCAACGTGGCCTACAATAAAAATAGAGGGCACATATTTCTTTTGGAAATTTCAGAGTGAATGTTCAAGCATAACAATGGTGCCATTTTGTCAAATACTGTACTACTATTTTTTAGTTTAACTTGTATATATTGTTTCATTTATATTGTAAAACAATTTTATATTGTTTACTTCTATTTCAGGGATTTTGTTTTTTACAGTGTTAAGAATACTTCGGTTGCCCCAGCATTTTTAAGAAGTGAACTTGCTAAATTATTCATGCAAAGTTTTATTCACTTTTTTGGGCTTGTGGTTGCCAAAATAAAGTCGAAAGTTGCTGAACAAAACTAATTTGTTCCTCCCAACTAATAATATCATCTCTTAATATATTTTATCAAGTTTCCTTCACATACAGAACCAAGTTGTCTTCATGTTTAATAACAAGTCATAACAATTTATACAAAGTTTTCCAACATATTTACATAAAGCTATCCTGATTAATTTAAATTTTCCCTAACATATAAAGTTTAACCAAGTTTTCCATGTCTGTAATACCGAATTCTCCTCACAATGTCAAGTTTCCCTTGGAATAATAAAAAGTTTCCTTTAAATGAAAGACCAAGTTTTGGTATATATAATCAAAGGGTTTTTACAACATATAAGATCAAGCTTCTCTGAAATATTATATCAAGTATCCAAACACATTTTCCTGACATTTATTATAAGATTTTCCTTACATATCATATAAAGTTTCCTTACATAAGTTTTAAAGATTTTATAAAATGAGAGCTTTACCAATTTAAACAAAGTTTTCCGAACATACGTAACGCTATCCTGATAAATTCAAATTTTCCTTGACGTATTAAGTTTCAACAAGTTTTCCAAATCAATAATAACCAAATTCTCCTCACAGCGTCAAATTTTCGTTAAATGAAAGACCACCTTTGTGTATATAATAAAGTTTTTTTTTCCCATAAAAGATTAAGCTTTTCTAACAAATCAAGTTTCCTGATAGATATCATTTTTATCCTGAAGTATCAAGTATTACTAACCTGTAAAATCAAGCTTTTTCTGACAGAATTTATCAAGCTGGCAATAAATTTATTATCAGGTTGTCCTATCATACGATATTGAGCTTCCTAATTTATAATATCCAAACATTAAGTTTACCTAACATATAGAATTTCCTTGTATAATATCAAGTTTTCTTGATACACAAAAGCTTTGTATTTGACATAAAGAAAACCTGGTATCATACTAAGTAAAACTTGACATTGTGAGGAAAATTTGGTTACTGTAAATATGGAAAACTTGGTGAAATTTAATATGTTAGAGGAAACTCGAATTCATAAACATAGGTTTATAAATATGTCTGGGAAACTTTCTATAAATTGGTAAAACGTGGTATTAAACATTCAGACAACTTTGTGAGGAAAACTACTATGTACTATGATTTCAAATTTTCCAAACTTAATATCAGTTTTCCTCAAATAACATCAAACTTTCCGAACATATTTTACCAGCTTTACTGAATAATAAATCTTTAATCTCAACATAAAAAAATCTAGTTTTTCTCACAAAGATGATCAGTTTTGCTGAACATAAAATAAAACATTTGAGTTTACATAATGTGTAAACAACAAACATTGGTATCTTGTCATATTTATTTTACACCATGAAGCATTAGAGGGATTACTAATTCTTGCTTTTGTCATCTAAAGACACTGTTAAAAAGTAAGAAAATTTAAAGCCTCATCTAGAGTATGTCACATTATTTCATAACAACTAAACACATGATGAAATTCACATTTATAAGCAAATATAAAATACACAATAATAAACCAGTTATTGAGAAAGTGTCAGAGGGTCATCCTGCTTTTAGAAGTGTGTTTATGGATGTTTCCCCTTAACCTTAATAATCATCTTTATTAATGCATCATAGAGCACTTATAACTGTTTTTAAATCTTAAAGTAAATGAAATTGCTTTTAAAGTGATATGTATTTAAAAAATGGTTTACTTATTCTTAATAGTGTACAGTTTTTAAAAATGTAATGAGGTTTTGTCATTATCACATTACTGTTAGGACACTTTTGAGGAGAAGGAGGGAAAGTGCATCATTTTCTCGTTTAATCTGCCATCAAATCAACATTAAAAATTCAAAGAGGCGTGCAGAGAAGATAGAACTATATTTTGTATTATTTCGTTCATTGGAAAAATATGAATTATGAAGCCCTTTTGTTGTGTGTTGGGACATTTAAGCATTAATTAAAGGGACAAATAAATGATCTTTTGACTATTATCTTTATGTTTGGCAACAGGCTCATAATGGTGCTTAAAACATAAATAAATCGAATGACTGGATATCTCGTTTTTTAAAGTTGAAACTAATTTGGCACTTTTTGTGATTTACTGTTATAGGACTGCAGTAAATGTAATGCTCTGACTTCATTTTGTATTCTTTTATTCCTGTGTAGTTGTGTAGCGTTTATTTCCGCAGAGATTTGTTGAATTTTCCAAAGATATTGTTGTTTAGATTATATAAAAGTCCTTGTATACTGCAAAGGTGGCATCTAGGAGTGACTGGCGCAGGATCTTTGCGCAAGCTTGTTCCAACTCTTGTTTGACGCACGTACACACACAAAGAAAGAAAGAGTGACACCCAAACAACAGCCCCCCTCCCTCCTCCGGATACAATCACCTTTATGCAAACACGTGGGTCTGTGTCTGCCCACTTCAGTCGTGGAGTGGAGGGGGTGAATGGGGGAGGTGTGGGGAGTGCACAGGTGTCCAACAACCCACCAGTGCAACCCATCCCCCAAAACACCCTCAGCACGCACGCGCAAAATCACACAAACGGGACGAACCTTCATGCCATTCAGCGCACTGATGGAGCACAAGACGCACGATTCTGATAGAAGAAAAGAAAAACATACGGACCAAATGCCAATATCTGGTACCAGCTGTAGTTACAAACACTTTCTGTCCACAAGAGAAGGTCAAACTGATGTGTATTTTGCGCAAGACAGTGCGTAAAAACACGATTTAAGCGGCATCGTTTGCAGGCCTTTGTGCGTAAAGTTCAACAGGCCCGTGCTGCGTCGTGAGGATTAAATCGCAGCCTTCAGGAGAGTTTATCCTGAATTTGTAGTTCGAGTCTCTCTGTCTGTCTTTTTAATTGAAAAATTAAAGCAAACAGGAAACAATTTTGACTTTTTTCTGTCGTACTTTATCTCATACCTCGCTTGCTTTGATTTTAATCCTGAATCAATTACAAAAATTAATCAGATATCTGATTCGTCAAACGAAGCCCAGACTAAATTGCTTCAGAATTTACCAGAGTCCAATGTTTGTGCTTCTACACCTTAGACACACGCCCCAAACGTGGATCCAGGCCTTTAAATCGTAACGCTGTATGATTTTTTTTCAGTCTCATTTTTGGGGAGGGGGGTAAAGGGGGTCAGGGAGCTTTAACTCGGTGACAAAGCCTCATTTGCAGGTCAATGCGATGGCACACTCGCCTCTCCTCTCCATCCAGCTCCCCTTTGTTCCCTGTCGCCTGCGCCGATGCCAGATGGTCATGGAAAATGCTAATTCCTCTTGGCTGATTTCCCTCCTTTCTATCTTTAATTGCGGCTTTTGCAGACCGTCTCGATAATTGTGTGTTTTGAGGAGTAAAATGCGATTTAAGGTTTTTCTTGTTTTGGTCTTTAATTATATTTTTGTTGCAACATTTGCAGAAGGCCTCAAAGCAGAGCCACACAGAGCTGCGCCGCAGTGATTTACAGTTTAGGAGCCTATAGACTGGTGACGGATTTTACTGGAGACAGAAGAGAGTGCAGTGATTGTATCAGCTGTCACTGTGATTAAAAGTTAAAGAGGGAGTTATCAGTGCGTCCTTGCGCACACAGAGGCCTCTTTGTGCTCTCGTTTTTGGATTCATTTCCAAGATAGAAATGCACTTTTATTCAAGTTCACGTTTATAAATAATTGAGTTGACATCATTTTTAGTAAAGAAAAAAAGAGGTCAAAAGTACAGAAAATTACAATCCTTCAATGGACTGATTTATTCTATTTGGGAACTCAAACGCTTGAATTTACTTTCAACCAAATGTACCAATATGTTAAACCTTTTATTCAAACGTTTTATTTGGTCAATGATTTTTAAACCAGTTCATCAGGCACTCCTAAAAACATATTTTTATAGAATTCAGTTCTAACTGACATCAAATATCTACATTTCTGCTTTAAAGGCCAGACGTGACAAATAAAAGTCCTAATTTGGTCCACACTGTCAACAGAAAAACTGATCATGATGATTCAGTTGGAGTGGTTAGCAATCTTAGGGTCTGGCTTTTGGTAATGCTCAGCTCCAGAAGAAATAATAACATGTGGATTTCACAAGTGTTTTATTCTTTAGCCAAATAATTAATCTCACTTGACAACAATACTCTTAATATCTTTTTTCATATGATCACTGATGAAAACATACCACACTGTTTTAGCACCTATGCTCCCTAAGGACATACACATTCACCGTTTCTGCAAAACTTTACAGTTCACACAGGTTTTACTGGTTTATCAAAGACTTATTTTCTATTATTTTGTAAGTGAATCAGCAAAATATGTAAATCTACTTCTTTGATACTAGTGGCAGACTTTACAATTCGAGGGTCCAAGTGTCCTCCATTTATACACGTATATACTTCTGATGCAGTTCTGGTATAATGAGCTGAACAGTATTCACTCATGAATCACAGGCATCTTTGTAATTATGAATCTTTATAAGAACATAACTATTTATGAGAAGTAAAATGGCAAAAAGCTTTACCCATAACCTATTTATTAGTTGTGTAAGTAGCCTCTTAATTTTGGGGGCCCAAGGCACATAGTTTTCTGGCAAAGTGAGGGACTTAAGGACCAAGGACGTATCACATTAAATCTTAAAACTTTGTGTCATTATGCCAATGGTGTTTGGCAGACGAAGTAGAATATATTTATCTCAAACCTTAATGGTTGTTATATCACACAATTCAAAGTGATAACTAAAATATACAATAAACTTAGTAATGATTACAGGAAGCATTTTATTTACCTTATCTTAGGGTGTGATTAAAATCAAAACATGATCATGAAGACAAAAGTGAAAGCAGCAGACATTAAAACGTGAGTTTCAGAATGAAGAGTAAGAGCTCAGTCAAAACTGTAATAGCAGTAAGGAAGCATAATAGTATGAAAGTGCAGCAACAGATGCATTTCTAATTATTGAAAGGGTGCTGAGATGAAATGGAGGATCTAAAACAGGTCTTACATTGCCTTTGCTTCGACCAACTAAGTATGTGGAAGAAAAGCTGAGGCAAGCCTGAGGGCCCACAGCTGATAGAGGCCCTGACACATTATAAAATCCACAATATTTTAGTTTATGTAACTTTATTTTTTCTAATAGGAGAGTAAAATACAGGCAGGCTCTGTACTATAGCATTTCATAAACATAATTTAAAAACGTTATTAGTCTTGCTCATATAAATCACAGTTACATTACTGCGTTATTGAAAATAATTTATGAGGACCGATTAGTTTCTAAGGGAAAAAAAATGTCTCTACAACTCTGCACTTGTTTTATGGCTGTTATTGTTTGATTTAATACAGTACAGTGAATATTCTGCTCTTTGTTAAGCTGTTTTAATGTCATCAAACAAGTCTGAACAATTGAGCATTCAGGTAACTTGGAGAAAAGTTCAGCAGAGTCCAGAACTATTACGCAACCTCACTATTTTATTAATGCCTAGAACAAAAATAGTTTTCTCTACTACACATCCCTGAACATAATATATGTCAATCTGTCTAATGTTTGGGCATTATAACAGCAACTCAGGAATTACTGTTTCTCTTTTGCATTCTTGTTTTAACTAATTTTACGACATAACATAGAAATATACTTAGATATGCCTACAATCTTTCTTTTGATTCAAGTATTTTATCTTATAGATGTGAAAGGTTTTCTGGCACCAGGTGTGATTTCTCCTCGAGGAGCCTGAAAATCTGTTTACATTCAAACTTAATTCACTGATCTGATTTAAGTAAACATATTTGATGATGTATTAGTTGATGACTGAGACAAACACGTCTGCGTTAGAGGTCAGAGGGTCTGCAGGCCTGTGAGGCTCCTTCAGTCCGTCAGCAGCTGCGTGTGTAATTATATTCTCCTGCAGAGGGCTTGTTAATGAGCCCTGTATGTTAGCTGTCATCTCCATCCTTTATGTCCATCATACGCACAACAGGCTCAATTAAGTCATAAGTGCCACACACAAAAAAGGTCCTGTGAAGGCCGCTCTCAAAACCCAGCCTGTTAGAGGGAAGGCCTGGGCATGATGGGTCAACAAATAAGAGTGGAAATGCCACTTTTTCCGATCTGCATTAAAGGTGTAGATTAAAATAATTTACTGTTTAAATAAATGCAAATTCTTGGCAGTTTAAAGAGAGGCCTCTGAGTTAAATTTGAGGCCCTAACCCGTGACCTTGGCAGTAAAGCTCGGACTGAAAGCCTCTTTTGAGAAAACAAATGTAATTTAAAGTTCTATTTATTGGGACAAATTTTATATAGTTACACAGCTGTAGAGACAAATAAAAGCAGATGACCCCTTTAACTCAGAGGGGGGGACTTGAACCCCTGAATGTGTCCAGTCTCCGGCTCAGAGGGGACTTCATTAAAGTAACACATGAACAGCTGTTGTCTTTAACATGTAAACTATTGAGATTTTAAAAGTGCTCTGAATGGTACTGCGGCTCCCCGTGGGCATATGGGCGTTAATTAGCTGGATATAGCCATAGATTAATTATAATTTTTTTTTCGCCAATCCGTATCAATGGAGCAGCCAGACAAAGTGTCTTTTGTTCTCTGATGCAGGACATTCTGTGGCTGACTGAATGGGTCTTGGCTATGTCTACATGGATTTGCCATATGGCAACAAAAAGGAAAGAATGGAGCCGGAGTGCGCTTTGTGTTGGAAATCAGAACAAGGCCGTCAGAGCTTATGGCTGCATGGAGCTGACAAAGTCACTCCTGCCATCAAAAGTCTCCATTTTCATCAAAACAGTCATGTCACACAGGCGAACTAATGCTTGTTGTAATAGCTTATTCAATCTGAATATACAGTTTTATGAGTGAACATGGCACTTACTCGAGACTGCATGATCGCCCAGTGATTAAAATGTGCAGTTTAAAGCACATGCAGGTTATTTTCAAGCATAAAGAGACGCCTACAGGGGTAAAATTCAGGCCTTAACCTTTGACCTTTGCAGTAAAAGCTCAGATTTAAAGCAAACTAATGGAGAAACTTATGGGATTTAAAATTGTGGAGGGTTTTTTCCAGCATAGAAGGCTCTGGGAGCATTCAGCAACTTCTGCTCGTGCTGCATTTGGCTTCTTTCAATTAAGTCTAAACTTGCAAGTATGACCTGCTGAATGGTTTGTTTCAATAGACGAACACAATTACAAAGACTAGTAGTTTTCTTTTTGCAGCTCTGGCAGGTGGCCTCCACGCCCGGTGTATCCACGCCGGGGTAAACACAGTGTGTGTATGAGTGGGCTTCTTTTAGAGGGCTTGTTGAGTGCGGGGTCTGCGTGTGGGGGTGTCTATGTGGCGGACAAAGCGGGGATCCAAAGGCAGCTGCTGCTTCTTTTAGAAGGGGCGAAAGGGCCTTTAAATCCCAGCCTATATCCCGCAGCTGCCATGCTGCCCAAGGCTGCAAGTCCCAATGTGTTTGTTTCCCCTGTAAGGTATATGAGCCAGGAGAGGCAGAGTGATGCAGGCAGGGCTGTGCAGAAGTACCTGGGACCCTCAGAGGGGAGGGGCTTTCAGTGGTTTAACATTAGGGTTGAGGTAGGCCCTTGTTTGGGGCCCTCATGCTCCAACAGGCCCCAGGATGGGTCATTGTAGGAGTCAAATCTGAGGCATCAATATGAAATTACTTTATGATAAAGATGTGTATTTTAAATGGGCTGAGCAGCACCTTAATTGTACAAATATTCTGTCAGTGTTTGGAAATAAATGGACTTAAATGGACAACTGCTGGTGTCAAATTCCTTGTATGTGTTGCATACTTGACAATAAAAACCGATTCTGATTCTGATTATGCTCAGAACTGGCAGGAGCCCTGTCCGGATTCGCCCACTTGTCCAAATATTGTCAACTTATTTGTGCAGTTTGGTAATTGAGCAGGATGTCAGAGGAAAAGCATACTTTCACAGTTTTTTTAATTTTCTTTTTCATGAGAACTTTTTGTTGCCAGTTTGCTTCTGTACCACTATTGAAGAGGATATGTTGGCAATACTGAGAAATATTTGCTCAAGGAATAGTACAAGCCAGTGTCACAGACTTATCCAAATATTATCAGTGTATTTGAATTAAGCAGAAAGTCAGGAAAAATCCTTAGAATTGTTTCTGTTATATTAAGTAATAAATGCAATCCCCCCCCCCCCCCATAATCTCTGGTTTTTATTTAAAATTTTACAACAAATTGTGTGTGCAACTTAAACCCTTTTGTTTTTTGTTCCTTTGGTTAGAATTTATAATGCAGACCATTTTTGCATACTGTCGAACAAATATGTTCTCCATGTTTAGCAACATATAAGTAGCAATTGGAAAGACCCTCTAGCTGGAAACACCCACTAGTCAAATTAGTAATATTTTTGTTTAATTTAAAAGGGTGTCAGGAGAATTCTGTCCAATTTTAAGAAACTTTTTTTAAAGCATATAACATTTTTTCTCATTTTTGCTTTTTAACAAAAGTTAAAAATCTTATTATTTACAGTATATACATGCACTACAGTGCTTTTTTATTCTTATGGTAGGAAATAAATCAATAATTGAGTATGAGCTGGTGTATCCAGGGTCTCACTCGGAATCAGCCGTGATGGCCAAAATGTTGTCCCATGTGGCTCAGCAGTGTGAATGATGATGGCTTATCTCACTTTAGAATTTAGGAACTACATGCAATTCTGTAAAATTAAAAGCATAATGTAAGAATCTGACCAAATATATACATAAATTTAATAATTCAATAGGGCTCCCACTTCAGTCAAATCTAGTTGATGTGTTATTCAGTTTCACTCACTGGCCCAAACATACTCTTCTCTCTCCACACCTTCAAGTCTGTGCCCTGCAAAACTTTTTGTGCCACAGTTTACACATTATTAGAAGCAGGTCAGACGGTTGTTAAAAATTAACTCAAATACAATAACTGCTTTTGGTCGTAAAACAGAACGAGATCCTGAATCTGTCTCTGGCTGGAGCCTCAGATGGACTTGTGCCGCCCCTGGAAACGTCTGTGATAAGAAGACTATTGATCTGGAGCGTTTTATTGTCTTTGTTATCAACAAACCTCGTTTGAACTCCAGAATGTTTTGCCTAAATCACAAGGTTGTGCCAAACTAATCCTGAATATATCCCCAACAATACTGCTGTTGTTCCTTTTCTGCTACATAAAAAAATCACGGGACAGAAACAACACAGACACTTTTCTATTTCTCGACTTCTAGTTCATTGTGCTAAAAAACAAACAAACAACCATTTCACAAGTATGAAGAAAAACAAGGAGTGAATAAAGTTGAAGTGAAAAATATTTATTCTCATCTTTAGTGAGACATATTTAGGGCACTTGTATGAAAACACACAAAAAACGGCTCAGGAAACACAAAGAAACCTACTGTTCTCTCAAGTGTGGACTAAAAAGCTACATGATTGCAGGAACATCACAAATATAAAAAATGGAAACAATAAAATAACATGAAATAAAATAAGAATATGCCATTTGGCAAAATCAACAGGCTTATAACAAATATAAAGAAACATAAATAAATTATAAGTTAAAATAGACTTAAAAAATATACATTTACAGAAGACCAGAACGGAAATAAACATTTATAAGCTACTGTTTCTATAAAGCTGTACACTTTTGGCCAGTGTAGACAATTATTTTAAGTCATTTAGGATTGCACAGATGTTAAAACATTTAACACTGTCGAGTGGCTGTATGCAAAAGCAACAATGCTACATTTGTACTGGATAGAAGTCATCCGGCGAAGCTTCTCTTTCCGCCCCTAAACCCCCCAAACCGTTCAGTCCTGAGAGTCTGCTCCTCGATCGGGCTGCGCTCCGCCGGGGCGCACAGAGCCGGAGCAGCCGGCCGATCCGTCCGTGAGGCTCCGTCCGATCCTTCCCTCCTCTCATCTCGTCCACAAAGTAGCGAGAAGAACCGTCAGTCTTCTCTTCATGCTCAAAACTTGCGCAGGCAAATAGTGCAAAAAAAAACACCTGAGGAAGGAAGAAGAAATGAATCACGGTGAGTTTTCCGAGGAAGGATGGTTCTGGAGAAAGACGAGAGTCAGCAGAAGGCGTCGCCCTTTAGCAGAGCTCTTTTCCCGCCACAGAGTGACGCACTCTCCCCTCCCCCAACCGGCAGAGTTACTACAGCTCCTACTATCACTACGACTGCGATTTCACCAACACAAACTCTGCCCATCCCCCCACACTGATAAGACTGACTGACTCATGAAGACTTTTGCGCACGTAAAAAACAAAATAAGAACACATGACCAACCCTGGACAAGATCGACTTGTGTTAACACTTGACAAAATAGTAAAATAATTATCAATTTGATGGGAAGTAGGGGGGAAAGCATTTTAACAGCACGTTAATAAATCTAGTTCATCTAACACTAACAATAATTAATGAAACCTTATTAATGTCAACTTTTAATGCGTAATAGCGCACAGCTGGCACTTTTCCTCCATTTGACACCAGAAGCCGTTGATAGAAATAAATCTATCTGTGCCATTCATAAAGCCAAGGCTCTAATGTGGATGGAGCTTATTAGAAAAAAAAAATCAATATGCCAATTAAAGATAACACACAACGACACAGGAGAATAATGTCGAATTGTGCGTAAAAATGCACATTTGCGTCATTGTTCAATCGAAACCGTTTTCAAAACTCGAAAATTCGTCATACCTTCAACGAATCCTCTTTCGTGGAGTTTGTTCAACTGGGATTGGAGACTTGGAGAGATGGCAGGCGCTCATGTCGATCGACTTTCTCTCAGCAGTCCTTTTTCGTTTCACATAAAAATCTGAAAACGGAAATATTAAACAGTTAGTAGATTTTCAACTCTATCTCACATGGCACACTTATTGAGAATGGCGCAGACACAATAAACGCAGATAAAGTCTTAGATATTTACCTGTGATGCGCGTGTTGTTGTCGGTGGTGATGGGCGTCCTCTTGCGCCTCACGCACGGGCTCTGTCTGCGCGTCTTCTTCCCTGAGTTCAGCTTGTCTTTGCGGTTCTCCTGGTTCACCTCCGTCGGGCAGGGAGGGCAGCTGCTGCTCTCGGGCAGAGCCAGCCGCTCCAGTACATCCATACGTGGGGGATCCGGGAGAGCGCAGTCCGTGGGGGTGGGAGGCTGCTTGACGGGCGTCGCCGGCACCCTGCTTCTCTCGACCTGCACGGAGTCCTGATAAAACGCTGGGCTCTTATCCACTGACACCACTTCCCATGCGTAATCCCCATCCAGCGGGGTGTTGGTCTCGAAATTAAAGTTCCATCTCTGCTGGTCGCGCTCGGAAATCTCCCGGAGTTTGGATTTCATCTCCCGACTCAGCTCGTCGTGATCCACGGGTCCGAAGAGGTTTCGGCAGACGCTGGTGCGCCTGTGGAGAGGAAAGGTCCTCCGGGCTACCAGCCTCTCCAGCGCGATGCTCGTTAACTCCACGTTAGACATCTCCAAGATATTTTCCAGGAATATTTAACTAAAGCGTCCGTGTCTCGTGCGTAGCTGATGTGCCTGATACTGCGTGCGAGCGTGCGTGTCTCCTTCAATCCTCGCGCACTCGTCTCTTCCACACACTTCGATTTAAATGTACCTTCGTTGTGAAAAGTGGAGTATATAACCTCCCTGTCAGAACACTAACCTCTGTGGCAGCTCTCCCATTGGCTGCTCCGGTTTGTAGTCCAACCCCTCCTTAGCAGAAGCAGCATAGCACGCACAACCCCCACCCTGATTTCCCGTCGGCCCCTGATGCCCATTTGGCTGTGCGCCGAGCGAAGCGCAGCGATTTGAGTTTTCTCCCGGAGTTTCCCGGTGTCAGCGTCAGAGTTGAAGCTGCACTCTCAGGTCCCTTTAAGGTGCTTACACAAGCAGCTCCTGCCTATGCTTCCATTATCGGACGCAGGCGTATTTCCCCACTGATTTGTAACGCATCCGACAAAGAATGGGGATCAATGGCATTATTATACAGGACACAGCCTGCAGGATGTTTTTTGATTTACGTTTTGTCAGCTTTAGCGTCGTTTTTTCTAAATTAGTCTTCTGATGTTTGTGCATATACTTTTTTGGAGTCTTGTCCGATTATTGACCCCATTTACGTTACTAAACACATAACAGTGTGTGCACCCCTCCTCCTTCTCTCTCTCACCATAATAACACCACTTCCCTCCCTCCTCAGCTCATGCAGTGACAACACTCAGCACTTTGCGTGGATTGTTGCACCGACAGAGAGGTCTCGGTTTTACGCACGGACGCATAACTTGCAGAAAGGGGAGACTATCCAGGTTCATGCCCTTTTTTTCCAAGAGCAGCTGAATCCCTTCAAGACCAAAAAAACCCTCTAGGTACAACTGATTTTAATACTACACGATTTCCTTTGTTTTAGTGACATATGCCACCTCTTTGACTGAAAAATTAAAGCAAATGTGCAAAGTAAATTCTGTGTGAGATCATTTTGAAGCACAAAGGTGCGACAAGAAAGGTGCCTGCCACAATGACTTCACTGCACAACAAAGTCAGTCCACAAACAAAGGTGTTCAGTTTCTGTCAATTAACTCACTGCAGCTCTGACACAGTCAGGCCATCTACCCGAGGAAGGCACCTGTTGTATCATGGAAGTGTATTTAAATTCCCACAGGACATCCTTAACTTAATAAAAGCTTCTCTGTTACTTATTCGACATCTTATCTGTCTTGCGCACACTGAGCCAGCAGAGTCTGCTGTCTCGAACTTACAGGACAACGCCTTTACAGCAGAGCTAAGGCAACAGCGACACTCAGCGGTGTGACGTGGTACTGCAGCTCGATTATTACGCAACTTCAGCCTGAAGGGGAGGAAGGTTCTAGGGGCCCATGATCAACGGGGTCCCTAAAAAATACCATGTCATTAATATTCAGAATAAAAATACAAAGCTTTTCTTGTTTTAATAGCAAAAACAAAAATGCAGGCGTTGTATTCACTGTAAATAATTAGGGATGCACAATATTGGATTTTTTCTGATGTCTAAAATGCAAATATTTCTAAACTCATTATCAAGGATATCAATATTGATACCAAAATTTTGTGTCAAGAGCACAAAGTCTCAACCTAACTAAACTGACCTGTTTCTTCTGTTCATTTGTGTATGAAACAGATGTGAAGCAAGAAAAACAACATTTATTTTTAATAAATTACACTTTCAATTCATAAAGGTAGAGGCTCCCTGGCTGAAAGATTCATCGTTTTTGGATCAAAATCGCAATTTCGATCATCATGTGATCACCAAAGCTGCAATTTTTTGCAGCTCTCCTGATTGACCCAGGCTCTGATGTGTCAACTATTTTACACATATTATTTTACATATTTGCGGGCAATTTGCATTTACGGAAGTGCTGGTAAGCAGGTCGACAATATAAAGCCTCTGTTTAGGAGTAGAAGTTGGAGTATCCCTTAAATAATGAAAACAGATTATGTATCATCAATATTAGATGATGAATCACATGTTATGTGGTTTTGGTCATTACTATACTGTAAATATCGTGAAAATTGCACTGAAGCTTGGTTTGAAGAAAATCGTAAATCAAACTAAAATCGCAATATCTGCCAGAAAAATCACAATTAGATCTTCTACTGAAATTGTTCAGCCCTACTCCCTGGATGACATCTGCCACTGTCTGTGCAAAGCCAAAAGAATCCTGTCTGACACCTCTCACCCCAGGCAAAGTTTTCTCTACCTCCTGCCCTCTGAGGAGATACAGAAGCAAAAAAAGTAGGACTAACAGACTAAAGAACAGTTTTTATTCATGGGGCGTCAGACTTTTTAAACCTGAGTGGCCACAATTTGTTTATATTTATAATTTTAAACAGTTGGATGAGTTTGCAATGTGTTCTTTTCTAAATGTGTTTTTAATGTTTCTTTTATTTTTCTGCATTGATGGTAGACTGCTCAAACAAATTTTGTTGCATGTACAGCACGCAACGACAATAAAGGCTATTCTGTTCTATTCTATTCTAGGTTGTGTAATGATGAGGTAAACAATCAAGGTACATTGTACATTTTGCTCATATTACAGCCAATATATGGGATTTTCACAGTCAGTTTGTATTGCCAAAATACTGGCTGCAATTATCTGCAAAAAAATGTCATATCTGTCAATGCTGATATCAGTCCGACAATATCTGGCATCACTATAATTAATCATATTACTGTGATGAAGACCTGTTATCTTTTTGATTTAAGCAAAGCTAAACTACTAGAAAAATAATGTGTTACTATAAAATAATCTAATTATCAGACATAATATGGATTGAAAACTTGATATATAACCCAGCTCCAGTAACACATACTAATAAGGTCATAAAGCGGTTTATCATGATACAAACTACAACATTGCTAAAGATTATTCTCACTGCTGAACCATTAGCATTCATAACTAATGTTTCAAAATTAAATAAACAAAACAAATTCTATGCATCAAAAATGAAGAATTTACTGAGAGGACGGACAGAGCCAGAATTTAAGCACCTGTGGCAAAGTTTTACAGGCGACTTTCAAAACTAGGACATCATTTTGGCACATGCAGCTCAGCAGATTTGACAACCCCCAACCCCCACCCCCTGTATGTTGCTTTTCATATCTGGCATTAAAATAAAAGTAAAGTTGATCAGACAAAGTAAAATGAGGTGAGGTGATCCCCACTGTGCAGCATCTGTGTTGGTTTATGACTCCCTCTAGTGGTAGAAGGCAAAATGCTGCTCTATAGATGAGACATAGTCCAGACTTCATATGCATCCATCCATCCATTATCTATACAGCTTATCTCTTTCAGGGTCGCGCGGGTTGAAGCCTATCACAGCTGATGTTGATACATCCTGGACCATGAACCACCGGGCTGCCAACTTTTCAAAAAACCTTGGAGTGAGATTTTGTGGAGCCAACCTAAATGTTGCTGCATACGCGGCAGGACAACATTCGACACAGAATGTCTCATTTTGTGTAGGTTTAATCAAACTATATAGAACTCAAAAGTAACAAAATGGAATTGGGTCAATTCCAAGACCAGTATATTGTTCACCAACACCAGGATGATCACCACTACAGCAGCTTTACAAGAACTGAAAGCTCAATATGAATTCTAAAACAAGGAGAAATACTTTAATGAATAACCAAACTAAATCAAACTAAACTTCATATTTTTTCAATGTTTTTTTTTTTATCAAACTGTCAACAAGCAGCAACAAAACACAATCTGAATGTCACAAAACTTAAAAATGCACAAACCTTTACACAATTAACCCCTTAAAGCCTGTTGTATCATATTTGATACATACTTTTATGAAACCTTTATCTAATCAATATAATCAACAAATTACAAAAACAAAAATACATCTGAATACAATAGGATAAATCATGAAAATGTCCTCAAGTGGATTATCAGTTGCCAACAACATCTAATGTATCAAATGAGATACAAAAAATATTTATATGTCAAATTTTATGGAAATAGTGATTTTGTTGGATTTCAGTAGAAAGTGAAATAATCATTTCAGCTCCAAAAAATTTGAATGTTCTGGCTATTATTTGTGCTTTAAGGCTTTAAAGGGTTAAATTATGAAATGCAATTGAATATGCATAATTAGTCTTGATTTAATTTTCCTTTAGTAAATGAATTTTTTTTGGCATCAATGTGTAGGCTACAAGTCCACAACACTAAGAACTATCCATCCATAAAAGCATCTGACTTGAAAATTAATGTAAACAGAGGTGATTTTAATTGGAGGACAACAAGGAGTGGACATTAACAGTCAGAATGTCATTAGAAACTGGATCTGCTCAAGTTAACATCTAGGTCAAAGTTATCACTACTTTATTTTTAAATCAATAAATCTATAATAGAACATCAAACTCAAAGTAATAATAGCCTACAGAAATGAATTTGTAAATCTGGACAGGAGTATCTGAGTAGAGAAATGTAAAACAGTGTAATATTTGTGTGTAGTCTGGTTTATTCTAGTTGGTATAATCTGACATACCCTGATGGATGTTTGTCCTCTTAGGGCCTCCATACACTGAAGACATTTTTGCCACATTTTTACCAGATGTATACACCGTCCACTGAGTACAGTTCTGAGACCAGTTATGGGCCTCCACCCACAGGTTGAGAAGCTTGATCCTTCAAAGATTGTTCTGATATCATGGAGAATAAGTGATGGAGGATCCCTCAGGTGAGTGAGCGAGTGAAAACAAGAGCTGGACTGCTGAAGAATGTAGAGTTTTGATAAATCAAAGGCTGACTCGTCATTTTTGAAGTCTTTGTGTTCACTTAAACTGGGCACATGAGCTGCAAGACACCGTGTGAATGGTAAAATCACACAGAGTGACTGATGGTCCCTCACTGTCCCTGCAATGCGCGTCTATCTGCGTCTTTACGCCCACCAGCAGACGGAGGAGCGCACACACAGACGATGAGTGAAAGTGTAGGTCACACAAGCATGCTGCTGTAGGTTTGCGAACGTCCGCTTTGAGTCCGCTCCGCCCGAGTATGTTTGGGCACACGATCCCTGCGTCCTCCTGGGATTTGTGCCCTCAGCGTGAGAAATCGGAGGTGTGGCGTGAGAGCGTGTGAAACCAATGAAATGCGTGAGAGTTGGCAGCCCTGGAACCATAGAGAGATAGACAACCATTCACGTGCACACTCATACCTCAGGGCAATTTAGAGTCCCCAGTTAAGCTAATTATCATGTTTTTCTTCTGTGGGAGGAAGCCAGAGTGTCCAGAGAGAGCCCACACATGCATGGGGAGAACTTGCAAACTCCATAAGAAAGGCCCTGACCAACTCAGGGATCGAACCAGCAACCTTCTTGCCCAGTTTATATGTAAATAAAGTTCATGTGAATTATTGAAAGAATATAGTCATACTGGAGAACAACCTACTCAAAGTGCTTCAGTTTGGTTCAAGCAAATGAGAATGAGGTTTTATTGACTCAAGTGAGAGACTTTCTGGATTATTTGCAGCAGTACACTAAACAGTGCAGTTGTCACAACAGTTTCATGGTACCTTCAAAATTAACTGCATGCATGCCAGACGGACATCATCAGTAAATCAAAACATTTTAGAGACATCACAAAACCATGCTTTTGGTTCAGCTTATTGCTCGGTGCCACCAGAAATTAACCTTTTATTTGTTTGATCCATGTTTGTCAATAAATGTAAAGATGTCTCATCCCATTGCCAGCCATAATTTACATTATGCTTGAAATACAGCACAAAATATAAACCCTTATGAAAAAGCAAAAACAAAATCAAAGCTTGCACTACAATGACCTTACTTATTGGCCTGCTGTTTCACTGTAGCATCTGATCAACTGACATCAAGTGATTATTAGTTATTAATTCCTTTATTTGTAAGCCATGATTTGGGAATTTCATGAGTTATAAAGACTTAGTTATGGTTTCTTTAGATTCTACTAAGCTGCAAAGTCTATTTGCTTCATGGGATTTGATTCTTTTTTATTAAGAACCATTAAGAGAAAAAAAATTATCATGCGGTACAAATTAAGATCATAATTAATGTCTTGATTGGTTATTTGAGTTATTGTTGATCCATGGTAACCATCCTCTGACCTCTGGCATCAGCAAGGCATTTTTTGCCAGGTAAATTAGCACACACTGGATATTTTTCTTTTTTGGACCATTCTCTGTAAACATTAAAGTAGATCTAACCTGACACACCTGATGGACCACTCAAAATATCTCACTAGTCCATCTGGTAAAACGCCCACTGAAAGTGTTTGGGGAGGGCAGAACCTTCAAAAGCATATCCAGCAGGTGATTGGACAGTCATTCTGTCAATCACATTCATTACAGGCCAATCAGATAATGTAGTAGGCATGCGCTACTGCTGTGGAGTAAAGCGTAAGCCACTAGAACACACTTTCATCAAAACATGTCGGAAGTGGAGTGTTCACTTCCTTTAATTAAGAAATGCCATCCAGATCTAAAAAAAAGATGCTAGTAAAGGTGCTAGCATCTATGCTAATCTATCGTCTCGCCCATAGCTCCCACCTCTTCCTGCTCTAAAGGACTCTCATTGGGTCGTCCAGCTTTGGGCCACTCACAATCGTTGTAGACTGGAACTTTGCAAGATGGATTTGCCTGATTACAGATATTGAATCAGGTCCAGTTGTTGTCTCGCACTAAGATCCATGGCCCACTTCAAGTCACTTAAAGGGATACGCCAACATTTTTTTTTTTGTTTTCGTGTCTTGCCTCACTCCCGAGTCCATGACAAGTAGATATACACCATTCTTTTGACTGTGCGTGCAGTAACAAGGACGAGACAGGCAGAGCTCGCCTAACGCTAATTAGCTTAGCTCAAACACTGGAAGTCAATGGGTAGTGTTCGCCTGCCTCTGCCTACAGTCATCAGATAAACTCTTCAGCAACTGTAAACGGTTCTGTGTGCTTGTTGTGACTCGTTTTTTTTTTTACCATGTTATATTATGTTATCTGTTTTTAGACTAAGATTAGCACTTTATGTAATTTTTGGAAGAAATACATACGAAAGTAAACTGCAGGGTCCGTACGCAAACCACCCCGGATGTGCTTGTAAGAAGTTCAACAAAACAAAGCACGTCCATGGTGGTTTGCGCATGCGCCCTGCGGTTTAGTTTCATATGTATCTCTTCCGAAAATTACATAAAGTGCTAATGTTGGTGTAAAAATATTTAACACAACGTAACACAGTAAAAAAAATGGCGTATGCCTTTAATGTACCTCTCTTCTCCGTTCTAATGCTCAGATCGAACTTTAGTGGGTTGTCTAGACCAGTGTTTCTCAACCAGTGGCCCGCAAACCCCTAGTGGTCCGAGGTGTAATTGCAAGCGGTCCTTAAAAATAAAGTATATTTTTAAAAACATCCTATGCCACTTATAAAAGAATAGGATTATTTCACTTAAATGTGAGTATCTCCCTAAACTACAGAGTGTAACAGGACTTTTTTTCTCTAATTACATCTGTTTCACAAGTGTAATTTATTAATTTAAGTTCGTAAAATACAAACTTAACACAATCTGCATCCTTTTCAAAATATGAGTCCCCTAGTCTTTCAGTGGGCATACACTATTCTATTCTTAATTATGATTTTATTGTGAATAGTCTGCAGGAAGGTGTTGTGGGAAAACTCATTAACTTGCAAAGTTCAGTTTAGTGCTTGAAATCAAGCTAGTGTCACAAAAAAACAAAGAAGATGATAAGCACAGTTACACGAACAACAATAATAATAATAATAATAATGATGAAGAAGAAGAAGAAGAAGAAAAAGAAGTAAAAGAAGGGGGAAGTCCTCAGGGTAGATCAAAAATATGCAAGAACCATTGGTCTAGACCATGCCTACGTGCCTAAATGCATTTTGTTGTTGTTGTTCTTCCATGAAGTTAGCTGATTAGCTGTTTGCGTTGACAAGCAGCAAAAGGAGTGTGTACCCCACAAAGAGGACATTGAGTGAAAATTTTGGCCATGGAAAAATATTCAGCACATTAAACAGACTGAAGACCACATTGAATAGAACAGTAGGTCCACAGTCTGACTAAAGTTTGATTTCTTGCTTCATTTAAAAAAGCAATTTTTGAGGAGAAACTTTTCCTCTCGGTCACGCCTTATTATTCACTTTTAACCAACTCAAAGACTCACTTCAGACCTCTGCTCCTCAGGCTGACCTTCCTGATTTTATCTGTAGCTTATGTTTAACAGACTAGAGTCATGAAAATTCAGAGAGAAAGTCTTTCCGTTATTTTGGTTCAAACGGAGAATAACCTCACAGCTTTCTTCAGGGGAGCAGATACAATGTGAAGATAGTGTAAAGCCCCCATGACTGGTCTAGCTGGTGTTTTTGATCTTTAAACACACGTTCGCTCCTCTGGATCAACTCGCTCTCTGACAGGAGTGGAAACATCCTTAGGGCTAAATGCACTTTAGAAACACTGAGGCCTTCAGAGTCAAATGTCCAGCGCAGACAAAGTCCAGGAGCATGTTTGGAGAGTGTGCATTTCAAAGTGATGTCAGAGAAACTCTGAACCAGCTGCAGTCAAAGATCTTAAACCTCAACCTCCTCAGATCAGGGAAAGAAAACTTAATCCAGCTTTTTTCTGTTAAAGTTCATTTTAACAAAAAATCTTCATGATCAGAATTAAAGTTTCTTTTACATAGTTTGACATTTATGTTCTTTAAATTTTAGAGATGCACAATATTTCAGCATGTTGTCAATACTGGCAGCTTGTAGTATAAATAAAACCTTGCAGTGCAGCTGGAGCCTGATTCAGTGTCTGTAATCAGGCAGATCAATCTTGCCAAGCTCCAGTCTACAACGACTGTGAGCAGCCCAAAGTGGGATGGCCCAACTAGCGTCAAATAGAGCAGAAGAGAAGGAGGCTGCAGTGAGACGACAGCAGGAAGCGCTGCTGCTAAAGAGTTTAGCACAGTTGCTAACAGCTTCAGTAGCAGTTTTATCAGATCTTCACCACATTTCATTATTCAGGCCATGTTTACACGAAGACATTTTCACCGGAAACGGCAAAGTTTTCCTTTGCGTTTTCAAAAGCAATCCGGGTTCACATGGAGACGCCAGAGCGACTGAAAAAGCTGCAGCGTGCTTGCCAGGCCAGTAGATGGCGATGTAGGTCTGCAGAGAAACAGCAGTGTTAAAAAAGACGTACGAAGAAGAAAAACTTTTCACGAACAACAATGGCGAGTGGATGCAGGAAGACGCAGGAGTTTCTTGTCTGGACAACAAATCTGTCTGGATAGTTTTGTCAGAATAACAAACCGAGCACAGTAAGCAGTAAACATGTTGCTCAGTAGACGGCCAAAGCTGTTGTTGTTCCTGGTATGCGCATGCAGCCTTTATGTGAAAGATTACTGCGCATGTGGTGACGTCAGCGTTTCACCCTGAAACGCTGTATCTAGTCTACATGGAGCCGGGCCGCGATACGTTTTCAAAGCTCTCCACTCTGGACCCTGGTTTCAAAGGTTTGCAGATTCAGGCACTCCGGGCATCGTTCTCATGTTAACGGGAGGCGAAAACGCAATGAAAACTCTACGGTTTGGGCTGAAAACGGAGTCGTGTAAATGGCCCCTAAATTAAAAAGAAATAACAACACTACAACCTTCTCTATAGAAAGTATATTATCACTCCACTTCTGGCATGTATTGACGATAGTGTGCTCTACGTAGTGGCTTTTGTCTGCAGATATTTACAGCCAATCCGTCTGTCATCCTTACTGACAGACTGCATCAGTGTGCCATAGTAAGTCCATTTTGCTGTGATAACGGGTGATTGTGGGTTGTTCTTTAAAAAGGTGCTGGAAACATCCGCATCACATCCCAAAGGTGCTCTAATGGATTCAAGTTTGGTGACTTTGGAGGCTACTGGAGTTCAGTGAACTCACAGCGATGTTCAAGAAACCAGTTTGACATGGTTCAGTGTCCTGCTGGAAGTGTCACTCAGTTTGTTTGCGCTGTGGTCATAAAGGGATGGACATGGTCAGCAACAACACTGGTCTGGGCTGGGGCACTGCCAAGTTGGGGCACGGCTCCTCTGGAATTTTATTTGGCATGTGCCAATCAAAAATCTTGCACTGTGATTGGTTACTTGCCATGTTAGAGGTTGGACTGTGTAAAAACAGAGTTCTGTTTGCTTCTCCTTTAATAATGTGGTTTAATGTGGGAATTTTTAATTTGTTAGAATTTAAAATTGTGACTCTTTACTTAAATGTTTTATTTTAGTCTTGAAAAACAGGTTGATAAGTTACCACTGAGTTTTTCTTTGTTTTTTTTTTTTGTTTTTTTATCATTTTGAGATATAATTACAGTAGGGAAATTAATTATAAATTATGTGAGATATAAAAAGGGCAACTGAATGCTATTGATTTTTATGTTTGCACAGCCAAAATAGTATTCACATTCATATATGCAATTTAAAGAGTCTTAACTTTTTCCTCTATTTGGTGGTGGAGAGGGGGGCCCGAAAACATATCAATCTGGATGGGAGGGCATAACATAAAGTATATGAGAACCACTGGTGTAAAGTGTTTCCAGCGTGGGCAGCAGATATGCTGAATGACGTTTTTCTAATGTTAGAGTTTATTTGTGGAACTTCTGGCACTATCCAGTCACATGAACAAGTGCAATAATGCCTACTAGACAAGTTAAATGGTGTGGTGTAAGAAGCAGTGTTGATTTTGGCACTACTTTTTAATTAAGCATTAGTTATAGTCTTTTGCCTAAAATCTCTGTTAGTTTTAATCATAGTTTAATCATCTAAATTGTTTTCATTTTAGTCTAGTTTTAATTGATGAGATTTCACAACATTTCATTGACAAAATCTACTGTAAATTTAGTCAACTAAAATTTGAAGTGTAAAGGAATTTCTGAAGTCATGTTTTACACTTGGATAAAATGAAACATCTAAAAACCCTTTATTGAATGCTAGTGAGGTTTAAAAGTATAAATTAACAGAAACAAATTTAACTTTTGTGTGAAATACAATCACCTTTATTTAGGCTACCTGCAGAGCTTCTCAGTTACAATACCAGAACTGACAACAGTGAACCTGCTTGGATTAAGTCTCTGTCAAACATTTTCATCTAGTTTTTATTTGTTGACAAAAATGTCACTTAATTTAGTTTTAGTTTTTGTCTACAGTATTTTTTTATTAGTTACTGTCTAGATTTTGTCAGGGGAAAAAAAGTTTGTTGACTAAAATTATGATAAAAATAATTAGTCAACAAAATGAACACTGGTAAGAGGGCAGATGTCCAAACAGAGCTCTACATAAAAACAGTAACCAGTGCTTTTCCTGTCTTACTGTTAACGCAGACTGTTGCACTTCTTTCATAGAAGGTGAAGTGATGAGCACAATATTTATCACTGGTAATGAATCTCAACCCTGTGAAGCTCTTAGAATTACCTGGTGAATAAATGGTGATGGTTCATAAAACAGCCCTGCCTTTAAGTAAGACCCACCTCTGTAGTGTCACATGCTCTCATGCTCTCTTTTTATTGTTGCAGCCACAGTTGGATGTTGCTGTTTTCAAACTCAAAGACCATATTGAGCACTTTGCTCCTAACCCACCCCCTCCTCACCTGACTGATCTGGTCCTTTTGAAGTCCCTCGAGGTGCTGCAGGCATCACTGCGGGGCCCTTTGGAGGGAGGATAAACAGTCATTTGATCCCGCTGCCATATGTGACACCTATTAAGCTGTTTTCTCTGCATGCTGCCTTTACGCTTGAAGTGGCTGATCATTTGACACACCCGGCTGGAGTGATTTCCTGAATGAGTTTGTTACTGTTTCCTCCTTAATGATCCCCGCAGCCAGAATGGTGTACCTGCAAATTACAAAAACAAAGCTTTTAAGAAAACAAGTCATTTTATTCTGACAGATAATAAAACTTTAGATATGCAAAAGCAGAAAAAACAATGAGTATACAATCTAAGCTCACTTTATTTCAAAGTTAAAAAAAACACCTGACAGGTACATTTCCAGTATTTTAATACCTTTTTATGTCTGATGATTCATGTCTCTCCAAAGCTGCTGCATAATGCATGTCACTTAGTAATATTTGTAGTTTTGACGGCCTGTTCAGATCTACACCTCAGCAAATATCAAACACATTCATTGGACAAAAGGTTTCTGTCCTATTTCTGTCCACAGGCTTTGATTTTTAATAAATCCTGCTCTGGTCTGCATGAATCAATGATGACACATCTGGGCTTTGTTGATGTCTATGTGTTATTATTAAGTCTTGATGACGGATGGTAGCTGTTCCTGTGATCATCTTTGAGGGTTATTTTTCTTCATCAGAAAAAGAAAAGTAAAGCAAAACTAAAACACATAAAAAAAAAAAAAAAAAAAGATATTAAATTAAATTACAAGTAACCATGAACTTTTTAGGAAACAAGCTTTTTATACCAGTTATCAGCACCAAGACTGGGCAATATATCATATCAATCAATATCATATTTTGATTTTTTTTTCTAAATGTAATACATCATATAGACTGTTACCTGCAGAATTATAAACCAATATTATATATATAATTATATATCTATCTGCTGTAGTTCTATGCTCCCCATCTTTCTTCACGACGGAGCAGAAGTCGCATGGAAAATCAAACTAAAACTTGAGGTTAAGATATTCATTTATATATATTCTCTTTACAAAGTCACAGATGTATACATTCTGTTAGGCTAAGTTAGTGCAGAAACACCAAATATTTCAAGTTTGCATGAATTTATTCATTATAAAAAAACATATAGCAAAATATTTGATACAGGAATCGACTAGGGACTTAAGAAACTAGGGATGCACGATATTATCAGTTCAGTATCAGTGTCGGCAGACAATAGCTCTGAAATTTAAATATCAGTATCTGCAGAAAAAAAATAATCTGGCACTTACAGCCGATAATCCCCTATAATGGCTGAAATATTAGCAGAATGCGTAATTGTGACATAATGCTTCATTTTCATTTTATGTCTTTAAGACAATAAAATGATCAGTTTTGGCAAAATGTTGGTTTGCTTGTTCCTTATTCTGCATCCAATGCAAATGAAACATCACATAAGAAATAGGTCAATCTTAGTTAGGGGATGACTGCATACTTTGGCAATAATGAGTTCAGAAATATTGGCATATCAGATATCAGCAAAAACCCATTCAGATAAGATAAGATATTCCTTTATTAGTCCCATTATCATGCATCCCTACTAAAAACACAAACGACCACAAACACCTAAATCATGAACCTAAAATTGCCAAAAATGCCCAAATGTGTTCAAATGAAACTGTTCATGCCCTTTTTTTACAGTAGATCTCCACATCCCAATACTCCAATACTTCGTGCACTGACCAACAGGGAATTTATGGTTGTACGTTTGGTTCTGGTCAGTAATTTGCAAATTATTGTGAACTATTAGTGCAAAAAGATTCATGATAAAATTGAGTTTGTGATACTGTCAAAAAAATTATGATACAACTTTTTTTTCCAAATTTCCTACCCCTAGTTGACGCAGATTAAAATTTCTGATGATTGTTTACTCAGTGTAACAGCCATATATATAGTTTCTATATAGCCCATATATTGGCTGAAATGCTTCATTTAAAGTCAACAGTATTACTGATTAATGGAGAATGAAATTTTGTTTTTCTTGTTTCACATCTGTTTGTAACATAAAAGAACAGCCACAGGAACAGGTCAGATTTAGTTAAGTGGACTCTTGACAAAAGTATATGTATCTGCAATAATGACTTCAGATATATCTGTGAGAAAATATCAGCAAAAATCAAATATCCCTGCCTGACGAATTTTTGATGATTCAAAACAATGAGTTACCAAATGTTTGGTACCTAGCAATCTTATTTTTGTAGCAGTCATATCAAACAGATATAAATAATTTAATCTTTTAAAAAATAGTATAAATGTTCTTTTAACAAAGAAAAAAAAGATAATCACCAATAACTTTTCATTTTTTCCCCAAGCATCAAGCCTGGCATCTATTTATATGTTTAAATCAACATCAGCATTAACTGCATTGCTATAAATCATGATGATTTATCTTATTTCTCCACTGAAAATACAAAGATTTATCTTCAAAACTAGCTGTAATTTATCTCACTCTTCTCAACCTCTACAGGCTCTATTTTTACACTAATTTCATCCAGCAGCCAGTCTACTGAGCTTCAGCCAAAATAACTCTGACATGCATTGACCTGCGTCCAGCAGTGCTTTAAAATGTTTTTACAGAGCTGCTTGTTCAAAAGTTAAAAATAGCTCCTGGAATGTTTGTATAATATTTCAGCAGAAGCAGAGACCCAAATGGAGCGAAATCAAGATGAGGCAGCTCTGAGAACTTGAATAGGTTTGTAACTAGGGCTGACTAATAAACAGCCAGTTTGCATTAGCAATAAGAGGATGTGCAATAGACGATTGGAAAAAGTCTGAATCTATCAAAATGAATAAGAAAATGATGCTCCATGTGTACATTTTATACATTTTTAAATGTAAAGTTTTATAAAGACAGATGAAACTCAAGCAACCCTGAGCTTTGCTCAACAATGCCTGTTTTAATGCACATTTTTATTTGTACTTTTGTAAGGTGACCTTGAGTGTCATGAAAGGTGCCCTTAAATAAAATGTATTATTATTTATTATTATTATTATTATTATTATTATTATTATTATTATTATTATCATTACTACTATTATTAGTATTGTCATTATTATTAGTACAATAACTGTTGCAGATTTAATAAATACTTCACTTTTAAAAGGTCACATAATTTTGTCACATCTATTGTTTTTATAAAGAGAAGTATTATCTCTTGCCTGTTTCCTAACCCAACACCACCACCCATCCAACATGAGAGAAAAAACCCTCATCTGGCTGTGTTGTCTCTGTGTGTCTTTACCACTGTAACCATTAAAGCACAATGCTTGAAACCTAATGTCCCATCCACTAAGGATGGGTGTGGCCAGACACCGTTTAAGAGGATTTACAGTAAAACAGTCTGTTCTGAGCAGGGCTAGACCAGAGGGGTTCAGGTGGAGGCCAAAATCAAATATCTGAGTAGATTTTCAGGCAAAAAACTTCAAATACACTTTTTGGGGGCATCTTGACACCATGGTAAATTTTTTGAAAAAGATAAGCATGTGGGACTTTTATTAAGACCTGAACATTATATAAATAATACTTCTTTTGTACTGCAAGCCAAGGAGCAGTCAATTTTCCCTATAATGCAGTAAAAGAACTGATTTGTTAGAGTAAAATTGTTAAAATGATTCAAGCCAGGGAGTTTAACATCACTGCAATGATGAATTGTAATATTGCCAAAGCACATTTGATAAAGACTGTGTTAAACTACCACTGCAAACTTAAGGCAAAAGTAAAAACATGACTTTAAGACTTTATGACCTTGCAATTCTAAAATGAAATCCAAGGCTACATTCACACTGCAGGCAAAAGTGGCCCAAAACTAAAGTCACATATTTGTTGATTTTAACTCTGTAAATTGCTGTGTGTATGAATGGTGCTCTATCAATAAAGTTGCCTTGCCTGGATTAGATTTCATTGCTTTTAAACACTTGAAATTATACAGCATCATTGTATTGAACATTTTTACAACCTGATAGACGATGATTATTTTCTATTGTCTGAAAGGTAGTTGTTTTCCTTAGTGTGAGGAGAGCAGGTTTGTATTGTCAGGGGTTGGAGCTTCATATGATCTATTGTGCCTTTACTTTTTAAGTTCCCAACCAAAGAGATCGTAAAAATATCAAAGAATAACTTTGTTTTGGAGACAATATGGTCTTCAAAGAAGCTGCATCACAGAGGAGTTTGTTTTAAATGTTAAATAGTTTTATATCCCATAAAGTAAAACATAATAAAAGTGTGATCTGGCAGCCTGGGGAGACTCCTGCCGTTTATTTACTCTCTCAATGACAAACCCCTGTGATCTCTGCCTGCAGTTTATGACCTTCAGGAGAGCTCAGGCCCCAGAGCCAAAACCAGCCTGCAGACCGCTTTGCCTTGAGGCCAAAACTCTTTGAAAGCACACTCTTTGAAAGACTAATAAAAAAGGTCAGGTGATTGGGGCTGCACATTCTGGTAGTGTCAGAATATAAAAATCAGTAGTATTTAAGCTGAATGATTTCACTGTAAATTATAATTATTTTATGCAAGTTAGCAAGAGCAAATGAAAAAATACAACAACAAAAAAAGCACAGCAATATAGGCATTAAATGACCACAACAATAGTACAATTTATTTTGTTTATTGAGCAATTTTTGTGTTTTCAGATTTGTTGTCTTTGTGAACTTGTTGCTGCTGTTTGTTAATGTTATGTTTCTTTTATTTTATGCTGTTATTATCCTATTTGTCAACTTGTTTTGTCATTTGCTGTTGCATTTTTAAATTTTGTTGTGCTTTGTAATACATTATGTTTTTGTTGGGTTTCTGATATTTGTTTGATTTGATGTTGTGCTTTTATTTTGTGTTTTCTGATTTGTTATATTTTTTCACTGTTAATTCAGTTTTTGGCTGTGTTTCTATGATTGTTGATTTTGTTGTGCCTTTTGATTTCTTGTATTGTCTACTTATTTTTTTTCTTTTCCTTTATTTTTTGTAATTTTATATTCTTAAAGTGATGCTGTGCTTGATTTGTCATCGTACTTTAAAAACTTCTGTTTCCTTTTTTATTTGTTGTTGTGTTTTTGTTCAATTTGTGCTGCGTTTGCTGATTGGTACTTGTGCTTTTTGATACTCTGTTTTTGTTTCTTTTGGCATTTTGCTGGATTCCCTAATAATTGATTTAGTTTCATTTTCTTGTGTTTCTAAGTTTGTCAATGTGTATTCAAATTTATTGTCAGTAATTAGATGTATCCGTAATTTGTTGTTTTTGACCTTATTTGTTGTCTTTTGCATTAGGTTTTTAAACCAGTCCTTCATTTTTCATGAGTTTGTAATATGCACTTAATTTTCTTGTTGTGTTTGTGCTGACTTATTTTGTGTTACATTTGTTCTGTTTTTGTATTTGTTATTATACTTCACATCTTACGTGGTTGTACTTGTTGGAACACTTATTAAACATTGTGTTTTGTGATTTGTTGTGTATTTTTTCAGTTGTTTTCTTACTACTTGTTTTACATCGTGTGTTTACATTTGTTGTTTTCCCGATTGTTGTTCCGTTTTGATTTTCTTACGTTTTTTATTTATCCTTGTGATTTGTGTTCTATCTATTTGACACACATTTTGTGTCAAATGGTTAACCATAATGTGTATGAAGTGTTTGATATAGCCTACTGTTATTTGACACACTTATTTTTTACAACATTCAACAAGGTCATTGCTTATCTCATGGCTATCTGCTGGCACAGCCTTGAAACACTTTCCAAAAGATAATCATAACTGTAAAACCTGCATGTCAATAAATTTGCATTCCTAGGCATTACAAAGGTTGATATTAAAGAGATGTAGTTTCCCCTTGCTAAAATCCTTAATTGAACACTCAAATGAAGGCAGACTAACAGAAATATCTCCCTTTGTGAGCTCTCATGAGAAAGGTTATTAAGTATTTCGAAATACAGTGAACACAAACTCTCTTCCTCTCTACCTCTGGCCTAAACTCTGGTTACACAACAGAGAGATAGATGTGCCCTGTGTTGTCAGCTGAGGGATTTTCCCAGACTGAAAATTCTGACTGAATCTTCTGAAAAGATCTTTGACATTAAAGAGTTGGCGATGCAGTCCAAGCAAAGGTTAGCTATGGTTGCCCAATAGTGACTTCATTTATAGCTCATGAAGGTTTCTGTATTGACGACTGACTGAGTGACAGACAGAGACAAGGGCTTCATACCTTCAGGCTTTCTGTTGGGGTCTTCTGTGGTATTAGGCTAGCCTCGGGAAGAGTGGTGAGTTTAAAACCTGGATTGACAAAAATACCCAGCATTATACATTCTGAAACGTCTGAATTACTTTAATTTTAGTTTGAAAAGACGAATGTCTATTTTTTACATTCATTGGCAGTGGAACAAGACAGCATTCATAACTTTAAATTAGTGTTCATTTAACCTGTAGGCCAGAGTATAGCCTCCATTATGGGCTGGAAATTCTTTCGCGGGCTTTCTTCAATAGAGGGCGCCATTTTGTACAGCAGCCCCTGAATACTTCGTCCAAACTGAAGGACAGGTGTACAGCAAAGAGAGGGGCATTTATCAGTTTATATCAGTCTCTATGTTCGCCGCTAGATGTCACGAAAGCGCTAAGATATTGCTTTAAAAGGAACGGAAAGAAGAAGGTTGAAGAAAGTAGGACTCTTGAAATGTTTCCCATTTGCGTCAGTGTTAATGTGATTCAAATGCCATAGCTCCTAATTGGAGCTGAAAAGATTTTCAGACCTCAAAACAGGGACACGAAAATTTAACTGTGAACCCACAAGTGTGACCTCAGGGATCAGGATACAATGAGATTTTGCATTAGTGGACCTTTTAACACCACATAAAACTAAAGGGAATCAATAAAAGCATCAAAATCGACAACCACTGTATTTGAAAAGTTTAGAACAAAAATATTAATGTTAAAACTTATTGTTATTTTATCTTTTCATTTTTATTATTATTAGTTTCAAAATTAATGATAATAATGAGAGACATTTGCCAAACTCTCTATTCCGTTTATTCCAATGTGGGTTTTTTATTCCTACATGATAGCCTATGTAATCGCTAGTGTACGTCATCTATGATATTGTTGATTGCATAATTTATTATACCTTCTCTGTAATGCTACACAGTATAATCTGATTTAAAAGTTTGTTATGCTAGTAGTGATTTATCTACATAAAACGGCACTTTAACACAAAATCTATTTCAGTCTTGGCATTATTAAGATAAATATATCCATGTTCAGACAAATCAGTGTTGCAAGCCTGGGTCATTTTTGGTATCTTAATTCAACTGGTTAAAATGGGGACTGAGGCTATCTTAAATTGGGATTTGCATGTTTTGGATAGCCTATTTATGGGGACAGGGGACACAAGGCCTGAAAACGGGACAGTCCCAGCTAAATCGGGACGTCTGGTTTGAAAGCTTAGTTTAAAAGCTCTGCGATATTCTACAAAAGGAAAGCAGGGAGGATTATCAAACATAACAGTGATTTTAAAGAAATATATCCAGGGACCAATGGCAAATAAACGACTTCTGAGCTAAAATGGGTCTTTTTTTTGTTTAAAGCACAATAAAAACAATTCTAAATAGCCATAATCTTTTTTTCCAAATGTACATAAAGAAGCTATAAATGAAGGTGATCGTTTTAGAACAACTTTGACTCACCGTCATATACCATGAAATATTTACAAACATAAATTACCAGTACTGATGCACAGATTGTTTCGTTTTTTATGATACTTATGAGCACTGTATTGACCTTAAGCAATGGTAATATGCTAATACGTTGTTCAAGCATTATTAGGCATACATGTCTAACTTTACCAATTGCCTCATTTAACCACCGTTATACTGTTAAAGAAAATTATTTTAAAATTCTTTAAACAAGAGTTTTACAACTGTGCATAAGGACAAAGGAAAGGCTTTCTAGGGCCTGGAGCCGTGGAAGGGCTGAAAGAGTAAAAAAAATAAATTATCTATCCTTAATCGAAGCATAAAAAAAAATCCTTAAGATGCAGCATTACTTAAGTTATAAAGGGATTTGATTGAATTGTGGTCATTTTGATGAAAACAGAACCGACCTGGCATCTTTCAGCTGACTTCAATTGTTATTTATTCAGGATATGAACGTCGTAATATGTCATTATGAATAGATTTTTCAAATTACTATCACAGTTTCTAGTTTGTCATTGCTGCCTGTTTGAAATGAGTTGAAATGAATCCTTTTAAAATAGAACAAGCCTTTATTTTTGTAAAATCAATGTTGTGCAAGTGGCTTGGTTTTTTTTTATTTGTTTTTTTTTTTATGGCTAATGACGTCTGAACGTCTGAGGCATCAGGAGACAGGCGACAGGAAATGACGACACTTAATGACCAATCCATGCTGCAACAAGGCGGTTTATGGTGAAAATCGGTCAAACTCTGAGCGCAAGCTGCTGCCAAATAACTTGTGTTTTATTTTTTGAATACAACCAGTCTTCAATCAATAACATGAAACTATAAGACTGTTGCGAATAAAACATAAGCGGATGGTACGACCTCAGCTAAACCCGCCAGCAGGTCAGATTATTGATGCCGGTGAGTTACGGACATGACCGAGGAACACTTCCGCTTTTCAGAGTAAAGTTTCACAATTAAACATTTTAATGTCTCTTATTTATTATGTGTGAAGATAGGAATGATGAAGTAAACGAAGAACATGGTTGTGTGTACAAAAAGCTAAGCCATCATAGGTAAGTGGCACAGTTTTAACATATGTATAAGAAATAATAATATCTAGACCCCATCACACATATATAATATGTATGGAAATAAACATTACCAGAACCTGATTTGTAATTAAATTAGATGCAAGTCAGCCCTTTAATACCACAGTATAGGTCTGACTCATTGATATTTGCTGCTGTGTTTCAGGTGGGTGTAAATACAAAAATAGAGTTAACACATCACATCTTTATTTCTTGATTAAGATGCCAAATTTTAGCTGTTTACCTGCATACCAGAACAGAAAAAAACAATGTTAGTGGTTGAATTAATGCTTAATTAATGTCCGACTTCTCAGGGAAACCAAGTGAGCCATCTCAAATTTGGATATAAAAAGGTGAATGGAATTCCTCGTTCAACTTTGAATGAATGTCCAATAACATTTTAATCTGAAATAATATGTTTTCTCATTTTTATTACAAGCAGTCTAATAAATTTGTCAAGCATTATACACACAGACACATACAATTGAAACATTGGAAAATACAGGGTAATAAAAAAAAAAAAAGAGTGGCCCAGTAAAGATGCATTTACATAATAGATGGTGTCACGAACTGTGATAGTAATTTATTTCTATCATGAATAAATAAGCAATAAAAGTAAGTTAAAATAAACAATTTTGGTTCTGTTTTCATAAAAATGACCACAATTCAATCAAATAATGTCAGCCAAGTCATCTTTGTCATTCAGTCTCCTCTTTATTACTTTGTCAACATTTGTTGCCTAATATACGTATTCCCTATGCATTTGAATGCTTAGTTTTTTAAATAACACACGTTTTCATCTTAATCCCTGTCATCACTATTCCTTACTTTCAACCTCTTACTTCCTTCCTTAAATAATAATGACAATTTTTAAAGTGCCCAATGAATCCTATCTGAATGACAATCAAAATCATCAAATTTAGCTCTTTTTTATGTTATAGTTGAGAGTTAGAGAGTAATTTATAGAGTAAATAATGTAGTTATCAATAACGGTACTGTTTTTACATTGCTTTTCAGCTCAAATGATCCTATTACTCCTGTTTTAATATTTTTTTAATTAATTTTTTAAATATTTTATATTATCAATTTTTTATTTTACAGTTTTATGGTTTTATTATATATTAAACTAAATGAATCATTTTTAATTATTATATATTCTTTTAATATTCATTTTAAATATTTATTTTATTTATGGTATTTTGCATATATTGTATATTATATTTTGTTAGGATCCTTAGTCTTTTTTAGTATATATGTTATTACTTCCTCTGAAACCATCTGCTGAAATACCACAATTTCCCAGCATCTATTTATCTATCTATCTATCTATCTATCTAGCTATCTATAAATACACTGGCAACTTTTATTTTGAAAAGTGTGAACCGGATATTGATATTGATACTGTTAGCTTGGTGGCGAACGCACTCTGCCCCCATGTGAGCAGTGTTTAGCCTTCACTGTCTGTGATTCGGACTGGTTTGTGTTTTTGTACCCGCAGTAGAGGCGGTCTTGAGGCGGAATGAGGCTCAGTTATGCCTCTTAGTGGTTTAGTTTCTGGTTCCTCTCTAACAAAACGGTTTCAGTCGTCCGTGCTGGTGGAGCTTTACCGTTAGCATGCCCTGAACTCACCCGGACTCTTCAGTCACTGTGCGTTTATTCTCTATATTCAACTGGTAAGTCATGCTGCCTGACATTTTATGCAACCAGCACCGGGGCATCTACATAATTTCCTACACAAAACCAAAAAGTAAAATGTGTTTCACGTCTGTTGTTTGTTAGCAAGCCTGTAAGTTAACTTAGCCTCGTTAGCAAGGTCAGTAGTCAGAAAATAGACAGCTACAAATAGCTAAAGGCAAGCTGTCTGACATTAAGGCTTAGCAGAACAGCTTTTGTGATTTGTTTACCAGCTGAGAGGCATCAATTAAGCACTTCTTCAGTGGTTATGTCAGGAAGAGATGACCGTGGCTGACATGTAACAGCAGGGGAGACTAGGGGGAAATGTGTCACGTAATAATGAACACATAGTACACATACACATATGCTAATGCACTTGTCGTGTGTTAATATGAGAAACTCATTTATGTGCACTATCAGATAAAGCTGTTGAAGTGTTCTAGTGGAAGGGATACAACTATAACAATCAATTAATCTTTATCTAAAATAAAACTCTGATTCACTCTGTAGCATTTAGCCAATATTATGTTTTTAGTGCAGGATACGCCATAAGCTTCAGCCTATACCTTTTTTGGGTTATTGACAAGTTCGTGTTAAATGATTGTCTTCTCTGTTTGTTCTTAACATTTCTGTAACTGAAATAAAGCCATTCATATTCATTATTATCTTGACTTTGTACATGTTGTCACACTGTGGCCATGTAAAGGCAGTTTTCAGGAGGGATGTGCAATACTACACAAAAGTGGTATTAACAATTAATTGCCTAAAATGTTAGTTATTGGCATCATCAGGTATAAAAAGTTTGCCAGTGTCTACAGTAGAGATGCACAATATTACCTAAAATATTGTTATGGGCAGATATTGACCTAGAGTGTTGAATATCGTATCGTCTGATATTAACAGTTGGTATATTGGCGATGCAAATCTGCTATATATTGGCTATAATATCGTCATTACACAAATGTGCTGTTTGTTACACCTTATCATCACTGCAGTTGTTCTTTTCTTTTTTTATGTCTGTTCCTTACATGAAAAACTCACATTGTAAGCAATAAGTCAATTTTTGTGAAATAAAGCCTTAATGCTCTGGGCCAAAAATATCTGATTGGTAATAATTCTTTTGGAAACATTAGCATATCTGATATTGGCAAACTCCCTAAATCAATCATCCCTAGTCAAAACCTGATATTCTGATGACTCGTATTTTGGCTGTGATAGTGTCAACAAATGTTGGCATTTAAAATGAACTGTACCACTTGTTAGAGAATCAAATGTACCACAGCTGTTTACGACATGAAATGAAATATCACAATAAAAGGAAGTAAGGATGCATGATACTAGATTTTCACTGATATCCTATTTGACAAACTTTTAGAGCTCATTATTGCTGATATTGATAGATATTTTTTGTCAATACTTCACTAAAATGGCCCTGTTCTTCCCATTGTGACAGTGTTATTGCAGCAGAAACAAGTGTAAAAGAAGGAAAACATTTCAACCACCTATTCATTCGGTGATGATAATGTGATACATAATGTTACATTTTGCCAATCTTACAGCCAATGTATGGGAAATACAGTATATCACATATATTGGCTGTAATATTGTCAAAATTCACTCATGCACCAGAACGGTTGACCTCATCATCACCGAATGTCCACTTTTATAAATTATAAGTATAATGTGTTGAAGAATTAAAGGATGCTTCCTGCCTCACATCTGTTTTTAACACAAATAGACCATCACCATAAAAGGAACAGGTCAGTCTAAGTAAAGTCAAGGCTTTGTGCTCTTGACTAAACATCTGTATTGATAAGAGTTCTGAAATAATCAGATAAAGGCAAATATCCAATATAATGCATCCCTAGAAATAGATGTTACAGTATATCATTGATGCTTCCTCCTGCTATACAAAAATAGGTTGATAAATCTGTATACCAGGGCTGGGTATTGTTAAGAACCCCACAATTTGATTTCTATTCTCTAGGTTACGATTTGATTCAATATTGATTTAAATGCTTCGATGTCGATTCAATGAGAAGTAGAAAAACACAAATAATTGGAGTACCTGTTGACATTTTTTTATATTTATTTTCATGCCCATGTAAACATATGTGGTATTTCACCTCACATTTTTGAGCAATAAAACATCTGAAAATAAAATAACTTACTTGTGCAGATAGAGTGCAAAAGTAAAAAACATGACAGTTCTGTATGAACACTGAAAAAGTCCACAGCGCACCCCACTGGCCAGGAGGTGAATCGATTCAGAGAATTTGCTGAATGGATGTTGAATTTGAGGAGGAAATATTGTAGTGCATTGATGAATCGATATTTTTTTCTACCCACCGTTACTGTATACTGTGATCAGGTGGCCTCTGTTTTAGAAACTGTGGCAGGTAAGGTCGCTTTTTGGGCTTCTTTCCTGTATTCTCAGATCCATGCTGCTTTTGTGGGCTTGTCATTGATGCTTATTTCTCTCACAAGATCTGGCAACGCTGGAATTGCGTGTGTTACACTTTCCCCCGGTCTCCCCTTGGTAATGTGGACTGTTAAGTAGGTGTTGGCTGAGGTGATGTCCTCTAGCATGCACGTCTGAAATGTGCTGTGCCTGTGGGGGCGGCTTCAGCAGGACGTGATTTTCAGGTTCTTCTCCTCCGTATCGTCCTCACTAACTCCCCGTCTCCCTCCGACCACCTCAGGATGCTGCCTGTCTTTTGGGTGGGGCAGACGCGGATGACAGCACGCGGGAGCGGAGCCCAGGGATAAAACCACGCCGCTCAGGATCAGGGTTTTAGAGGGAAAGGAGGGGGCAGACCGTCGGCGGAGCCATGACCAAGTCCGAGTCGAAGAAAAGCAGCGTGGCAGCGATCAGCGCCGCCGGCAAGTGCGCCACATCCGCCGAGCAGCTCAAGAACGGCTCCGTGGAGTCCGGCAGTCCGGAGCAGGGCGTCCAGACCAGAGCCGGTGTGATGAAGCAGACCTCCAGGGAGAGCCTGCACCGGAAAAACACCGAGTGTGAGGTGTATGACGACGGGACCAACACCTTCTTCTGGTAAGTGCTTTCTGTCAATGTCAACAGTGCAAAGTCAAGCCGTGAAGGCTGCAGTCAGTGATGGTGATGATCCAAGCAGGTTTTATTAACAGCTGCTGCAGGACAATGCACGTTTTGATGACAGCAGGGTGTATTTCAGCAGTCAAGGTGAACTGGATAACAGGTTATGTGACCTCTGTTACACAAATCAGTATTATTGGCTGAAAAAACGCTTAAAAGTTTGTTGTCACATTTTCCCTCAAACTCAAACACACTGTAAGTCCTTATATTTCAGATAATACTTAAATTAAAAACGTTTTCTCACATTAAACTAACATGAATAGCCAAATTTCCAAATGAATGTAATATATTTGAACAAGTAGAAATGCCCTGATCATGCTTTTTGCTGATCACAGACCACCTATAAGTGAACTTAGCATATACTGTCTCCAATTATGTTTCAAAATTTGCAATAAGATAATAAAACCCTACATTGATCCCCAGAGGGGAGATTCAGGTGTTACAGCAGTTCAGGGAAAAGAAACATGCAGACAACAACATTATATGATTTTTGAGAAAGAACATATCAAGCGAATTTACGTTGAATAGAATAGCAGTAAAATACAGTCATTATAAAAAGGAGTGGGTATTCAGGTGAAGATGATCGGGTTTTCTGTGCAGTAGATTAGCATAAAAAGACGTCCTGTGCAATAAATGTCCAGGTATTAATAAGAACTTATTGTGTCTTTACTCAACAGAGAAGCACCAAAAGCTCTTAAGGAAGAATGTGACAAGTATCCCACAGCAAGGACAACTGAATAACACAATGTAGATATTTATTAATTACATATGACTTAGGTAACAAAATTACCAGCGGACTGAATTTAAAGTTAAAAGCCTGCAATAGACTAAACATTGCAAATAGTGCAACATATTAAAGGAAATGGGACAGAACATTAGTTACTGATGTAATTAATTTATATTTCTAAGAAAACACAATTTCACCAACAGACTGCATTCTTTAATGAAGTTCTTCAGCAAAACCAAAATTTTAATCTCTTGAGATCATATTTGAACATATCGTGCACTAATCCTCATCAAAAATTTATTTTTCTGAGCAGGACTGAAAGTAAAGTTTTGTGAATCTCCCTCAAGTGTCTTTGGGACGATATCAGAGAAGCAGCAACAGATGAGGAGTGGACAGGTATAGGTTTTGTTTAAAAACAATTAATTGAGGCACATCCAATAAGAAGCGCTGGGCAATTTAACAAGTTTTGAATTTGATTAAATAGGGCTGTGTATTGGCAAGAATCTGCAAACAAGGTTGATGTTGGGAAATAAAGATATTTCACAAGTTTTTACTAAATAGTCTATTTTTGTAAAGAATTTAAATAGGGAAGCACAAGTAATGTTGGCAATATTGTATTAGGAGATGATAGCTCAAGAAGTGGATTATCTGTATCAGCAGATATTGATATTTCAGCCTTTATATTGGCCATACATGTCATATATATCCCGTATCATCATAATGCTTCACATCATTATTGAATGTCCACATTCAGAAATCAATAGTATAATTTATTAGAGATTGAAATGTTGTATTCTTGTTTCATATCTATTTCAGACACAAATAAACTCAAAATGAGAGGAATAGGTCAGTGTTCGAAAGGTAGACTTCATGCTCTTGACAAAAAAATATTAACATCGACAATAATGATTCAGAAACTATAGGCATATCAGGTAATGGTTAAAATTCAATATCTTGCATCTCTAGTTTATGTTATTATAAAGTTAAAGAAAATAAGTTAATAATTTGTGTTATTTGTGTACAGCATGGTCTCTGTAACATGGACAAACTTCATTGTCTGTTCCGGTGACAGAATAGTATCAGTAAATATTGTGTCAAGACAGAATCTAATAATTGTGTTCATTTACAATTAAGTCACATGATTATTGAATCATCACATTGTGTAACTCAGTTGGCCTCACTGAAGGACACTAATACTTTTTACATCATCCTTGGAAGGTTTACATTCATCTTTTTTTGAACTAAGTCAGTAAGAGGATGTTGTTGACTGAACACTTTCAACATTTGTGCTCCTTCTGTTAGACTGAAGGCCTTAAAATGCTTCAAAGCTAAGAAGACTGACCAACAGCTGCTTTAGAAAACACATAATGATCGGCTGAGCTCACTTATAGACAGCTTTATAGACTGTAGATATCATATATATATAACAGAAAATGTATCATAGTGCTTCACCTTATTATAATTGATTTCACCTATAGACAGCTAGAATTGAGATTCAGAGTGAAGACAATCAAATCATGATTGAGACGTCCCCGGTGACAGTGGTCAAAATCTTTGAATACTTTGCTTTAGACAGCTTGTCTCTTGTGTGCAGCTTATGCCGGCTATACTGCTGTGTAATGGATGCTTACAGTGCACATCTAGGCTAATAGCTTGTTGTTGACAAGCCAATTGCCAATATCCCGGCCTGCACCTTCAGCATAGTTACATGATCCACTTGAGGTCAAGGCAGATGTTCTGTCTATGCAGTAAACTGCAGTGGTGAGTTATGCATGAACACGCCAACACAAATTCACACAAGAGGACTGACAGAGCATGTTGACATGTGCAGGATGCATGCGATGACGCGAGCGCGAGCATGAGGGAAGTCTGGAAAAGTGACATTCCTGCCTGCAGCGGGTTTTAATGTATAGCTGCACTGACCCTTCAGCTTGTCCCATCAGGAAGTGTGTATATGTCTCCTCTGTGCTGTGTGTGTAAAGGAAAGGGGGCAGAGACAATCTGCTAAGCTGTCCAATATTTTTGACAGCAGAGGAGTGTTTTCCCCCCCGAGAGAAATTCTAATGAGAGCCTCTCAGTACTGTGCTACAGCATTGGCATCCAGCTTTCCTGTTATTGTGTTACTGGAAGCATTGACAGGAACAAAGATGCTGAGATATTGTTGTGTATTCAAGTTATTAAAAAGTCATCCTGTAGCATTTAGTGAGGTTTCTATTAGATGGCCACTCCATTTATTTTTGCAGACAGTTGTCTAAATGCTGACATTATAGATTAGTTTATGCATTTTATTTCAGCAGCATTAGAAACTACATCATTCAAAAAAAAGTTAAGTTTATATATCTACCACAAACAGGTTACGGGTAAACTCATCACACTGCTGCAGTAGTAACAGCAGCAGCAGTAGTAACAGCAGCAGCAGTAGTAATATATTGCATTACAGCAACCAGGCAGATGATAAATTAGATTGGATGAGATTAGATTAGATAGAACTTTATTAATACCTTTGTGAAACTCCCTCAGGGAGATTAGGCTTCCAATAGCAGTTTCAAAAAGTAGATAGAAAGATGTATAAAAAAGATAAACAAAAATATAAATAAATATAGATACAATTAGATTTAACACTTAATTTACTTATATTTACTACTTAATAATGTTTGAATCCCACAGAGTCACTTTCTGTGTGCTGGCACAATAGACTATAAGAGTATCAACAGGTTAACATCACTCACTGTCCCTACAGCAGGTCTCAACAACATCGACTGATTTAAAAACTCGTTAAGATTTCCAGACTGTATTAGTCCAGCTCGTTGAAGTAGGAGAAGTTATCCTTTAAGCTGCTCTCTGCCTTTTCCACATCACTGATAGTTTCTCTGTGGACACCTCTGCAGGTGTTCTGTTGTAATATGTTTCTAGTGTCCTCTATGGTCTGTCGGTGAGTGTTAAAAGCCCTTCTTCTTCGTGCACAGAGTTTGTTCACACTTGTATTGCAAGACGTGTCCCACATTAATAATTAAGCTCACGTGTACAATCTTACAGATGACATTTCATGTCTGCTATTATCGTTATTATTTTATAGTTTTATGGGTAGTTTAACCTGTTGGTTTTCTTCCCATAATGCACAGCACACTGGCCGTGTCTGACTGGAACCATCTTAAAAAAACTGCAGTGTTAACATGAAATGATCCAAAGGAAATATGCTAATTTGTAGCGTTTTTTCAACTTAATCATTCTAAGACCAGAAAATTGAGGCTACAAATTTAACAGGCTCACCAGACTCATCTGCCTGATCTGATGAGTCTCGATTCTTGCTGCCACATTCAGATGATAGGGTCCGAAATTTGGTGTACCTTGTCTGATGGCTACGTCCAGCAGGAAAATGCGCCATATTACAAAGCTCAAATCGTCTCAAACTGGTTTCTTGAACATGACGATGAGTTCTCTGGACACCAGTGGCTTTCACAGTAACCAGATCCCGGTCCAATAGGGTACATTTGGGATGTGGTTAATTGATTTGTGTTATGGATGTACGGTCGATAAATCTGCAACTGTGTGTGTATCATGTCAACATGGACCAAAATCTGAGGAATGTTTCAGCACATTGTTTCATCTATGCCTTGAAGAATTAAAGATTGTCCAACCTGATACCAGCAAGCTGTCCCTAATAAAATGTACCGAAAGTATACTTAGATGTAATAAATGTATCTCGCTGTGACTGTTTGCCTTGTGGTCATATAGCGCACCTGTTGACAGTCTTATGATAAAATATAGAATGTAGATTTCCTTGGGAAAAACTGATAAGACACCTAAAAATGTCCACATTGAACCTAAATAAAAGATCTAAAACCAGTAGTGTGTGCACAGCTGTATAGAAGATTTAGTGACAAAACATGCAAAGTTTAACCTTTGCACACACCACTGGTTTTCATTTTTTTGCAAGAGTTAAATGCTGTTTTTCTTGTTTTACACCTGTTCCTTGCAAAAATATACAGTAACACTGAAAAAAAGCAAGTCTATTTTTGTTAAGTGCTGAGCATGTGCTCTTGACCAGAAATAGCGGAATCTGTGAAAATGAATTAAAAAATATTGGCATATCAGATATCGGCAAAAATCCAACATCGTGCATCCCTAATTCAATGACAAATATGGCGCGATACAAATAAAGATTGAATCTGTATTTAGCAGAGACAAATATGATGAGGACAGATTTATGATCTGGGCGACCATGGGTTTGTCACTATGATAAATTCTTATTTTTAGTCCCTTTCTCTCTGCTTGGATGGATACATCTCTGGATTTATGTATGTGTTTATACAAATATATATATATTTATATGTAATTGTATATATGCATTTACGTGTGTCTATAAAATGAAGAGTATGGCTTCAGCCTTCTCTATTGTAAAGTGTCTTTGAGATAACACTTGCTATGAACTTGCACTATACAAATAAAGATTGATTGACAAGTTATTTAAAATTGCAGACAGACTCCTGCACGCTGTCGGTAAGAACATACAAACAGTGCCAGTTCCAACCACATTTCAAGATCTGTCAACATGCTTGTGCATTTCACACAGTGTGTGTGTGTATACTCTATAGGCTTGTTGTATGTGCAAACCATGCAGCACTTCCTAACAGTGTTTGTTATCACTCCTCACAGATGCTTGTAAGCTGTATTGTGTTGACTTGTCTGTTGATGGAGGCAGCTTCCTCTGGTTGTTTCTGAGTATCTGTGTCATGCAGCATGCCTTTTTACTTTGTGGTAGAGATAGGGAAGTGTTTTCCCTCTGATAAAAGAGGAAAAGCTCAGATAAACCTTATATAAACTTCTCCTTAATGAAGCAAACATTTGTACTGGCACATCACACTTTGGGTTTTTCCTTAAATAGCATTTGCGCCCACACATTTCAGCTCCAAGGCACTTCTGACAATGCTCTTAGATTTCTAAAAATGTCTTGGAAAAAGTTTATTTTTGAGTGTTTTTTTTTGAAGACAAGAAGTCTTTAGTAACGGTTGTAACACCACTTGAAGGAAAATAGAGTTTATAACTGGATTTGATGTTATCTAAGTGTCACAAGGCTGGTGAACCTGTGACTCTTAATATACTGACATCATGGAAACCAGAGTCTGCTGTGGCCAAACACTATGATCAATCAAGCATGGCACATTAAATAAAGTTGGATTTCCCTGCCCGGTCAAGCCACACACTATTTAAGGTTGATTCTCCCCAACAGACAGCCTCAGGACTGATTTTTTTATACATGCTCTCATTCCTCTTTGGACATTTTTCAACCATTATGCAGCTTGTTTTGTCCGAAGCCAATGTTCCATTTATGTGGTTAATTTTGTTGCAAGTCAAGCTTGTTGCTGGGTTATAAAAGCTGGTATTTCCGTTGCATCTTTCCTCTCCTGGTAGCAGTGCGTGGTTGTCAGGCGAGGGAGAAGCCAAGCCCTCCCTCGAGTCTCCTGCCAAACAGGTTGGATAAGGAGCTTGAGCAGAGGGAACATGCTAATGACACCTGGCTCACCGTCTCGGTGACTCAGACTCTGAGCCAAAGGACTGGCTGGGTTTTGGTGACATTTGTTAGTTTGACATGTGAAAGCAGTGGTCTCATTAAAACAGAAATACTGTTAAAATCACACATTTTTGCACTGTTTGGTGTCTTTAGATTATAAGGCTGGTGTGGTTTTCTTTAGCACTTTATGGTGATTGCTACTCAGGCTGGGATATCTTTAAATTTTGAGAAATATTGATATGTTATTAGTCAAGATTTAGGGTAGGAAACATTTCGATTTTATGTTGTTTCAGAATTCAAACCAGATTCATACCGAATGTTTCTAGTGTTAAAATACCCACAGGTTAAGCTAACAGTGTTGTGCTCAGTGTTTCCTACAGGAAAAGCTCCTGTTAGTGTGGTGGTGGGTAGGGGCATGACTCATTCATCCCAATCAATGAAAGTTTTCTTAAAATCAAGCACTTCTTCCTGTGCATGTTAACCAGTAAACAACAGAGAAAAAGTCACACTTTGAAGACATTTACTGAAACATCAGGGCTTGAATGTTCTCATTAATCAGAAGTTTTTATAAAAACAAAATTTCCTTCATTGATTAAGATATGGACACATTGTGTATTTAACTCTAGATAAGATGGAGGGGGAAATTTGTAAAAGATAGTTGCCTGAACTATCAGCTTCTGCTCAAAATACTGATGCCACAAGAATAAATCTGAAGTCCTCATGGGCTGCATTGGGAGCTGGCACTTTATTTGCTTGGCTTTGTTTGTGAAACCCTTATATAACTTGTAAAATTCCAATAATATTGAAACCTTTTTGAGATCATAGAAGTCTTCAACACCCACCATTGGTTAATTTATTATCTATAAAATGAAGAGTATGGCTTCAGTCTGCTCTATTGTGAAATGTCTTGATATAACGTTATTTATGATTTAATGTTATACAAATAAAGATTGATTGATTGATTGATTATTTATCCTCATTTGTGGTCAGCACTCTGATGTGTAACTACATGTGGCTCACAGGAAAGACTGGTTTGTCTTTATTAGCATCAAAAGGGGTATAAAGAAGTAAACTCTGTTTGTGTGGCTTATGATCCTGCAAATTAGGGTTTAATGAAATGAAATAATGCAACAGAGCTTCCTTTACCTCTGCCAAGTTTATGTTTTTGCTGGCATTTGTTTGTTTGATTGATTTTTAAGTAATGTTGGTCATGGCCTGAGGGACGATTAGATTTTAGTGCAGATCCAAATCAGGATGTGGATCCAGGAATTTGTTTGCATTGCGAGAAAAGGCAGTCTCCCCTATTTTTTTTTTACAATAACTCGCCTGACAATGTTGGAAATGCCTTGGCACAGGTTTGTGCTCTTGAAACACTTCTAGTTGTTTTAGATTTTGGATATTTACAGGCACACTCTTGTATTCTGTCTTACTTGCACAAATTTGTTGTCAATATTTAAAGAAGCGACCAGTTCCACCTTTATCTTAAGATGTAGCTAGACCATGACCATGCTCTCCCTCTTAAAGACAAAAAACTGAACATAATTACATCTTTTTTGACACAACTGGTTATAAGACTAGTGGAGAATTCACAGTTTTTAGAAATGGCATTTAAGAGTAAACAAAGATTTGACAACCTCAGTATTTGGAAACGTTGCTCATGTTTTTGTACAATTTAGACAGTGTGTAGGAGTTTACTTTCGTGAATGAGGTCATGTATTTGCTTACATTTGTTTGTTTGTCAGCAAGATTATGCAAAACTGCTGGAAATATTTTGCTGACATTTTCAGGAGATGTCAAGGAAAGCCCAACTTATATATGATCAGATTTTGGATCTGGATAACAGCTACTAGTGAACAATCGTTATCGCTTAATAATTGTCAAACTAATAATGATAAACATGATACCAAGTGCTAGGGAAAGGTTTTCAGGGTCAAGAATCAGATTAAGATGGGAACTTAATGATTGAACTGCCGCTTAAAGGTGTAACAGCAATATGTGAGATACCTTGGTGGAGGTTTGCTGTCTAGTTTTACAGTTAATGAAGAAGAGTTGCCTAATATTTGGTTCCCAGGACTTTTTGTGCCGTGGTATAAGATAGGTATTAATATTGTCTTATTTTCACTTACTCAAATGAAGTTTTTGGTTTTTCGGACAACCATTTTTATTATTGGTGTACATTGTTATTGGTTTGACAATACTGTTTTGCCATAACAATTTAGTGCTGACGTCTGGCACACCTAACTGCTTATTCAAATATATATTCTGATCTGTTGACATGATCAAATATAAAAGGTAAGAGTGTCAAAATATTGACATTGCAGCAGTTATTTAAGAACAGTTCATTAGAGAAACAATATGGGCATTGTATCGGCATTGGCCTGTTTTCCACAATCAATGCATCACTATTTCTCAGAAAGTGATATTGAGATATACTGTACAAACATAGTGTGTTTTGCCTTTTAGCTGGAACAGTTGAGAAATACTTTGAATTGCTGTCATATCTGTTGCTATGAAAGATATTTACAACCTCTGTGCACCTAATCTTGTTTTCTGTTTCAAAGTGATTAAAAAAAAACACATTTACATGACCTGTTATTCTCTGATGGCACAAAGTTTAAGCAACTCTTTCGTTCTGCAGAAACTCCTCCAATGAATTTTCTATCTGAAGGGAGAAATTCTGTACAGCAGATGTCAAACAGTAAGCCCAGGGGACATGGTTTTGTAATTATGCCTCGTTCTGCTAGTTTGGCGAGATGAAGTGAAAAAAACTAGTGTTGCTTTTCAGTAGCTCTGACTGTCCTCAAGAGAGCACAGCCATATGTATTCTGCTGCTGCTTGATGCCACTAATGGCCCTTAGATGTATTGATTATCCTCTAGTGTTTCAGGGAGGACATTGGTGGCTTAGTGTGTAGATCTGCTCCACCATTAATTACAGGGTTGAAGGTTTGAGCCCAGCCCTGGCTGCTACATGTTGTGTCCTTGGGCAAGAAACTTCCACTGCTGTATGGTTTGTGTATAAAAAGGTACAATAGTGTGCAGATGTGCTAGCCAATACTGATTGATAAAATGCATAGAAGATACTACCATCAGATAGTGACTGTGTAGGTGTGACCTGTGGTGAAAAGCACTTTAAGACTAGAACAGTGCCAGCCAACCTCAGATCTTTTTACTTTCGCCCTATAAAATTGTATGTATTTGCTTTCAGTAAGATTCATAGGTCCCTGCCAGGTCACCTACTCAGCACACTAATGTTTTAACTGAGCTCACTGATATCTCGCATATCCCCAGGCAAGAAACAGTATCAACGAGAGGTCAAGCCTTTAACAAGAGCAAAGATCAATCCTAAACCCAATCCTGTTGAGTGCCCGTCTCATCCAGAATACTGCTGAGGGTAATTATCCGGCTACTCATGGTTTAAGTTTGTGCCAGCTAGTCTATTGGCCAAGCTCTGTCCAAAATAATGTTCACCAAAGCTCAAAATGACCTCTGTGTTATTTAATTCAGTCTTCAAACAACTAAATATATAATATAGTTGACATCTCTGTATCCTCTGGCAGACGATACAGAGCCCTGCGCACAAGGACCTCTAGACTCAAAAACAGTTTCTTCCCTACTGCCATAACTCTCCTAAATAGCTGAATGTTGGACCTATTGCAGTGCTAAATGGTTATATATTCACCTTCACTGGCCACTGATTCAACTGCACTACAATGTGTACTCTGCACCAATTTGTACATAAATTTATTTCTCTGCACAAATGTACATACATATAGCATATACACATATTTTTCTATTTTTACTGAGTGTACATATTCCTCTCCATTCAATTAGGTGTGTATATATATACATATATATATACATATATTTTTCTAGTATGTTTATGTTTATTTTTGCTGCTGTTATTCTGTGAGCGATACCACCTGCTGAAGCCAAATTCCTTGTATGTCACAAACATACTTGGCCAATAAAGATGATTCTGATTCTGATTCTGATTCTGATCTGTATTAAAAACAAGAAAGACATAACTTGAAACCTGAGGGGACAGAATTGTTACACCTCCTCTCCAAGGGTTGCAAAATTCTGGGAAGCTGAAAACTTTCTATGGGAATTAATGAGAATTTATGGAAATAAACAGGATTTAAGATGGAATTTAAACAATTAAAGGGATTCTAAATGGAGTTGGGGAAATATACTTTAGCATTATCTTTACAAAAACATCCAGATTACATGCAAGTATACTTAATATCTTTACTATTCTTTAATCACATGCATATAGCACACAGCTGACTGCAGGGTTATTGAGGCCACTCCCCCTGCGTGCGCTGTGCATTCCTCCATCACGTGCACAGATGATTTCTAGAGCCCTGGACTATTGAGGTCACATTTTTGAGTCCACAAGACTATTAAAGCCCCACATGGACTACAAAAAGTGAAGCTAAAAAGTTTTTTTCATTACAATAATTAAAACTTGATAAAGTTGTACTTACAAATAAACCAGTAATAATGTAATATTTTTAATGTATTATTTTGCATGGATGTCTGCCTTTGAAAAAAACAGAATGTTTAAATTTATTTTTGGATATCATACAGTTTGTTTAAATTACTGCCAATTCCTGTTATTTTGATTTAACATTTCCAGTCTGGAGTAATTCCAAAATTCCCCAGCATAACTTCCCATGGAAATTTTCTGTAAAGTTCTCAGAAATTTACCAGAAATTGTATGCTCTTTGCAACCTTAGCCTCTCCCCAACTCATGTGACCAGCTATTGAATTAGAGCCAAATATTGTAATATGAATTCAATAAAAATGTGCAGCAATCCAAACAGATTTCTCTGGTAACTGCACTCACTGCATCAGCACTCATGACTTCCTCAATCTCATGTGACATGAATATGAGTATGTGAAAGGACTTTGCCAAAAATGATAGAGATAAAAGCAAGAAGACAGCGAGTTAATGTCTGACAGCTGAGGAAAGAAGTTAAAGGTTAAGTGTGTTGAGATCTAAAAATGGACAATAAATTTCAGTAAAAATACATTGATCTGGCTCGGGTTATTTTCAAGGGGAATTTTCTTCAGTTTATCACATACAGCAGTGTATCATTTTTGTAGTTTGACTATATATCAGTCATCGCAAAACCCAGGTATTATGGTGTTGTAGTTTGTAGTTTGGTGCTGTAGTGGCTTATGCTGCCACTCTGCCTCTTACTCAGACCATTAAAATCACAGGCAGTGGTATAAAATGAAAAACCAGGATGTTGTCCTTGGACGGTGCTTTTTGTTGGCAGCACTCACATCTTCAGTTATAGAGTGCTTCTCACAAGTGCTTATTTTTTCTTGGTTAGGGATTGAGATCAAGCCCAGGTCAGTTTGGACCTGGTTCTACATTTGACCTTTTAATACTGCTGTCGAGTCACGTGAGTCCAGCATCATTTTATCACACCACTGGAGCACAAACATTCATAAGATTTTGCAGGGGAGGAAATAAACTTGGCACATAGTTATGCATCACAACAAACCACAAAGCCATAGTCTACCTTTGATTTGCCAGCCCTAAAACAACAAAAATGAAAAGCCTCCTCATATCTTGGCTGTTGTCAAAGTCAGAGTGCATTTACATAACACTGACAGCTGAACACTGCAGCAGGACAGACGTCCTCCTCCTCAGCTCAGTATGTCTCGAAAAATGCCCCCAAACTTTGTACTTAGTGCTGTTGGTCAAAATGTGAACCCATTGTTGAAATAGCTTTGGGAATCATCAGAACGACAGTCAATTAGCTCACTTAACAAGCAGACATATGGCTACATCATGATGCGTTCAAGGTCTGCTTGGAAAAATGACTTACAGGTAAAAGTAAAAACTGTCATTGTGATACACTGCTTAACAAATTTATTAGACCACCATCCAGTGTAAGGTTTATGCCACAGCTGCCCTAAATGAACAGCACTGTTAATTACCAAAGGCATTTTTTTATTTTTCTGATATGGTAAATACACCAGCATGTAGAAGCTCTTTAACAGAAACAATGTTTTCATGCTAAAATATAATAATTATTGCTATCCATTAATTTTCAAATTAACTGTTGTACAAGAAAACAGAAAAAACAGTAATGTGCATTATTGTTTCTTGAGTAAGATATCAACTTATAGTTATTTGCTTACATTCCTAAACAGAAAAATTAGTTTTAGTGGTTGAATGTCATGCTTGATTAATTCCGGAAGCCCCGTGAGCAGCTCAAATTTGTTTATGAAAAGGTGAATTCAGTTTGTAATTCCTCATATTTGTACAAAGTGGTAGCAATAAATGACAAAAACATTTTCAGTTTTTTCCAGGTTTTTGAAGACTTCTAAAATACTTATATTTTCTTTGTTATGACAGGTGGTCTGATACAGTTGTTAAGCGCTGTATGTTCAAATGTTGCAATCAGAAAATAAAATGTTTTTTTTAGAGAATAACTTGAATAAGTAGTTGTTATGAGGTAGAATTGTTTTTTAACCAATTCAGAACAGACTAACAATAGATCAATATTTAAAAGAAAAAAGGGGATGTATAGATTTGTCAGTGTAGGTAATTAGTCATCCACGTAATGTTAATCAATAGCCGATCCCTGTGGCAGCTGGACTGGTTTAGACTCTTGAAGACATTTCTTCTCTTCTTCAGAAGAATCCTTCTGTTTTAGGTCCAGTTCTTGGAACTGAAGAAGCCTTTTGGGATAGGGGTGAAAGTCTTCAAGAACCTGAACCAGTCCAGCTTCCACTTGGATCAGTGTTGAATACATAGATTATAGATAAGAAAATAAATGGATTAAAAAAATCAGGTTACACCAGATCTGTTAAATCTTTCTCATTTTTCACCTAACATAAGAAAAGTATCTAACAATGTTAATGTCAAGTTCCTTAAGGGTTAACTGAAGGTCTGTCTGAACCTGAAAGACTAAGGGCAACTCAGTTCTTTGTTTCTTGGAGTTTTTCATTTCCTTCTATTTTCCCTCAAAAGAATAGATTGACAACCTGAACAAAATTAGACACCTGACATATCAATTTCACATAATTCACGGGGAAGAGAATAAATAAACATACTGAAATATCAAACCTATGAAATTAAACTGATTTGTCATTTGTTAGATAATGGTTTAGATTCTATTTGGCAGTATTTTAAACATTACATTTCAACTTAAATTGCACCAAATTAAATTTAAATAATCTAAATCTATGATCTACAAACGAAGTAGTGTGTGCCACACACAAAGGGTTCCCTGCTGCGTGACAAATTAAATGAAGAAACACAGCCCCATTCAAGCACATAGTTAATTTTAGATTCCTTTAACAAAGATCAGTTAAATTTACTTCCATTAATTAAATTAAACAAAACAAACTAACCCCTGGCATCTTTGGCGTCTCCTCTGCTGTGCTGTTGTTTCTGCTGCACATCTCACTGCAGCTACCTCCTATTGATATAATTAATCTTCATGCTGCTCACCTGTGCTGCTGCTTACCTGTGCTGCTGCTCACCTGTGCTGCTACTGTCTCTCTCTGCTGTGCCTTCCTTGCAGCAGCACAACAAATTAACAAGGAGATCTACATTACTACCATATTTTAAAGAGAATAAACTAATAAATGGTGAACTCTTAAATGCCAATGGCTGTCTCTTTGCAGCCATCAATCTACAGCCATTCTATTTTATCTAACTCCTCAGTGGAGGGGAGGAGCAGCAACAGGAAGACAGAGGACTGGGAAGAGCAATAGCCAGCCAGTACCCATATTTTTATTTTTATTTATATTTATTTAGTTGTATATTTATTTATTTATGTTTTCTGTTTATAGCTATCATTTTTAGATACCTTTCTATCTAATTTTCAACTGCTGTTGGAATTTCCCTGAGGGAGTTTTCCAAAGGGATTAATGAAGTTTTATCTAAATTAATCTAATCTAATCTAATTTCCTGGTATAAATGATCATCCAGTGAAATCCAGACTGTCCCTATGCAGATAACATCCTCCAACTGTACATGCACCTGTGCACTTTGTTCTTGTGTGTTGTTGTTTGTTGTCACTTTGTTTCTTGGCTATTATATTGTACATATTGTACATATTCTCTTCCTTACCTTTAATTTTAAATTTTATTTAGAAGTTTCATTCCTGTTTTTCGATTTCCTGTTTTTGTCTGTTTGTATTTGTATATACACTCTGATGTGTATCTAGTCTGTACTTGGAGAGTAAAGTGAACGGGCGTTAAAGTTCTTGTATGTCTAAATATCTAAATACATAATGAACACTAAATGTCATTTTTTCTGTTTTGGCTTGACAATCAATGAGGGTCTCAATATCAATAGAATTTGGGATCCTCATCTCTATTCTGGGTTACAGAAGTTGACTTCTCTTCTTGTTTGATCCAATCAGGTTATTTTTAAACAGCTTGTTACTTAATATTTTCCTTCATAGAAGAAAATGTTACCAAGGAAATGTGAGAACAATGCAAGAGCCCCGGCCTAAGAGTTAGCTGTGTTTATAGAGGAGGAAATTTCACCCTGAGAAAGACAGACAGGTTAGTTTCTTGTCTGCCATTAATGTTAACAAAGCTGAGATCAAAAGTCCATTATTTTTTATTCGGTTGGTCATTGAGGAAGAAGTGACATGGTGCTGCTCCAAAACAACATGTGAGTGCAGCCACAAAAAGCAATTGACCCTCCTCGTGCTTTTGTGTTTGGGATGATGAAAACACAGTTTTAACAGCAGTGGGCTTGGGAATAAAAAAAAAAACAATTGCACATAAGAATGGATAATATATCTAAAGGATTCAGTATCAGTCAGTCTTTATGCTTAATTAATCCCTACCACTAGGGGTGGGTTGTTTGGAAAATAAGTGCATGACAATTTTTTTATGGTTGTATCACAATCTCAATTTTGTTATGATACTTTATGTATTCATAGTTATTACTTATTTGCTAATAACCAACAAGAACCAAACTTAGATCCATAAATATTATTTCAAATACACAAATACTGAACCTGAAATACTGATTAAAGGTTATTTATTTAAAATTTTTACTTTACTCTTCAGCACAACACGTTCTTTAATACATTGACTATTTAAATATTTGCCATTTTACAGCTAAACATATTGGATAATTTGGCTGTGGAGGTCTACCATAAAAGTATGAAACTACTATTTATTACTCTCTGAGCAGTCTCATGGAACAAACTGGGGCTTTTTGGCTCAATTTTAGAATTATGATTTAATTGTGTGTCCTCTTTTGTGTTTTTAAATCTATTAAGGTGAATATCACATATTTTTTAAATTCAATGATCATCTGAAAATATGCAGACTTGAAAATATCTGTTGTTTCTGCTCTAATTCAGCCCTAAGATTTTCTACAGCAGATAGAATGAGCCCCATGAACGATCATACAATCTCTCTGCTTTGGCAGATAAATTCTAGTTCTTCATGGTATCAGATCGTCTCATCGCACACCCCTTCCTTCCATTAAGTTCTGCGTGCTTGCAAATCAAAGGCGCCATGCTCTTGTCAGAGGCAGTCTGCAGAAATGACAACAAAGAAGTCAAAGATGTGATAAAGAGAGGAAATAGAGGTGGTCCAAAATTGGGGCTTAATTTGACACAAAGTTACACCCACTGCAAATCATCCAGTGTCTGTGTGATTTTTGAAGGACATCACACTCTTACCAGAGGGAGTCAGCAGAAAAGACAACCGAGAAGTCAGAAATTACAGCAGACGGAGCGGAATTGGTTGAAATGTGGTCTTATTTTTGACAAAAAGTGCTTATTGCATAAGAGTGTCACATGTTTGACATTACTGCCCTGAAAACCTGTTTTGTCAACTCTTTTCCACACAGAAAATCAGCAGGAGTTGACAAAGGAATCGCTAAGGAATCAGATCGATAAGTAGAATGATAAATTGCAATGGTGTCAATAAAATCATAGCATTTTCCATCCCTATTTAACGTCAGTGACTCCGAACACTCGTGTAGATCTGCTTTTTTCCTTACAGCACATCCATATGAATCATTGGGGGAATTAGTAAAGAATTGGATTGATTGGTAGAATGGAAAATACCACTGTTTGAAAAAATCTTATCAATTCCCATTCATAACCAGCACCAAAGTGCTTGACCTTGGACACAGGCCCTAATCTACAGATGATTCCAGCTGGAAAATGTGTTGATTTAATTGATTCATTTAAATTATTCAAATTATTTTTTGCTAGGATTTAAATACTAGAAACCAAGATCGTTTTTCCTTGACTTGCCTTTGCCTAATTTGTAAGTTGTGGCACTGTTTGAAAATATACTGAACATTTACACTGTTCTCATGATGGTCAGCCCTGTCAGGTTTTGCACAAGCACATTTTAACACTTGAATTTGTTTATTTTACTGTGAAAACGAAGCACCTTTCTCTGTTTATGTAGCAGTTACTGAAAAATTAAGATTTGATAACAAAATTACAGCATACACTTTAAGTATAGGAGGTAAATTCATTTTAGTTTTGGAATATATGTTGATAACATTGGGGCAAAACTTCTTTAATGCAGTTTCTGTGTTCCTATGAAGTTTTTATTAGGAAAAATAGATTTAAATTGTTTTGTGAAAAAAATGGGGAATTTTATTTTTAGGCCATATCTAATGTTGTCATTTCGCTCAACATGAACACTTTTCCTTTCTTAAGAATCAACTTCAGTTTGGGCTGTTAACACTTCCCATAAGCGTTTCTCTTTTTCCTCTTTTCTCATTTTCTCAAATTCTCATGCATGTGTCCTTGTGAGTGATGTTATGTGAAAAGTGTTTGGAAAGATAAAACTTTGCCCTTTGAGTTGAGATAAACGCCCCCAGATAACATGGATGTATATCTGAACCACTAAACTATGTTACCATGGTACGACAAAGGCCAAGGTGTGCTCCCCGCAGTAGGGGCTTCATGTAAGATATGAGCCTGTAAGACCACCAGCATGGCCTTTAAAGTCCAGTCCCACATGTTAGACAAATGAGTGTGAGGTTTTTAGGCTCCCCTTGTCCTTCATTTAAGTCTAACAATATGTGGAAGTGACTCATAAAATACAAACCTCGTGAGTATTTGATGTTTTGTTTGTTGCAAACCTTTTTAAAAACCATTTCCTGCTGCAGTAACCCAGTTTCTCAACAGAAATCTGCTTCAACTCATTTCCACTTTGTTCTTTATATTTAGATCTGATTATTCGAGACAGATGTTCAGATCTAAGCTTGGGGCCTAAAAGCTTTCTGTGACACTCTTATAGTAACTGCTCTTGAGTTCTTACCTCTCATTTTTTGCGTTTTAATATCAGAAGCTGATTCCTTTTTGACATCAGCTTTAGTAGTATATATATTTTTCACTGTTTTGTTCCAGTATTTAAAGGTCATTAATTCACCTCTGTCTTTGTACTTATTCTCCCTCTTTCTGTGCAGGCGAGCCCACACTGTGACGGTGCTGTTCATTCTGACCTGTGTTCTGGTCTACGTCACATTGTTGGAGGAAACACCCCAGGACACAGCCTACAACACCAAGAGGTCAGGGGGCTGCACACTTCATTTCCTTTCACACCTTGAATCCACTGAGAGAACCTGTTTTTATTAAGAATTAAGGCTAAAAGTTACTTTACTGGTGTTCTGTTTTCTTTAATACTGATTTTTATTGTTTCTTTTACACATTAAGAGCAGCAGTAATACAGGTTTTACACAAACCACCTATTTTATCTAAAAGAGATCTTACTATTTGATCTTACTGTTTTTCTTTTGTAAAATATGAAAGCATTTATGTTTAATTAACTGATGGAGGAGGGGTGGGACTTGAGAAGTTTTACTTCCTTTGATTCCTTTTCGAATATATTGTATGTAACGACTACGCTATATTTTTCATCTATTTCTGTTTTTATCTCTTTTGAATGTATTTGAAATAAATAAGGTTCAATTCAATTCAATTAAAGAAGGACCAAAAAAGACATAATAAATACAAATTAATATCCTGAAACATGTCCATAATCCAATGAATAGACCGACTATGTGAGTAGAAAAATGAGCTAATGAGAGGAAATAATAGTGTGAAGTCTGAAATTTATTCTAAGATTTTTGCCACCGAGGGTTTGGAGATGTATTTTCTGCTGATACCAAATCTTGAACAGATATTGTTGAAGGACAAGCTGAAGTGTTTTAAGCGACTTTAAAAGTCGAACTTTAAGCCTGTAAAAATGGTTTTATCATCTGTCCCAAAATGCCTTGATTAAAAGCCTTATTAGCTTTTCAGTGTTAACATACTTTTTTTTATCCTTATTAGTGCAAAAATGAAGCTCTGTTTGTGTGGCTCATGATTCTGAGATTAGGGTTTAATAAATTAAATAATGCAACAGAGCTTCCTATATTACCTTCACCTAGGAGGTTATGTTTTACCCACGTTTGTTTGTTTGTGAGCAGGATAAGTCATAAACTGATGAATGGATTTTTATGAAATTTCCAGGGAATGTTGTTCATGGCACTGGCAAGAAGTGATCAGATTTTGGCGGTGATCCGAATCCGGCTGCATATCCAGGATCTTTTTAAGGATTTGTTATCATTGGGAGAAAGAGCAGTTTTCATTTATTTTTTTTAATAATAACTCTAACATTTCTCAAGGGATTTTGATGACATTTTAAGGGAATGTTGATCATGGCACAAGGATGTAATAAGAATAATAACTTAATTTGTGTAGCACTTTTGAAAATATTGGTTTACAAAGTACTTTGAAAAACAGAAACATACAGAAGACAAATCACAAGAGCTTAAGCACAAGAGGAATGACTAACTCACAAAGAGTGCAGTTTACATCAAAGAACCATTACGTACAGACAGAAATGGTATAATAATCCAAAGCACCATAGGGAGTCAAGAAGAAAGAGCATGAGCATTTCTGGTGTCCTCAGACCAACTGTGCTCCTGGGAGGGAAACATTTAAGGGAAGATGAGGAGACCTAAGACCCAACAACAAAATGAGTACAACAATTCAGGCCCAGGCACCCAACATAAAGGCCCCTCAGACCGTAGGGATAGAAACACCAGAGACCACACCAACGCACAGCAGCACAAGCCCCCAATGCCACCTGCCCCATGAATCAAAGGCCTTGTTAGAGCCCGATATGTAACAATGACCCAAAGTGTAATAAAAAAATGTAATAAAACCCAAATGTAAGAACTGGTCGATAATATAACAAGATGCTGAGCCCAAAACGTAATAACTTTTTGCCCAAAATGTAACAACTTGTTACATTTTAGGTCAGTTATTACATTATGCCCCATAATGTAATAGTTATTACATTTTGGGCTCGGCATCTTGATTCATTATCAACCAGTTCTTACATTTCAGGTTTTATTACCTTTTTTTTTTTTTTTTTAAACATTTCGGGTCATTGTTACATATCGGGCTCTAACAGGCCTGCTATATCACTCAGACCGTACTGAGTGACCCACCAGGACCCAGACAACACATGAACCCAGTCACAGAAAATGATCCTTTTTAACAGTGTGAGACAGGGCTGTCTTCCACATTCTCATTTGTAACTTGATAACTTCTCAGCGGATTTTGATGACAAGTTATAAGATTTAGGCAGTGATCAGAGTCTGAATTAGGATCCAGGAATTTCTTTTAAGGATTTGTCAACAGTGTGAGAGAGGGCAATTAGCACATTATTGATAATAACTCAACAGAAGAATGTTTGAAATGCCTTGGCAGAGGTTTGTGCTCCCTAAGCACTTCAATCAGTCATTCAATCAATCTTTATTTGTATAGCGCCAGTTCATAACAAGTGTTATCTCAAAGCACTTTATGACACAGCAGGCTGAAGAGATACTCTTCATTTTATAGATACTCATACATGCATGTGAACAAATACATATAATAAATATGTTTGTATATATACATACATGCATCCAGAGATACACTGCCTTGCCAAGAAAAACAAGTCACCACCTGGATTTAACTAAGCAAATAGGCACGAGCCTCCTATTGGATAATTACTGCATGGGCGATTATCTTTCAGCTGACAAGTTATTTAACCCCAGCCGATGCAATGAGTAGCTTCTCATTTCTTAAACAACCATGTGGAAAGACGCATCCTGTGGTTGTGGAAAAGATGTTAGTCTGTTTAAGAAGGGTCAAATCATTGGCATGCATCAAGCAGAGATAACATCTAAGGAGATTGCAGAAACTACTAAAATTGGGTTAAGAACTGTCCAACGCATTATTAAAAACTGGAAGGATAGTGGGGAACCATCATCTTCGAGGAAGAAATGTGGTCGGAAAAAAGTCCTGAATGATCGTGATCGGCGATCACTTAAACATTTGGCCAAATCAAATCAAAGAAAAACAACAGTAGAACTCAGGGGTATGTTTAACAGTGAAAGTAAGAGCATTTCCACATGCACAATGTGAAGGGAACTCAAGGGATTGGGACTGAACAGCTGTGTAGCCTTAAGAAAACCACTAATCAGTATAGAATAGAATAGAATAGAATAACCTTTATTGTCATTGTACTTTGGGGGGGTACACCGAAATTTAGGGTGGTCTCCCAGAGCCACTGTGCTACACAAGGAAGATAAAAACAATGTACCACTAAGCAAAGACAAAAAAGACAGCATACACAGGACATGGCAAAGATAGGCTAAAATTTAAAATATGTACAGCGCAGCATGTGGGGAAAAAAAAAAAAAAATCTATATATATCTATCTATCTATCTCTCTCTCTCTCTCTCTCTCTCTCTCTCTATATATATATATATATATATATATATATATATATATATATATATGTATGTATGTATATATATATATATATATATATATATATATATACATATATATATATATATATATGTATGGGGTGTCTCGATCCGATATTGATATCGAATATCTGTCCTATATCAGCAAAAAAAACAAATATCGGATTATATTGGCCTACATCTAAAGTCTCCGATATAAGCAGTCCATGCTAATTTATTTTTTATTTATTTAATTCAGTTGTAGAATATGCTTATGTTTAAGTTAAACACAGTGGTTAATTTGCAATTTAAAAATGTATGTTTTTGTTTTTATTGGATTTATTGAGGTTACTTTTCATGGTCTTCTAATTTTTTTTTTTATTTATTTTATGTAATTGTTGTATATTCTTATGCAAATTGTGAAAGAGTGGTTCAGGGAGCATGAGACATCATTTTCACACATGGATTGGCCACCAGAGAGTCCAGACCTTAACCCCATAGAGAATCTTTGGGATGTGCTGGAGAAGGCTTTGTGCAGTGGTCAGACTCTTCCATCATCAGTACAAGATCTTGGTGAAAAATTAATGCAACACTGGATGGAAATAAATCTTGTGACATTGCAGAAGCTTATCGAAACAATGCCACAACCAATGCGTTCTGTAATCAAAGCTAAAGGAGGTCCAACGAAATATTAGAGTGTGTGACCTTTGTTTTTGGTGGCGACTATTTTTATGGCCGGGTAGTGTAAATGTATAGCCCCGTTTCCACCAGAGGGTTCAGTTTGGTTCGTCTCAGTATGGCTCGCTTTTTGTGGCGTTTCCATAGCCTAAAACTGGGACAGGACCCCTTATAAGCGAACCGTACCGTCCTACTTTTTGGGACCCTTCTGTTGGGGTGCCAAGCATACCGATCCGACCCCAGAAGGTGGAGCTAGAAACACTGCAGCCTGTTGATTGGTCGAAGGAGACGTCACTTCCTGTGCGACAGCGGTAATAAAGAACACAGCCCCGCCATGTTTAAATCTCCACTTGTCTTCGTGAAGATAACTCTCAAGGCTTTTTTGTTTGGAAAATGGCATCAAGATGCTATGACGTCATGCTATCGGCATCCGGCTTAGACGCCGCCTACCAAGTAGGGTACGGCTGGCTGTGGAAACGCAACCAGGATCAGGCTTTACTGATCCGGCCTGAGCCAAACCATGCCGATCCATACCGGACCACTTGGTGGAAACGGGGCTTATGTGGCAGAGACAAAGGGACTAAAATCACATTTCTCTCTGCTGAATATAGCCTCAATCAATCAATATTTATTTGTATATCTCTTCTAGTTTTAAATCTATCAGTTGTCTCTGCCCCTTATGTATTGAAAGTTAGTTATAAGATGAAGTTTTCAGGTCTTTTTACATGTGAATGCTTAGCACCGAAGCAAATCTACTGATCTCAGCCGTTTTGAGGCTTATTTACATCCATCTCCGGTACAGCACAGAAAAATTACATCACTTTGTTCCTCCTTCTTCTGACCGTCTTGTGCAAGAATAAGTCCTGCATATCAGCATAATTTGATATTCTTTATTTAGCTATGGCAGTTTTTTTTTAACTTTGGCTGATATGGCTGATGTGCATCATGCAGGAAATCATATCTCTTTCTCAGTAATGTTATGACTCTTCAGATTTAAGCTCCATTTGTATTAACTCAAGACATCAGTGATTAACTAAAACTACAAAAGGAGAGCACTTCTTACTTATTTCTATGACAAACAATTCCTTAGTTAAGGTCTTATGTTACTGAAACTGTCTCATACTGGGAAGATTACTTAGCTTCTCTAGAAAAAGTGCTCATGCTTGTGAAAGATAAATTGAAAAACAGACCAAGCTGCTCAAATTGCGTGAGTGAGTGTCCAACAGAGGGAATGAGTGATTGGAGGATGTGTTTAGCGAAGGATTGTAGGACGGTTCTTAACAGGATTTGCTTTAGTCAGCGCAGTCTGGCTCGCCGGGATAAAGACCCTGAGGCTTCTTCCTGGCAGCACACAACACACACACACTGCCAGTCTTACTAATGTATGCATTTACACACTAATGGCTACACTCATCCCCTCACACTCCTCTTAAAACATCATTTTGACTCATTGGTTGCTATCACGAGTGCACAGAATTACAAACACACTCTCTCACAGGCAGCCGTTCGATCACACACACTAAAGCTCCCACACTCACTGGCATGCACACGCTAAAATCTCATTGAGCGTCCAGTTGCTAAGCCTTCTGTTCATTTGGAGGTTCAGGGCAGGGTCGTCTCCAGGTTTTCAGATGTCAACAGAGCTGAGATTAAAGGAAACATGGAGGAGCGGCAGGAGGTTCAGGTTCAGTTTATCACAAAGTAAACACATGGTTATTATAATAAGGTCAATAGAAGCAGTCGGCCGTTCAGATTGATGTTAAATCACATTATGCTACATTACACTCCCACCTCCTGCCCGTTGTGACTATATTTAGAGCACTTATTTCAGATTATTTTCTTAGAAGCTTTTAATTGATTTTAGTCGACAGAGGACAAGCACACTTGCACTATTTTCTACTTATTTTTATAACTTGATTCCTCCTGACCCTTATGTTCTTTCTTATTATATGTTAATTGTTTTTGCATCAATTTACCAAGTCAAATTCCTTGTATGTGCAAATGTACTTTGCAATAAATACAATTCTGATTCTGAGCCAACATTTGAACCTGCGTAATATGGAAAAATATGAGAATACTTTTCTTCTTTTTGATAATAATATGAATCGGGATGAATAAAAAGTGGAGTGTCCCACTTTGTTCATCTACAGACTCTATTATCATGTTAAACAGTGTTTGCACAAGTATTTTATTATTTTATGTCTATTCTTAATTTACCTTCATCCACCTTAATCCAAATTTTCAGATTTTTATGAAAACAGAATGACATGTTTCACTCTTTCAGCCTTTTTTCCTTACATCATTATTTTTGCGTTTGTATTTTTTCACAAATATATTTCATCCATTGCTTGTTTTTTGATGTTAAACGTAGTTTTAAGAGCTTTCAACATGATTACAAGTGTTGCACGCTGTTAAATCAGGGTAATCATGATCAAAATATTAATTAAATTCAATTTGAATTAGCTTTATTGGAAGGACCACTTGTGACAAACATATTACCAAAGCAAATTCACAACATTTATATTTAGTTCTTTATAGATGAATAAGTCAACAAATAAACAAAAAGATATATAAATATAATTAAAAATTAAATAAAAATTAGTAGACAACTCAGACAATCAATCAAAAGATGGATAAATTAATAAATACAGTCAGAGAGCTAGTTGGAAGCAGAATGGGAGATTAAAAAAGATAAATATGTGTGTGTTACTATATTTATCAAAATAGTTGTGATTATAATTTTTGCTGTAATGAGGCAGCCGCATGTTTAGCCCTGCTATGTTTCGCTGTGTATTTAGTGCAACTCATACTGCAGTAACCAACCATCTGCTTTTCAGCCCAGTTTTATGAACACAACATCTTGAGGACAGTCTTTGACATTTTATCTGTCTAAACTTTGCTCAAATACCCGCTCCGACACAAAAAAACAGAATTCGTTTCCATACTCAACTCTTGCTTGTGGATGAGAAATCTCAGTCATGCTCCAAATGATTACCTTTACACTTTATACTGGTACCCACTTTGTTTTAAGGGTGAACTAATCAGAATTTAAAGGTCATAGGTCAAAGTTAATTGGGTATCGTGTTTAATGGCTGCCCAAGAAGCCAGTATCTCAAGGAGGCTTTGGGGCATTTTCTTCAAGCCTGATATTAAAGTTGTCTCTGAGCGAGGATTAGCTGATTACACTCTGGAGGTCATACTGTAGGTCAAGATCTTGCGGCCTTGTGTCCTTCTTTGTCTGTTAATATTTCTACAAATCCCTCCACTGCAGAGACCACCTCAGCCCCTCTTCTTGAATCATCACTGTGCTTGAATTTTCTGGTCAATGTACACCTTGAGTAGACAGAAACCCCCAGGCGGTAGTTCTACTTTTTCTGTTCCAGACAGCAGTGCCTCTTTCAGAGCTTACCAGCAGAAATATATTGACCTGGTATCCAAGACGTCTCTCCTCTCCTATATTTCAAATTAAGAGTCTCACTCAGTGACCGTGTTAATTTTGACAGCACTTTAATTTAGTTTTAGTTATAGTCTTTTGCCTAAAATATCTTTTAGTTTTAGTTATAATTTAGTCATTTAAATTGTTTTAGTTTTTTATGTTTCCTTGAATATTTGAAGTCATGTTTTACACTTGGATAAAATGAAACATCTAATAACCCTTTATTGAATGCTAGTGAAGTTTGAATATATAAATTAACAGAAACAAATTGAACTTTTGTGTGAAATGCAGTCACCTTTACTTAGGCTACCTGGCAGGGCATCTCAGTTACAATACCAGAATTGATAACAAACAGTGAACCTGCTCTACATGAATATATCAATTCATAAAGAGAGTAGCTCTGATTGGATCACTCCCCAACTTATCCCGCCACCACAGCTAAGGCAGTTGTGATTGGATGTCCCTCTTAACTCATCCAACCTTTCCACACAACCAAAGTAGCTGTGATTGGATATATTCCTAACTCGTCCCCACTTTCTACATGACCAATAGAGGTCTGATTGGATTAAGTCTCTGTCAGACATTTTCGTCTAGTTTTTATTTGTTGATGAAAATGTCAGTTAATTTAGTTTTTGTCCATGTGCACCTGTTTTTATTAGTTACTGTGTAGTTTTCGTCAGGGGAAAAAAGGTTGTTGAAGAAGACTATGACGAAAATAATAAGTCAACAAAATTAACACTGCTCAGTGATGTTGAAGACAATGCTTTCACATCCATAGGGAGTTTTTCATGTGTTTTATCCATGAATGTTGTGTCATAACCTGTTTTAAGATTACTTTTTTGAAACCAACTAACTCCCAGACTCCCATTCTGTTGACTGTGATATAGATATTCCTGTCTTAGCTGTCGGTGTTAGGAAGCACTTATACCACCACAGTGAATAGACACAAAAATTAACAGCTAAATTTCTTCTATATTAAAGTGAAATAGTATGACATAAATGTGACTTTATCTTCCCCTTTCCTTATGTTTGCAGAGGAATTGTGGCAAGCATCCTGGTGTTCCTTTGTTTTGGTGTTACTCAAGCAAAAGATGGACCCTTCACCAGACCACATCCAGGTAAGAAACACTTTCATCTCAAAGTCTTTTCAGTTTTTCTTCACGGAAATGTTCTCATCAGGAGTGGGCAATTAAAAAAAATGTGTCATTATTAGTTTTGGAAGTATTACAGTCGTTAATACTTATTTGCAAATAACCAAACACTGGAATACAAAACAGAAAGATACAGAAGATCAAGATCAGTATAGAATGTTTACAATGAGTCGTCCTTTTTTTAATTCAAAAAGGGTATTTGATGAAGTGCATGCTTATCTAGTCCTACCCCTTATTTTCAAAAATGAACTCACATATTTTAAGCCTCAGACATCCAAAAAAATCACCAAATAATACATTTTGATACAGCTAAAAGCAAACCAGCAACAGAAAGTCTAAACATTACCCACAGTACAAGTCAATCTAACACACCATTTCAAGGCACACCTTTGTCTTTTACTTCATACCATCCTCTTATCCCTCATCCCTCATCCCTAGTTCTTATCCTCCATTTTCCTCTAAGCAACACCGTCTCTTCCAGTTTCCAAAAGCTGCTTGTTAAGAGCATACATCTTTGTCATTGTGGGGACTTTCCCGCTCTGTGTCAAGTCCAGTAAAAAGTCAAAGTGACATCTGTTTGCCCTGTCACAAATGTCAGATTAAAAAAGGCTGAAACGCATCCAAAACTGTTCTTTTATATAAAAAAGTCACATAAAAATGATTTATTATAAGCTCTCCAGCTATTTAAGTTATGGATAAGACTTAACACTGTTATCACGTTATCCTATTACCAGTAGAGACCCTGGTATTTAGTCTGACTCTCTATTTGCTCGTTCATTGATTGATTTTCCATTTATTCCCTCATAGGAAGGTAAGGCTACCTGAGAGTAGTTACCACTAATTTCATCAGATGCATCATTGAGAAGATAATATTCACTCTGAAAACAAAGAAAGATCATCTGAGAGCTAATCAATACTCAGAACCGAAGGCTAAATGTTATTGCTGAATTAAAAAGACAGCAGAGTTATTTAGGAATTCAGGAAAGAGGGTTGTTATTTTTTACTGGCAGTAGGTAAGGTCTTGTTAGTGCATGAGGAGGTCAGTTTGATGAACAGAAATACACGCATGCATATGGGTGAAGATCTCTGTCACATTCATTTAGTCTGTCCTGGTAGGACAGTTTGAGCCTGGTTCATAACCTTTGCCCTAATTGTGACTCTATGTTCTATTATTAATATTTTTACATAGTGTTTATTTTTGTTTTCATTTAACACTGAGTATAACGATTTCATTTACTGATAAAGCATAAATGATACAAGCATATAAACACAAATTCATGACTAAGCAGGAGAGGAGAAATAAAAATAAATAAATAAATACATAAATTAAGGCCAAAGTGAACAGTATTGTGGCAGACTTGTATATCTCCTCGATGTTAAAGCAAATTCATACTTTTTTTCGTTCTTTTTTCTGTGTTTTAATCAGTCCAAGGGAAAGAGTAATGACAAAATAATAATAAGAGTAACATTAATAACAACATAAGTTCATTTGGCCTCATTTTGGCCTCAGGTAGTGAGTTAAAGAGGTGTAGAAAAAAGGGAACGAGAGAGAGAAAAAACGATTTCTATATATAAAAAAATAAAATACAATTTAAAAAAAAAAAAGGAAAAAGGAGATAAATAAATGAGGACAGCCCCGTCTACACAAATATCTATACTCAATCAGTCTACAGTTCATACTTTGTACATATCAGGTCGGTGCCTAGAGTTTCTCTTCTCCCCCTAGAAAAATAATTCTGTGAATAAAAAACAAATAAATTTAGAAAATAAATAAACAAATTAATAATGAAAGATATGGCATAATATATTTGGCCTTTGTAAACGGAGTTCCAATACTGATTAAAAGACTAAGGTAAATACATTTATATATAGTTACATACAAGCACACGTGTACGTATACATATACACAAGTACATACCTATATACCTTTACAAACACATATGTGCCTACATGTACATACATGTATGACTAAATAAATAACTAAGTAGAGGCGTAGATAGATTGCCTCTATGTTTTATTTAAATGGTGTCGCTCTCTGAAATAGTTTATTCGTGCTGAAGGCTCATCGTGTCTCTCACACAACATGTTTCCTATTTACTCCGAGGGGAACACAGTGAGGAAGGAAGATAACAGGGCGTTGGTCTCACATGGACGTGTGTACTGAACGTTGTCAGTTATTGGAGGCATGAAGTGACTGGGCAAGAATTTGGACGCTGTTGATGAACTACTTGTCCCTTCTTGCCCCCCTCTTTTGGTGAATCATAAGACAGAGGGGATTGTTGAAGGGAGTTTGTGTATTTAATCTATGTGTCATACTCCCTGACCTGTTGAGCCAGCCAAGTAGGTTCAAGTTGTGCAGCTTGTTGCATCATGTGTCTGTATCCTGGGAAAAGACCCACAGGGGCTTTTAGTTTAACACAACTCCCTGAAGATCATCAGCTGGGTATGTCACAACAAGCTTTGTATGTACACATCAGATTTCAAAGAATTAAAAAGCCATGGAGTTGGATTTATCCTTTATTTTGAACACAAGCACAGGTGCTGTGTAGCTGTATGAGAGCTTTTGTCTGAACCACAGTTTCTGTTGACCTGTAGTTAAAAATCAAAGGAGGCCAGATTATCTGTAACAATGGCAATAAGGGCTGAACGATGTATCATTTTTAAAAATCATTTTTGTTTCTTAAACTTTAGGGTCTTTTGGGAACAACTGAAGATTGGCGAAGGTTTCAGGGTGAATATCTCTGGTGTAAGATTTTGACAAAAGTCGAAGATTGAAGTCCAAAAGTCCCACAAAACAGGACAAAGACTTGCCAGTGATCCCTCAGAGAATCACAATGACTGTTGCACAGTGTTCACTCATAACTGTTTCAGTATTCTGGCCAGTGAGAAAATCTGTTCTGGTATTTGTTTTACGATGGTCATATGTCTTGGTCATATAAAAAGTACAACTCAGATTGTGTTTTCATGTAATAAATTCTAAATTATCCTCCGTTTGTCCCTTTAGACAACAGAAAAAAATTGTGAGGCTGATTGATGGTTGTCCTCCAACATGCCTTTCTTTTGTTTTTTCTAAATGACGCACTTCCAGAAAATGTCCTGTGAAGCTGTTGCTTCACCTCTCACCATCACTCTCCCTGTCTCCCTGCAGCCTACTGGAGATTCTGGCTTTGTGTCACCGTTGTCTATGAGCTGTTCCTGATATTCATCCTGTTCCAGGTTGGTATTGCGATGATATTAAAGTGTTGGTTGGATGTAACACTAATATTTTCATTGCTGAAGGATGAACCATACAGCACTAACACGTACTGTGTTTAAAAGTCTGTCAGATTTTCTTTTAAATTGTCAACATCTTCAGGAGAATACAATATTACTTCTTGAATCTCACTGCCCTTAAACCAAAGCATGGCAGCAACACTGACAACTTAAATAAATCCTAGAATTCAGACCCATCAGCTGCCAAAATGTTGGATTTGTGCTTTTCCCTAACTTTCTCTTACTGCACATCTGGAGTCTCTGTGCTCGCAAGTTTAATTAAACATCCAGCACTAAGCTAGACCCTTTGAAATGCTGTAGAAATACTTTACAGCTGAGAAACTGTATTTTAATCAGGACTGGACTTTGTTCAAAGAGATTATATCAACTGCTGTCCTGACTTATGCAAGAAAATAATTGTAGCTGTGTGACGGCTGACATTAAAATGCTTTTATCTCTTCTTGTTTAGATTAATGTGCTTTTTACTTGATTTAACAAATTGTCCCTTGACCGTCTGCAGACTGTACAGAATGCAGCTGCGAGGCTTTTAACTGGCACCAGGCATGAGCTCACATAACTCCAGTTTTATCCTCACTCCATTGGCTGCCAGTCAATTTTACACTCTTGTGCAATTTATCACGTAAATATGCCCAGAGTCTGAACTGAATTGGGGAAACAGGTTTTTGTTATGCTCCCCACAGCCTGGAATATTATACAGGCAGAACTGAAAATGTCAGAACTGGTTTCAGTCCAAGCTTTTCATTCCATTTTACTTACTAGGCAGCGAGAATCCTATGAGCAATGTGTGCATTTTTAAATTGTTACTGTCCCTAAAACTGTCGCACTTTAACTGTGAATTTGTTGAATCTTTTGCCATATTTATTGTTTGTTATATATTGCCCTAAACTTTTTTCTTGAAATTGTATTTATGTTGACGTGTGCTGCTGACCTCTTGGCCAGGTCGCCCTTGTGAATACGATGTTGATCTCAATGGAAAATTACCTGGTTAAATAAAGGTTGAGAAAATCAATTCTAAGATTTTAGGGCTAACTCTTAGAGCCCTTCAGGGACAAGCACTCTTGTAACCCTATTATACTGTACAGTCTCTAAGATCATCAGACCAGAGACACCTGACGTTCCCTTTAAAACATGTGGAGATCACTCCTTCCAGGCTGTAGCACCTTGGTTATGGACTGCTCTTCTTTTATCTTTACCCTGAGTTTTAATCTACCAATGAGTTTAAGAAACAGCTGAAACACATTTATTAAGACCAGCTTTTAGTTCAAATTAAATGATGTGACCCTTTGTGCTGTTGTTTGTTTTCTGCTCTCTGTGCTCAGGTGATGTAGCCTGTTTAATTCACTCTTAATTGTGAAGCACTTCGTGATTATTTATCAGTGAAAGGTGCCATAGACATAAATTTTACTTACTTTATCAGAGTGGTTTATGTGCCTCAAAAGATTGTCCAGTTATTGATGAAAAACAAGCATATTAAAACAGCATCATTTGAGGTGTATTGAACAAAATTTAGAACTAGAGCAGAGATACACCTTCCTTCAGTTTGTTAAATTAGAACTTGGTTAAAATTAGGCATTGTCTTTTTTTTTTGTAAAGCTGCTAAAATATATGTCAATTTGTCTATCTGTTTGTTTGGTAAAAATCTGATTTTTTTTTTTTTTTGTACAGAAACATATTTTATTCATGATTTTGTCAGTTTAGGAATATAATACTTCAAGTTTTAGCAGAGGCTCATGGGCGGCTGTCAATTAAACAGGACAAAGCTGAAAGAGACACTTTTTTTATTATTGTGCAAAATAAGGAACATTTCATAGACAGTGGTTAACACGTGGCCAAATGATGTGGTGAGAGGAGAGCTACAAACCAAAGCAAATGTAACCAGGAAGACATAAAGCTAAAGCAACTAGACAAGCAAACAAGGAGTTAGAAATAAAGTAATGCAATGGAAAACTATAAATCCAAATTAGATTGACAAAACGTCAATGTACCCATTCAATGATAGGCTAAATGGTTAGTGTTTCCTCTTTCCCTTATTACCCTTTTTTATAAACTGAGGCATTGGTCTCCAACAACTGAGGGAGTTTGAGCGATGCTGGTTTATGGTGGTTGGTTTGAAGGCTGTTGTTTTTAAGAATCTCCTCAGTTAAGGGGGTAAACTAGGATTGCAACTTGAACTGTTCTGCCACTATTGTCTCCCTGTATCTTCATAAAATTGTCTCAGGGTCACTTTGGGCCAATAGTTATATTCCTCTTTCTAAACTTAACTCTGTCTTCCAGACTGTGCATGATGGCCGACAGTTCATGAAGTACATTGACCCAAAGCTGGGAGTTCCCCTCCCTGAGCGCGACTATGGAGGAAACTGCCTCATATATGACCCAGGAAACACCACAGACCCTTTCCACAACCTCTGGGTAAGACTATCCTGTCATATTTTACTTTATTCCAGCTACAGTTTCAGCATATGTTCAATATGCAGCACTATTTATGATCGGAGTACTCAAACTGAAAACGTTAATAGGCCAGAAATGTCTGGTTGTTCGTCTCTTTCAATCTGAAATACTGTTTTCAAGTCTGTTAGCTGTAATCTGCATTTATTCACATTTACCAGAGTCCTTTCTGACCCTCACTGTTTCTCTCAGATCTTACTTAAAACTTTCATTAGCATCTGCTTTGGGTAATGGGATCCAGAGTGGTAATTCCTAAGGCTAAGAGTCATACCTCCACTTGTGCTGATGATGTGATATCAGTTTAGAACGAATCAGGAGGTGGTCTCTGATGCCTTTATCTGGATTGGTTTGGAAGTGTAGATGCTCATAGCAACTGGTACACTTTTCAGACTATTAAAGCACTAATTAAGAGGCACTGCTAACCTCTTAGTTTCTGAGTTCTTGCATCCTATGTGCAGTGAAATTGTTGGAATTACTAACTAGAACTGCTCCTTTCCAATATTGTCGGGTGAGTTATTGTCAAAAATGTGGAAAATCTACCTATCTCGCACTGTAGAGAACACCTTAAAAATTTCTTGATCAGCATCTGGATTTGGATCACCACCAAACTCTCATCACTTCTTTCCACTGCCATGACCAGCATTCCTTGAAAATGTCATGAAAATCAGTTGAGAACTTATTGAGTTATTTTGTGAAAATGTGGAAAACTGCCCTATCTCTCAATGTTGGCAAATCTTTGGAAAATTCCTGGATTCACATCCAGATTCAGATCACAACCAAAATCCAATTTTGTCCTTGTGTCATGATCAATATTCCCTGAAAATGTCATTCAAATCTGTTCTTCAACTATTGAGTCATCCTGTCAACAAACAAATACATAAGTAAACTAACAAATGCCAGCAAAAACATTGCCTCCTTGGCAGAGTTATTTAAAGTGGCAATTTTAGCTATGAGAAGCTTATGGTTCTCAGCCTGGTCACATTTTGTGCTGAATTAAGGTGTCATTTCAATTAACCAAAATCTTATAAGGTTCTCTAGGTAAAGAGTATAGCTGTGCTTTCTTTAGAAGCATTTAATCTAAAGTTACTTTTATTGTAAAATGCGGGAGAAAAGCTGTCAAAGGTTTGCTGCATGCTTTTTCTTGTTTCTAAATCTTCGCCATCCTCAATTTTGTAAGTGGTTTTAATGCACACAGCATGCACTGATACCAAGCAAGGTTTCAGTAGAGAGAACAGCCTTTCTGTCTCATCTTGTCATAAACAATCATCTGAAAGAAATGGTGAGTACTTTTAAGTATTTAAACTATTGCTTGCAGATAAGTTGAATGTAAGTCCAGATTGCCTTTATAGACCAGTGATTATCAACTAGCCGCTGGGGCCACATCAGGCCCCCCACAGCTTCCCCTCTGGCCCTCGGAGTATTTTTAAATTCAGAAAATGTGAGGGGTAAAAACTAGTTGGGGTTTAAGGGTATTTTTTGTCATTTTGCCCGTTTAAGTATTTATACAACCCATAAAATGACTGCGATTGAAACATTTTTATTAGGAGTGACTTCATGTTTTAACTGTTTTACATAATTCTAACCATCAACCAATATACATCCAGCTGTATAAATATTTTAGAGTCAAACATTAACTTCTCAGAATAAAGTAGCCAAGATATCTCAATTGGCCTCATGTGGCTGGCAGGGTCTGATCTTACTTTTAAGGCTAAGATACTATCATTTCAGACCAAACAAACTAAGCTAGTCATTAATTAATTCGACCAAGCTAATATTAATATTATTTCACTTCAATTCAAAATATGTCCCTTAAAGCATATGTCAAGAAAAAAACTGGCCCTACAGATGTAGTTGATGGTCCGTGCCATAGACTGTTTTTTGAACCAGGCTGTAAATACCTGAATTAACGTGGTAAAAACTTATTTTCCCCATATTAAATCATTAAGATGTCAGGTTTCTGCAGCCAGCCTCAAGTGGACACTCTGGGTACTACAGGTTTTGGCACTTCCACGTGGGCCTCCATTTACAGCCCCAGAGATCACTTGGTCCACATTTGTGATATACAGTTATTGTGAATTATGGCTTCAGATGCTTCAGTGCTGTCAACCAGGTTTCTGACTGCCCTGCAGGAATATTAATGCAGAGAACTGCAAACACGCAGTTGTGGTTTCTCTGCATGGACAGACTCCTGAGGCCTGTGTGTCTGGTGCACATTATTTTCTGTCTGTAAAACCAGACCCTCTTTCTCCCCCTGAGGAGACTGTCTGCTGCTGCAGCCGTGACCCGCAGCACATTTCTACTCTTGGCCTGATTTCAGTCCCTCAGAGTCGGTCAAACCACACTCTCAGTTCCTCCTGGTCTATGACAGTAACCCTCGTCAAATGATGAATTAAAACCACAAATCCAAAAAAACATTGTTGAAAAAACAGGTTCTTTATGAAAGGAAAGTTAGAATTGGATTCTGTTAGTTGAATAGTTGAACAGTTATTTCCACACCCATGCACAGAGGCTGTTGTCTGTGACGCAAGTAAACTGGGTATAAAGTCAGCTTGTGGCTCTTTTCCTGTACATCATTCTTGCTCTATTTCAACTTCATCTCCTGTTTCATCAATAAAGCCATAAATAGACCCAAAATATATATTTGAAGAATAAGGGTAGTTCAAATTGAAGGAAAAAAAAGATCCCTAAAAAATTAAACTAAAGGACCTGAATGAAAACAACAATTTAAGGATGTTTCCTCAGGAAAACCCTGAGGAAAGCTGGATGTACTGAGAGCCCAGTTGTGTTCTGCTCTGTAAACCAGCACTCACTTTCCTCATTCATTATTACTGTCAATTTGAACTAAGAAGCTGTGTTTTATGTCTCCATTGTTTGTGACAGTCATTGTTAAATAATCTGCAGATATGTATGTTTGTTAAGAAATTGTTAGGTCAAAATACAAAAGGCAACAGTAAAAACAAAAGGTTTTCATGCCTCACAGCCCAAAGCAATGTGCTTTTTTAAGTTGTTCATACAACTGAATGCTTCAAACTATGAATTGGTACCTAAATTTATGTAATACTTAATGCTTACTGGTACCAACACCACTTATACCTAACCAAACCAAATTCTGAGTTTCAATTTAGCAATTAACATTATGTCAGAGCCAAAGATGCCGAACCCAACTAACCTCTGGTTAGTCAGCTGTCCAAAATTGCCCTCTAGCCAAAAAACACACACATCAGAGGCAACTGAGGCATCATCACACAGGCTGCAAGAAGAGCAACATTATTAGCTGGGATGCAAAACACTGGATTTCTGCCGATGTCCTATATGCTGATATTTTTGAACTCATTATGGCCGATGTCAATATAATTTTTTCAGGTTATGAAGTCACTACCTTACTAAAATTGACCTGTTCCTGTCTGTAGGCTATTATCTGCCAAAAACTAATATTTTGTAAGATTTAGCACTGGTTAAAAAAATTAAATGATACCCAACCCTGGTGAAATATTTTTTTCTTACTAGTTAAAGATTAATGAGTTATAGATCATGATTACTCTGTTATATTTCCGTGTTTAAGCCATTTAAACTATATTGCAGCTTAAATTTTCATAGTTATGTATTGTCTGTTATGACTGACACAGAATGTTAGTCATTGCCATGAAAATGCCAAAGTTTGTGTCAAAGACGACTTCATACAGAGGCAGGAGCGGCTCATATTCTTGCTGCTCACTTGTGATGGATGACTATTATTCTCTGTGATCAGCTGTTGCCCAGCTCCCTCTGTTTGTCTCGGCTTCATTTGGAGCTTGCTTTTTATCGGGGGCTAGAATAAGGATGACTGGAATCACTTCCATAATTCCCTGCTTGCCCCCCACATCATCTTCTTTTTTGAAATCCCCTAAAGCTCATGACTGAACGCCCCCTGGCGGTGGAATACCATACAGATCATTTCAGTTAGCTTAGTCTTGATCAAAAAATTTGCCAAGTTGTTCAGCCATACTCAAGCATAGCATAGTAAACCGTATTTTTATTAAACTCATTTTTAAAGCCGCAGTATTACATGTAATAATGTGCTTGGTATTACTGTTTGTCAGGATGTTTTTAACACGATTATGTATAAACTAAATTTCACTCATGTTTTCCTCTGCAGGACAAGATGGATGGCTTCGTTCCAGCTCACTTCCTTGGGTGGTACATAAAGGTAGGTGTATTGAAGTAGGCTGAACATGATACACCTGTGTGCACTCAGGCTCAAACTGTGCAGGTTGTAAAGAACAATCAGTAACCAGGTCAGCTGCCAATTCTAGACTAAATATCTGTCATTCACTGTCTTGGAGGTAGTAGGACATGTGACAGAGACGTGACATCCATCGGCATGCAGGGAATGAAAACAATTTCTTCACCAACTTCACATGACACACATTTGAAACAATGCAGAGCTATGGCACATTTAGACTCAGCAAGACTGCAAATACTTTATATTAATAGAATAAAACTAAGAGCTGTGCAATCTAACTAGTTTTACAGATATACTAATAGATTTTTCAGACAAAATAAAGGGTAAGATAATATTTCTTAAATCAGTTGAGTTTTATTTATGTTTATCAAAACAAAACAGATGGCAGGCTCAGTAAAAAGATTGCTCAAAGTTAAAACCTCTGACAGTTATATGCCAAACTCATTTGTACTTTTCTGTGCTGTTGGTGTCTGCAGATCAGTAATAGATGTATGATGCCCAGTCCAACAAAGAGCATTTATGTTTGTAAGGATATAGCCCATGCAAACTACATGTAACTTACTGAATAAACAGCAGTCATTTTGCATGGCAACAATTAAGATATTATGCCATCAGGAACGTGACGTGTGAAATAACGAATTGAAAAGAACTGCTGACTAATCATGCAGCTGCAATTTACCATTGTACATTGATCAGGCTTAACATTGTGACCAATGACAGATGAAGTGAATAACACAGATTATCTCTTTATCATGGCACCATGGGTAGGATATATTAGGCAGGAAGTCAACATTTTGTCCTTAGTAGGGTTGTAAAGTGGTGGAAATTTCCAGTAGATTTCTGGAAACTTTCCATATGGAGTTAAGCTGGAGAATTTTGGAAATAATCCAAATTGGAAACTTCCAACGGGAACTAAAGGAATTTATGGTTACTTATGTGAATAAACTGTATGTTTGGGCAAATTCAAACAAACTTTATCATATCCAAATATAAATATTAACATTTTGTTTGTCATATGGAGACATCCATTCAAAATCATATAATTAAAAACATTACATAAACAGATTTATTTGTAAGTGGAACTTTATGATGTTGTAATTACTTTACTGAACAATCAGTTTCAACTTCACTTTATGTCCACGGGCTCAAATGTGTGGCTTCACTAGTCTTGTGCTCTGGGTTAAAAAATGTGGCCTCAATAGTCCAGGGTCTAGAAATCATCTGTGCACGTGATGGAAGAATGCACAGTGCATGTAGGGAGCATGGCGATTAAAGAAAAGCAAAATTATTTTTTAGTATATTGCATGAAATCTGGTTGTTTTAGTCACGATTGTACTAACATATTTTCCCCAACTGTATTTAAAATATCTGCTAAGGGCCAACCTTCAGTTTTGTAAATTCCAGATTTATTCCCATTGCTTCCCCAAATTTTACACCCCTAGTTAGAAGTAGGAAAAATGGACAAGCATAAGGATTTGAGCGAGTTTAACAAAGGGCCAAAGTGTGATGGCTAGACGACTGAGTCAGAGCATCTCCAAAACTGCAGCTCTTGTGGGGTGTTAACCGTCTGCAGTGGTCAGTATCTGTCAAAAGTGGTCCAAGGAAGGAACAGCGACAGGATCTTGGGCAGCCAAGGCTTATTGATGCATGTGGGGACCAAAGGCTGGCCCATGTGATCGAACAGATGAGCTACTGTTGCTCAGATTGCTGAAGGTTTCAGAAAACACAGAGCATCACAGTGTGTTGGGTTTGGGACAGTATAGGCGCAGACCAGTCAGGGTGGCAAGTGGTCATAATGTTATGCCTGATAGATGCAAATTGTGTATCTACTTAGCAAAAATAAATCGAGATCTGATTTTTTTTTTTTTTTTGTCTAAAAGCCACATTATGCAAAGCATCTTTGTCAGAAAAATGTCCTGTAAGGCTGGATCTTCTCTGTAAAGGTTTTCCATCTGCACACACTTACAGCTTCTGATTTACAGCAAAGAAAAATTGTGAAGTATCTCTCTGTGGTATCTCTGTGACCTCCACCCACTCCCACCACTCTCCTCCTCCCACTCACCCCATCCTCTCCCTCTCTCCTCTTCCTCAGACTCTGATGATCCGCGATTGGTGGATGTGCATGATAATCAGTGTCATGTTTGAGTTCCTGGAATACAGCCTGGAGCACCAGTTACCTAACTTCTCCGAGTGCTGGTGGGACCATGTACGTATGAATATAATTGCTCTTCTCCTCCGCTCACTGACAAATTAACTGCTGCACTTTAACAGCTGTATCAGATTTTTTCAAGAGTATTTCCCAACAGGTCTCAGTCTATGTAAAAATAGAAATATAGATGTGAAAATTGCCTTTTGTCATGCTGATAGTGCTTAGGATATGCTGATAAAACACAAAAGTTGTTCAGATTTAAAAAAAATAAAAAAAAACATGAAGAACCACCTAAAATCAATAAATTCAAGACAAGTATAATAATTTTAAACATTTAACATGATGCAGCATGTGATCATTTTTATCCTACACCACTAACTGATCAACTGATTAGTTGAGCTTTATTGATTAAAGATATAACACTGTGATGCTTTTATAATGTTTTAAGTTTTTAATAAAGAGGCAGGAATTTGTATTTTAAGATCTACAGAGCATCCAGATTTATGCACTTATGATGTGATGGACGTAATATCAGAAAAAAATGAATAGATATTGGTGTGTTCTTTTAGTATTCAATCTACAAAAAAACCATCAGTTTAGTCAGTTTGACCATCTGTGAGTTTGTTTTTGAGCCAACTCAAGAAACAACCTGATGTGGAATATTTTGATGTCAATTGTAGAAGTAAATAAACTTATGTTTGGCTGATAACAGTGTCATGTTGACCTGTCTCTTGCATAAATAACAGTACTGGCGGTATGATTTTGTCACTCACTGGCTTTTCATGTTACCTCCTGCACTATCAAAACTGTTTCATTTATGCTATGGATTTTTATGAGAGTAATATAGGGATAATTTGTTTTGTGAGATCTTAGATCTAAGCTCTTATCAGCACAAGTGATTAAAGGAAATTTTATGGTAACATCATAAAAGGATTAAACAAGGAACGTATCGTCTGTTATCATCTGCTTCTTCACCGTAGACCAATAAATAAAGAAACCTGTAAATATGAAGCCAAGATAGTTAGTTATTTACAATAAATGTTGTTAAAAATCAGACATTCTGCAATAATATTTCAAGATAAACATGTAGAGCCAAAAAATAACTCCACCTCAAGACTTCAGTGTGTAAATATTTGTCTTGTGTTTTCTTTTTATTTGTTTAAGTTGTGCTTTTTTATATTTATGTCATTACAAATGAGAAGAGCATCACAAATATTGAGACTTGAACAAGGGATGACTAGTTTAAAGAAGTAATAAAATGATTAATAGATTGACTGATGGATAAGGATGGGAATTAATACAATATTATTGAAACCAATAACTTGATTAATTCTGCCTACCAATGTAATTCTTCATTTATACCCTTATCGATTCTTGGACATTTTCTATATTGAACAAAGTTGGCCTACATCAACAAAGTCAAAGACCTGGCATTCTGTACAGATGGAGCCACTTAATAATTCCCCTCTTTCCTTGACTGAGTCTTGGCTGCTCCATGACTGAAACACATAGTGACTTGTTAACACTGAGGCTTCTCGAATAAGGGCAAAGGTAGATGCCCATTGGATGTGTTCTTGTGAGGAGGGTGACATCTTATGGGGACACTCAACAATGAATCAAATAGGCATGTTCATGGTAGAATTTAGGCACTCCCACGGGCTGGAACTTGACAGGCATTTGGCTGGAAGGGCTGCATCTGTAGATGCGTTTCCGCAAAGCAGTCCGGTTCAGTTCAGCTCGGTATGGTACACCATTACAGGAGTTTCCATGGTCGGATAAGGAGAAACAGTATGTTAGGGCCAAAAAGAAATCTAATTTATACAATGAATTTAATTTATGGTAAACTGGAAGAAATAATTTAAATAATCTGTTGGTGTTAATTTTCCTGCCTGCCTAATTGTTAATATTTTTAGTCGGCATTTAAAATAATTTGTAAAAAGTAATAGGACTAAATTTTTGTTTACTTAGAATGACAAATTGACCAAGATATCTTCACCGTACTGCCCATTCCTAAGTACCTGAGTTGCTGCCTGCTTCAGGTAATTTAATGTGATTAGTGACACCTGGAGACACTACCAAGAGTGGGAGCGGATGAGTTTATTGACTGCAAAGAGCAGATACACCAAAAACCTTGGAAATGACGCTGGATCTGCAGCTGCTTCTTGTTTGGACTGTGTGTTTTAGACCCACTCAGCAGTGTTTTTTTTGGAAGCTTGAAGCCAATACACAGTACCCAAATAACTGACCTGTGCTGTATCACCTTTTTTGGCACCTCACTAATGGGGTGGACTGTACCAAACGGACCCTAAAGGGTGGAGCTATACAGTCTGTTGATTGGTCACAAAAATGGTCCAATGCCACTGCAGCAAGACGGAAAACGCATGCTGCACCACGTTCAAATAAGCTGTCGATTTAGAGCGATTTGTTCTGCTGTTGCTGTAAAGAATGTCCACACATCTGCATTTATGTAGCTGGCATCCCCACCCTCAAGTTAAGGTATAGCTGTTGCTGAACAAGAACAAAACTCCAAACCGTACCGAACTGTACTGAACCAAACCAAACTGCTCAGTGGAAACAAGGCATGTGTCGTGCTGCAGAGACGAATGCTTAAGCAAGTTGCTGGTTGTTGTTGGTCTTTCCACTCTTGCTTGAAAACACACAGACACTGGATGATGTGCTATCAGCATCATATTGCTTAAAATGGAGCCACCATTTGGAAAACTTCTGTTTCCTGCCTCATAATCTTTGACATCTTTGTTGTCATTTTTGCTGACTGCCTCTGTTTAGAGAGTGACTGCCTTGATTTGCAAGGGTTGCTGAAATATGAGGAAGGAACTGATAAGGGATTTGTCAAGCTTAAGGGCTAATGTTATTGATTCCGTGAGCAAGTTGTTATGAAGTTGATTTATCTTAAACATATGACAAAAGGCAAAAATAAAAAGACAGAAATTAAGTAATGATACAAACAGTGGAAAATGTAAAGCAAAAGAAATACGCCTGCCAGATAAACCAGTAGCAGCTATGATGGTACTTAAGAGACGAGTAATCTGACCTCCATGTCCTTGCAGGTGCAGACTGATCACTGCTGTTCAGCTTTTCTGTTTTTGATGAATATGTTTTATCTCTGCAGTGGATCATGGATGTTCTGGTGTGCAATGGTCTGGGGATCTACTGTGGTATGAAGACTCTGGCCTGGCTGTCGATGAAGCCTTACCAGTGGCAGGGCCTCTGGAACATTCCTACATACAAGTACGACTCTAAACTTGTTAATTTATTGAAGTGTTCCAAACTTATAGTTTCACTTTTTTACTGAAATTTGTAGTTAAAAATGTACTTTTCAGATCATTTTTTGTAGATTTTTTTATACATCTTGCAGAGTTGTAGTGTAACTTTTGTAACAGAAATTTCAGCTTCAGTGTGGTATAGACATACATTTATTAAATTCACTTTTTCTCTGGCCCATCCAGGGGAAAGATAAAGCGTATTGCATTCCAGTTCACACCGTACAGTTGGGCAAAGTTTGAGTGGAAGCCTGCGTCAAACCTTCGCCGCTGGTTGGCTGTTTTAGGCATCATCTTCATGGTAAGAACCGACCTGCTATTTACAGACTTACAAGGAGGCTTCAAATAAGTTATCTGTTTTGATCCAAACCTTTATAAGCTGTTTTTTTTCTTCAAATGTCTCCTGTATAAGAAGTGATTTATTGTGTTATCAGAGCTCATTCTAGTGCCTCATTAATGTCTCTGTGGTCTTAGTTTCTCCTGGCTGAGCTGAACACCTTCTACCTGAAGTTTGTGTTGTGGATGCCTCCTGAACACTACCTGGTGCTGCTCCGTCTGGTCTTTTTTGTCAATGTGGGAGGTGTAGCCATGAGGGAAATCTACGATTTTATGGATGACCCGTGAGTATAAGGAGCACGACATTCACTGCTTGGATTACATTTTTGTTATTTAGCTCATAGTTTAAACTTCTGAATTGGTCAAAATTCAAAGAAGAGCTTAAATCTCACATTATGAAATACTTTTGTCAGTATTTAGGAGATCAGACTGATTTGTCCTCTGCTGACTTTTCTAATCGTCAAAGAAGAAACAAACAGTGGTGTTAAACTCCAAAGCATTCATTTGCTTGAAAACACAATTTCAGAGTGATGATGATTCCCACAGTTTTATAGGCCATGACAAACTGATAGTTCAAGCCTATTATTACATCCGCCTACAGACAAAGAGCGTTTCTGCAGCTCTGACAAACACACAACCCCATTTCAGTGGTTGTGTTATTCTTCTTTGTTGTGGGAGGGGCAGAGCAATTGATTTTGTTTATTTCTTACACACAATTTCTGTGGAATGATATCAATTCTCTCTGGGAACACAGTTTGAAAATCTCTATCTGTGCTTCAGAATTTAACTAAACAGTGCTTAAAGTATACCCTAGTGATATAACATATTTTCATTTGCAGTTGAATGAACAAAGTACAAATAAAAGCATCCTACATTACTGTATTTACTGCCAGCACCTCTGACTTAAGTGATCAGATGTCCCACAATGTAACTGTCCAGCATGTACAAATCACAGCTGTGATGGGAAAACAGTATTTTATTTAGGTCAAAACTGAAAAAGTCAAGGGAGTGTCAGTGGCTCAGGCCGTGAGACGAAAACGTTTTATATTAAAAATGGTCCCTGTAAAGACGGCATCTTTTCAAGAAATGTATCCATCCTCACAAAAACACTGAAAACGTGGTAGTACATATGCCAAGCCTGTAAGTGGTGCTGTAACGCTGCTGCAGGCATGCACGAAAACCAGAGAAGAAGACATGGAGCTTGCGCATAAAATATTAGAAATGTCAACAAACACTGGAGCATGTAGTTCTCCGTGTCCTCTTGTTGCTCAAGGTGGTAGATTTTGTTGTAAAAGCCAAACAAGCTCAGTAGCTTCTGCAGCATGAGCATGACTCGTATTACATCCTTGTTGTCAGGGTTTGCACATGCAGTTTAAGCAAGAGATGGGGCTATGTCATTGTTCCAGTCCGGAGTTTTTGGATTTTACCCTGTGGACAGCCCCTTAGTCTGATTGTACCAACAAATCAGAAGGTTGCAGCTCTGGAGAGGACATGTCGAAGTATCCTTAGGCAAGATAATTAAGCTTGAGTTGTTCCCACTGCTGTTTCAGTGTGAGGGTGAGAATATCTGTCTATTCAAGTCCACTTACCGTTATGTGGCTTCCCAGGAATTTTAACAAGTACATTCACTTCCTTCCAATATTGTGAATAAGAGCTGATTATCCATGGAAAGTCTGTAAGAGAAATAATCTGTTTATTCACCAGTTATATTTAAAATGGCTGATAATACAAATTTAACTTCCCTGTAATAACGTAGCCTTTATATTAATTTTTCTTTTTTTCACCTTTCGTCAGGAAGTTCCACAAGAAGCTGGGTCAGCAGGCGTGGCTGGTGGCGGCCATCACTGTGACTGAGTTCCTTATCGTGGTCAAATACGACCCCAACACCATCATGCTGCCCATCCCCTTCTTCGTCATGCAGTGCTGGTTCTTAGGACTCGTCCTGATCTTCATCTGGACCCTGTGGAGGTTTTTCATCCGGTAAGAAGCAGCGGGGCAAAAGGGGGAAACAAAATTAGTCACAACAGTGGTAAAGACTAGACATCAGAACCTCGATATACTGGTGCAAATGAACCCTCAAAAACTACGATGATAGTGGCAATTTTCTGATCTAGATTTAGTTTTAATCTGGTTTATAAATGCAGATTATATAAGCACTGCAGAAGTCAACGTGGGTTTTTTTTGTTCTTTCCTTTTGGATTGATTTTTTTGGTTTTAATGCATCCAAGAATAGAAAGGTCATAGAGCTGGAAACTGGGGAGAAGGGGAGAAGTCACAGGTTAGATATAGACCTGGGCCCCATGCTGGATATAAAAAGAAGAAGAAGAAGAAGATAGACTTTATTCATTCCTCACAGGAAATACTTTTTTTTTTTTTTACATTTTATTGTTATTGAGAAACTCACATAGGCTGGTATACATGCACAAACGGGCCCTATGATCATGATCTAATGGAGAGATGTCAGGGTGATGGCTTGTTGCCCCTGAAGAAGGGCTAACAAGCAGTTTGGGGTTCAGTGCCTTACTCATGGGCACTTCGGCAGGAAGTCAGCTGGCACCTCTCCAGCTACTAAACCAGCTTTCAAACACAGACCAGTCCCAAGCCCAAGTCCCTACAGACTGAGCTACACTGCCGGAGTGAGTGTGTGTGAACCTAAAGGTAAATTCAGAAGGTTTTGGATGATAACTTCTAAATGCTCTTCTTGTTGAAGATACTTGAACATTGAAAGGATTTAAGGAAAGCAAAAGTATGTCAATCTGTTCAGCCATTTTGTCTTGTCTTGTATCTTCAGCATCAGCTGCTTGATAAAAATCTTTAATTTTGCCAAAAACAACATTTAATTGAAATATTCTGTCTATTTTTTTAGCATGACTGGCTGATTCTCTCCCTAAGACACTCGTAGGCGTTGATTTGCCTTCATATGTTTTCTCACTCATACTGTAAATTTGAGCTGTCTTTGTTTATTTCGCCCTCTGTTGAGCTCAAACTGTTTCTCCAGCATGCTAAGCTTCTTCTCTATTTTTCTTCCATCCTTCCTCCATTTCTCCTGCCCTCTTTCATACCTCCATCTCTCTTTTGCTTAGCTGTAAAGTTCATGTGCAGTGAGGTAGGTACAGGAGAGAGGTGCCTTGCTGTGTCCACTTAATCAACATTAATCAGCAGTGTCAGAGTTTTAATTTGTCACTGTTAAGTCTGGAATTTAAAGTCTTGAATCACTATTAAAGATTTATCTTTGGCACCATTTCACAAAGCAAATAACTCCTCACGTAAACCCACATCTTGCATGGCATACGTTTTTTTTTTTTTTTACTGATGTTTTCAGGCACCTTTGCATCAGCGTTTAACGGTAGATCGTTCACAGTGCATCAAATTAAGCATTACACATCGTACCATTTCACCGCAGCTTTGAGAAAATAACTCTGCTAACTCCGATGTAAGACTCCTGACACTCTGGCTTCCATAAAAAGCACAGCAAAACTTTGTCAAAAGTCCTGGAGGTTAATGTAATCTGTTTGTTATCCTTACTGAATTGGCTGGATCACTGCGATGAACAAACTTTATGAGCCTTAATTAACAGACAGCAACGGTTATGTTATGATGCATTCAGAGTCAGCTCAGAAAAATGACAATTAGACAAATGGATAAACATCATCTTAATGTTTTTGATTGTAATATCAAGAAAAAAAAATGTACCCAAAAAATAAATAACAGCTGTTGTTTGGAGGTTAAATTTGTTGATTTGCTTTTACAACTTTAGAAAAATAGATATATAAGATGTTAGCAAGGGGTAAAAGGCAGCTGAAAATGTTTTTTTAATGCTTGTTTTACTTAACTTTATATCATTAACTACGTCAAGTATTTTGAGGGATTTCTTTCTTTCCTTTTAGCTTATAAATAAAGGAGCAAAAATAAAGTTTTTCTCCTAAATAAACTCTCACTGTTCCTCTGAAATTTGCCTTAAAGAGACAGTTCAGTATTTTTGAGGTTCAGTTGTATCAAGTACTTATAACAATCAGCTTAATTTTTTTTAAATTAATAGTCGTTATCATGAGTTTGAAGCTACTGTAAATTATTGTTTGATTTTGATTGGATACTAAAGTAAAGTGGCAAAGTGATTAAGAAGCCCTGAAAAGTCCCTTAAACATCCATTAAAAGATCACCACAGAGAACTTTACTACATACATATATATATATATATATACACACACATGTATACAAATTTCAAGGTTGAGACCAATCCGCACAAAATTTCCCATCCCTAACTATTATCCCAAAAGCAAATTAGGTAGGTTTGACCCATGAAAACCTGTTTCCCAAAAAAAAAAAAAACCTCCCAAAAGATGTCCTCCAAACAGTTCGCTTCCCTGTTTAATGTCTGAGTTCAGTTTATAGGAGAAGGTCAAAACCCAAAGAAAGTGTCACGATCCAAACACAGAAGCCCAAAAATAGTCCTTCAAACTCGAAAACTGAATTATCCAGCAAAAATGAATCGAAGGCAGTGCATTGCATTGCAAAAAAAAAAAAAAAAAAATCTGACTGTGGAAGACTCACCAGTCCTGGGAACACTTCCTCTGAGTCCAGTCCTCTCCGCTCTGATACTCAAAGCCGACCTTTCACCAGTTCCATTAAGTTCCTGCATTGAGGAGGTTTCACCACAGCCCTGCAGGAGGATTTGGTCTCCTCTCCTGGAAACAGAGGCCTTGCAGCATTGCAGAGTTTCTTTCAGGATCACCAGCCAAATCTTCCCAAACATTTCCCCTTCTCCTCCTTCGTTCTCCTTCATCCCCTCCCCCTCTTCACACCTGGGTCAGCCTGGTTGCAGCAGGTCACCTGACCAGGCAGACTGCAGCTAAACAGACATCACCTCAAATTAGGGCTGGGTGGTATAGCCTAAAAATAAAATCCCTGATTTTTTTCCACAGCACTCAATTTACGATTTTTATTGAGTTTCCTTCCCCTCTAAAAAAAAAAAAAGTAACCCAGTAACACAAAAATGACATGAATCAAGTTTTCCCTTTATACTATCAAAATATTTTCCCAATCAAACAGAATTTAAGTTAAGTGTGTTTCATAAAATGCTGATTATGTAGTTTAAAATTAGGCAGGTTTTTCTTCCAAAACACTGAAGGCTAAGGTAATTTTAACGTTTATTGACATTAAACTCTATGATCAATTATTAATCTCATTTAAAAAAAACAAATACAGCCTATAAACGTGCTTGTGCAACACTTGACAGGGCCTACCATCATGAAAACTCTACATTTTCAGTATTTATATTTTCAAACATTGCAACAACTTACAACTGTAAAAAATTGTAAAGAAAAAAAATCTCGATTTTTTTATTTTTAAATCTTCTGCAGAAAACAATTGGGATTAATAGATTTTGTTGCAGCCCATATTTGGATCACCATCAACAACCCTTCACACTCTTGGATTTGCTGATTTCATTACAGAATAATAAGTGAAATATGGATCACAGGTAGTGTTGATTATGCGTCTACAACTTGCTGCTGCTGATTTTTTCAAAAGACCAAAAATATTCATAAAACAACGCAAGGTTTGATAAGGTGCCTCGAGGTGTGTTTGTACATGCGTGTAGATGGGAGAAAACAGAGAAAGATAGGAAAATAAGAAGTGCCGATTAAAATTTATAATAAAACTAGAAAGTACTCTGAGAGTGCAAACCTCCGCCAAGGTAGCTCACATATCGCTGTTACATCTCTAAGCAATAGCTCTATGATAAAGTTACCATCATAATATGATTCATGACCCTGAAAACCCACACCTAGCACTCAGAATCATGTTGATGTCATTATTAGTTAGACAGTTATTGAGCAAAAATGATCGTTCACTGATGGCGGTTATCTGGATCACCACCAAAATCTAAAAGCATATTGTAAATAGTTTACATTTTACATAGTAACAAAACAATACTTTTAAAACACTAACTTACAAGAAACAAAATAAACAAAAACAAATCTGTGCATGCATTTATTCATACATACAGAAATATAAACCATAACTGAAAGATTTAAATCCTGCTTCAATCTCTCTGGTAGATTTCCATTCTCTAGCTATCCTACTCTCAGTCTCCTTCTTGCAGAAGCTCTCCTGTGTCCCCATTTTTCATAAAGTCCTCAAATGGTTTCCATATTTCCTCATAAAACTGTAACTTATTTTTCAGGATATATGTTATTCTCTCCATAGACATAATATTCGCCATACTTTTAATCCAAGCACCTAATGAAGGTTCAACAGTTTTCTTCCAATTGATAGCAATCATTTGTTTTGCCTGAAGTACAGAAAAGTCCACAACTTACATTCTTTTTTCATTAAGTTGAGGCTTGATGGATATAGATGCAGCAATATCATTTTAGGTTCTGATTTTTTTTTCAGATAAAATTAATTTATGTTTGGATTTCAACACGTTCCCAAATGCAATGTATAAATGTTCCTTGAAAATCTCTGCATTTGAAACATGTCAGATATATTATTGTTATATTTATAAATTAACAGGGATAATATAAGTTTGCATTAGCCAACTGTATTGAAGAATTTTTAAATTGATATTGGCTGCTTTTGTTTGAGCCTTCTCACAGATCTTGTTCCATTCACTGTTTTTAATGTTCACATTAAAGTTTATTTTCCATATTTCAGGTCTGGGTATTGAGGATTCGTTTGAACCAGATGTAATCCAGTTGTATATTACTGAGATAAAACCCTTAATCTAATCATTTTTAAGTCGGGCCATTACCAACATGTCCTGAAAATTTCAGCAAAACCCGTCCAGTAGTTTTGCATAACAACCCCCTCAGCTTCGTCACTGTACCACCCACGTCACAGCGAGATGTTGGAAATGCCATCAGAGGAAAGCCATAACCTGATGTTCTAATTCTCCGTCCATCTCTTCACAGGGACATCACACTCCGTTACAAAGAGACCCGGCGGCGCAAACAGGAAGTCCCCGCAGACCGGGAGCGTCCTGTAGGTAACGGCAGCGCGTCCACCCCGTCTGGGCGGAGCAAACTGAACGGCAGCTCCGACACAGTCCGGCAGAGGAAGTCCTGAGGGGAGCAGAGGATGACAGGAGTCACCGTCCGCTCCGCTGCAGCCGCGAGGAGGACAGAGGAGGTTTGAGAAGACTGAAAGAAGCACACGTAGAGGCAAACAGACGGACACATAAACGTGCTGTGTAGACTTTCTTTGTGCCTACATCAAACCAAGTAGTTATTGTGCAGAGAGGAGGGTCGATCATTCAGTGCATTGTATAGTTATTGTCTAACTACAGGGATTTACCTCATGATATTTTTTAAGAATGGTTGAGGAATAATGTGCAGGACTTCAGACTTGTTTTGTATTATTTATATGTTAGTTTGGATGCTGGGTAATGAGGGAATAAACAGAAAAAGCTTAATCCAAGTGACGTTCAAAAAGTGATCAGGGGAGAAGGAACTTAGACCAATAATAGTCAGCAGTTTTAATTTTCTCTGCTGTGATCGTCTTAGAAAACATCAGGATCATGTCCACAACTGTAAATAGGCTTCCTGTGGCAGTGAGGGAGACACGTTGAATCATGGAGGGGATTTGGAGGTCACTGTTGTTCTGTATAAACCGGGGATTTTAGTTACACGATGGCCAAGCTGCAGATAAATGGAGCTTGATTGCTGAGGTCACATTTCTTTCTGTTTAGTTAAAAATACAGTTCTTGTTTATCAATTTTATGCATTTTTGACAGTTTAAAGCACTCTTGGTTCTCTTTGTACATGTTGGAAACAGTGTCAGCTTTTTTATTACGGTTCAGGTTCTCACCTCTAGGGCTGCACCAATACCTTTTTTCTGTCAGATGAAGTACAAATACTCACATTTGAGTACTCAGCAATACTAAGTTAAGTATTAATACTCGGTAAGTTATAGATTAACTTTGAAAGTTTATTTTAAGTTTCTTAACATTCCTCCTGACAATCTAGGAGTGTGTGGTTTGCAGTCTGGTTTACTTTCAGTCATCCTTGGTTATTTTAAAGAGAGTAGATTGTTCCACAGCCCACGTGGGAGCCTTAAAGGGGCAGGATCTCCAACAGACTGAGAATACAGCTGGATCAGGGGTGCTCAGTGTGTACAAATTTGAATATTAGTGATTGTAAGCATGATAGTCACACTCGAGCAGTGGTCAAAATGAATCTGAGAACCAGAGTTAGAGAAAATATGGGCTCTTTAAATGATCAACAAACTTGCACATGTGGCTTCTGTTCAAATGGCTTACAATGCAGGACTGCACAGATGCACTGCTTTAACAACAGTATTCTGTAAACAGCAGTCAATGCCAATTTATGACAGCTACGTGCTGATTGAGAGGATGTTTTGTTTGTTTGACAAACTCTGTGTTTTAATGATCAGACGCAAGAGAAATGTTGGCAATCCAGGGAAAAAGAGATTAAAAAACATCAACATCTGCAATAAACATTTTTCTTTACACTGGTATATAGCCCTGATTTTCACAATCAGTGCATCACCAGTAAACTAACAAGCACAGTATCAGTAAGAGTTCTTGGTATCAGCACTGACACCCAACACTGATATTGGTATTGGTGCATCCCTACTCATTTCTTGCAGCACTAAATGTTGAGATTCTTAGAGCAGGGAATCTTCAGTCTTAATACAAAACAAAACTGCCCAAAGCCTTTCATTGTTCTTGTAATAAATGAATACTTTTGTTTTAAAAAAAAAAAGAAAAAAAATCTGAAGATGTACTTAATTCTAGGTGTTTAAATGATGATATTATCGGGTAAAGTTTGGGTGTTTCTGTAAATATTGTCTTAGCACTATTATTTTCTTATTAAGCTAAATCAATTCTGAACACTAGATTGTACTCGAATTTCTTTTAGTAAAACAAGGTGATGAGCAGTGGGATCGGGCAGTGTTATGGTAATACCCCCAAATTTTCAAAAATAGCCATGGTTTCCCTTTCCAGTATGAGGTGAATCGCGCCTGTTGTGTTAACAATTTACTTACTGCGTGAGCCGACAGTCAACTTGATGGACGACGTAGCTGCATATTGTGTTCCTGGCTAACAGGTTGACTTTTCACACTGCAGCAGTGTAAACAAGGATGTTAAATTTCGTCCAGCTCACTGAAGCGGAGGACCTTATCCTGTTCATTAGTCAAACCTCTACTTTTACCAAACTGATCTCTACTTTCACAGCACAGTTCACAGTGCCTTTACACAAATACACTGCAGTGAGGCTCTGTTATATTCGTACAGATTAATTCGGCAAGACCATACCATCTGTGCTGATTCACGCTGCAATACAGCTTGGTTGAGCTCGACGTGGCGTGTGCCCCCACATTCACACAAAGGCAGAGATATTTACTCGCGGCGCTCCCGTCTCCTGCCGAGTCCCCGTGCCTCCGTCTCTTCAATATCACACCTCTGTTACTACCTCTGAAGACGGAGCAAATGATGGGATCACTTGTTCCCTCATTCAGTCTCCACGACCTTTAAAGTGGAGGCGAAACGTCGCAGGGGCGTAAATATGACACCTTAAAACAGCAGTGTGAATTGGGATAATATCAGTGTTACAGTGTAAAGAATCACCATGTTTTCTGGTGACCTCCGTAATAATCGGTATTGACACTGGCCAGAGTTAAAAGCTTGTTGTTTGAAAAGTTTTTAACTTTTATATTTTAAGCTTTGTCAAACATTTGATGAATACACTTATCTGCTTAAACGTTAACAAGATATTTGACCTCTGCTCTGCTGCAAGTCAAGCAACAGTTCATTTGGTAGGTTATCTTTATTATGTAAAGTAAAAAGGTAAAAGGTGTTGTTTACCTTAATCAGTGGTAAAAGCAGGCCTTTGTTGTGCTTTGGCCCATTAACAACACTGCAGTGTGAACATCCAAATCAGAAAAGCAGCAAATAAGCTGTAGGTGTCAAAGCACCCTTTAGTATATTAATGTGATACCCCCAAGGGGCTACGGGTGCAGCAGCCACATCTGAATCGCTCACTTCATGTGATCATCTGTATATGGGAGTCAGTATACCTCAGTTCACTACTGAAGTGTGTGAACAACACTGCAGCTTCAACACCTCTGTAATGCTTTTTACCTCCACCAAGAAGGTCATGATTTAATTCTAGGGTAATGTGTTTGTTTGTGAAAAAGACGACTCAAAATGTTGCGAATGGATTTTGATTAAATTTCAAGAGACTGTTTTTCATGGCACAAGGAAGAAGAGAGAAGATTTTGGTGTTCGGCAGATTTGTTAACGTATCAAGATAGTGCATTTTTCCACATTCTTGCAAATAATTCAATAAGTTCTTGGCAGATTTTGATTAAAGTTACAGGGAATGCTGGCCATGTTACTAGGAATAAGGCACAAGATTTTGGTGGTGACCCAAACACACTTGTGAATCCAGGAAGTTTTTAAAGGTTTGGTTAACATCCATGATTTTTGTTTATGGGTAAAAGATGCATTCAAGGATTGGACAAATAATAAATGGAAAAATGACCAAATCTGAAGTCATTCTGCACTTGTTGAGTGAGGTGTTAGTATTCATCTTTAATAGTAGAGAGCTGTAAGATCAGTGATTTTTACTCCTGTGATGCTCATATTCTGCAGACAGAGAGAACAGTTGGGGAGGTTTGACGGTATTAAAATGACGTACTGCCCGATCCTACTGAGAAGCACTAACACCTCCACGACAATCACAGCGATAGGACGCCGTGCTCCTATTGGCTGAGACATGTTGGTGCACATTCAGCAGAAGTCTGGATGTTTCTTTTGCTTTATAACAGGGGTGTAAATAATGTTGACTGACGGCTCATTCAGTCACATCAGGACATGAGATCTGATTCCTTTAAAGCCAAATGTTTATTTAACTCTCTTTTTAATCAAATAAATGTGCTGCAGTGTCTGAATGAGCCTAAACATCCTCTGCAGAAGGTCAGGGTTTGTGTTGATCTGTTCAGTTTGAGTCAACTTTTCCAGCTCTGAGGGTCTGCCATATTGCACATACAACAAGCCAAAGCTTTGATTTCTTTATAGCTGAAGCCATAAATGCCACCATGACTCATCTGAGCTGCTGCTAAACCTCCTTAGAGTTTCTCCTGAGTCCTAAAAACACCAAATCCGTCATGTAAGCATCCAGTTTTTATGTTAGAGGAAGAAAATGACCTCCTCAGGCTGTACCATATTTCTGTAACATCCTCATCACCTCTGCTCATGACAGAAGAGTCTCAGGGTCAGGCATGAATGAGATGAGGGAGATTCAATATTTTATGATGCACTTGGAGAAAAAAGTTCACCTGTTACACCAGATGGACAGTTTCGCATACTTTAGGGATATATTTCACATCAGGGGAACATCTCATAGACGGTGCTTGTTAGGCCTGTGCTCAAAATATCGTTACGGCAGAGTATTGTCACACACTCCTTGGGGATACGCGTTTTGATACGGATTTTACAGAATCGATTCAGCCTCAATGTTTGACAGTTGTTGTCAGTACACTTTGGGTAATATTAACAATGGCACAGTTCAATGTAGAAACCAAACTACATGATGAAGCACATGTTCAAAATTGAAACTTAGGCCTGCGGTCTTGGACCTGAATTTAAGTTTCTTAAGTTGTAGAATCATTTAATACTCATCCTTGTTCTTTTTCTTCTTGTAATAAAAAACAAAACTTGATTGGAATTCTGTTAAAAGCGTAGCCAGTGTTCACAATTTACATGTATCGGGATACGTATCATATTGTGAGGTTGCTGGAAATACCCAGCTCTAGTGCTCATGCAGAGCAGAATCTTTAAAAAACACTGCAGGGTTATTCAAGAAACATGACCAATCAGAGGGCTGCAGTCTTATCGCTTTTGGGGTCGCGGGGGCTGGAGCCCATCCCAGCTGACATTGGGTGGGAGGCGGGGTACACCCTGAACTGGTTGGCAGCCAATCACAGGGCCACATAATGTGACAGATAACCATACCCAAGACCAATTTAGAGTCACCAATCAACCTAGTGAGCATGTTCTTGGTCTGTGGGAGGAAGCTGGAATGAGCGGGGGAACCCACTCATGCACAGGGAGAATATGCAAACTCCACACAGAAAGGTCCTGAACAGGGATTGAACCAGCAACCCTCTGCTGAGAGGCACGTCGACTACCTGCCGGCCTCTTCTCACCAACAGCAAGACTTAACCACGCTGTAGCTAACGTCTTCCTTCTCAAAAGTCTCATTTTGTGACCGGGAACATTTCAGCTTTAATTGTTGCAAGATGAATCTGCCTGATGACAAACACAGAATCTGACAAATTCTGCTGCTTTACAAGCTTTGAAAAAAGTCAAATTGTTAAGATTTAAGACAAAATATGGAAAATTAATTCAACACAATTTGGGGAAAACACAAAGTGAGAATAATTCCATCTATCACCTATACCGCTTCTTTCTTAAGGGGATACGGGGGGGGATGAAGCTTATCCCAGCCAACGTTGGGCTGGTTTCACCCGGGATTGGCCACCAACCAATCACAAGGCTGACATAAAGATGCACAACCATTTACACATGCACTCACACCTAAGTGCAGTTTAGAGTCATGAGTTAACCTAACAAGCAAGCTTTCAGTGGGAGACATTTCACACAAAGGTCCCGTCCTAGAGAGTCGATCCAGCAACCCTCAATCTGTGAGGACAGCCCTACCTGCTGCACCATCGTACAGCCCATTTCAAGAACAAAGTCAATTTTATTCTTGAAATTATGTTTTCACTTGAGTCTCAGCATCCAGACTTTTTTCTCGAGTGCACAACAAAAACCAAAATCACCCCTCTCAACTCCTTCTATCCTCTGCCCGGCCCTACAGCTCTCTCTTGGCTTATTGAATGTCTCTTAGTCTTAATATTTGAATCTTCTCTGTGGTTTCTGGTTTCTAAAATGTGCTCACTGTAAAGCTATGACATGATTTCTGTATCATCAGAGTGTGTAGATATGCGATTTGTGTCTCTTTGGTTCAGTATTTAAAGAAATGTTCGACTGTTTGCTGTTCATATGATCCTATTTGTGAAGACTTGTTAGATTCTCTCATTGAGAAGGTTATTTTTTGCACGTTTGTCCGTCTGTGAACAAGATAACACATAAGCTAAGAACAGCGTTTGATAACATTTTCAGGGAGTGTTGATCATGGCACAAGGAGGAAATTATAAAAGAAATACATTTTTCATGGGGATTAAAATACAGATGTGGATCCAGGAGTTTATCTTGAGGATTTATTTACATTGTGAGATCGGGCAGTTTTCCCCTTTTTCATGAATATTTGGCTGAGAATGTACGAAATGCCTTGGCTAAGGTTTGTTACTTTGGAAAATATTTGGTCCACAAACCTGGAACTTGAAATCAACCAAATTTCAGTTAGAAACTAGCCAGGGCATTTCTGACTTTCTTAGCTGAGTAATTATAAATGTGGAAAACTCCCCTATCTTACAACGTCAATATATTCTTTAAAAAAAAAAAAACTCTTCTGGATCTCCATCACCAACAAAACTAATCACTTATTTCCTGTCCCATGATCTAACCTTGCAGTGCAGATGGATCCACCTGATTCAATGTGTGTAATCAGACAGATCCATCTCCCCAAGCTCCAGTCTACAACAATTGTCAGCGTAGAGTTTGTTTTACAAAGTGGCTCACAGTCTTTCCTTTACTGTAGTCAGCCTGCTACATTATCTGATTGGCACGTTGTGAATCTGATTGACAGAAAGATCATCCAACCACCAGCTGGATATGCTTTTGAATGGTTCTGCTCTTTCCCAAACACTTTCTATGGACTCTTACGCAGATGGACGAGTGAAGTATATAAAACAGCCCATCTGACGTGTCAAGTTACCTGTGATCAACACTCCTTGAAAATTTTTATCAAAACCCACTGAGAGTCTTGGTCACAGACAGACAGATGGACAAAGACAAACACATGATCTACTTGGACAAGGAAACAAACTTTTCTGCTAACTTTGACCTTTCTGGCTCTCTAAGTTTATTAAACTTTGGTAGTTTTCAGCAATATCATTGCACAAAGTCCTGCAGCTTTCAAACAAATTGAAGCATAAACTTCAAACCAAAGCTGGAAGGATGCACTTTTCAATATGCAGCTGTTAGGGATGCACATTATTATTGAAGCAACGTTAGTGTCAACAGATAAATGCTAAAAAGTTGATTATTGGAATAGAGATATGGAATCTTTCTGTAATATTTACAGCCAATATTCAGCCGTATATATCCCATACATGGGCAGAATATACCAATGCACCTTAGTAGTTCACCTTATTTTCACTGAATAGATCAAAAGTATATTTTATTAAATCATAAAATGTTTTTCTTGCTTCATATCTGTTCCTGACATGAATACACAGTCACAGCGGGAACAGGCCAATTAGTAAAGTAAAGGCTTTGTGCTCTTGACAAAAAATATTGGTATTGGTAATAATTAGTTTGAAAATATCAGAGAATTCAAGATTGTGCATCCCTAATGAATGCAGTAAAAACCAGTTTATTTGTGCATTCTAGGCAGTGTGACCTGGTTTGATTGCTATTTATGATCATTTAAACCCAACTGGCTGTACAGAGCTGGTATTAAAGTTAATTTGATATCGTGACAGTATCTTTGGTTTAATGACAGCCGTACCCAAACATTTTAGAGGCTAGACGTTGATCATGTTGTAAGGAAAATAAAATGCAGAATAGTTGATAACAGATGTAAAAATTAAACGTAATGAACTTCAGCTTCGATACAAAATGTGCTTTACTCTGAACTACAGATACGGTCACAGGAAAACCACTGAACTCTCTTTAATTGTTTTGACTCTCTTCCTTAATCATCCGCTCCAAAAACATCTGTCTTCATGCTGCTGTCAGAGGATCAGCTTATTGTCTTTCTGTCTCTCATTGCGTCCCTCAGGCTACAGCCTGCAAAGACAACATCCGTGGATCCATATTTATTCTGTTGTACACCAGACTAATGTTTCTAAAATGTGGTGAATATGTCCTGAATGTAAACCTGCTGTCACTGAGGCTCTGGAGCTTTAAAACAGCTCAAATGTTGTAAACACCAAAGTGACGTTTGTTTATTTTCTTCATGTCTCCGTCTTTGACTCATCTTTTCTGACTATGTAAACCTCAAACTCCATGTTTAGCCCAGATGCCAGTTCACTCTTCTTCTCCTCTGCTGTAATAATTCAGATTCTTGTGAACTTAGTAAGAGTTCAGGCAGTTTGTTTATTCCCTCCATTTTTTTACTCGAGCTGGAGGTTCACTGTGTACCTGTGTCCGCGTCCTGGTTAAGTGAAGAAAACTGAAACCAAACCCAGGTCAAGACTTTGCACATCAGCTCTAGACTCACAAACGTAACTCCTGAGTGAGCTGTGGATGTGATGAAAACAAAAAGATCCTCACCCTGGTGTGTCTGAAGGGTGGTGTAGTTCTGCCTGCAGCCACACGGGGGCGGTAGACGTCTTTGACGACGATCATCTGCTGTTTGCTGTAAAAGCCATTTTTTTCAACGTGGTTTGTGTAAATGTGAACGTGTTCAAGATCATACAGACTAAAATATGCTGCTGCAACATTTACTTTTATAATGTTTTCAATAAAATCTACAAGAATACACGAAGTTACTCTGTTTTGTGTGTTTTTTTTCCTGGGAGTTATGACAGTTTTTCTTACTGATAAACCTACTAAAAGTTGTAGAATTATGACTGTTTCTCACAGGGTTTTTTTTATAAACTTAGGACTGAGTCACTGCACAGATTACATTTATTACAGCAAATCTTATCAGGAGTAGTGAGGAGGACTTAAGAATCTTTAGAGCTCCTCCAGTAGAAGAGAAAATTGAGGAAAGACAGAGATGGGCCATCAATCACCATCCAATCAGTCTTATTTGTATAGCAAGTGTTATCTCAAGGCAATTTACAAAAATACAGGATGAAGACAAACTCTTCATTTTATGGATACACATATATGCATACATACAAATACATATAATAAATATATATTGGTGTATATACATACATACATAAATCCAAAGACGTGTCCATCCAGACAGACAAAAAGGGACTAAAAATAAGAATTTATGACAGCGACAAACCCATGGAGGCCCAGATCATAAATCTGCCCTCATCACATTTGTCTCTGCTGAATAGAGAGTCAATCAATCAATCTTTATTTGTATAGCACCATATTTGTTGAATACAAATTTATTAAAGGTTGAGATGTGGCATCTCATTTTCAAGAGGGTCCTCGTATCTATATGTTTAGATGTAAAGATAGTTACTATGGATGTATAATCAATACAGCCATGGATACAGAGATCAATCTAATATTAACATTGATATCTATAATGAATATAATCTGGAGAGGAATGATGCTGATTAACATAGCAGCATCCATCTGAACTGCCATTAAAATGGGTTTAACTGGTCAAAGGTATGAGTTTATGTTAAATGATGTCATTTCCATTTTAAACAATGACTGCTCTGCCACAGCCTCAGAGTTTTTAAAATATTTATTATTATAGTAAATATAGAGGCTCAGCTAAGCTGCATAAAAACTACGCGTGTCAAAAATAATCTTAGAATCGATGCCAGTGTAGATAAAGATGCATCGGTGCAGGGAGCAGGAGATTAGACCTGTCATGTTTGATAACTTTGGTTTACATTATGAAGACATTTTTGCTGCAGTTGATCTAAAACAGCATTTTGAATTAATAAAAGGAGTTCATTTTTATCTGACTGCTTCTGCAGGGATGTACAAAATCAAGGACATTACTTACGGCGTTGCATCATGATATCAAATCGAACTGAATTGTTAACTTAAAAATCTGAATCGAATCATCAGTCTAGTGAAGATTAGATTAGACAGACAGAACTTTGTTAATCACTTGGGAAGATTCCCTCGGGGAAATTAAGATTCCAGCAGCATTGTATAGCAGCACACAATAAAAAAAGCACACAGGGCATCAAAAAGTAAAAACAATTTGCAGATATAAATAAAAATATGGCTACTGGCTGGCTACTGCTCCTTCCCATCCTCTATCTTCCTGTTACTCCTCCTCCCCCTGAGTGAGGAGTTAGACAGTCTGATAGATGAGGGACAAAAGAGTTTCTCCTGGTCCTGAACTTGTGAAGGAGCAGTTTGGGGCTGAACAGGCTCCTCTGGTAGCTGATGACGGAGTGCAGAGGGTGACTGGCGTCGTCCATAATGTCCAACAGTTTGCACAGCTCTAATAAAAATCTCCCTGAATTAGATCAACTGCTGAAACCTTCCTTGTTCGTATATGTTTGTATTTTGTCTGTAACCTTTGAGTTTATTTTCCTCTTTCTGTTTTGTCTTTTATATCACTATGTTGTGATTTAACTAATAAATCAAATCTAAATTTAAAAAAAAGGTTCAGGTAAGTAAAAACATGTTTCAGTCCAGCATTCATCGTCTGTTTTTAACTCTTCAGTAACTGAACTTAGCAGCAGCAGAGAAAGTATTTTCATCATGTTGGTTTTGATGCTTTTAAAGGACAGTTTTAATTTGTTCAACAATCATTTTCATTAAATAGAATAAAGTTATTACCTCTGCCAAGGAGGCTGTTTTTGCTGTGGCTCTGTCTGAGAGAGAAAAGTCAAGTGTTCAGAGTACATCTGGATGAAATTCTCAGGGATTTTTAGTCACGGTTCAAAAAAGAAGTGATTAGATTTTGGTGGCGATCCGGATCGGGAGCCAGGAATGTTTTAAAGGATTTGCCAAGGTTGTGCAATAGGGCAGTTTTCCACTTTTTTGCCTTTGTGGATGTTCTTATTAATTGAAGTTTTGATCGTTTATAAAGCCTTTTCAGAAACTTAGAGATGCTCATTGAGTAAAAGATCAAAACAGAACAACATTCATTGAAAATGTCATCAAGAACTTTATCGTGCTCACAGACAAACAAACCAACAAATGCCAGTAAAAACATAACCCTCTTAGCTGAGGTAAAGTGCTAAGACTGTTAGCTAAATGCTTGATAGGGACTCTGTAATGCTCACCTTGAACACTCCTTTAAATCTGCATTCCTGCCCCTCCTGTATCATGGTTATTATCTGTTTACCCTGATCAGTGCTTAGTAACGTAGTATGGTGGGGAAATGATGACTGATGACTGGTTTAACAAGTTCATCAAGCACGTGACTGACATGAAACCTCAGAGACGTGAACTTCACATGTTGAGGATGTTATTCAGGAGAGTTTCCTACTTTGATGAACTGCACAGCACACTTACATTTCACATTCACAGACAGAGAGGTGGCACGGGGCTACATGCTGATTTTTAACTCAATGTATTCTCACCGGCCACTTCATAAGGTACACCTTTCCAGTTCATGTTAAACTGTTTGAAATTTATTAAAGGTTAGTCACATCTCATTTTCAACAGGGTCCTCCTCTCTATAAAACAGACTCAAGACCTACATTTTTATTCTGGCTTTTAGCTGATTATACGTATTATTTCATCTTGTTTATTTACTTTGACCCTCTTAATCTGTTTTATTTCTCCATTTCAGTTCAGATTTATTGCTTCAGAAGTCGATTTTCTTTTCATTATCCTACTTTGGCAGATTTTATTACGCACTTGGTGTGTGGCTATCTCATTTAACCATATTATTATTTCAATTTTTTTCATTTATTTTTCCCTATAGTATTTTTTTAAGCTCATATCTTTTTTTTAACGTTTTATTGTTTTTTTTTTATGTCAATTTAGTCTTCGCTCCTGTGCTTCCTCATTTTTAATTCCAGATAGCATCTCCTCAGTCCTCTAATTCTGTTTTCCGTTTGAATCTCCTCTTAATGTCTTTGTGTGTGTGCTGTATGTGGATCCCGAGAGTGGAAGGTGTCTTGTATTTTCATGGTATTCAGTTTACTATTTATTTTATATATTTTTTTCTTTTTTTCATTTTTTTGTTTCTTATTTTTATGCAAACCACTTTGTGCTACAAGATTTTGTATGAAAAGTGCTATACAAATAAAGTTTGATTGATTGATTGATATGAAGGGATTTATTATTGAGGTATAATCAGTAACAGCCATTGGTAGAGAGACCATTCTAATATTAACAGCTTTAATGATGAAAAGGTGCTGAAGACCGATGTTGATTAATGGTTCAAACTATTTAAAAATTAGATTCAAAGTTGAATGATGTCGTTGCTGTTGGTGGTTGATGTAGGATAAAGCTCTTCTCCAAATGTCGAGCAGGTCCACAGCAGCAGGTGGTCCATATTATTCGTCCAGGCAGCAGTAATATGTGATATCTGCAGAACCTATCATCCATCCATTATCTTTACACTTGTTCCTTTCAGTGTCACAGGCGCTCGAGCCTATCCCAGCTGATATTGGGCGAGAGGCAGGGTACACCCTGAACCAGTCACCAGCCAATCACAGGGTCACATAGAGACATGGATAACCATTCACACTCACACTCACACACCTTAGGGCAATTTATAGTCACCAATCAACCTAATGAGCATGTTTCTGATCTGTGGGAGGAACCTGGATTTCCGGGAGAGAACCAGCAATGTTGCTCGTGCACTACCATGCTGCCCAGGACTTAAACAGTATTTTCATTTACTGATCACTCTGAGGTTTAGATTAGGAACTTTACTGACTGAGGAATGGGGGGAAAGGAAAGGAGAAATACTTGCAATTTTAGAGGTTGAAGCTCTGAAGGTCCACAGCAGCAGCCCGTCCACACAACAGATTCTGAGCAGCCTACAAGATAAAAACCAGAGACGAGTACAGGAGCAAAAAACAGGGACAAAAAAAGACAGAGAGGGCCAAATACTCTAACAGTCTAAGTCTACTGGAGCTGAACTATGAGCTGGTCTAAGCCTGAGCCAGCCCAAGCCCGAGGAAGGTTTTAAGTCGATGATTAATGGTTGATTAGAGGTTTCAAGAGGAGCCTTATAACTAAAGACTACCTCCAATACTGCTTTTAGAGACGGATGATACCAAGAGCTGCCCAGCATTTTAAAGCAAAACAAATCAAACCAGAAAGCACTCAGAGAGCACAAACCTCCGCCAAGGTAGCTCACACACTGCTGATACATCTATAAGCAATAGCTCCATGATAAAGTTACCATCATAATATGACTCCTTCACCCTGAAAACCCACACCTAGCACTCAGAATCATGTTGATATCATTATTAGACAGTTATTGAGCAAACACAATGGCTGGCTAATGGCGGTTATCTGGATCATCACCAAAATCTAATTCTTAAATTGGGCCATTACCAACATCTCCTGAAAATGTCAGCAAAACCCGTCCAGTAGTTTTTGGGTAATCTTGCTAATAAACAAACAAACAGACAAACAAACAAACAAATACATGCCAGGGAGGTAATAAAGAGCCAATGAGTTTCTTTAAGACAGTAAAGGTCCCACTTCCCCTTTATTGCATAGCTTTATAAATCTCTCCTCTGATTTTTCCCCACCACAAACTCTTTGCAAACACATCAAACTGATTCAAATCTTGTAACATAAATACTGTCGTTCTCATACATGTCTGCTTGTAGTGCAATCATCAGAACAGGACTCCCTGAAGCAGCTGCAGAGTTTCATAAATAACCTCTAAAAGCTTTAAAAAGGCCGTTAGGACAGACGCAGACAGAGCAGTGCATCCACTCAAGGCTTGGAGTGAAGAATGCATAGTGCAGAGCAGAGGAGTCAACTCACATCCACATAAAAAAGCAATTAAACATCTTAAACTACAGAAACAGACAGCTGCAAATATATATTATCAAAGCCTGAGATCTCTGAAAATGTACCTCGGCCACTTTGGTTTAAGGTTTAAAAGATCAGCAGAATAAGCTGAGTTTAGATAAAAAAAGGCACAACACTCATTTTCTTTAAATCAAGGTGGAATCAGAGGGTGTACCATAAAGTGAGCTCGACATAACCAGGGTTTGTTTGACTGACCTGGATCAACAAAGCTTGAAGTTAAGAGATATCTAGTATCACAAAGCTGGTTATGATGCTTCCTAGAGAAAAGATTCAAGAAGCAGATTTTGAGCGAATTTTAAACCCTGAAATAAATGAAACTGAGGTTTTGTTTGAGAAAAGGGGATTAATTAAAACCAGAGAAAAGGGGACAACCAAGGACTGTTTCAGAAAACTAGATAATTTAAGTTGCAAGTTACCATGGTAAGTGAGTCTGTGAACCTAACCTGGTCAGGAGCAGGTTTTCTTTAACAAACCTGGAGTTTCTCGTCTCTTACGAAAGATTTTATTCACTCACAGCCAGACACGGCACTCCTGTCTCCCACTGAAGCAGCACGCTCTCTCTGATCCTGCCTCTGGATCAAATGGAGGGTCTATTCATCCCCCCAATCTACCTCTGCCATGTTCAGAGTGTAAACAAAACGTCACATGACTTTTAAACATTCCACCATATTTACAGCCAATATACAGGATATTTAAGGCCAATTTCTACAGCTAATTATTGGCTGTAAATAACAGAATAAAAATATTCCTATCTGCTGATACAGACATTCTGATGATAAAGTTGAGCATCTCCAGTTTTTACGTAGCTCAAATCCTCCCCAGTACTTTCTTTTCCCCTGCAGCAGTGCAACATATTTTTTTTCTTCCTAAAAACATTGAAACTCATGTTTCTACAGGAGCATTTCTAGTTTTAGAGGAGTGGAGAGCTACCGCTCACCTGCTGCCACAGTGAATTGACATAACTGTGCTCCAGTAGTGTCGTTTTCATGGTCTTTGGGCACAGATTAAATCAAGTAAGCGTATCCGGAGTAGACTGGGAGAAATCAGCTCCTCTGGAACTGAAAACTCAGTCCTTCATTTGAGGATGAATCAGTGCAGAGCTCAGCATTCATGACAAAGTCTGCTGAGCCGTAATAGTGCCGACACCTGTGTGTCAAAGGTCAGGGGACCTGCTGTTTAGGTCATTGTGTAATAAAGGGCAGCAGTACCTCAGTCTGAAAGAACTTGGGGAATTGGGGATGACGAGATCAGATCCTGATCAGGCCATATCTGGAGTAGCTGGAGAAGCACCAGGTGATTTCCTGGCCTGCCAACATACCACTGAGCAAGGCACTGGCATGTGAGATCAGCTGTTTGATTATCGAAGGAGTCTTTGGAAAGATGTTGATGTGTATCAGTGAACACTGCCTTACTGCACGTGCTTTCTCAAACTAACTACAGCTCAATCTACTCACAGACGAAGAGGTTGTGTTGAGGTGAGACCCGACGCAGACTTGTAGGCATGTCAATCATGTCCCGTATTTCCCAAACCAGAAATCCTCAATAAAATGGAAACGGGCAAGTTGTAAAAATGTTCCCCCTCCTACAGTGAGAGCACTTAGATGTTCTATATATGAAGACTGAAGCTGTTTTTGAACCAGACAGTAAAAACATTTTAGGCTATAAAGCACACAATCATAACACTCTCGGCATTCCTGCCGCCAGCCTCAAGTGCAGTTTTTGGCACCTTTTGGACCTCCTTTATCAACCCTTGAAGTTGCTGCTCAGGCATTGGTCCCCAAAATCTGCTCAGGCAGCAACCATCACTCCAACACCTCTCCTCAGTGCATAGCTTTAGGTCCTTATTGTGTTGCGAGATTTTACAGACTATTTCAAGCCATAAATCTAAACGTAACCTGGCATAGACCATAGCCTAAGTTTACATATACCCTAATGATCAGGTCAGGCTAACAATAGCTAGCTTTGTGACACAGAAGTCTGCTTCTAGCTTATCAGACTCGTATAACCCTGTGATCTCACCTTGTGGTACACCCATCTGTTGTGACAGTATTCATCACACAACTGTGCAAAATTTAATGTGCTTTATATCCCACAAACATCAGACAGGCATGTTTGACAGGAGTTTTGGGCCTCTAATTCAAAGCTGCAACCCTCAAATATAGAATGATTTGTCAAGAATATAAAATCTGGGACTAAAAAAACACATTTCCAAAAGCAAAGCAGTAACTAACTGATTAGTTTCCTCAGTAACTATCAAACTGCTGGTTAGAAACAAAGAGGACAGTCCAATAGCTGCCTACAGGTCAGGGTCAAAGGAACTCGTTGACATTAAGAAAATATTCATATATTTAAAAAACCCAGACGATAAAAAAGCCCTTGATCATATATTAGGATCGGACCAGTTTGAAGCCCTGTCCCGTGTCCAGGATCGCTGGAGGAAACCAGTTTAGTTTGATCCTCTTCAGACATCGCAGACACACACCGCAGATCCACAGCAGGTTCAAACCCCCGCACCACAGCGCCAGCTGCACCACGGGGTAGGTCACCCGAGGGAAGTATATGCTCCAGTGGTTGGTGACATCACTTCCTGTGGGTAGGTGCAGCTTGTAGTCGCTCCAGTGTTTGGAGATGCCGTAGGTAGCAGAAACTGCTCTGCCTCTCTCCGACCACTGGATGTGGCTGTTTGAGTTGCAGTTGTACTCCACCCACTGAGCGGTGAAGTCTCCCAGCTGAGGGGGGTCCTGCTGCTCCACGTCTGTCACACGAGCCAGCGTCGCCCCCTGTACCGCCACGTACAGACCCTCCACCCTTCTGACCTCCCTCACCCATGAAGGTGAGTTGTCGCAGTCGAGCACCAAGATGAGGCGAGAGCAGGAGCTGCCGTTCTTCTCTGTCCACCACTCCAAGATCTGATCCAGACGCAGAGTGTCTCCACCTGACGGGGGACACGGGAAGTTTTATTTAATCTCATGACTTTTATTTCATGTTAAATGTTTGTAAAATTAACATATGTTCCCCTCGACTGCAAGACAAACATCCTCTACATGAATGATACGTTTAAACCTTGAAAAATGTATCTTATGTTCGGCCTGGGCAACATGGTCTAAAAATGTCTTTTTTTCTTTTCACCTAATGGCATTACACATATATCTCTTCTTTTAGTGAAGAAATAAAATAAGGTTTTCAAAATACCAGAATTACATATTCTGATATGATTCAATTCAAAGTACATTTCTGATTATTCTACCAAAGCAAATGTCCGTTAAGTTAATGATCAATGTTGTTACAAATATGACAGAAACTTTATGATCTATGGACGCACACTCACTGGCCATGTAGACATGGTCAGGAAAATGTGCTTAAGTCAATCAAAGCATCAGAATAGGAATGAAATCTGGTTAAAGTGACTTTGAGCTTGGCATGGTTGTGGGTACCATGAGCTGGTATTTGTGTTTCATAACCTGTTGGTCTATGTCTTTATCATCAAGGTAATTTTCATCTGGATCTGATCCAGATTGACATCACAAAAAAAATATTGAGCTTTATAATGGGAAACCCCGTTGAGGACATTCAATAATTTATATAAAATCAAAATATTAAGTGATGTTCTCAAAACGTGTTGTGTCCATACAAGATAACAGCCTCCATGTATGTGCTGAGTTTGGTCTGGATCCTGGCTCTATTCTGGATCTGGTGATCCAGAACTGCATCTTTACAGCGGTTGTGGAGAAGCCACTGCCAGAACTGAGCTGCTTGGCAGAGGTCTGTGCTCTCTGAGTGCTCTTCTTGTTGTATGAATGTAACAGCTTCCTTCAGGATCAATAAAGGATTTCACAGTTTTATCTATTTAGCAAAAACAAAATCCATTGAGAAGGCACTGCTTTATCTGATGCACTCTGATTAAAACACACTCCACAACAGTGGTTCACAGCTGGTCTTGATTCAGGATCCACCATCCCCCGATGTTTCAAGACTTTAAATGTAACTGTAGCTGTGATAACCCTGCATCAGTAGATATACTGAACAGGCCTAATAAAACTCGATTAGTAGCACTAAATAAGCCGTTGATCACACGAAACACTTCAGTAACTTCAGCCTTTTTTAACAGACCTAACAAACATGAAATAAAAAAGTCCAGCTCCTGAGAAGTTGTTCCAAAAAGACTTAAAAACATGTAGCTTTAGCTGAGTACCCACTCAGTGAATATATATATAAAAAAGCAGTACTATTAAAACGGTAGCATAATCGTATTTATATGAAATCACCTTTATATAATTTCCATACAATTGGTCTTTTTCTAACCTTGAATTAATAGCTGTTTTTTAAGGATACTTCTCTGACCTGCCAGCGCCCACTCTTCAGAGCGGTGAGTGTGGCCGCTGTAGAAGATGATGTAGGTGTCGTGGCGAGGCCCGTCAGGGGTACGAAGATCCAGGAAGGATTTGATTTTAGCCTGCAGAGCCTCCAGAGACACTCCGCTGGTGGAATAGTCGCATCCAAAAGACTCGATGAGATGATGGGCGAAGAAACGCTGCACGTTGTTCAACATGCCCGTGGAGCGCTTGTTCAGCTCGTTCACCTGGTCTGGCGGCAGCAGCAAGGGCTGACCATCAGGACTGAGACGGACAGAGAGAAGGTTAGGACTAATGTCAGGACAGATAAGTGGAATCATCTCTGTTTACTTTAACATTTAACAGTACCTGCAGTAGTTCGTGGGGATGACCACGGCGTAGCCCACGCAGGTTCCTCCAAGGCTGTTCCCGAGTTCATGGAAAAGACCGTGAAACAGAGACTCCAGAGGCAGGATGAGCAGGAACATGCTGACAAAAATACTGCTGTAGGCCTGCAGAGAACAATGGGGTGACACTTACTCAAGCCTGGTTTTTACTTCTGTGTCAAACCCACACCAAAGCTACACCCTAATTGATTAACTGACATCCTAATATGATTCCTTGACCCTGAAAACCCACACCTAGCACTCAGAATCATGTTGATATTATTATTAGTTAGACAGTTCTTGAGCAAAAATGATCGTTCGCTAACAGTGGCTATCTGGATCACCACCAAAATCTAATCATTTCTAAGTTGGGCCATTACCAACATCTCCTGAAAATTTCAGCAAAATCTGTCCAGTAGTTTTTGTGTAATCTTGCTAACAAACAAACAAACAAACAAAAACATAACCTTCTTGGTGGAGGTAATGAATCATCTGGCTGTACCTACCTGCCAACACAGAGCAGCTACGGCCACAGTTGACACCAGCGTGAAGAGCATCAGGCGTGAAGAGATGAGGCAGAAATGTCTCATACCCTTTGACGCCATCACTTTGTCCAGACCGTTGACCCCTGACCCCTGGAACACACAGACCCTCTGACAGTCACTGAGTTTGCTGTGAAAGCCCCACACCGTGATAACAAACACCATGTGGCAGATGAACCAGAAGAGCGCACAGCCCACAAAGCTTGGGATGGTCAGGTACCACTGGTTCAAGTCTGTCAGCTTCCGCGCAGCCAGAGCAATGAAGGCCCCCTCCAGCCCCAGCAGAGGGAGGAGGGACAGCTGGCGCCACAGCCCCCGCCACACCAGAAAGGGCTGCCAGCGCTCGATCACCGAGAGGCCACTAAAGTAGACGTCCAGGAGGGGGTCGCAGATGAGCTGGCTGAAGAAGCAGGCCAGGGGGAAAGGGTTAATGTTGGGGATGTCCAGAGCCTTGAAGAACGGAATGCCGGTGATGACGGCAAAGCACACCAGGTTAGGCAGAGCGAGGAGTGCCTTCATGCGGAGGGCAACCATGACCGTGCCCAGCGCCACCACCAGCACCATCACGCTGAACGACTTCTGGATGAGCAGAGCCGTGCTGGCGATGGCAAAGCCCGCCAGCTCCAGACGCTCTGCTGAGGTGAGGAAGGCGGGGCGGTACCTTATGAGGAAGAAAATGAGTAAATTATATTTACTTTATAAAGTTCACTGGGCTTCACACGTTTAAAGAATAATCATTAAAACCAATAACAACAAAGTATAAAAATGAAGCAAAACTTCAAATTTAATTAAGTGTTTAAAAGTCTAAAATAAAAAGTTGTGTTTTCAGCTGCTTTTTGAACACATCAGGGTTTTGGCTGAGTCTACCTGCAGTGAAGGACAGTCTCAGATTTGTAGGGCTGGGATAAATTCGCGTTGATGGTTCACCTCATCATCACTAAAAGTCCCCTTTTATAAATTATTACAGTATAAAATGTTGCTTTTCTTGCTTCACATTGGTTTATAACACAAAAAGCCTGTCACTATGGAAGGAACAGGTCAATTTTAGTAAAGTCAGGGCTTTGTGCCCTTTACAAGAAATATTGGGATCATAATCGATATTGGAAATAATGAACTCAGAAATATCGGCCTATCATGATATTTAAAACGTGGCTCAAAGATATTTTTTGGAGTAAGGGTTATCAAAATTGTGTTTTCTTTCTGTCATTCCTGCAGTAGTTTGTAACAAAACTGTAATAAGTTTCTGTGTTTATGCTTGCAGGTACAGGTGAGTGCTGTTTCATATGTCTCATTGGTCTCCACAGTCACTGTCCTGGCACAAAGAAAAAGAGTAAGACTGAAAACAGTCCATAAAACTTCACAGATTAATATTTGTTGGATTACTCATTTGGAATCAATATTTTAGGGAAGTAATTCATACAGAGGTGGAACCAGCCTTTTTTAAATGGGGGTCACAAGGGGTAACATAGGTTTAATCAGGTTTAATTAGGGGGGGCCATCAAAATTTGGCTATGCTGTTGCTGCAGTTACACTAAACGCATTGGAAGTCCTGAATTTAAGAGGTATGCAGTGGTATTTAGAACCACTTCCTGTGCATCCATTTCAAAATAAAACCTGAGAGTGTCATACACATTGTCCCAATTTTTATGCTCGGTAATTTCTTGGTTTTGGTCTTGTTTCCATTAATGATACAAATGTGGGTGGAGACTTAACAAAATGATTGAAATCAGCAAGGGACAGTAACAGTTAGGGGGGGCCATCAGTTTTCGGGGGGGCGGGTGCCCCTTTGTGCCACCATGGTAGCTCCACCCCTAAATCCATACCAAAAGAATACTTAATACTACTCAATATCAATACTCCCATCCCTAATCAGGGCACCATCATTCTTTCATGACTGAATTTCACATAATGAGAGAGAAACACTGAAAGTGGGAATGCCTACCCACCCCTTGTTGTAGGTATTTAATACAAAATACTAAATATAAGAATTTAAAGTAAGGTACCCTAATCTCTTGATCTTACAACAGTGAAACATATTTTTCATTTGATGTTGTTAACACACTGACAGCTCTAAAGTATGACCAACCTATTGTGGACATCCTGTTTCCAATCAAAGTTAAAAAATAATCAGTTGCCAATCAGCATTCAAAAGTTTTTCCATCCTAGGAAAAGTAAACAAAATCTCAGAGGTTTACACATGTTCAAAAAAACACACCGTCAGGACTAATATGAGACAGCACTGCATCTTAACACAAGTTTATCTGTGGAGCTGCTGCACTAAAGAAATGAAAACATGTACAATAATATAAGCAGGTTCATAAACATATTCAAAAATAGACCTGTCATCATATTTGTCTCTGCTGAATATAAATTTATTAGAGGTTAGCCCCTTGAGATGCAACATCTAATTTTCAGGAGGGTCCTCATGTCTGTATGAGTGCTAGTTTTTATAGAAGTATAATGAATAATGATCAAGAAAAAAGTAATTCATCTAGTATTTACATTAACATACATTAACGCTGAACAATACAACAGCATAAGTGATGTATTTTCTGCCCATAATTGGGGGGAGGGGGGTGCAGACACAAAAAAAACTTATGGACACCCAAACCATATATATGTCCTCATCAAATTTGTCTCCATTGGATATAAATTCATTAAAAGGTACGCCTGTGGCATCTCATTTTCAAGAGGGACCTAATATCAATAAGGTGCTAAAGATAGTTACTATGAATATATAATCAATACAACCATGGATAGAGACATCAAACTAATATCTACTGTAACAACTATGATGATGATGAACTAGAATGGGGCTAAAGAAGTGGCTAAATAGTTGTTGTATCTGTCACTGTAGTTATTGAGGGTTCGTAACTCCACAGCAGCAGGTGGTCTACACCAAGGTAGTCTGCACCAAGGAACCCAGGCGGCCTATTTGAGTTCATTTTTGGGAAAAAAGGACTAGATAAGTCACACTGTGAAAATTCTGTACTGATCTTGATCTGCTGTGTTTTTCTGTTCTGTCTTCCAGTGTATATATATATCTATATTTTTTTTTTTACATTTTTAAGATGTTTGAAATAAAAGAGAATAAAAAAATTAATCAATACTCAATTATAGAAAAGTGAGTTAAAGTAGTTACTTTTCAGGCATGTGAATAATCACCTCTACCTCGGCTTGTTACACTTCAGCTTTAAGTTTGGGGGTACTTTTGAGAGATACAGACACAAAAAGGCGAGAGGTGACCCAAATGCTGATCCCTGTACCTTGTGCACCCTAGGAGCCGGTCCAACAGCGCCCACAGTGTCCTCAGAGCCACACTGGCCAGCAGCATGTAGTTGGCAGCCTGCTCCTTCAGGTCGGCATCCAGGGAGGGATCGGTGATGAAGCTCTGCAGCCCCAACAAGAAGCCGAACCACAGGTGGAGCAGGCTCAGGCTCACCCTCTCCATGCTGAAGTAGTAGTACACCACACTCGCTACTCCCAGGACGACGAGAGCCAGAACGAATAGGATGAGGAGGGTGGACTCGGACGTCTGCTCCCACCGGGTGTAGAGACCCAGGCACAGGGCCACCAGCAGGTTGAGCCCGGACAGGTAACCCAGCCACCGGACGGAGGACCACATGCTCACCTCCCCGTTGACCTCCTCCAGCCGGGTCATGGCTGCGTGGAGGCAGTGGCTCACACAGTAACGTAAGAAGCGACACATTTCGACTTCAGACTAAAAACCTAAAACAGGCACTTTAGTGAGACATAGGTCTGGAAATTATGGAAATCTCGCGATACTTTGATAAAGTTAATCTAGCTAACCTGTTGGAAGTAGCTAGCTTAATTACCGTTAGCCTCGATGGCGCTACATCTTTACCGGTCAACGTCCGCAAGAATAAACGTTTACATCTTTACCGCCGGTGTTTGGCCTCCAAAAGTAGTTCCCAGGTGCTATTTCGTCCTGTCTACAGCGGACTGTCCCGGGACCAGGCGTTAGTTGGCATGGTAGTTTGGAAAGTTCACGTCAAAAGTTTGAAGTCAGTCAACGGGCGCCATGACAGTTTCAACTAAGGCAAGCGTCAAGGGTCAAAAGTGAACGCAAACGCGAAAAGTCAAATCCGTACTTCGAAACCTGTACAGAAGTGGTCACCAACAGGCACCCCAGGGGCCACATCAGGCCTTCCACAGCTTCCAGTCTAGCCCGAAAAAATATAACCACATTCAGGAAATATGAGGGAGAAAAATCTGTCATGCCTTTAAGGGTTTATTTTTGTCATTACGTCCCAAAAAATATGAACACAACTCCAAAAACAATTAAACAATTTTATCAAGTATGTCATCATGTTTCACCCAGCACCTATTTAAAGAGGGAGCCAAAGTATCATAATTGCTCCATGTCCAATTGCAGCAGTATGGGTGATAGGGGCTGATCTCCTCTCTAAACACTAAGAAACCCATAACATTTGGGGAAAAAAACACAAAATATCAAATATTTATATTGTTTTTAAAATATGTCCCTGTAACATCTGTGAAGCAAAAACTGGCCTGTGTACAAATGTAGTTCGATGACCACTGGTGTACAGTAATAAACATTTTCATCACATCTTGATTAGATGCTTTGATTTGAATAAAGTTAAAACTCCAATTAAATTTTTTTTCAGTAACATATCATATCCTATGTGTTTTGACTCTTAATATTACAAACCTAAAATCCAAAGAAGTTTTGTAAAACGTGAACAAAATCAGAATACAATGACTTACAGTCCTTTTTAACCCTAAATTCAATTGGATACACAACAAAGGCATGATTTTTAATTTCCAAACTGATAAACCTCCATTTTTTTTAACAAGTATTGACTCATTTTGAATCTGATGCTTGCAACATGTTCCAGAAAAGCTGGGACAGTGGCATGTTTACCAATGTTGCTTTGCTTTAAACAACATTCAATAAGTGTTTGAGAACTGAGGACACTAATGTTGAAGCTTTGTTGGTGGGACTCTTTCACATTCTTGTTTGATGTACGATATCAGTTGTTCAACAGTCCAGGGTCTCCATTATCATATTTTGCACTCCATAATGTGCCACACATTTTCAACGGGAGACAGGTCTGGACTGCTAGTACCCTCATTCTTTCACTCTGAAGCTGTTGTGACACGAGCAGATTGTGACTTGGTATTGTTTTACTGAAGAAAGCTGGGACGTCCCTGAAAAAGACGTTTGTTTGATGGCAGCATATGTTGCTCTACCTGTATCTACCTTTTAGCATTAATGGTGCCCATACAGATGTGTAAGTTACCCATGCCAGTCATCACAGATGCCAGCTTTTGTACTTTGCACTGATAACAGCCTGGATGGTCCTTTTCCTCTTTCAACCTGAGGACACCATGTCCATGATTTCCAAAAAAAATGAAATGTGGACTCGTCAGATCACAGCGCACTTTTTTTTGGGTCATCACATACACTGTCATTTTAAGGGTTAAAATTGGCAAAAAGATTGAATACTTGATAGTTCTGATAAGAACTGAAGTGGATTAAGAGATTTATGAAGACAAAAGTGGAAACAAATCTTCAACATATTTTAAGGGCATTTTGGAAGAGGACCAAAACATCCCCTTCGAAAATGACAACACAACAGAACCCAAATTAAATTAGATACACAACAAAGACATGATATTTAATTTCCAAATTTATAAACTTACTTTTTTTTGCAAATATATTGAGTCATATTGAATCTGATGCTTGGTCATCAAAGATGCTGACTTTTGAACTTCGTGCTGATCACTATCTGGATGGTCCTGTTCCTCTTTAGCCCGGAGGACACGACGTCCATGATTTTTCCCAAAGATGAAATGTGGACTCGTCAGACCACAGCAAACTTTTCCACTTTTCGTCAGTCCATCTCAGACAAACTCAAGAACAGAGAAGCCAGTTGCGTTCCTGGGTGTTGTTGATTTTTGGCTTTGGCTTTGCATGGTAGAAATTTAACTTCACGTTGTCGATGAAGCTACAAACTGTGTTAACTGACAATGACTATCCGGAGTGTTCAGGAGGCCTTGCTCTGTTGTTTTGAGTTCAAGTAGTCACACAAACACACAAAAACTACACAGAGACCTTCTGTTTACATTCATTTATAAAAGAGAAATACAACCGTACTATAAGCACACATTGTTCTACATTGTTGAAAATGTCGATATTGTTGATGAACCATCTCATGCAAATGGGCGAAAAAAAAAGAAACACTGGAAGACAAACGAACCATTTAATCACAAAACACGCTTCTTTTAAGTCTGAATATGTGTGGTTGATACCGAGAAATGTGTTTTTCTGTTTAAGAGAAATGAGATATTAGCAGAGGAGGGGGTGTATTAACTGGAAAATGATACCGGAATGGCAACAACACACTGCATTACACCAAAACTGGAAATGTTTCTTGTTATCCATTAAAATGACCAGAGGGAAGGGAGGGATTTGTGTCTGTCTGGGCAAAGAAAACCGAAATCTGTCTGTTTCAAGGAGTGAGTTTCACTTTCTGCAACACACATCAACAACATCAAAGAAGGCACCTTAGAATTACAGGTATCGTCTTACGGGCCCCTCATACTGGTTGTAAATCTGTTTTTGTAGGAAAATAATCACATTTTGTGGCACCCTTTGGGATGAATTATAAAGTGCCACAGACAAAATACAAACACAAACAATTCATTCCTTCATTCACACAAACAAACCCACCCACAGCCACACATTCAGCCTGTTCAGGTTGAAAAACTCTTACATCTCACCAGGTAGTGTTTTCAGCTAAAATCCCCCACATGGGATACATCTCAGATCTGGACTTTCTTGTATTGCTAAAATCTGGATTATCACCTGTTTCAGAGGTTCTGTATGATAAAACAGTAAATTAGTGCAAATCTCTTCTGTCACTGTGGATTTTCTCACTTTTACAAAGTTACAAAGCTGTGCTGATAGAAACTGGTAGGGCTGGGCAATATATCAAGTTTTAAGATGTATTGATGAAACAAGATATTAACACTTTTATGTGACGTCACACACTGATGGGACCACTGCCTGCTGCAAGCTATGGAGAAGTTTCTGTGCTTTTACTTTAAATTTTCTATTTACTTAAATAAATAAGGTTATTTCTCAATTGTGTGGACTAGTCACTGAGGGGAAAAGCCCATAATACACTTCTACTGAGCCCCACCTCTGAATGAAAATCTACAGAGGAACAGACAGACCATCACTGATGTCAGATGCTCCCATAGGCAGCTGATTGAACAGTCACACTGGACAGACTTCTCCTAATTCTGTCATCAAATAGCATGTTAACTTGATCAAACTTTCACATCCTTTCATATGATATGATACGCAAGCTGATATTTTCAAAATCATTGTTGCAGATAGCCATACCAATATTTTCGTCAAAAGCACAAAGCCTCCACTGAACTTAAAATTGACCTGTTCCTTGTTTAAAGTCCATTTGTGTGAAAAAAAAAAACAAAAACTGCCAATCTGTGTGGACAAAATATCAGCTGTAAGCACTGGCAAAAATGTTCATATCTGATACCAATACAGCTCTGATAATGTTGTGCATCACTCATCCAAACACGTGACACTTCCATAACCTGTCTATATTTTTCAGACCTTCATCCTGGCAGTGGTGTAAGGGGAAGTATTCTCCACTATTACTGTATGTTTGCATCACTGAGGGGAAGTTCTGGTAATGACTTGGCTGATTTTGCTATTTTTTTATTATTCCAGATGCTGCACAAGGGTCCAAAGTGCCAGAATTCAAATTAATATGTAATTCATTTTTCTGTGGTAATGGATTCAACCAAGAGTTGTTTTAAAGAGTCTGAATGATAATAAAAATATGATTTTGTTAATGTGGACAGCTAATGCTAGACAACATCACTAAGACCACACATTAGTTTTGTTTTGAATTTTTAACAGATGTTTAAAGTTATTTTAATACAGCCCTCTGTAGTTCTGCCTATCTAGGGCAAGTTTGAGAAAGAATCGAAATAATGAAGAAAAGGTAGGTAAAATTTTCTGTAGTTTCGAAAGGGACAGATGCCAACAACAATAGAACCTGTCCAACATCGTAAAAGCTATCAAGAAGGGCAGGGCATGCTAAGGATCACTTCCTGCAAAGAGTAGAGCTTGACTTAGGGTCAATTGGTGTATCACAAGTAGACTGAAAGAGGAGGCCATGCAGAAGTGCCAAAAGCTGTAGTTCTTCCACTTGAGGCAGGCTGCAGGAGCTCTGGAGGTGTTATGATTGTGCGCAGGAAACAGGCCTAAATATCTTTACAGCCTAGTTAAAAAACGGCTTTGGTCTGAATGTAAAATACAGTACATCTATGTGCTCTCACTGTACAGGGGCATGATTTTTTTATACCCCATCAATTTTATTTTATCAAGCATTTCTCTTTTGGAAGTTAGTGATATGATTGATATGGCTACACATCCACATGGAGTAGCCATCTGTGAGACGGCCTCAAATCCCACCCCACTGCCTCTTCCTGTGTAAGTGGGTTGAGCTGAAGTTTGATTACAATATGATCATCAAACGGCTGATGTTACATGCTCCATCCGATCATTTTTGGTCTATGTTGTTCGACGTTTGCCAACATTTTTACACAACTTAGTGTGTGGGAGTTTGTCAGCAATCCTGATAATTGAAACTAAGAAATGACAACATTACTGATATCTAGGACCTCTAATTTTTATTGCCATTGAATCAAACAGGTGTTTCTGTTTTTTTGTTTTTTTTTGTTTACTAAAATCATATCAAAGTTTATTATCCTGTTGTTGTGATAACCATTTTCTTTACAGAAAAGATATCAGGATATGTAATTTGTATTGCTATTCAGGTAAAAAGACTGAGATATGATTTTTGGTCCATATTGTCCAGCCCTACTTTGACGATGTACTGGTGCTGTAGATTACTTTTGATGTGGGTCACTGACATACAGTGTTGTCCTATAATTCCGGGCTGAGACAAAAATGTATCTGAAACCTAACAGGAGATAATTCAGGATTAATATCTGCGATGACAAGGAGGAGGGAAGAAAAGTTTAAACCTACTCTGAAACACTTGTACCTTGTTACACATGAATCAACACAGTTACAGTTTCACATTAGTAAACTAGTAATACTCCTACCATATGGTTCTGAAAATGTTTAAAATGCTACAAATACCACTTTCTTGTAAAAGGTACACAAATCATTCAGAGGATGACGTATTAAAAACGCCATCACCACACTCAACACTGGACAACACCAATGTTTTGACTGTTGAGAATATATATTTCAAAACCATGAACTTTTTTTTTTTTTTTTTGTCTTGGAAAAACTAAATGCACAACAAGAAGTTTGAGAAATTTGAGCTGCATGGCTGTGACAGAAGCAAGCGTACCAGTCCAGTCACTTCATCTCAGTCTCTCCAGTGCAAACAAACTCCCGTCACTCTGCTCAGGATGCCGTATGTTTCTGTCTTTTGTATGAAGCCGCCCGCCACACTAGCTTATTGGAATAGAGTAGAGAATGTAGACAAGCTGACTTTGATACTGAGTGCTGATTGGAAGATTAGACTGAAGTCAAGGAGAGGGGAGTTTTGATATTCTTAAGGGCATTCACTTTCCAACTCTTAAAAAACCTAGATATTTATCAAAATATATCCATCTTAGTGTGTGTGGCGTGTGTATTTGTGTGTGTTTGTGTGTAAACTCTCAGAGGAGCGTGGATTTGAGAAAATAATCTGTAAACTTTGCTCTTTCACACTGTGCAAACTGCATTATTTCAGGGAGACGGGGGAGAAGAATGCAGCAGGTTAAATTTGGCAGCGCAGCAGTTGAAGGGGAGGTGGCAGTTCTTCAGAGACAGGGAGGAGGAAGAGGAGGAAGAGGAGGAAGAGGAGGAGGGAAGGCTAGCTGGTTTAGCCTAACTCTGCAGCAGGATGGGGTCCTCCAGCTCGTGGAAGCCAGGCACCGAGCTGCTTTGGCTCTCCCCAGAATCTGAATCGTACGGCGTGTCAGGTAGCTCTGTGAAGCCCCATGCCAGCTGGTCGTCTTCAAACTCGGAGCGCACCTGCACGGGCACGTCGGCACACTCCTCCTCCTCGTTGGAGTGGAAGTCCTGAGGGATGTAGAGCATCTCGGGGTAGTTGCGTGACACCAGGTCGCTGGTGGTGGCCAGACACACCTTACGGAAGGCGATGAGATGCATGTGGGAATACTTGACGTATTTGTAGCGCTTGAAGCCCAGAGACTCGACGGCCACGCGCCAGCTGCGCATCATGAGGGCGTGGCGGTTTTGGTGGGACGAGTCGGGCGTGATGATGAGCAGCAAGCCGTGCAGCTCCAGCAGCTCGTGGGCTTTCTTACAGCAGATCCAGCGCTGGTATGGAGAGGGGAAGTAGGACAGGAGCAGGGAGAAGACCACCACGTGGAACAGCTGGGCAGGCAGAGCGTCGATGGGGTTGTGGAGCTGGCGGAGGAATGCCTCGACTGCATCGCCTGCAAGCTGCAGAGGCTGCTGGAGCTGAAGGTTGAGGAAGTCACACTTGTACACGCTCTGAGGGAGAGACAAATAAGCAGAGTCAGCGCTTTGCAAACAAAACAAACTGTTGAGTCAGGATTTGGGTGCTTGCAGAACTTCATTCTATGACTGCAGATCCCTCACATAACAAATCCTGATGGCATTTGCTCTTTTTTTAATCAAAATACTGGTTCCTAATCTAAATGATCTCCTTCTTTCTTTCCGATTTTAAAAGACTTCCATTTGCAAATCATATTTATGACTGCTGTTTTCAGAATCAAATGAGTAAATCGATCTGTAAGAGCAAAAAGAACCCAGAATGATAATTTGTGCTTCATCATTCTCTCCAGAGTTTTCCAGGGATACTAGGGGAATAAAAGAGCATACAAGACAGTTAATGGCAGTGTTAATTTTGTTAACTAATTATTTTCGTCACAGTTTTCATCAACAACCTTTTTTCCCCTGGCAAAAACTAGACAGTAACTAATAAAAACAAGAGCACTTGGACAAAAACTAAAACTAAATTAACTGACATTTTCATCAACAGGAAAAAACTAGGCTAAAATGTTTGACAGAGACTTAATCCAATCAGACCTAATTTGATCATGCAGAAAGTAGGAACAAGTTAGGAATCAAAGCTACTTTTGTTGTGTGGAAAGGTTGGATGAGTTAACAGGGACATCCAATCACAACTGCCTTAGTTTGGTGGTGGGAATAGGTCGGGGAGTGATCCAATCAGAGCTACTGTCTTTACGAATTGATGTATTCATGTAGAGCAGGTTCACTGTTTGTTGTCAGTTCTGGTATTGTAACTGAGATGCTCTGCCAGGTAGCCTAAATAAAGGTGACTGCACTTCACACAAAAGTTTAATTTGTTTCTGTTCATTAATACATTCAGACTTTACCAGTGTTTAATAAAGGGTTATTAGATGTTTCATTTAATCAAAGTATAAAACGTAAAAAATGCCTTACCCTTTACACTTCATATTTTTGCAGACTAAATTTACAGTAGATTTTGTCAACTAACATTTTTTGAAATTTCATCAACTAAAACTAAACTAAAATTAAAACAGTTTAGATGACCAAAATATGACTAAAACTAACATATTTTAAGCTAAAGAGTTCAACTAAAACTAAATTTAAAAGTGCTCCAAATTAACACTGGTTAATGGGACAACCAGCCTGCCCTAATGCTGGTGAACAGGAATAGGCTCCAGTACCAATATAGCTTACCCCTTTTGGGGGCTTTGGGACTGAAGCCTATCTCAGCTGACATCGGCGAGGAGAAAGGTACATCATTGACTGCTTGCCAGCCACAGGGCTGACGCAGAGATACAGACAGCCACTCAAACACTCTGTCACACCTGAGGGCAAATTCACCAGTTAACCTAACAGGCAAGTTTTTGGTCTGCTGGATGAAACTTAAGTACCCAAAGAAACCCACACATGCATGGAAAGAACATGCAGGCGCCACACAGAAAGACCTTGATTGACTCGGGGAGTCAAACCAGCGGCCTTCTTGCTATGAGGCATGAGCACTACTTGCAGCACTACCGTGTAGCGCTGTTCCCAGAGCTTGAATACGTTTATTGCTGGAATGTATTAAAGTGTGTGCCCATTAGGGATGGTGATCAAAAACCAGTTCCAGTTAAGAATCGGTACCCAGTCCCTTAAGGAATCCATATCATTAGTCTATTTACTTTCCAATTCCCTTTTCAGTTTGTTCTACTTTGTTCTGCATCCTCTGCAAATGAAGGACGTCACTCTCTCATCAGAAGCAGTCAGCAGAAAAGACAACAAAGATGTAAAAAATCATCAGACAGGGAGCAGAAGTGGTCAAAGTTGTGTCGTAATTTTGAAAAAAATATGCTTACTGCACAAGAGTGTCACGTGGTTGACATTACAGACATTACTGCCCCAAAAACCTTTGCAGGATAACTATTTCCTCACAGAAAATCAGCAGGAATCAATAAAGGAATCAATAAGTGGAATCATTAATGGCATTGGTATTAATAAAATCTTATCAATTTTCACCCTTACAGTCCATTAAGCACCAGCACAACTACCTGTGTTTAAAAGTATTTTAAAGTGATGACAGAATCCCTGTATATGATGTAGTTCTAATTCATCAAATAAAGAACTTATATTAACTATTTTTAAGTGCTAATAATTGCTTGTCACATGATTGCACCAAACTTTGCATCAGGAAGCACGTTGACGTGAGGTCAGAGCGTCAAACTAGACTGAAAACTGAATAAAATGTCTGACATGCTTGTTTTGTTTATCCGGATGTCTGATACAAAAGGAACATCTTGTTAAGCAGATGCCTAGATGTGACTTTGGCGAATGCTAATTAAAATCTTATTGTTTTATAGTTTAGGTTTATCACAAAGTGAAACTTAAGACAGAGGTAGCAGTCACTAGACAACAATTTAAATGGTTAATTTTGACTTAATGTTGAATGTGCCTGCGCACTTCCGCCTGAGCTAATTTGCAATGCCCCTCCCGGGTTGGGCCTGTAAAGACATAAAAATCAATGATAAATACTGTTAAAAGAAAACAAAAAACCAAATAAACAAACCAAAAAAACTAACAAACTCAATAATAACAGACAGAAGAATACCAACCAAATACTTACAGCAACATAATGCAGGTAAAACAGCACGTGATCATTAATGACTACAAATCTGACTCCTCTTTAAAAACTGTTTCAGGTTGTTAATCATGAGCCAAATCCATGTCCATAACCATCCTTTATCTATTTTACTTATCCCTTTCAGGGTCGTGGGGGGCTGGAGCCTATCCCAGCTGACTTTGGGCGAGAGGCAGGGTACAATCTGAACTGGTCGGCAGCCAACTGCAAGCCCACATAGAAAGACAGACAACCATTCACGCTCATGCCTAAGGGCAATTTGGAGTCACCAATCAACCCAGTGAGCATGTTTCTGTGGGAAGAAGCTGAGTGCCCAGAGAAAACCCACACATGCCCAGGGTGAACATGCAAACTCTGCGAAGAAAGGCCCCAACCGACCTGAGGGTCAAACCAGCAACATTCTTGCTGTGAGGCATGTGCACTACCTGCTGCACCACCAGAGCCATATTTAAGTGTAGAGTATGTTTTACACTGAAATGGGCACTGCTGTAAGTCTAAGACTTAAACTGTGAATAGTGATTGAGTTAAAAATGCTCTTACCCTCTCTTCGTGATCTCTGATAGTTATTGTAAATCTGTAGTTTCTTTGTGCAGCTGCAAAACTCAGGCTCTGTGAACTCAAACCACAACTCAAACCACTGCGTGACTCAATTCTGGTGTGACTTTTGCACTGTAATGTCACCTTTGAGCTACCAGACAGTAGAAAGATACGCATCTTATTTGTTGCTGCTAGAATTTAAAGTATGTTGTTGTTAAAAAAAAGAAACAAGAAATAATAAAAAAGATTGATAAGCACTCCTACCTCGACTGCAGGCACTATGTCAATACCGACTGTGAGGAATTCATCAAACTTCAGGAAAGGGTTGAAGCAGCTTCCCACATCAAGAAGGCGCATTTTTCCCAGCTGAGAGATTGAACTGTGACAAAAATGTAAAAGAATTTAATCATGAACAGTCTGATGCCAAACCAACATGCACAAGTTCAAGAATTTGATGCTTCATCTGTTAATAACAAGAAAATGTAGGGAGAAATAAAAAATTCTTCTCACAATACAGACCACAGCACATAGAAAAACCTTTGAACCCGTCCAATTTCAATTTCTGACCCCTGCCAGATCAACAATGTAAATGCAGAGTGTTACAAAGAATAAAAGAAGAGGGAGACAGTTATGGTGATGAGTGAGAATTGCCCTACTAGGGATGGAATTGATAAGATTTTATTGATACCATTATTGATAAGGATGCATAATATTATCGGTTTGATATTCGTATCGGCCAATATCAGCCTAAAAGTTAAGTATAGGTATCGCACACTATTGAAATTTTTGCAGATAATTATAGCCGATGTATCAGCCACACATATCGGCAATATATATCGGCTGGAATATCGGCAAATTACACAAATGTACAATACTGATGCACCTTCTCATCACTGCATGGGTACATTTAAAAATCAAGGGTTTCCTTTTTACAAGAATTAAATGCTGTTTTTCTTGTTTTACATCTGTTCCTGGCAAAAATATACTGTAACAGTGAAAGAAACAAGTCCATTTTTGTTAAGTACAGAGCCTATGCTCTTGACCAGAAATATCGGTAACAGTATCGGCGAAAATGAATTAAAAAAATATCGGCATATCGGATCGGCAAAATCCAATATTGTGCATCCCTAATTATTGATTCTTTTTATCAACACAATTCTTTGATGATCCTCTTGTTCGTTCCTGTGGGTTTTTCTGAGGGCGCTGAAGTTGGCCCAGACAGGTTTTCAGTGGCAGCACTGTCAGAACAATGTCACTCCTCATATTCAATGGCATGCTGTGCTGTTGAAAGCTTCTGCAAGCTGCTGGTGTTTCCACCCTCCAATATTGTGCAATGTGCAGTAATCATATTTTTCTTAATGATTACATTTTTGACCTCTGTGTTATCAGTCCTGCTGACTGCCTCTCATAAGAGCGGGACATCCTTGATTCATGAAGCATGCAGAACAAACTGGAAGAAGCTGGTAAGAGAATTGAAAAGCAAAAAGACTAATTGATTGACGACTGGAATTTGTTTTTGATTCCTATCCCTAGACCCTACACAGGAAACAAGAGTAAAAACACAAACATCTACTCTGTCATTCAAACTAGACCATAAGTTGCTCTAATATGAATCTTTCAACACTTTCATTAAACTTTATATTGATCTTTACAAGAGAAAAATGTGACTTTACCGTCACAGTCTGTTATAAGTGAAGATATGAGACATGCATGCCTTATGAAGCATTACAAATAAGCAATGTAACTCAGAGATATCTGAGCCAGCATTCTCAAAGAATCTCTTCTGATAGCTCTTCTGTTTGCTTTAAAACTTCTAGTTTGTGAGCAAATGGCAAAAACTTTTATCTGTGTGGGAAGGCAAGGTTGACTCCTTTTCTCAGCAAGACATATTCATCAAATGCTGTGATTGGTTGATTAAAAAGGAGAAAGACAAGAGAAAAACAATACTTTCACTTGCTTGGCAATAATACTAAAATTACTCAGCTTTATCACAGAATTTATTCAGTTTTGGATCAAAATGAACACTACTTTAAAGAAGAAAAAGCCATTTCTTGCAACAGTTAGAGAACTACTTTACTTTCCCAGTGGTCTGTTGATATGCTTATAGTTCAGCAGGTAGAAAGCCTTACATCAATCACAAAGTGTATCTGAAGACTGAACCACATTTATGAAACACATTCTGCAGTCTCACTTCGGACTAAAGAGGGTCTCAATACACTGATATGTGCATTTTTTGGTCAGTTCAACTTAAATTTCAATATGGTTATCCTTCGTTAAAAGTTTGGATATCATTTCTCTGTTTTCTTCTTGAAAAATTAAAAAAAAAAAAAAAAAAAAAACACTTTAGGCTCTTTAAAGTCAGTTTTTGTTACCAGGAGCAGCTCTTTGTTCGTTTGAGGCTTATGGTGATTTTCTATTTTTGGTATCCGCTCAACTAGGCTCGGCATGGTTTGGGTACCACCTGCTCAGTTTTCCATAAGTATAGACTGTAACAGTGTGATAGTGTGGCAAGGTGAAACTACGATGGCATCCTCACAAAAAAAAACAAAGGAGGAAACAGAGAGGATAGAGCTGCTCGCCCCTTCGTGGCTTTTTGTCACAGTGATGAGAGGAAGTTTGTTCCAAAGACCGTTGCAAGTAGCAGAACAAAATGCCATTCAAGCAGAAGAGAGTTTGGGGAGTAATTCAGCATCACAGAGCCAACAACATGGCTGTTTCATTTCCGTATCAGTACCCTCAACTTGGGGCAGTACTCTGACCATGTCACCTTTAGTTTCAGCTCAGCTCACCTGGAACCCGACTGGAGGGGATACAAGAAGCTGTGCCAGGTATTTGATGCGATCCCGTATGGAAAACCAAAACCACAGAGCAAAGTCGAGCCGAGTCGAGCGATATCACAAAAGTCTGTATCAGGACTAAAAGTTTAGCTAGTTGTAATATAGACTCAGTTTTTCCTGATGCATTTTATGAGGAAAAAGCAAACAACACAATCAGATACAGAATTTACTAATGCCTGTAAAACTGCAGCTTGGTAGGTGATAGCACTGTGATTCACAATAGGCTTCAGGAAAAGCCTGCATACATTTACATTTCGGATGTTGTAACTTTATTTTCTTCTTTTAGCACAAAGAAAATAACTCTCTGCTTTCCAAAATTGTTCTAATAGTCATTCAACATGACTGAGCTGGGGATTATTTAGGAGTAAAACTTTACTGAGAAACAAGTCTTAAGCTATAAGCAGAATCCACCAAATGCTGTACATTACAACACAATTGTTTGCAACAACACTAAAAGACTTCTGAGGTGTTATTTTAACCCTAAGCTGAAGAGGGGTGAACATTACTTCGAAAGTAACATTTTCTTATGTTCTGTGAAGTCAAAACTAGTTGCAAAAGTCTTATCTGCAGAGCCTAAACCAGTTAAAACAGTTTTTTTTTTTTCTTTGTACAACTGCAATACAGCATGGTTGAGATTAATTTCCAGTGCAAAGAGTTTGTAAAATAATAACACAGTTTGGATATGGGAGACAGATAATATGATGTATTCAGTATTTATTGCAGAAAAAGTGCATGATGCGGCTTACCTGGGAATGTTACTGTGCTGAGGGGCACTTACAGATGCTGCAGTCAGACCCATGGCAAGAGCTGCACTTTTCTCATCCTTCTCTAACATTCTTTTCATCCCGCCATCCAAGAAATATTCTTGACATACACTGTGGAAAAAGAAGATCAAGAAAAAACTTAAACTTTGCTGTAAAAGAGACTTAAGATAATTCTATAAGTTATGAGTGACTTAAATGTCATGAGGTCTGAAAATAATGCTGACAGAAGTTTACGGACATTAAAAGTCGGGCTTGTTCATACTAATAAAAGTTTATGATGATTAAAAAAGCAGAGCATGTCTTCACAAACATTGTTAAAGTCCTCAAAGCCTTAATACCAGTTCTACTGTAGACACAGCTCAGGAACGATTCAAGACAGTTTTCAGAGAAACTCGGAGGAAGGAGAGGACAGTTTTTATCTTAGAGGGAAAGTGAGGTTGACTTCTTATGCCAGGTATGACACATCATCCTAAAGGCTGTGATTGGCTGATGGACTGTTTCACACATCCATGGGATGTAACTGCCGTCATCATCAGGATCAGGAGCAGGTTCAGGATCAGACAGCCAGATGATAGACGAAGAATCTGGGGGAACCAAGCTGCTTTTCTCTTTTTATAATGGGCATAAAAAATCTGTAAATCTGTCAAAAAAAAAAACCCCAATACAAATCATCCTGGATCTTATCATAGAACCTATTCAGGCAATATATATATAAACATTAACTGATTAAAATTAGCATTTCGCTGGGACTGATAAAAATGTAATCTCAAAGTCAATAGCCAACAAAATATGTGAACGCACAGCCAACCTTTAAAACAGTCCCTTTACATGGTGACAAATACATTTGCATAAGAAAAGCCTACAATCATTAATAAGATGAGCCAAAAGTACAACACATTTAGAGAGACACAACAACAAAAAGCAGAAGTTAGTATTCATAGTATAATGGGTGACACGGCAGAGCTGTTGTTCTTGAGCTCTTACATAGTTTGAACAGCATTTGATTTTTTCAAAAATCATTAAAATTCTGTTGTTGTGAAAGTCATTGGTTATTTCTCCATTGAAGTATACTGTTTATTGTGTATTACTGTTTAGTTAAAAAGTATTCATACACGATTTTTGGTCCATATTGCACAGCTCAAACTCAAGACTCACCTGCGACACCATTCAATGCGTCCCTCCCCTTCACAATTTCTGGTCCAGTGGTTGTCTGCTAGATTCTTCATGGCGAGCGCGTACTCACTCAATGTTTGCTCATCCTCGCAGTGCTCACGCCAAATCTTGTCAAAGTCACCCACTGAGAACAAGAAAAGAAAAAAATATTAAACTAAGAGCATAAATACAAAACAAAATCAACACAGAGGTTGCAAATGACAACTTAGAGAAGACAAATTAGAGAATCAACCCAGGTTGATAAAGTCAGCTCACGCTCCCTGCTTCATCATCTTTAGAGAGGGTTACTATCCACTGCAGGAAGAAAACAATCACTTACTTGCTAACTTTGGACAGCACTCCTCTGATGGAACCAGCTTAAAGTTTTTCGGACACATTTACTGCAGTACTGCCTACATGTTTACCCGTCTCTTCCAGCACACTAGAGGAACTGTTGCTCTATTATATTAATCACCAGCAAAACTCCCTTCAGCAGATCTTCACGGCTGCTGAGGACTTTATAGCCCGTGGCAAAGGCAAACACGCTGCTGAAGGAGAAATCCCATGACCACAAGGGAAAAACTCTTTATCAGATTTTACAGAAATGAAAGCACAACAACAGGAGTGGTGGTAAACAGCAGCGCTCTGGAGGCATGACCGCTGTGATTCAATGCCAAGCCTACCAGATCATGCTTTACTTATTAACCAATCATGAGGTCTGTTCAACTTCTCTGTGCTGTTTCTGCCTGCAAAACAACAAACTAGTCTCTCTGGGTCTCAACGTTATCAAACTAAAGATAATTTATTCACTAAATGACTTGCTCTGAGATTATTTTGACCCAGGGTTATGGATTGAGTGGGGGATACATTTTTATCTTTTATGCATGTCCAACAAAACAATCCGAAAATAATTATCAAACCATTTTACCCTTCAGGCTTATTTTTTTTTTTACACAACATCCCCTTGTAATTGTTGGTTCTATCCAACATTTCTGTCAAAAATTTATTTTCTTTGGAAATTTATTGTCGTTGAAGTACTTTTTTAAGTTGAATGGTTGGGCTAGAAGGTCCAGAGCAGGAGTACTTGTTTTTCACTTGTTTGGTCTTCATAAAAATGACAAACGCCCAAAAATGAATCTTTAAAAAAATGCCTTTGTTATTAAATTGCCTCAGAACACTTTGGACCAGCATGACTCTTTGATAAAATCCAACAGATATTAATTAGTATTCTCAAAATGGCACAAGTTGCCACAATACAGCTTGAAATAAATATCTATTTCTTATTTAGGTTTCAGGTTTTGCAATTAAATTATGCTTTCATCAATACAAAAAACAACAAATGTAACACATGCATCTAATTTTGAAATGGTCTGTTTTCTCTTTATTACATTATTAAAGGATGCTTTTATTTTCAGTCAGTTATTCAGTGAATCATTTGTTGGGAGATTAATTGTGATTCTTCTGAAACTCTCTATGTAGGCTCTTTAATGAGGTGAAATTTATGAGCTGATTCAGGCAGCTGCTGGAGCTGTAAAGAGGGGAAGAGGGAGAAGTCTAGCTGCTACGGACTTCTTTTCTTGTAAGTAGATGAACTCTATCACACGGGGGAGACATGCAAAACACACAATGGGACACATAAAGCTCCAAAAATCATTATATGGGCTATAAAAAACATGCATATTTTTTTGTTTTCTAATTGTTGATTAGTTTTGTTTGCTTTTTAAGTTTTAGCATAATCATTAGTTGTAGCAAATTTGAATATCTACTTCAAAGTTAAGCCACCTTTTTTAAATAACTTATAAATATGAGCCAATTAATTATTCATAAAATGTTGAAAAATGGGAAACAGGGAGACAGCCTGTAAATGAAAATAAAAATTTCATGCATTGAATCTTCTCAGCATAGATACACAAGAAAATAGCAATTAATTAATTTTCCAAAACTTGTATACATATATGCCCATTAAAGGGTTAAGTCAACTACTGGAAAAAGTAGCCAATTTGAACAGTAATAATTCAGCTTACTGGTTGGCAGCTGGTGTCTTGTGCCTTGCTATAAATCTCAAAAACTAAAGAGTTTATCTGTTTGTCTGGACTGAGTACTTAACTTTGCAGCTCAGGGACTGCCAAAGGACTGCAGATATAAACTCGCCTTGAGCTAACTCTGGTACGATGCATCAAAGAGGAACATTTGTGTTTCATATTGTACTTGTCCCCTTTACAAACACAATGAATTAAATTCAACTAAATATCCCAAAACTGCTCTGAATGCAGCTGGAACCTCATAATTCTAAGTAGGTGACTGGACAAAGCTTTCTTGAACAATGTCCTGTCTATAAATTTTAGAGCTGAACAATTAACTGAACGGACGAATATCCGCTACAGAAACAATCTAATCCTTTATATTTGCAGCTTGTCTTCTCTAAAAAACAGTCCCTTGTGTAGCCTGCATAGTGCATACAGTCTATTTTTACTTTACAACAGTTAGATAATAACCATGGAATAATGCCAGGTCTGACAAAGATTATCCACCTGCTTTGCACGTGCTTGTTTTTATATTCTCATTCACAAACTCCTGCAGGACTTTGCATTTCCTGCATGAGTAGGCATTTGAGGTTGTTGATCCTAGAAATGTCTGCATTTCTAAATCAAGAGGTCCACTTTTAATGACGCCTTCACACTGCTATGTCAGTGTCTTCTTAAGCAGCATAAATGTTGAGTGTTCTGATGGGAACTCAGATGTCATTTGTGACCCCTTACTTGTTATTGCAAAATAGTTTTTTCTAAACTTCCCATTTTACATCCCAATCTTATTCAGACTGACAAAATCTATCCCACAACAAGAAACACGTGTACACATTTTAACACTGATAATGAAGATTCATGAACTGTTTTTGTTTAGTTAACTAAGACTAAGCTGTTTTATCTTTAGATATTATTTCAGATGTCAGTCCGATTATGATAAGCTATTTATCAATGAGGAGTGAAAAGTTCAGATTAAAGAGAAGCTCTGTGGTGTCCAAGTTTCCTGAGAAATCACAACTTCAGGGAGAATCATCTGCTTCTGCTATTCAGGTTAAATTTGGGCTTCTCTGTACTTCCCAAATCATAAAAGCAGAACAAAATCCTCCCTGAAGTTGTATCTGAAGTATCAGTTTGGACTTTATTTTTATATAACAGCAACAAATTTAAGAGACACCAAAATGGATCGTTTTAAGTCCCAGACATTCATGTGACACTTTATCCAACTGTCTGTACTAGGGATGGGAATCAAAAACCAATTCCAGTTGAGAATCAATAACAACCACCTCACAGAATCGATATAATTACTTTTTCTGCTTATCAATTCCTTCCATTTTGTTTTACGTACCTTGCAAATCATTGGCGTCGCGCTTTCACCAGAGGCAGTCAGCAGAAATAACAACAAAGTCAAAAATTATGGAAGAAAAGGGGAATAAATGGTCAAAATTGTAGCTTAATTTTTGACATAAATACCCTTACTGGACAACTTTCACTAAGTGGAAACACCAGCAACTTGCAGAAGCATCTATCTTTGCATTATGGCATTGAGTATCAGGCGTGTGTTTGACATGGTTGCCCCTAAAAATCCCATACAGGCCAACTTTTTTGCTCACTAAAAATGAACCAGAATTAATAAGGGATTCTTAATGGTGATGAAATCAATGAAATCTCATAATTTCCCATCCCTCATCTCTACACTGGACTGTCTAGACCAGGGGCTTCCAGACTTTTTATCCTGTGACCCCCAACTAAATAGTCAAATACTGAAGCACACAATAATAACCTTTTCCCTTCTCTGACGTTTGAGCAACACAAAAATACAACGGACCAAAAACCTGTGATTTTTTAACTGGTTTAGTTATCATTATTCTGCAAAGACAGTAATCCAACCTCATTACAATGAATCCCACAACATCTAAATTAAAATATGAATCCTATCCCCTAAAACACACATGCTCTTGTAGGGGGTTCCTTGAAATCCTCTGAGAATGACAGATACAGTATATTGTTTATCAAGTATTTATGTGATAAAGAACAGTACTCGCCTTTTTTGTAACCTCTGCACCCCCTCTGACAAAGATAAGACTTGTTCTCTCAGTGACTATCTTAACTTTCACAACCCTCCCTAACACTTCCAGTCATCATCACACAAACAAACTCCAGCTTCTTGTCCTCAAATAAACTTTATTTTATTGTCTGAAACTATCTAAATTGGTTGGTTCTTTTGGGGACAATATCTGATACTAGAGCACTGGTATATCTCATTAGTAACCTATCAAAGTCTCTGCTGTCAGTAGACTGATTTAGAGAGATATAACATGTTTATACTTGAGACTTGACAGATAAGAACAAAAACAGACTAATGTCATTAGTGCTGTTTAAGGTCAACAAAACTGCTTAAACTTCAATACTCTGTTTGAATGATACATTCTGTATTACTTTAATTTCACCAAAGAGAGAAACTGATGGTCCTTGGGCCACAGGCAGCCTCCTCCTCACTCTTCAGCCCTTTTTACAGTGGACTCATACAAAAATGGTACAATGAAGCTCTGTCATCATTACACCTCCAGACATTCTCATTAATCCCTCTAGGACGTACTATTCCTGTCAATTCCATGGTGCATGATTATGGCTTTAGATGCTTGTGACAGAGCAGAACACGACGCTCCTATCCCCCACTGAGTCTGCATGCTCCCCCCTTTCCAATATCCTGCCTCTGGAGAAGGATGGGATGCCAACTTGTTCCTCCCATTCTGTCTGTGATGACATACAGAGTGGAGGTGAAGCCTCACAGGGGCGTAAATATTGAGGCTTGAAATGGCAGCGTGAATGGGGCAAATAATAGACAGGAAAGATGGAAAATAAAGGGTTTAATCAATTACACACAGGGGTTAAAGAGTGACTTGATGTATTTTATTTTGAGGTGATATTGCCTTTTAAAAAAATAACTAAGAAAATCAATTAATGTCTCTCTGTTTTGTTACTAAAACGGCTTGAGAGACTGAAATTCAAAGCAGCCTATTGATTTGGCCACTAGCTTACTTGCCCAGTGTGCCGCCAAACTCTGCTGCTCGCTTATTGTCCATTTAGCAAAATCTTCATCAGGAGCATTTTGAACTAAAGGTGGGCAAATCTGTTGTAATGATTTGCTAAAGTTTAACGAAGTTGGTCCACTGCAGTTTTGAAGCACCAATATTGGTACATTTTCTGTTTGGTGGTTTAATTTCAGAGGCTTCTCTGCCAAATGGCCCGTAAATGTTTTCTGTTGAAACAGTCATGTATGAACACGTGCCAAGTAAATACATTTTTGTCCATGCTATCTTTCTTTCCTGATGTGATAAAATGATCCAATCTGTAATCAAGTCTTGCATTGATTTGAACATTTTATAATTAACTCTGCTGAGTGTTTATTTGCTGGGTGATTGTAAGAAAATTATAATCATTATTTATGTATGTATGTATGCATGTACCTCTTTGTTTATGTGCGCATATGTGTCTATCTATCTCTCTATCTATCTATCTACCTATACCTATCTGTCTCTCTATACATATCCATATCTATATCTCTCTCTCTCTCTCTATATATATATATATATATATATGTATATGTGTATGTGTGTGTGTGTGTGTGTGTGTGTGTGTGTGTGTGTGCGTATAAAATAATTTTGTTTGATTGACTGAACTTTTAAAGCTCTTCATGGTCAAGCCCCTTGTTGCATCACTGATCTACTGACCCCCCCATGAGTCTGGACGTACCCTCAGATCAGCTGACCAGGGTTAATTTGTGGTACCCAGAGCCCGATTACAGACAAAGGGTTGTCGGCCTTTTCTATCCAGGCACCAAAGCTCTGGAATAACCCATCTGCTGAAGTCCAGTTCACAGACTTTATTCTTTTAAGTCCTTTCTTAAAACAGCCTCTATAACCGAAGTGTGTGACAGAGAGGTATCGCAGGTCCTTCCTTCCTGCAGCTGTCAGACTTCACAACAAAAACCTCTCCAGTGTGCAATAAACCATATTTATAATGTAATACCTCAAATGTTTCACTTGTAAAATACCAAACATGTACATAACCACTGTATTTATATTTTTATTTATAAAATCTCAAATCTTCACCTGTAAAATATCAACATGCACATAAGGACTGTAAATATACCACTTACTATACACTTATTTTTTTATTTCTATTTTATTTTACTGTATTTGATTTGTAATTACTTTAGTTTTCATTTATAATTCTTCTTTCTTATATTTCTCTTGTATCCTGCAGCTGCTGTGTATTTTTGGAATTTCCCCCTGTGGGACTAATAAAGGAATATCTAATCTAATCTAATCTAATTTTCATCTATACATCTATATATTTCAGTCTGATTTGTATTTCATGTGTCCTTTTGTTAAGCACTTTCTAACTTTGTAAAAAAAAAAAAGTGCTTCATAATAAAGGTTATTATTGTTATCATTATTATAAAAAGCTGATTATTTTGACCGCAAAAATGGCAGTAAAGATCCTATATATCAACTTTAATACTGTTAGAATGTATAATTGCACCGTGAGGGTTTATCACATCAAAACTCAATGTACATTATTAGAAATCAAAAGTATAATGTATTCAATACCTAAATGTTTTTTTTCTTGTTTCTTACACAAATGGACTGTAACCATGAATGGAACAGCTTAATTTTAGTTCAAGACTTTGTGTTCTTGACACAAAATATTGGTATCAATATTGATGTCTGGGATAATGAGTGTAATAACATCAGCATATCAGATTTCAACAAAAATTCAGCATACTGGATCTGTATTAATAGTAATCATGAAAGTGTATGTCTTCTCCTTCATGTAAGACTCTGTTGGCTTTAAAAGATATGGCACAATAATGTGTAGGACTTCATTGTATACTAGAAGGCTTAAAAATAAAGTACAAGTAATAATTTAATAGAGATGACCTATATTTATTAATTCTTTGACAAAGAAAAATATATACTGTATTAACCATCTTTCATTTTTTTTTCCAAAATGTCCCTAGGTGTAGAAACTAGGGCAGAGCAATACATCAATTAATTCGATTTTTTTCTGCAGATTTAAAAATTTAAAAAATCAAGATTTTTTTTCTTGAGTAATGTTTAAAAATATAAATCCTGAAAATTTACAGTTTTCATGATGGTCGGCTTTTGCACAAGCACTTTTATAGGCTTGTATTTGTTCACTAAATGAGATTAAATATTGATCAGAGAGTTTCATGTTAATATGCTGTAAAAATAGCTTAGCTTTCAGTGTTTATGTGGACAAACCTGCCTACAAATGAACTACATAATCAACATTTTATGACACACACTTTAACTTTAAGAATTTCGGTTTGGTTTGGGAATATATATTGACAATATACAGCCAAAACTTAGATTCATGTCATTTTATTTTGCGAGGGAAAAAAATCAATTAAAATCTAAAATAAATCGTAAATATCAGATTTAATCGTAAATGTCAGGTCATATTACCCATCCCTAGTAGAAACTAATGAAACTTTTATTATAAATTATCCACAGTTTCCCAGCTTGGGATCAATGAAGTACATCTATCTATACAATATTTGTATTAGCAGACATTTTCCTAAATAGCTGATTATCAATATCTTCAGATATGAACACTTTTTGCAGATATTTACATTCAATATTTTGACCATAAAAAATGCCCATGACAGTTTTACATATTTACAGTGATATTGCTAGTATGTATGATTGTACCATGATGGTTTATCACATCAATACTCATTGTCCACCTTTATAAATCAAAAGTATAATTTATTCAGTAACTAAATGTTGTTTTTCATGCTTCACATCTGTTTCTTACACAAATGGACTGTAACCACTAAAGCAGCAACTCCATTTTAGCAAAGTGCTCATAACATAAAATACTGAAATCGGTGTTGAGTTTGAAAATGTCTGCATATCATATATTGTCAAAAATCCAGTATTGTGCATCCCTAATTATCAGCATTATTACAAATAACATCACATGTGAACGTATTATTTCTTGGATGGATGCACAATATTGGATTTTTTGCCAATATGCCAATATTTATTAATTCATTATCGCCGATACCAGGACTGATATTTCTGGTCAATAGCTCAGGCTCTGTGCTTAACAGAAATTGACTTGTTTTAGTGTTACAGTACATTTAAGCAAGGGACAGATGTAAAACAACAAAAACAGCTTTAAACTCTTGCAAAAATGAAACCCTTGATTTTTAAATGTACCCATGCAGTGCTGAGAAGGTGCATCATTATTGAACATTTGTGTAATTTGCCAATATATGGCCAATGAGTGGGACTGAAATATCGGCTGCAAATATCTGCAAAAATTTCACTATCGGCTGATACCATTACTGAACTTTCAAGGCTGATATCGGCCGATACTGATATCAGACCGATAATATCGTGCATTTCTAATTTCTTGTTGTCTGGTGAACAGAGTCACTAAGCCTGGGGTATGGACATTATTAAGCACCTTTATGAATCATTATCCCTTTAGGAGCTTGACAGATTAGTACCTGCTGCCCTAAAATCGCCCTGACAGCAGCACACGGTGTTTTAAAGGTCTGTGGTATCCTGAAAACTCTTGTGTTGTTGTTCTGCAGCTTTAAAGGCCTCGTCTGCTGAAGTCAGCCCAGCCTGCAGTCTGCCTCCACAGGACCGTTAGCTCTGAGGCTAATGATAGCGCGCAGGAAACGCTCTCGAACTCCAATTGAAGTTGACAGCGATGATAAACTTTAATATCTCTGTGCTAACATTACAGCTAGTTCACCGTCTGCAGGGCCACAGGGAGACAGAGGGGCCCACCGAGGTTGCTTACCCTCTCTGTATTTCCTGCGCAGTTTTCTGTGGACGTTCTTGACGACCCCCGACAGCTTCTCCTGCTCCCTCTTGCACGGTGCTTCTTCAGGGATGGGCATGTAGAGCAGCCCGCGGTGGTGCTCCGTCTCCCCTGTCTCGACATTATTGTCCCTGAGGTCCATAGCACCGCGCCGTCGATGCTGCCTGTTCCTCCGCCAGTGGCTTCCCCTTTCCCCAGCTGCAAACCGACCGACCGACCGGCGAACCGGCGCACCACCCAACAACACGCGAACTGATTGGCTGACCGCGACAGACACTCTGAGGAACTGACAGTCCAACGTCCAATCAGAAGGCAGGAAGCGTGCTGAGCCCCTGAGTGCATGCCGTGGTGCGTTTAAGGACACTGTGTAAACTAAAATACTCATGAGGACATCCAAACAACCCCGTGTCGACAAAAAACTACAAGTGCTCCGAAAGCTGAAGCCTCCACCAAGCATTTCCAAAACTGTCAGGGGACTTATTGTCCAACATGTTGAAAACAGCCCTATCTTGCACTGTTCACAAATCTTTGAAAAATTCTTGGATCCACACCTAACCACTAAAATCCAATCACTTCTCTTTATGAACTTATTGAGCTCTAAGCAAAAATGGAAAACTGCCCTATCTCACAATGCTATCAAATTGCTGGATCCAGATTCAGATCACCTTCAGAATCTAATTATTTTTCCCCAGTGCCATGACCAACATTCTTTGAAAATCTATACAAAATCTGTTGAGAACTTAAGGACTTGTTGGTGAAAATGTGAAAAACTGCCCTATCTCACAATGTTAACAAATCCTCTAAAAAACTGCTGGATCTGGATTTGGATCTCCACCAAAATTGAATCACTTTTCCCTTGTGTCATGACCAAAATTATCTGAAAATGCCATCAAAATTTGTCAAGAACATATTGAGATATGGGTAAAAATGTGGAAATCTGCCCTATCTTGCACTGTTAACAAATCCTTCTAATATCTGGATCCAGATCACTACCAAAATCTAATCACTTGCCCCTTGTACCATGATCAACATTCCCTCAAAATGTCTTTAGAATCTGCAAAAAAAAAATTTAAGTTATTGTCCAAAATGTTGAAAAAAGCCCTATCTCAAACTGTGAACAAATCCTTCAAATAATTCCTGGATCCAAATCCTAATTACCACCAAAATCTAAACATTTCTTCCTTGTACCATGACCAACATTTCCTGATTATGTCTTTAAAATCTGTTCAGACCTTACTGAGCTGTTAGCAAAAATGTGGAAAACTGCCCAATCTTGAAATGTGTAAAATACTCAAGAAACCCTGGAACCACATCTTAATTCGGACCACTACCACACAAATCTTACCACTTGTCCCTTGTGTCATGACCAACGTTCCCTGAAAATACCATCAAAATTTGCCAGGAACATATTGAGTTATTGGTGAAAATGTGGGAAACTGTCCTATCTCACATTATTAAATTCAAATAATTCCTGGATCCAGAGCCTGATCACCACCAAAATTGAATCACTTGTCGTTAGTGCCATGGCCAACAATCCCTGAACATGTCATCAAAATCTGTTGAGGACTAAATGAATTCTTAGTAAAATTGTTAAAAACTGCCCTGGTTAGAGCATTTGCCTTTTAGCTAGAGGGTTGCTGGCTCAAATCCTTGTTGGACAGGAACATTCTGTGTGGACTTCCTACAGTATGTCTCTCCGTTGTGTGTGCTCTCTCTGGGCATTACAGCTTACTTCCTCTCACAAACTAAAAAACACTTGTTCGGCTTTCTCTCAATCCCCAGAGACCGTGAGAATAAATTTTATACTTTTTAGCCCAGTGACGGGCAGGTGACCAGCCCAGAGTGTACCCCAACTCTTGTCCAATGCCAGCTGGTATTGGATCCACCCGCTGGGGGCCTGAATGGGACAATCAGTAAAGATATGTGTCTATATGTATTCAAAAAGATTCAACAACAATATATTAACATTTATCAGTTATTAAACAAATTAGAAGGTTGGGAATAATTTAAAGGTCAGCTATTAAAGCAATCATAGTTTTATCTAAAAACAGGTTTCTTGTGAGTCAGCACTAAGTTAGTCCTGATTGTGTTTAATTTGATGTAATGCAGGGTAATTGCAGCTTAATTCAGGGATTTATTTTCCAGACAGCAGTTATAAATTCTTTTAAACCCCCTGCCAGAACAAAACTACCCCTCTCCTCCAAAAATAACACGAAGCACATGATGGTAACATCATTGTTTGTTTAAACTACGGCTGCAGCTCAGCCTGCTTTAGCTCTGTGACACTGTTATGGACTCTGTGTAAATAAATCATAAATCCATACTTATGCGGTGGAATGACAGTGAAATTTTGGATATGAACAGACTTGGGGCTTTCTTAGAAAAATAAAAAAATCATCATAACACAAATAGTTCCTCATTCAAAATAAACAGTATCGTTTTACTTATTGTGCGTCATAAGCAGTTTACATATATGTATATATGTATGTATGTATGTGTGTATATATACATGTATGTGTGTGTGTGTGTATATATATATACACATACATGCATATATGTATGTATATATGTATATATATATATACACATACATTCATATATGTATGTATATATATATGTGTGTATATATATGTGTATATATATATATATATATATATATATGTATATGTATACACATATATATAGATAAAAAGATATAGATATAGATATAGATATAGATATATAAGTGATCAAATAAAACTGAAAAATTCCCTTTCATTGCTCATGTAAAAAGGCAGCTTCTAAGCAATATTCTGCATGGCTTTAGGAGTTGAATCATCAGCCCCCACTGCATTTTATTCATCATGTCCTCGAGTGACAGAAGTCTTAGAAAGAGGTCATGCAGGCATCTGCTTACGTGGAAATACAGACAGTGAAATGGCTGCTCTGTGATGGAGCTGTAATCAGAATATGTGGTTGAACAGGTGCAGGGTTCAGCCGACATAGTCTGATGATACAGGACCAAAATAATCTCCACCTGTGCAGCTAATAAAATTATTACATCTACACTCAGGTGCTGGTGAAAAAGAAACACAAATCACTTCAGGTTAAATAACATGACAAATTAATTTAACAAAATGAACATTTATACAACCCTTCTGATTGAGGCGTTTGACAACAGATCTGATCTGCTAACAGTCTTCAAAAGGGCATGTAGTTTCATATCCTTTTTTAAAGGTAAATGACAAATCATTGGCTTTTAATCGTTGTACCTGGGTACTTCAGATGACTTGGTGTATTTGGAAAGTTCACATCAGCACAAATACTTATACCCTCATTCAGTCTGACTAGTCCAATATGTGTATCTTGTTGCTAAAGTTTCTCATCAAGGAAAAGCAAGTTGAAATCCTCAGAGACGACTGCCTGGAAATTCCCTGGCAAGTGAATCACCGCAGCTGTGTGCAGCTCAAAAACCCAGCTTAAAGCCAAAGTTCAACACGGCTGCAAGAGAGCTAAAAGTGGCTCTGTGTGACTCTTTTATTCTGACGCTACACAAGACAGCTATTTCAAACACACATTACAAGCTGTTAGCAAGGTACTCTGCTTAGGGAGATTTATTGTCATGGATGGAAACTAAAGATAGCATGACAGAATCGTGGCTGCATTTGGCTCAAGGTTTACCCTTTATTAAGATGTACCCTGTCATGGAATAAAGTGAGTTATACATTCAGAGTGAGTATGAAAACTAGGCAGACATGCAGGTATGCATTTCTATGTTAGGCAGACCCCCACTGGCTTGGTTTTAAGGGTCCTATATTAAGTGGAGCCCAATTGTTAAATGTTTTTCATACAATAATGTATGACCAAGGCCTGTTTTTTAAATAAGTCTGACATGAAATCCAGATCCATCTGTTGTTTGCTCCACAAGAGAATTTTCCCTCAAATAGGTGATTCAAAAATATTCCTTGAGTATGCCACCACCCCACGATGGGAGAGACTCCCTTAGCGAGGGTTTCTTCAGTGGAAGGCACGTGTCTTAATAATAATGATAGTACATGTTATTTAAAAGCGCTGTTCATGACACTCAAGGACACTGTACAAAGTTAAAAAAAATCACAACAATAAAATCAACAATTGAATAACAATCACCAAAACGCAACAGACAATCACAGATGTGGGGATGTAAATGGCAGGTTGTTGTTAAATGGGGTATTCAGTCCTGAGCAGGTGGGTTTTGAGTCTGGATTTAAAGAGGGGCAGAGAGTTAAAATTTCAGAGTCTAGGAATGTCTGTGCAGCCACAGTAAACATTAGAGCTCAGAGCTGGAGAGCCAAAGGAACACCCACTTCTTGAGGGGGCGTGGTCAGATACAGCTCATGAGGATTTACACAAAAACAGCCTGTTTGGTGCAGGGATGAAACAGTGGTCTCTATAGGCTGCGCTCAGATACCATAATCCAGTATTTGAGCGGATTGATGGAGTGGCAAGACAGCTCGCACTAATCTCCGGCAAGGTATTTCCAATGTACAAAAACACACTTCAATGGATTCCCAAAAAAGGAAACTCCAAAGACACAGATGGAGCACATGAGTCACTTTAGGTACCGACTCTTGTGCTCCAGTTGTTTCTTTAGATTTGCCTTTGTTGGGTATCCACTGAAGTGTGTTTTCATGCATTTTGGTCCTGTTCTCAGAGCACTAACCTCCATCTGTGGAGTAACTGACAGTCTCGTCAAGAATTTGTTGAGCTGTTGATAAAAATGAGGAAAACTACCAAATCTCTTAATGTTAACAAATCCTTAAAAAAATCCTGGATCTGGATCACCACCAAAATCTCAACATTTCCCAAAAATGTCTTTAAAATCTGTTGAGTACTTATTGAACTGTTGGTGAAAATGTGGAAAACTGCCCTATCTTGTACTGTTAACCAATTCTTAAGAAAAACTGGAACCACATCTACATTCAGATCACTACCAAAAATGTATCACTTGCCCCTAGCATCATGAGCAACATTCCCTGAAAATACCATCAACATTTATCAGGAACTTATTGAGTTATTGATGAAATGCGGAAAACTGCCCCATCAATGTTAAAAATACTTAAAAAAACACCTGGATCTACATCATAAATTCTGATCAACACCAAAATCAAATCACTTCTCCCTTGTGCCATGCCCAAAATTCTCTAAAAATGTTATGAAAATCTGTTGAGGACTTCTTGAGTTATCAGTAAAAATGGCTGAACTTCCCTATCTTGCAACGCTTTTTCTTGTCTTTCTCACAGATGGATGGAGGGACAGACAAACAACAAACATTTACAAAAACATAACCTCCTTGGCATACATAAATAAGTTATGAGGATATCTGGGACAGCACAAATTTGTTGACAAGGAGTAAAATTGACCTTTACATTAAAATCTTAAAACACTTCTGTCTTTGGCTTTAAACATATTTGTCTGTTTGTTTAAGTATAACCACTCAAGAATATTAACTTTGTTCTGTCCCAGGAGCTCATTGTCCTTGTGTAAATATTGATCTCAAGGCCGAGATCCCCATAAAACATGCAAACAGTTCAAGTGCACACATTCATACTTCCATTATTTCACCTGATGCCTAACATATTTTTAAACAGATAAGTCATGATAACAGAAAAGTGTATTTAATCACAATGCAGCCAGATATCAACACTTGGGAAAAACAAATAATAATCCAAACTCTCGGGTCAGGATTCGGATGTTTGTAAAGCTTCATGATATGACTGCAGATTGCTCACATAACATACAGCTGATGGCATTTATGTTTCTTCTGGTAAAAACACTGACGTTGGTTTGCACGACCTGCCACTTCCTTATCAGACTTTCAAGGGAATAAATCATAGACCAGATTTGTTACCTCTGTCATTATTATTTTTGAATAAGTAAAATCAAGCTACAAGTGCTTAGCTGTTCATTAAAGTCTAAGTTTACTGCCTTTGTATTAAATGTGGATGCCATTATAAAGTCATTAAACACTTTAGATTAATTGATCATATCCATTTATTCAACCCAGACATGACTAAATCCTACACAAATACACACACAGCACACTGATGACGTTTATTTACACGTGAAATATGCAGACTGTAGCGGTGTACTAAAGTAATCAATGTAAATAATGGTCCACGACCCTTGTCCACACAAAGCTGTATGTACAGTAAAGCATTAAAAACAGGTTCATACTCTTAACAACAGAGAGTTAGCATCCTCCCATAGGGATTATAGAGACTTTATTCTGATATGAGAGATGTACAAGCTTTGCATCAATGCCCAATATTATCCTTTGGACTATCTTTGTTTTCTTTATGCACCATTTTTCCATTTAAATGATTGCACACTGTGTGAGCTTGTTCAAATATCTGCAAATGAAAATATCCAGTGGAGTAAAAAATTTCTAAAAAGATGATTAAAAAAACTTCTAAACTTATACATTTTGGGGTGTCATGCAAGAAAATTAGCTCTGTCCTGATTCAGCTGTCATAGCCTTCATATCCAGTGGAAACCAATTTGAAATCAGCTAGTCTGGTCTACAGAAGATTTCTTTATCAGTTGTACCAGCCCTTACTCTTAGTTTCTAAGGTTAAAATTCAAGGGTGTTTTGCAATCTTGACAGCAACAACAGAACATGCTAACAACATAAAAAACTAAGGAACATTTAGTTGAAAATAATTTGAGCTAAAGGCACGTATTATTATTAGGTATTATTTAAATTTAGAAATCTAGCTGTTGCATATACTGTGTAACATATTGGACGTTACACTCTTGACACTGCTGCTCTAACAAATGTTCCCATCCCAGCTCACCTGCATTCTCAACTGGGCCTGAGCGCAGTAACCATATTGTGTCATAGTAGGGCGCATGTTGGTCACATCAAGCTTGCCTTGCAGTAACACAGTAACAAAAAAGGAGGGCAACACTGAAAGAAGGACTGAAGCTTAACTGATTTTTGTGGCTTATTTTAATGTAACACAGCCCTCTTACACTAGGCTAATGTTTGAAGCTACTACTGTAAGAAGCTGTCACATTGCATTCACATGAGCAAGCATTTAGGGTTGGCACATCTCAACTAAGTGGGCTGGGGCCAGGGAAGTGTGCTGTGCTAAAGCAAAGCTGGAGCACTGACACTACACAAACAAACTGGACTTGGGTTTGAGGCGGGATTTAACCCACCTGAAAAACGTCTACAGCATGCTGGCTTACAGTCCCATTAGCCATGCAGCTTATTATGCATTACTTGTCCCCTTCTGGAAGTCCAATAAAAAAGTTCACAATAAGTTAACACCCAGTACAGTGTGTGCACATTAAATCATAATTTCTTTCAACAAAAATGGCTTTTCAAACCAGGCTGTAAATGTTTATTTATTACCTTAAAATGTGATTCTGAACATGGAGTGTGCATGTGACCTAGTCTCTCTGCAGTCAGCCTCAAGTGGACACCCAAGGAACTGCACCTCATATAGGCTTTATCTTTAAATATATCATCTATGTCAGGCACAAACCAACATTGCTGAGTTTTTTAAAATTATTTTAACCAGTTAAAATTACAACAAGACAATTATTAATCAGGACAATACAATAGTTGTTCACCCAGTTTTTCACACATTTTTACATTTAATGAAAAGAAACCATTGGTGATAATACGTTTGTGCCTGACAGTGATAATATGAGGGTTTTCACTTGATTACTCAGCTACTGGAGTGCCTTGTCCTCACTGAGTGTTCTGGTTTGTTTCAGTACAGTTGAACCAAACCAGAATACAGTAAGAGCAACAATGGAGGACCTCCAGCACTCCATTTCTACATAGACCATTGTTTTGTTTGGACATTATTTACAGCAACAGCAGTGAACAAATCACTCTAAATACACAGCTTATTTGAACATAGAGAGGTCTGTGTTTTCATTTTACTGCTCTGCAGAAGAATTTGGGCTCTAATTTCATAGACCAGGAGCAGGCGCAGCGCACCTGCCCTGCGCCACGCCTGCACCGTGCCAACAGGGTGTGTCCAGGGCATTTTGCAAGTTTCGTGCACAGCGCAGTCTGGCGCAGGGAGGCGCATCCACGCCTCCGTCCTACCCACTGGCGCAAGTAGCAGAGAGGGAGGAGAGGAGGCGTGAGTGGGTTTAACACAGCCGAGTGTAATCTTCATCAATCAAATGAATGCCTCTCCTCGCCTTTAAATGCGGCACGGGCGAGGCGCAGTGACAATTTCACCTCGGTGGCGAAGAAGGTCAGAGCCGCTGTCACTTTTGCAGCAACTGGGAGAGCACAGGGGCCACCTGTGTATTTATGAGACAGGAACAGATGTAATCTGTTACATCAGTGGTAATTTGGCCTGTCAGCCAAATTACCACTGCATGGGGTGCGCCTCGCCTGCGCCGAGAATAGACCAGGTTGGAGCTGGCGAGCTTTCAGAGCACCTTCTGTGCATTTTTTTGGCACGAAATTGTCACTGCGCCAAGCTGAATCTGTCGACACCTCCCCCTGGTGCGCTGTCACACCCATCTCGGCGCAGCCGGTCTACCAAATTGCCAAATTGGCTGTGCACGACGGTGCGCCGGACAACATTACCACCTTGGGGGTGCGCCAGGCTGCCCCACCCTGCACCACCCTGAGTTGCGCCAGGAAATTAGAGCCCTTTATGTTTTTCTGACTAATCAACAGATTGTAGCGTTTTTAGCTCCACCTTTTAGGGCGACACCTGTTATTTAGTTGTTCATTTACCTTTGCTATCCTACAGTGGAAACACCAGTAAATCCGTGCCATTTTGAGCCAAACTGAACTGGACTGCTTGGTGGAAAGCAGCTTAAGAGTCTAACAGCTTGTCCAACTGACAAGCCTTTAAAATGGGACAACCTTACATGCTTCGCTTCAAAACAATTGGTCTTCAAATAATTCCTTCAGGGGGAGCAGTCCCTGAATTGGGACAAAGCTATAGTTTACTCATAAACCTTAAGAGTCTTTGAACAGATATACATATAAGCTTTAACATCTTAATTCAACCTACTCTTTTTCTGTTTTTAACCGGCTGCCTTTCTCCTTGAAACCAGAGCCACACCAGTGAAATCAAGTAGAGACCAAAGCAGGCAATAAAATCATAATGGTAGGCCACAACTAAAAATATGACAAACGAGATGGCAAATAATAATGCTTTGCAAATATTGCTGCAGGAAAATGTCTCCCTCCACCATGAGACTTTTATGTCAACGCTCTCCGGCTCACTTGCCTCTGGCAGAGCTGCAACGCTGGGTTGGAAGTCCTCTATCTCTATGTCTGCAATGCTGTCCTGAAGGCAGCTGACGTGCTGATCTTCATCCAGAGACTCGGTGATGGAGGGCATGGGTGTCGACATCAATTTGCTTCTGTTCACAGAGGGTCTTTTGCCCAAGCCAAATCCTGTCTCTTTGTTCTTGTCCTTCTGGGCCTGCTCTCCAACATGAACAGCCCTCAGACAGTGCATGTAGAGTTCAACCTCGTCGTCTGAGTCTGACTCTGATGAATTGCTATTCTGACCTATTTGGTCGTCTTCAGGATCATCAACAAAAAGGCATGAACCGTCCTCTGCAGCATTAGATTCATCCTCATATCTCTCAGCTTTTGATTGGAATTGTGTGAGCTCCTCATTTCTCTGGAAATCTTCCTCTGTTTGGATGTCCAATTCTTCTGTATTTTCCATTACAGATGTGCTGTTTTCCAGCACATTGTTCACTGAGGCAGATAGATCATCCTCAACCTCTTTCTGAGTACTTTCTAACCTCTCTTCGAAACACCCCAAATCACTTTCAATGCCCTCAATTTTCACACTTTTTGACTCTGCATCTCCTGTTGTATCAACAATGTTATATTTCTCACAGTCTGTGGTCTCCTCTATAATGCTTTCCTCTGTTATTTCTGCCTCATGCTCCTGCTCTATGCATGGCTTCTCCTCTGCTTCTGGCTTTTCCCCACCTTGAATGCTACTCTCTTTAGTTTCGACCTCCTGAACCTCTTTAAAGTCTTTTTCTAGGTCTGCCTCCTGGGTTAGTTCTTCCTCACCCTGTGTCTTCTCTATCGTTGTGTTTTGAATATTGTCTTCCTTATCTTTTCCTGCAACAAGCCCCCAGATTTCTTCCTCACAAGACCTTTGCTTCTGTAAAACATCTCCATGTTGGGCTTTGTCAGCGATTATCTCCCACATTAATTCTTCCTTCATTTTCTCCCCTGTATCCTCTTTTGTATCTAAATTTCCTGTCTCAGTCCCTACATCCTCTGATTGTTCTTCATGGTCCTCCTCTACTGCTTCAATGTCCCCTGCTTCTAAACTGATTCCCTCACCTTCCTCCTCTGCAGTTAGGATGTTTATCTCCTCTTCCTCTACCATCATTTCCCAATTTTTAATTTCACTGATGTATCCCGAACAAAAATCCTCTAAATCAGAAGGCTCCTCTTCTTCTAAACCAAGTCTTCCTGCCTCATCTTCCCGCTCTACAATCATGTCCCCATGTATTTGATGGTCACTAATTTCTGACTCAGATACTTCACTAATCACCTCAATTTTGTGTTTTTTTGTTTCTTCTTTATGTGATCCCTTCACTTCTTTATTCTGCTCTTCCTCAATTTCAGAATCATCATTAGTTTCAGGAGATATCTGAGGTGTTGTTAAATCATTTGCTTCCAACATTTCCACGCAACAATCAGAGCTTTCTGAAGCACCTTTAGTATCTAAAGTAGCAATACAGTGAGGATTTAATTCATACAAAGCTTTGGGTGATTTACTGTCCTCTGATGTGACAGTAGCTGGTAATTTGGTTGCTTTTGCACTAACGTTGTCCTCTTTTGCACTGATACTGCAGGTTTGTTGCTCAGTCTTGTCATTTTTCCAATTTAATTCACTCTGAGAAGGTTGACGTAATAAAGTTGAGGTTTCCAAATTGGCCATTAAGTCTTGTGCTGCACTTTGCACACAGATTTGATCAAGTTCAGGTGTTTGTGTACATGTTAGCTCTGTCGACTTGATTTCTTCTGCTGCTGCTGCTGCTGTGATTTGGAGGTCATAGAGTAGATTGTCTTCCTGTGTTCCTCCTTGGAGATTAGCTCTCTCTGTGGAGATTTGTAGATCCAAAACATCTGTATCTAAAATCGCTGTGGAATCTGTGTTTAGCTCTTGAAATGTGGTCGTGCAGTTCTGCCTCTCATTCATTGGAGCATTGATCAGGATGTCATTTGGTGTAACATTCAAACATGTCTCTTTATCCATGGAAGGACTATTTGGAGAAACATCTAAGCTTTCTTGGTTTGATGATTCAAGAGTCTTGTCCACATGTCTCTGAGATTTGTCAGTGTTCGTGCTAGCTTGTGTTGAAACACTTTCTTTCTTTTGAGTGTGAGTGAAGTCCTTGACATTTGGTGTAGCCTTTACTGGAACTCCTTGATCAGCTGAGGTATGAGTGTCAGCTCCTGCTTTTCCAAACACCTGATGATAAAGCGGAGCTACCACGGTTCCAAATGTGAAGCTGTTAGACTGAGAAACACTGCTCTCATTGCTTACTGCTGCAAAAGCACTGACTCTGGGTTCAGCTGTGTCATTGTTACATTCACAGCACACAGTGTCTTTCTGACTGTCCTCAGCTGGGGAGATATCCTTGTTGGTATTTTGGCACCCTAGAGAAGCAGACTCATCATTTGAGCGTGGTGTCTTGTCTAGGATATCTGAGGCACTCTCGCCTCTTGCTAATCTGGCCAGGTCAGCCAAATTAACGCTCTCAGATGTCTCTGTCTGGATGTCTGATGTGGAGTCGTGTGCTGGTGGCATATCCTGAGGGACATTATTCAGGGTTTTGTTGCATGTTTCCAGAGATTCAGGAACCAGCTGTGAACTCTCCTTGACGCCGGCCTTCTCAGAAAACATCTTCAAATCTGACACATTTTCCTCTGGAGCTGCCTGGTTTGCCTCTGGTGGTGACTCATCTCTCTCAGCTTCAACCTCTCCATTTTGTTGTGCAAAGTAGTCCCTCACCCGAGCCATCCGTGCAGCCTTTCTTCGACTTCTTCGGCTGCTGTTGCGCCTGCTCTTGGTCTGTCCATCAACAACAGGGATACATTTGTTTTAGTTTGCTCACACAACAGGTATGCTGTTTGAAAAAAGCTGAGAAGGCTGACATTTAAAGCTGCATACCACACCATAAAATTCTCAGATTAAATGTCAAATTAAATACCATTCTTGAATGCATTATTAAAATATTGAAACATGTCAGCCAAAAATCAAAAGCAGCATGCAAAACTTAATACTACACACTTATGTGTGCAGGAAATAAAAAGTACAAGGTGTCCTGTAGGTGTAAAGAACAGTATGTTACGGTGCCGTGTGATCATATGACATTCTGTCAGGGAATGCTCGGGGGTCATGTTAATGTTTCTGTTCCTCTCAGACCCCATAAACAAGCAATGGGGTCTTTAAGCTTCCCTAAAAACCAATAACCAGTTAGTCCTGTTTAAATACCTGAGTGAGAAGAGTTTACAGTGGTTATGTAGTTTAAATCAGTGGTTCTCAACTGGTGATTTGGACACAAATAGTGGATCATACAGCTGCTTTAAGTGGGTTATGCATTTGTACCAAGGGAAAAAAAAGGGATAAAAAGTCTTCATATATATAAAATAGACACAAGCTCTGAAAGATCATGTTTCTAATATTATACTTTACAGATATTTTTGAGAATAGAAAGTCCACTTTGGTTGTTTTTTCAAGATCTTGGCTTATCTATCCCTTTCTCTTGGAAAAATAAATATAATTACCTAAATGTAAGTTGTTTAATTCTGCATTTTACAAGACACCAATCAAGTCTCACTGGTTATCAGAGGAAAAAGAGGAAAATAAAAGGTATAAATGTATGTCCCCTCAAGGCTTTTTTTATGGTGCACTTTTTAAACATATTTATTTCTTCTTGTTTCTTTGTTTAGTCATGCCTGTTCAAATACTTATTAATCTTTATTTGTGTAGCACCAAACAGCCTCATAACAAGTGTCTCAAGACACTTTACAACAGAGCAGACTGAAGCCATACTCTTCATTTTATAGATTCAGAAATTCACATATATACCTATGCATACATCCAAACCAAACATGAATCCATCATGAGCACAGCACTGGGCCAACCTACACTGCAGTGCATCTACAGGAGGCTCACAGTAACAGTGGCAAGACAAAACCTGTGAAATCTTTAGCAGATTCAGTCTCATGTTGAACAACCTTCCACTGAAGCTGTGTTAGGGGTGTGGGCGAAGCAAGGGAGGTGGGCTGAGACGGAGGGACTAAAGTAAGAATTGAAGGTAGAGACAGATCAATAGGCCAATCATAAATCTGTTCTCATCATATTTGTCTCTGCTGAATATACATTTATTCCAGGTTAGCCCCTCGAGATGTGGCATCTCATTATCAGTAGGGTCCTCATGTCTATATGGTTGTAAAGGTATTTATTATGGAGGTATAATCAACAACATCCATGGACAGAGAGGTCATTCTAATATTAACATTAAAGGGATTAGTTTGGGTTTTTTGAAGTGGGATTGTTTGAGCAATATCTACAGGTATGTCTGTGTATGTGTATCTAAGCCTTGCAAAATAAACCACTGACTTGACAGATTAAACTTTATTGGCAATTGGCATTGTTCCATCCAGATTTCCCTTGAACAGTGTGAGCATGGGAACCGTCCATCATAAAAGATTAAGTCAAACAGAGCGAGTTGGAAATCCACCAGGACTGATGTGCCATCGGCTTGAAATGGTAGAGCGCATGCCCCGCTTTACAAGTACATGTTTGAGCTTCTAAGTATCTGTTCTGCATTGACCATGGATATGGAGCGACAACATGTTGATTGGGTTGCTTGTCAACAGACTTGTTTCAGTTCAATTTTGCCAAGTAAGCAAAGTTGGCAGAATAAAACAATAATTTGTTGATGATTCATCTTTTTACAACTGTTTTCTGCTTGTGTGACTGCAATATAAAAGCAATATCACCTCGAGGTCAAAAAGCGTCTGAAAAACATCACTGCTGTGATTTTCTTAGGTCCACCACACAGACACACCAGGTAATGGTAATCAGAATAATATCACTACCTCTCATGTAAATCTGCTTAACTGCTTCAGGAGTATAATTGACTTATTTTTTAACTACTATGTAATTAAACAATAAAAAATATTCTGACATATCTAATGTATTAGCTAAAGATGCTGAAATATATTATTATGTTATGTTCTTTATACACAGGAACAAACTTATTGAAGTGGTCATCTATGTCTGGAAATTTGGCCTGTATGTCAAAATACAGGCAATAAAATGCTCTTGGAAAGTGAGCAGTCAGTCTTGTGTCTTGGTTCTCAAATATTGTCACTCACACACTCACCAGTGTTTTCTGACCGTCTTCCTCGGCTGTTCCTGACTGACTATCAGGGATTTGTTTGGCTGTAAGATGATCCACTTCCTCTGCATGTATTGACACATCTGGAGACAAATATTCAACATTTATATTGTGAGTTGCACAACATAACACTTCTTCAGTAAATTGCTTTACCATTAAGTTCATATAACAGCCAACAAAATAAGTATTTACCTGTTTTATTTTCCTGATTTGGATCTTCCATTGTCGAAATGTCCTCCGTCATGGAGAAGTTCTGACTGTCAATTCATAAAACAATCAACAGTAAAACTTTGTCTGTCTGTCATACTGTATATATTACAGAAAGCTTTTAAAGTAGTTTGTCTGATGCTTCTTATAAGTCAAAATGTGATTGTCAATACTAGATTCAAACATGAAAAAAAAAAAATTACCATTCCCGAAAAGCCTAGCCTGGTTGCAATATTGGAGCAAGTTACCGTCTAACTATTACTTAAAATATCTCATTAAACTTAAACCCCCATACTTTTAGGTTCTTGTAATGAGGCAGACTTACATTAATTCAGACACAATTTCTATCATTTCAAGACACAAAAGGGAAAATAAGGCTTGCAGTGCCACAAATGTGTAAAAATCCAGTCACAAGGAGGATAAATGTAACTTTTTTAGTGTCTTCAAACACAAAATACTATCACGTTTTAAAGGTAAATCTCATTTGAAAGGCCTATTTTTTTCCTCTTTCAAAATAAGATTACATTTTTTATCTGGACTTGTCATATGAATTTAGCTTCAAATAATCAAAGGCACATATTTTTTTTTACTAGAAAATAGACATATATATTACCTCTCTTGGGCTTAAGGTTTGCCTTGACACTTGCTTTATCATCAAGAAAAACAATATTTTTTCTACTCAACTATAAAGTAATATTTACAATTTTCTTTACATCTAAGAAGTACATAAATCTTGCATTGATTTTACTTAAAAACAGTAGCCATAATCATATTGAAGTACAGTTTTTTTTCAAAGAATAGCCTTCAGGATATATTTACACTAGTCTTGAAAGTTTTCCCTAGCTACTGCATCAGATTTAACAGAAGCCAACATCTTCTCAGTAAAAAGGCTATTAATGAGAGTGCCATTCCTCCTCAAAATGGCTGTTTACGTATACATTTTTCTCTGCAAGATTCTAAATTAGGCATGTTAAATTTAACTAAACCATTGTAAGTGCTGAGCCTTTTCAATAGATCTCTGTAAAATGCTTAATGTCCTCACCCGACCATCTTCAGACAGCTTTTCTTCTTCACTGTCTCCTTCTTCACTGGTTTGTTTTGCTCTTCTTTAGCTCTCTGGTGACAGGACAGTACATAGTTCCTGTTTTTGTTGTTGGCCCAGAACGTCCCCATCGGAGTCTCATATCGCAGACAAAAGTCTACTTCAGCTCCCTGCTCTCCAAATGGAGGAATTAAGGTGATTTTAAATGAGAAGCAGTCCATCACACCGTCGCTGGAGTCGGGGATGTACTCAGCCAGGAGGTCAAAGTGGCTGGACCAAGAGTCCAATGAGGTTCTGACGTATACGGCCTTGTCAAAAGAGATGTTGAGGACACGGATCACTCCTTTCACTATTGTTGTCCCTGGGAGTAACTCGAGGGTCTCCAGCTCCACTTTCTGATCCCGGACTCTGGAGTACAGCTCCTCTGTGGGCAACGGGAGGGAGAAAGTTTGGGGAAATATAAAATATTCCTCTGAATCTTTATCTTTTCTCTCAGGGGAGTCAAACTCTGGCAGCATTGGTATATCCCAAATGTCAAACTCCTTCACTTGCACCAAGTTGAGGCCTTTAGCGTCAGCAAATGACACTCTCCTGGAGCCACACAGAGGTGGCACCGGCCCCGAGTCCTCGTCACTGAGAGAGCTTTTCCTCCTGGGTAAAGGGGAAGATTTGGGCCTGATGCCGATCACTATATCCCCCTCGTCATCATCCACATCCAAGGAGATGAGGCCTGGCACTCCTAGGAGGTTGCAGGCCCCAGAAGGGCTCGGCTGTCCCACAAACTCCATGGGGCTCCCTGCGAGCGACTCAGCGGGAAGTGAGCTGCTCTCTGCTTCTGCTTCTGGCAACTGACATTCAGCGTGCTCTGACTTAACAGATGGAGTCGAGTTACGAATGACATTGTTGCAAGGGGCCAACGCTATAAATAGGCAGGAAGGGTCTTAAACTGTGTTGTACAGTAGTCAATGCTCAGGAGGGGAATATACCATCCATGTAATCTCCAGTTCGAAACAATACCTTTTCATTGCTGCAAAAGAATTCCAACCACTTAAAACATTGATGACATTTTGTGTTGTGTAACTGCACAAATGGTTCCCTTGAGAGTTAAAGGTTAATTAAAAGTGGCCAAAGATTAATTATTGCAGGTATACAAGTTCTGCTGTTTCGGCTCAAATATTTCCCAAGACTAACGGGAGAAAAAATGACCTTTGCGTGTTGTTTAGACCACATAATTGATTTATTCTGAGCAACAGATGTGACATGGACCTGGGCTACAAAGTCTCTGCTTTTCAGCTGCAGTTGAAAAGTCTACCAAATAATCCCCTTTGTCTTTTACTAACCATTAGTCCAGACCTAAAAGGAAATCTCAAGAAGAGAATGTGAGAAGGGGGCTCAGATAATCAAACATTCAAGACATACTTTAGGGAAACCATCAATCGTCTCCTGCTTTCGATGTGTTGGTACCCTCATATTGTTTGTGGGTACCAATAGAACCAATACTGAACGTCAGGGTAAAGTTGTTGAACCCTTTTCTACCTTTTCTGTTATCTGCCCTGTCCAATATTACCCCCCATATACATGGACATTACAGATAACAGAAGCCTTTTATATGGGCCACAACAAAGGCAAACATTATTAAAGGGATATTTCAGTATTTTTGACATTGTGTTATATCAAGGACTTGAGTTTTGCCAGTGAAGTGGCTGAAAGAATCCCAGCCACGCTGCATCTTTAAGGTGAATGAGCTGAGATGATTGGTTCACTGCTGTTCACAGGTACAGTTATTTTGCACAATTTTGTGAGTTTCAGGTAAATATGAGCTATGACTGTATTTTGAGTCAACTCTATGAATGGGTGAAAAATTTCAGAGCACTTCATTTTTCCTCCAGGAAGTCTGTGTTTGACACTGTTTTATGATACAGCAAATGGCTACGTGTTCTTCAGCCTGTGCGCTTTAGGGCCCGCTTACACAACAAGAAAAACAGCCAAAAATGGAGAGTTTTCATTGCGTTTGCAGCTTCTGTTTACACGAGAACGGTGCCCAGAGTGCCTGAATCCGCAAATTTATGAAACCAGGATCGAGAGTGAAATGTTATGAAAATGTTTTTGTTGTCGTCTCCGTGTAAACAGGAGTAGTCATTTTCAGGGAAAACTGGGATGCGTGGCACATGCGCAGTGCTTTTTCGGATAAAGGTAGCGCACGCACCTAGAAACAACAACAACAGGTACTGCTGACTACTGAGCAACATGTGTGCTGCTAACTGTGCTCGGTTTGTTACCGCTTCTCCAACAAAATGTGGATTTGCTGCATCAATACTCTGACCAGCAAAGACGCATTTGCTATATTCACCAAGGACACTACAAACTTGCATCAACAACTACTGGCCTGTGTACTCAGTTGTTCTTGCGGATCCGTGTGAATGCGCATTGTTATCACACCAACTCCGTGTCAACGTGGAGTGCTTTTGAAAACGCAAAGGAAAAACCTTTCCATTTCTGGTGATAATGCTGTTGTGTAAACGGGCTCTCAGACAGCAGATTCCCCTATATACTTTCTCCTGATTCAGACTGAACAACAGGATGGTATGTGGGCATGGGCTTACAGTTCACAAACATACTCCACCGGGAAACTCCACATCTCTTCTCCTCCTCAATTTCTACAGAAGTTTGTCCCCTCTCTCTTTAGGCCTGCTGAGACTCGTTCTGAAGAATTTCCTCTTCTGTTTACTCTGATTCATAAAGGTAACCCCGCACATCCACTGCAAAAGTAACAGTTGTGAGTCAAATTGCTCACATTTGGTTCAGTATTAATCTCCTCTGCAGTTGCTGTCTCCTCCTCCCTCCAACAGACCAAAAATATGCTCATTAGGTTGATTGGTGACTCCTAATTGCACTTAGGTATGAGTGTGAGTGTAAATGGTTGTCTGTCTCTCTACATGGCCCTGCGATTGGCCGACGACAGGTTCAGGATGTACCCCACCTTTGGCTCTATGTCAGCTGGGATAGGCCCCAGTCCCCTGCGACCTCAAAAGGGGAAAGCTGTAAAGATAATAGATGGATGGAAACATTTAATGTGTCACACAAGCCTAAATAGATTTAACACAGACTTTAGTTACAACCTAAACCTTAAACCATCTTGCTGGTCAGTATAAAGATGGTTGTCCTGAAAACTAAAGTTGAGAAAGGCAGTATAATTTTAAAGATTAGGAAGAGCAGGGGGCTTTACCATCAGATTGGTGTCAGCTGTGCATTCTTAGGGATAGATTACATCCCTTTAAATGTGCGATGACACATGTGCTTCTGTTCTCCTTAAGGGGGGGAAGCACCGCCGGCTGGTTCATTTGGCAAATGCTGAAGGCACCGTGGCCTCCAGGGGGCGCTACAAAATCAGGAAAACATTCACCTTCAATGTAAAAATATTAAAACTATTTATTACTATTTAACTCTTTAAATGGAGCTCATATTGATTCAAATTTAAAGGATTAACCAATTAATGTTACTACAAATGATAGTACCAAATAAGTCTATATAGTTCTTTTATTAAGTTTTGGAATATAGTTATTGTATTGTGTAAATGCAGCTTATGTGTAGAGTTATTGTGTGCAATCCGTGTGGTTATTTAGGTTGTTTGATGCTGACAGTTGTATTTATAATGTATTACTACTACTACTAAAACTACTACTACTATTATCATTATTATTATTATTACTTATTCACTTATTTACAGGATTTTTATTTTATGGCAAGTGTATTTATATTGTATTTCAGATTTTCTTAATTTATTTATAACTTGTTAAGCATGTAAATTGGGTGACATGTTATCTTATAAATGAAAGATAATAGTTAAAAAAAAATGTGATTCGATTTCTTTTGTAAGCATATGTAAATCGCGGATGGAGGGGGACACCATATAATATCTCACCTGGGGCACCACATTGGGTAGGGCTGGCTCCAGGGGGATAAATTCATCAGTACAACAACATCATACTGTTTAATCACTTTATTTTTCTGTTAATGATTTTCCCATAGTGAGCAAAGTTGCCCAATGTAAACTTTGTTTCAGACCTGTTTTTTGATGAGAAAAATGTCTTAGTGGTAAGGCCACTAAAAGTAAAAGCAAAAAAGTAAAGTAATGGCACCCACAATTGAAGAATGGATCAATATGGTACAGGATATTTACGTTCTGGAGAAGTTGTAATATTCTTTCAATGGTCAAAGGAACTGTTTTGCAGGATTTGGTCAAAATGGACAGAATATTTAAAACCTGAAATCTCTGTGAATTAAATATAACTGTTATATGAAAACATTTACAGGATATACACTCCTATTTAGATGCATGTAAATATACACACTTTAATGTGTTTTTTTTTTCCTGATGCGAGTAGAAACGTAGTAAGCCCTCTCCTCCTGCCCACTTGTTATATCTGTTTTTTTATTCACTAAAAACCCTGGATAGCAATGATCATTCTCTTTACCACGACTAAGATGTCGTCACTGAATTGAACCTGAAAGGAAAGTTCTGTATCATTTGCTTTTCCAAATAATTAAAAAAAAAAGTAAAGTAATGCTACCTTAGTTTTGCCTGATTGTGACATTTTATCACATTTTGTACACATTTTATGGTTGTACATGGATGAAGAGTAGTAAATGGAGATAAGTTTTATCTGTTGGTTTATTTAGAGACATTTAGAGATGATAGGCAGAATTGAAACAACTACCATGCAATACCTGTGGGAGCCTAAAAGTTGAATATTTTCACAACACTTCACATAAGTCTTTTCCGTCATGTGCTTATCACATATAAATAAATCTACAGTTATGCAATGTGTTGCTGTACTTCCTGTGCTTATCTCACAGCTGTGACAAAGTTTTATGTCCAGTTCAAGCAATGGCCAAAGTGGTTAGTTCTTAATCTAAGTGAGCAAACAAACACATATTTTAAGTATGAGTAAGGGGCGCATATAACTCCCCCTGAATGTGATATGAACAGTATAAAAGCTGTCAGTTGATTTGGGTGTTGACATGAATAGGAAGCTTTACATTTCACAACACGATTGGGATATAGTATACGAAGTCTGCATCCATCACACTGAAGAGGAATAACCTGGATGTGATTGAACAAAAGAAACTGAGGACAGAGGAAGTTAAGAAGAAATGGCTTCCGCAGATGGCACTAAGAGCACCCTTAACCCAACACTTCCTCTAGATAACTCCTGTATTGATGCACACCTTCTCTCCAGGCCGGCGCTCTCTTACATCGCACTGATCGCCAAAGTCATCCTGTCCTCCCCATCCCAGAAACTCAACCTGGCGTCCATCTACAGAGCCATGGAGGACAAGTTTCCCTACCTGAGGAGTCGTGGTCCAGGCTGGAGGAACAGCGTGCGGCACAACTTATCCGTGAACGACTGCTTTGTGAAGGTGAGCCGCTGCGAGGACGGCCGGGGCCATTACTGGGGTATCCACTGGGCTCACCTGAGAGACTTCCAGCAGGGGAACTTCAGGCTGCACAGAAAGGCCAGAGAGAGGAGGGAGAGATGTGGCAGGTCAGAGAGGTGCCTGGTTTGGATGGAGACCTACCTGGGATGGTATGGTGCCTGGGTGGAACCACGATGCCCTCTACAGGAACCAGGGAGACATCAGCTGTGTTACTGGGACTGGATCCAAATGCAGTATCAGCCTTGGAGTATTATTACAGGCTGGGTGCAATCCCCCAGACTGAAGCGGCCAGACTCAAATAGCACGACTACAGCTGTGAGAGGGCATGACACCCAGCCCATGAGAGCCCTGCACTGCCCAGAGGTGAATGACCCACTTCTCACAGGCTTGAAAGAGTCGCATGACGGCGGGTTCACTACAAAACCAACGCAAGCTCTTCAGCTCCCTGACCACTAGGGTCTGTAAAGTTGTCAATATTCGGTATATTTGATACTTTTGGTACTGTTTCAAAACAATAGAGTCTCTATTAGTTTAATGATCAGTAATACTTAAATACACAAAAACAAAAATATTGTCATTTTTACAAAAAAGCCGCCATTTTTCATTTTTAATCTCATCAGCGTGCAGGAGTTTTCTCCCAAATTTGCAAAGATTCATCCCTGTCCTTGTTAACCCTTTAACACCTTTGATACATACTTTTATGATACCTCTATCTAATCAACATGATCAACAAATTACTAAAAAAAAAAAAAAATGAATACAATCAGAAAAATGATAAAAATGATAAAAATGTTCTCAAATGGATTATCAGTTGCCAAAACACCTAATGTACTAAATGAGATACAAAAAATATATATGTTAAATTTTATGGAATTTTTTATTTTTAGGATTTCAGTAAAAAGTGAAATAAACATTTCAGCTAAAAAAAAAAAAACCCAGAATTTTCTGGCTATAATTTGTATTTTCAGGCATTAAGTTAAACAGATTTGAGAAACCTTGTAGTACAAAGTTAGACAGTGAGTTTAAGTTTCCCCAATGTTTCTCAATCAATCAGTCAATCTTTACAATTTACAGGCACTTTACAATAGAGCAGGCTGAAGCCATACTCTTCATTTTATAGATACACATATATGCATATATACAGATACATATAAATACATATATTTGTATATACACATACAAACATCCAGAGATATATCCATCCAGGCAGAGACAAAGGGACTAAAAATAAGAATTTATGATAGCAACAAACCCATGGACACCCAGATCATAAATCTGTCCTCAGCACATTGTCTCTGCTGAATATAGAGAATTATGAATCATTCTCATATTTTTAAAAGGATTAAATTAAAAAATCTAATAGGGATGCATGATATCGGATTTTTGCTGATATCCGATATGCTGATATTTCCAAACTAATCATTGCTGATACAGATGCCGGTATTTTTTGGCAAGAGTACAAGGTATGTTCTTCACCAAAAAGGACTATTTCTGGTTAATCATAACAAGTGTTGGGGTTTGATGAAGCTACAGTGACATCATTTAACATAAATTCATAATGTTAGACCAATTAAACCCAATTTAATGGCAGTTCAACTAGATTCTGTTTTATTAATCAACATCATTCCTCTCCAGTTTATTATTATAAAGATGTTATTGCTAATATTAGTATGACAGTGATAATAATATTAGAATGACAATGTTCATCCTGCGTTCCTGGGGTCCAGACCTCCTGGGGAGGCACCAGAGAACTTTGGAAGAGCAAAAGGTTTTGCCAGCATCAACTTTACCAGTGATATCAAACTTGCTGCAGAATTTCTTTACAGATTTAACCTTTTTTTGTGTGCAGGCTAACAGATCTGTATCTCATTAACAAAAATAATTTAATTTGATGTTATTGTGCACAGCAATGTATCGTTTTTATTTGTTTGGATCCTAAAGTGGCCATAATTCTCTTTATGTTCAACTACTTTAGGATCCCATGATGTGCATCATATAGGCTACTGTTGATGAACCAGCATAAGTGAGACAGTATATGAGAGCTTTTGTCATGGTTATTAAAATCAATAATAAACCAATACTGACTGCCCGAGTCTTCTATTTGTGTGTTAAAATTTGTATTTTAACTGTTTTTTATCAGTATCACATTTTTATAAAGGATAAATAAAAAAATCTAGTAGGGATGCATGAAACTGGATTTATGCCGACATCTGATATGACGATATTTCCAAACTGATACAGATACCGATATTTTTTTGCAAGAGTACGAGGTATCGCCTTCACTACAACTGACCTTTTCTTCTCATTTTGAAAGCATATTTGTGAGGGCATTGATGTGGGCCAAGGAAAACAATATTTCATTCTCTAATTGAAGACACTATTGTTTTTAAAACGTCAACATTCAGCAATAACAGGCTGAAACACTGCACTATCGTCATACATTCTGTGGGTATTACAGCCAATATATGAGGCTAATATGTATGGCAATATGTATATATGTATGGCTGTAAATTTGAGCTGAAATTCTGATATCTGTTGATACCGATATTCCAGTTTTTAAACTAATATCTGCTGATGTTGTGCAGATAATGTCATGCATCCCTAAAATCTAATTGAATTATTTTAATTAGAGAACAGGTCTTCGGTGTGGGTCCTTGTCAAACACATCTAAATGTTTTAAATGAGGATAAAATAAAAGACAAACTTCAGCTGAGGCAGGTCTGCATGTTAAGATTAAATTAATACATATTTCATAGGCTGATGAGTTACACTTGTTCATTCTGCATACAGCCAACACAATGACCATTTTAAAATATTATCTATCTAAACTGAATTGTGCCAATAACAGAGCTTCCCTCTAAAAACAGCTAGACCTTAAGGGGGGAATCTTTAACCAAACAGACCAGAGAGCAGGTCATGTTGAAGAGAAAGTTGAGTTAACATCAGTGTTTGGATAAAGGCTGTGCTTGTTTTTATTTGATTTAACAAACAAGGTCATAGTTCAATAAATAGCCTTTCAGGGGCTCAGCCATTTTTCTTGGTGTTCCTGCACACACTCCCTCTATAAATAACATTTCCTAAAAAAAGGAAACATAAGGACAGATAAATACTAATCCAGTAGGTGGCAGAAAGTTACCTCAGTAACCATAGATACAGCTTCATCATTACAATCACTTTGAGACATGCTTGAATTATCAAGATTTTTTTTTATTGTATATTAACAGCTACATACAGTAGATGATAACTCCTAATAAAGATTTTTTTTATTTCCTTGCTGACAAGAAATATTTTAGAAAGTTAATAATGAATATATAAAGTACACCTTACCTTTATATTCCTAAGTTTGGTGGTCTGTCTTCATTTTTGTTAACAGTAGGTGCAGTCTGTAAGTTACATTGAAGAAAACAAGAAAATAAAAGAAAGTATGTAGGTATTATTTCATTAAATCAAGTCCTGAATACATATATATATATATATATATATATATATATATATATATACATATATATATATATATACACATATATATATACATATACATAGAGAGAGAGGGAGAGAGAGAGAGAGAGAGAGATAGATATATATAGATATATTACATATAATACATTTCACAGATCACAAAGTAGTTAAAAAGAAAAATAACTTAAATTCCTGCCAACATTTACCTTTAAAGGACATTTTGGCGACACAAGCCGACCACACATTTTCCACACGGTGGCTGCAAAGCTAGAAAAATGCACCAATACACTAAAATGGTTGACCCCCATCCTCACTGGTCATATTCACAAAAGAGCCAAACGTTATTTCTCCTGCTCCACATCTGTCTCCAACACAAACAGACTGCCACCACAAAAGAGGAGCAGGGCAATTCAAACAAAAATGAGATCCTATTCAAAAGAAGAAAAAAAAAGAAAAGCAGTATGGACATTGGCATCAGCAATGATGGGTTCAGAAACGTCAGCACGTTAAACATCAGCAAAATCCCAACATCCCCAGTTGATTACGCCAACTTAGTTGGTATCAGACTAGTATTTAACTTTTTTTTAATCCAGTTTACAATAATCACTGAGAGCTGCAGTTGCATCCTCCATTGTAAGCAAGTCCAAAAAGTCCATAAGCCATCTGTGAATGTTATACACTGCCTAGCCAAAAAAAAAGTCGCCACCACAAAAAAAGGTCACACACTCTAATATTTTGTTGGACCAACTTTAGCTTTTATTACAGCACACATTTGTTGTGGCATTGTTTCAATAAGTTTCTGCAATGTCACAAGATTTTTTTCCATCCAGTGTTGCATTAATTTTTTCATCCAGAGCTTGTATTGATGATGGGAGAGTCTGACCACTATGCAAAGCCTTCTCCAGCACATCCAAAGAGTCTCTATGAGGTTAAGGTCTGGACTCTGTGGTGGCCATCCATGTGTGAAAATGTCTCATGCTCCCTGAACCACTCTTTTACAATTTGAGCCCGATGAATCCTGGCATTGTCATCTTGGAATAGGGAAGAAAAAATCCATTGATGGAATAACCTGGTCATTCAGTATATTCAGGTAGTCAGCTGACCTCATTCTTTGGACACATAATGTTGCTGAACCTAGACCTGACCAACTGCAGCAGCCCCAGATCATAGCACTGCCCCCACAGGCTTATACAGTAAGCACAAGGCATGATGGGTGCATCACTTCACCTGCCTCTCTTCTTACCCTGATGTGCCCATCACTCTGGAACAGGGTAAATCTGGACTCTGTAGTGGCCAATCCATGTGTGAAAATGTCTCATGCTTCCTGAACCACTCTTTCACAATTTGAGCCCGATGAATCCTGGCATTGTCATCTTGGAATAGGGAAGAAAAAATCCATTGATGGAATAACCTGGTCATTCAGTATATTCAGGTAGTCAGCTGACCTCATTCTTTGGACACATAATGTTGCTGAACCTAGACCTGACCAACTGCAGCAGCCCCAGATCATAGCACTGCCCCCACAGGCTTGTACAGTAGGCACAAGGCATGATGGGTGCATCACTTCACCTGCCTCTCTTCTTACCCTGATGTGCCCATCACTCTGGAACAGGGTAAATCTGGACTCATCAGACCACATGACCTTCCTCCAGGACAGTTCTTAATCCAATTTTAGTAGTTTGTGCGATCTCCTTAGATGTTTTCTCTTCTTGATGCATGCCAATGATTTGACCCTTCTTAAACAGACTAACATCTTTTCCATGAACACAGGATGTGTCTTTCGACATGGTTGTTTAAGAAATGAGAAGCTACTCATTGCATCAGCTGGGGTTTAATAACTTGTTGCCAGCTGAAAGACAATCGCCCATGCAGTAATTATGGGGGCTCGTACCTATTTGCTTAGTTAAATCCAGGTGGCGACTTTTTTTTGGCCAGGCAGTGTAACAGTCCACTTTACGGGATTTCTAGTTAATGAGTATTGTCCTTTTCACAGACAAGAAAGCTAAAGCAACTGCACATTGTATAACTTTAGATTCTATATATTGTCAATCATATTTCCATATATGCAGACATCAGGACATTTGGGTGCCTGGACATCCATTAATAATTCTAAAATATCAATTACTTGTTTCCAGAAATGCTCTACCAAAGGACAAGACCACTGTAAGTGCATTAATATACCAATCCCACCACAACCATGCCAGCACTGCTCAGCAGTAGTTAGGTCTAGGGCTGAACAATTTAAGGAAAAGATCTAATTACAATTTTTCTGGCAGAAATTACGATTTCAATTCGATTCACAATTTTCTTCAAATCAAGCTTCAGTGCAATATTCACTATGTTTACAGTATAGACAACAGTAAGGAAATCAATGATCAAAAGCACATATCACATTATTCATCATCTAATATTGATGATAAATAATTGTTTTTCATTATTTAAGGGATACTCCAACTTCTACCTCTAAACAGAGGCTTAGTGTTGTTGACCTGTTTACCAGCACTTTTGCGGTGGAGATACGACGTTCGCAAACGAGTTGAACTGCTCTTTTAAGTGAACAATGAGAGCCGATGTACAGTTGTGAGTAAATCATTCATTTGCGAGCCATTCTTAAATGCAAATAGCCTGCAAATTTGTAAAATACTTTGTGTAAAATAGCTGACACAATAGATCCTGGGTCAGTCAGGAGTGCTGCAGAAAATTGCAGCTTTGGTGATCACATGATTATGTTGTCTGAAATTGGGATTTCAACCCAAAAACGATAAATCTTTCAGCCCTAGCTGGGTCCATTCTTTTTAATATACATGGTGCGATGTACGCTCTATGAATAATCTTGATTTGAATAATATTCGATCTAAAACGCTTCGAGACTGATGTTGAGTACTTCAATATTGCATTCCACTGAGTTGTGGTAAGAGCGGAGCCGATGTCCCGTTTCCATTGTAACCTGGTAGTGCAGGTGCTGTCTGGTAGGGCCAGGATTAGTAACTAATATATGACAGATACAGTTCCTCGACTGACACTAACTTCTTTCAATTTTCAATCAAGAACATCTTTAGATCCAGGTATTATTCCCAGAGAAGAATATTGTTTTAGAATAGATTTCAGTTGCAAATACTCCAAAAATGTTTAATCAGTCAAACTAAATTCATCTTTTAACTCATTAAATGGTTTGATATCTCCCTCCCTTACAATATGAGGACTGTGAAATTAAACTTAATATCATTACCTCTGCCAAGGTGGCTACTGATAACTTAATAACTAGAAAAGTTACGAAGTGATTTTGATGAAATGTTCAGGGAATGTTGGCCATGGCATGAGGATTTGAGTCTGGATTTTTTCAAGGATTCTTGACATTGCAATACAGTCTCAGAAATGCTGTTTGGAGGGTTTATCTTGGAGCATTTCTACTTAATTTTGTATTTTTTTAGCACCAGTTGGTGGAAAGATCCAACACATTTAGCTTTTCATACTTTTTGTTTCATTTTAACTTAGAAGAGAAATGAAATGTGTAAAAGTAGGACCTATAAAAGCTACCGAAAAAGTACAAGCACACAAAGAAGCCTAATAACAGTAACATAAATAAATGTAACTAGTTATGTTCCAGCTCTTAATCAAATGAGTGGATAAATGTCCGCGCAGAGCTTCTGTTAGAACAGACCTTTGTACTAAGCACACATGGGGACCACTGAAGCTCCACAACCCGCTTTCAGGTCCTGACCCACAGGCTGAGAACCACTGCTCTAAAGCCAAAAACTAAATTAAAAGAAAAATGTAAAACAGAGAATCATGAGGTGACTTTGCAGAAAGTCCAGAACTAAGTTTACTGTAAAGAAGTCATTTCAGGTTTTCTTTGACAGGCTGCGTTAAACTTCTACACTCCAGGGGAAAACTGCATTTATGAACATCCAAAATTAAAACACTTTTGTTTTTTTTACGGATGTACTGATACGCTTTTCAAATAAGAGTGCAGACAGGACTGTAAATAGCTCTTTGATAACAGTTTGACAGTTGTGTAGCAGCAAAGCTCCTTTTTTGTTGTACAAACTTACCGCATATCTAAATAAAGTCACCGACAAACTATACTTGTCCTTTCTCACAGAGAACCCTTTGTTTTAACCATGAAAGGCGATAAATGATGCTTGTTTTCAGGCATTATGTTTTTAATGTTTTTATTGGATCGTGGATGTCTATGAATATCAACAAAGAAAAGTCTACAAAGGAGTTTCTGGACTTAAAATAGGCTCCTAATGCACAGCATCATCATTTTCCTTTATAGTGATTGTAATACACATTTACATTCATCTATAAGTAATACTGCAGTGATTGCAGTGATAAGGTCAGTACAGGTACTTCATAGACTTAAATAAAATAGACAATCTGTAGCTGATCTGTTGACAATTATTTACTGATTTCCAGCCTTTTTTTATTTATTGTCTGATACACAGAGTGACTCCTCCCCTTCAGGTAAGCACACAAACTCCATCAGCTCCCTCTCACCCTCTCTCCAAAGCACATCACTTCAAGACATCAACTCTAGCTGACTGCTCTGAATCTGACTATTCGTCTATCAGGTATGTTCACTATAAACCTATCTTTATGATCAGCATCGCTGCCTGTGAGAAACAATATTCACAATAATTATTCTAAAGCTTAATCATTGCACCTCTTGTTATTATTGTGCTTTGTTATCTGTAGAATATTCTGTTGAAGCTATTCGGCTGCAGAGAATATATCATTCTATCATCTTTAACCTCATCATACAGCTCCTATGTTAAAATAGTTTTGCACGAGTTGACCCAATCTGCAATGTGCTTTGGAGCGAATACTTCATATATTTTCACTTTACTACATAGTTATGACCATTCTTGTTACAATTATATTATTGTTTGAAGTGAAATTGTATTGTTGTTAGTAAGGAGCTAGTAAATACGTTGACGGATTAAAGTGCACACAAGTGACGACTATTTGAGTTTGGATAACGTGCAAATGTAAAACTGCCCTGACCAGAAGTTTCCTTTATCATTATCATGTAATAACAACAATTAATCTATTTTGATGCGTTCTTATAGTATTGAGTAAATAGTTCAAAATATTTTGTGTTTTATTGTGTGATTTTAAAAGAGAGGCAGATCATGAAAGATTCGACATCCTTCTGCTTTTTTTCATTCAAGTTTGAGTGATGAATGAGCACAAACATTGCAGTCAAATTATCCTCCTGCTTTGACCATTCAGAGTTTTTTTTCCGCTATCTTGTTTATAAGCAGGAACTTTTTTATACTCCCAAGTTATTTTTTACTGCACAAGCTGAAAGAAAAGTTGCCTTTGCAAACTCTCCTGAGTGCTGCCTCACTGCAATTGTTGTCTGGTTTGTTGATGTTGTCATTACATTTTCATACTTCTTTGTTTGATGGTGATTTGGAGTGAATTTGTTTTTTTCTTTTGATTCAGTTTTTTCACCCTCAATGTAAAGAACATGGAACTTACATTTAATTAAATGTTCTACAAAGTTGATTAAAAGATAATATTTGTGTCTCTGCACCCTCAGTTGAATATTGTAGAATTAAAACACCATAAAGGAGCCTTTATTAATTGCTGATAAGATTTAAAAATAAATACTTTAAAACCTTATCTTTGCTCTATATTTACATGTGTTTGATGTTAATACTTCAGTTAGACTCCCAGTAATGACCATCTAGTAAATTTCTAGTTTACTGAAACATAATCTCCTTTTATCTATTCATCATTTAGCTTCATGAGATACTTCTTTCCAGTGTTTAAAGGAAAATATTCTCTTGTAAACTCTCTAAAATGTACCTGCTCATATATTTTTTTAATGCTCAGAGTTTGCTTGCTTTCCTGAGGTCACATTCAACCCCCTTTTAAGCTTTTTCAGCACCTTAAAACTGCAGCTCTGTGGACAAGTAAACCATAGAACGACAAAAATTTAAAACAAATGATAAAAAGGCAAACTTTACAAAGACATGCTCAACTTTGTATTTCTCAGCATTTCCTTTTTGTCACATACCAACCTCTGGTGCTTTTTTATTTATTTATATTTTTTATTTCAATGGACAATGCAATAAATTCTTTCCCCTATGTTTTCTTTCTCATTCCCGTGTCTCATGCTTTTCTCAGTCTGGATTTGAATGAATGAAAGTGCTCTGTTCAAAACATGTCCTGCACTAAAATGTCAAAAAGATGTCAAAAACATGAGTGTAAAAACATGTAAGATCTGTTTTTTGAATGTTATCAATTAAACTTTAATCCAAAAATCTTGGTTTTATTAGTGATATTTTAAATATAAACTAAATATGAAAAAATGACTATGGTGTTTCTGTTTGATGAAAATGTAATTACCAAGAGGCACATGAAAACAAAGATGCGTAAACTTAATTCTGTTTGTGTGTTGGTGCATTCTCCTTTTCTTTGTCTGTTTGGCATTAAAGAAGCATTTTAAGAATCAAGTTGAAATGTTGAGTATAAAGTTCAAACTATGAAAATAATACTAAATAATAACAATAAAAAAAAGATATGTTAAGAAAAGAGCTCAAATCTCAAGAATATCATCATATGTGAAATGAATACACAGTTTTGGAAATGAAACTGAAATGTTAAAATTAAAGTCAAAATTATATTTCAACAACATTTTGACTCGATCTAAAATTTCTTTTGGTTTGTTAGCTTTAAACTTTATATATATTTCAACCTTTTTCTAATATTTTTTACTTTTTTCCCTCCATATTCTAACTTTTTTCTCAAAAATACCTCCCCCCTCATTTCTCTTTCTACAACAACCACTCCCGTCATCTGTTATTTGAGTGATTTTCTTCCTTAATATTGCTGATGTTTGGTGACAGAGATCTACGTCATCAGTTCCTCTAAGTTATCCCTGCTGTTTTAACATCTTACTGCTTACTAAGCGCTGAATGCTTTTTTTTAGGACCTGAGCCGGGATGCCAGAGTCTCCTCACAGCCCCCCTGCAGCCCGTCAGACCCCGGCCAGCAGCCTCCTCAGTCACACAGAAAACGGGGCAGGAGAAAGACCGGCTAATGGGGACTCCTGCAGCGGAGTGAGTGCTGAAAACTGGCAGAGTCTTCACCATAAACAGGTACTGTTATTCTCCTCCTTCTGCTCCTCTTATCTTATAAAAGGCAGGAAAAGAGGTGGTCTACAGGAAAAAAATAAAACACCAGGGGAAATACAGCACACTGACCCCATATTGGACCTCCTGTTGGACCTCCTCTGATAGGACACCAGACCCGGGCCTTCGGCTCTGTTGACAGTGGTTTGATATGAGATCTGAGCTGAGAGGGGAGTTGACACATCGACGTGTTTGCTCTTCAGAATTAGTTTGTCAGACAAAGCCAGGGAGGAAAAGTGGTCTACAGTCCTCAACCAAACACATGCAAGTGAATGGCAAATAGGCTAAGGTACTATTATGCCTGTTTGATGAGGAAAAAGTGAATAAACACAATAATAAACATCAGGTCGACAAAACTGCTGTGTGAGATTTTATTCTTTAAAGGGAAGCCTGCATATTAAGGACAAAAAAAGCTAACTGGATCCACATTAAAGTCTTTTATATGTATTTTGTAAAAAAAAACAAAAAACAAAAAAAACAAAAAAAAACTATATTTATACATTTACAGGAAATTGAATAACAGTTTCAGGAGTAGGCTGGGAAAAGTATGTGAGCACTCTGAGTAGTGTTGTCACATTGTTGCATTATTCTTCCTCTCACATCTTTTCGATGACAACTTCTCCCTCAGTGTCCTCTACAGGGGCAATTTAACAGTCTGACTTTAAGGGGGCTCGGCTCTAACAGAAATTATGAAACAAAAACAAACTTATTTCTTTCTAAGTGTTTGATTCTTTCAAACCACCAACTTCAAGAAACCACCAACTATTTCACTACATGGGGGACTTTAAACAATAGCTCTAATACTGTAGAAATGAGCAGTAGCATGAGTTGAACGCCATTACAGATTTTTTAAGATGTTTTTTCCCCTAAATTTACTGATTGTTTCATATATTTTAATCTTTAAATTATTTTCAGAAAATCATTTTGTTAGTGATTCTGCATAACAGGTAGGTCAAAGTACTGCTGAGACATATTTAACACCTTTTTAATGTTATATCGACAAACTTTTGAATGCAGGATTTGTCTCACACCAGTTAAATATTTTACATCATAACTACTGACTCTACAGTAAGATTAGCAAGTTATTTCACAGAAATGTCTTCATTAAAATTCTGTTCAGTCAAAGAGCCTTGAAACTCAGAATTTCTCACTAAAAACAGCTTTGCAATACACTGAGTTTTTCTGCCATTCATTGAGAAAGGACTTGATTTCCATTGCATCCTGACATAGAATTATCATTCAGGCTTTAGTTTTTACTTACTAAAATTTCAGAGTAAATTCTTTGCCTTTGTCGTATTAAAAATCTAGTGGGAAACTGGCCATATATTATCATTATTTTAGAGGGACTTAAATTAGGATTTAGAGGGTGCTTCAGCCACCCGACATGGTTCAAAATCCCCTATGATCCTCAACTAAAACTGGTTTTAGGATGCAAATTAAAAAGGCTTCAATTATAAGAATATTTAGGAAAAGATACAGAAAGAACTGTACAACCATTTTTTGTTTGTTTTTTGTTTGATTCTATTTTTATTTTTGGATTTTCGAAAAAAGAAGATATCTACAACATACAGTACATTTTAAAGATAGTTTTGTTAATTTCATAGTGGGCAACATGGATTATAAGTGGGATATTTTCTAGATTTACTTTTTTAATCCTGCACTAAACCTACAGAAGTTTAATAAAATGCCATAGGAAATGTCGGTATTGTCCATGGCTTAGTGGATTTAAGAGTGAGAGGTGGGCCTTCACAGGGGGGCAAAAGAGGACTTAAGAGGAGGCACAGAATAAGCAGGCAAATTAGCAAATACAGTTCTGCTCAGTCAAATAATGCTTTTAATGGATCTGATCCCTGAATACTTTGGTATTTAAAGTTTAGGCTTTTGTGAATTGGCCTTGAAAAAAAAAGTCTATGGTCAAATACATTCAAATACATCTCTGTAAAAAAAGATGTGAATTTTTTTTTTAATGTAAATAAAACTGAAGAATTGCCTGAAGATTAGACATAGATATTTACACAAGGTTGTTTAAGACGGAGATATTTTGTTACTAATTCATAATAATATATGATTTATTTTTATTTACTTATTTTTTGTGGGGTGTGGACACGACAGACAGTATGTGTTTACAGGGGAGGCTCAACTCTTCCACACACTGAGAAGCCCTGGTTTTGAATAATTTATCATAATTATGAGCTCCATATTTGAAAACATTTTTAAATTAATCAACAAATTATAATCGCAATGGAAAGAGATTTGGTCAAAGTGCCATGGTGTTAAGCCAAGTAATCTGTCTACCAGAGGCTGCTCTTTCTTCAAAAGAAAGAACAGCCTCCTCTCATAGTAAAAGAAACACATCTGTAATGTGGTTCTTTCCTGAGCGCTGCCTCCAATCCACACGCCTCAAATAGTGAGAGGAATTTGTAAAGCATGAAAATAAAACCAGCTCTGAGAGAAGAAGCCAAGTTATGATGGAGAAAACTCTGAGGACTAGAGATGAATTCATTCTCAGACTAAAATACAGCCATTTTATAAATTTAGAGAAATCATGAAATATTCAGCAAAATTTCTTACAATATGATAATTGAAGAAAGTGAGGTAAATACAATTTGTTGATTTTTTTTTAACATACATTTTAATGAATTAATGGCACTTATAAGCTTTTTATTTGAATCAAGTTTGGTGAGCAAATTTAATTTAAAATCTGTAAGGTGTTTTGTTTAATTTGAGTTTTATTGACAAAAACTCAGATTTTGCACTTATTCAAGTTCATAAAATTTTGCTTTGCCAGTTCGTTTATGACTTGGGCAAGTCTCTTCACATCTGGAGACCTTTTATGTTAATACTGTAAAAGGTTTGATGGATAACACAGTTAAGACAAAATGAAAGGTATAAAAAATGAGAGGTCTTAAACAGCGTCTAATGTTTTGCTTCATAAGTTGAATAGGCCATTTAAACATTTTCCTCCTGTACAATCAAATCAACTCAAGAACCAAGATCTGGGCTGTTAATCAAATTTTAATTTCAACTACAATTACTGCCTTTAAAATTATGAAAACTGAAGATTAAAGGATTACTGTGCCACATGATATGCAGCACTTGTTTAGTCTTTTCTCCAAATTTAATTATTTTCAGCATTTTTCACAAATTTTTTCACTCAATGCTTGTTACTTAATGTTCAGAGCTGTACTAGGGTAAGCTCAATGAATGCAGATGATGTGTTGTATAATCAGTGAGTAATCTTCTTTTTGTAATCATGATATCAATATCTGTAAAAATAATTATTTTTGCCTTTATCGAGCCGCTCCATTAAATGTGACTATTCAGTAATACATGTTTATACAGGTTATGTAAATAGCTGCTCCTGTGTCTCAGTATTTAATCATATCTTCTCTGTGTCCTTTTCTTTTCTTCTCAGTTATCTTAAAAACACTGGAGGTATTACCTCAAAGGACTGTCACCAGTAATGACAAACTTGAGGTCCCTTTTGAGTTCTTCTTTCATTTCCTCTTCTTAGTTATTGCTCCAATACGGACATATACCTCCACTGAAGCCTTCAAAAACATAGGATCACACTACAACTGAAATAATAGGAAATATATCATCTTAAATGTAAAAAATGCATTAAGATTTAATTATCACAAGAGTTTTGGTTTATTGCCATTTTCATTATTGTTTGTATTATGATGCATTATATGGAAAATTTTCAACAGTCTTTACAACCACTGTTGTCTCTATTAGACTAAAGAGGAAGATAATTACTCTGTCATTTGAGACTCAATCAGCAATGTCACAGATCAGTTATTATTCTGAAAGTGTTTGGCTTCATTAATACCCATACACTTCTATTAGGAGTCACAACAAGCATGTAATTGTGTTACTAATTAGCTGGACAGTCTATTGCTCGTCTCATTTAGGGTCAATGGCACAACCAAGATTTTGTAATTGGACTGGAAAGGTTTTCTATCCTTCTTTTATTGCTGATTAAAACACGGCACTTACCTTCTGTCACATAACAGCATCTTGTCTTAACTGTGAAGACTCCGACCTTTTTTATTTTGTCTTTTATTTCTTTCTTGAAGATGTTCCTAGCGATGATGGCCCCTCAGCATCTGCAACAACTTCTGTCACCAAACCAGCTGCAGACTCTGATCCAACAGAAACAACAAGCACTCATGCTCCAGCAGGTAATCATCACACAGTTAACACATGTGCTAAATGATTCAATGCACTGCAGCTGAGAGGGTCAAATGCCAAGTTAGGTAAGCAACACTCAATAAATAGATTCACAAAGCTGCTTTTGGTTTTACCACACAGAAGAAGAAGGGTGCTGGTTCAGTCCTTATGTCAGCCTTTCTGTGTGGAGTTTGCATGTTCTCCCCGTACATGCTCGAGTTCTCCGGGCACTACGACTTCCCCCTGCAGACCAAAAACATTCTTGTTAGATTAATTGGTGACTCTAAATCGCCCTTGGTTGTGTGGGAGTGTGTGAATGGTTGTCTGTCTCTCTATGAGGCCCTGCAATTGGCTGCCAGCTGGTTCAGGGTGTACCTCGCCCCTCGCCCAATGTCAGCTGGGATAGGCTCCAGCCCCCCATGACCCTGAAAGGGAGAAGCGGTATAGATAAACGATGGATGGACACCTTAACAAAATAAACATCCAAGGTGATTTATCAAGCAGTTGTTAATGAATACCACAAAAGCGAACAGGCTAGATCAATAGTGGGCAACTGGGGGCCCAGGGACCATGTGTGGCCCTCTAGTCAATTCCAAATCCCACAAAAATGCATCAATGAAGATGAAAAATCTGCCATTAAGTATTTTTGTCTCATTTGCCACTATGACGCCATGTGCACAAGTAACATTCATTACAACAGAAATCATTTTTATAAAAATCGTAATAACTGGTTTTATCTTTCCTTTCAATAAATTATAGGAAAAGATATGGTATGTTGGTCTTTAATGAAGCAATACTAATGAATTGGGGAAGAAAAGTAAAGCAAATTAACTTTAATTACCAACAAAACAATGATTTTTATCTTGGTCACCTTACTTTTGATAAATCATTTGTCTTATTCTTAATTAGACTTACTGGCAAAATAAAAGGAAACAGATTAACTATTCAAAACAGTACATACTAGTAAATTGCAGCAGCAAAGTTTCTATGTTTAGCTGATTAAATTTAGCTTTATAATTTGGTTTTTAAGCTTAAAAATAGAAATATTAATTCTGATAAAAGTTAGGTTGATAGTTTTTTGATTGTCTTTTTTATAGTATGCTTTAATTTGTAATAATCTAGCCCTCTGACCTGAGAATAATATCAATTAGGCCCTCATAATAATCTAAGTTGTCCATCCATTACAAAGTTTAACCTTTTTATCAATTCTATGCCGCTGAAGGACTAACGGAAAAAAGCTGTTGAGAGAAAAATACATACACTAGTTTACTTTAACTTAAAATAACATTAACTCACATTTTAGGTTTACCTGTTTTATACATATATTTTCATTTATTTTTCTTCTGTCCGCTGCATTAGCTGTATGGCTAATAGATAAGTCTGGCACAAATAACGTTTTTTTTTCATGTTTATTCTTGTTTATGGTGTATGATCCCTAAGAGTAAGAATAATAATAAAAAAAATCTCACCTTTATTAACAATATAAGCAAGTGGAATAACAAATAAATGCCACAAGTTTGCCTTACAGAGTAACAGCCGTTAGCAGTCTTTTCAAGTAACTAGCTTGCATTGCTATAAGGGATTAGCTCGGAGGCCCCAGTTCAACAGTGAAAAACTGAAAGACAATTTGTTGAGTAAGCCAGTCTGCCGACTTAAACAACCGTAATTTAACTATGAAATGTAGAAATGCTTTGAAAACAACAGTTTTTATCGCGTTTTTGTCACTAGTTTTGATAATTGAGCTGCTTATCCGAGTAGCATAAACTATTACAAAATGCTAATGTCATCTTAGCTTAATTTATAATGTTAAGAGGATGTTTGCAGTCCAAACATTTTCTGTTCTATCACAACAGGAAAAAAGGTAAACGTGTTTTACCTGCATTACTAATTATCCATTCTTAAAGCCACACAGTCTTCCTGACCGTCTTTGTTAAACTTTATTGATTATTTTGGACATTTTAGCTCATCATTACATGACGAAAAGAAGTCTAAAATGCATTGTAAGGGCTGTTCTTGTCTTGCCAAGTTAATCAATTAAAATAATCAAGTTTTAAGCATCGTGACATTCAACACAATTTATAGTTTTAATCTTTATACATCTACTCTTGACATTCTCGTCAGTTTTATGCTATTGTCCCACCTCAAAAAGGGGATTAGGTTGTAATACCAGAAACCTCAAAATGGCTTGTTATGACAAAAATATGTATCATATATAATATTAATCTGAATTCTAGAATCATATTTTGAAAACAAAGGGGGGGTTTGCCCTTGTCCAACCCAAACAGTAGAAATTGATTAAAATGTACCAATGTGGTCTTAAAATAAAATCCAAAAGTTTTTCCTACAAATTTGTTTTCAGATTTTGATCCATGTTTCCAGTCAAGTTAAATCCTCCAAATGACCCAGATATGATTAAACAAGTATTTTCCTTAATTTGATCTAGATATGTCTCAAAACTAAACTGAATTTCATTAATAGAATTAAAGTGCATGCTGTAATTTTGTTATCTAAAGAAAAATATCAGTTAAAGCTCCACAAATTTCACAGTATGTAACTCTCTAATCAGTATTTAATAAAAAATAATCCAAGCCTTAAAATATTCCTGTGCAAAAAATGTCCATAGTAAAAACCATGCCTATTTCTATCTTCTAACAATGTCCCAGCTTTCACATTGTTTATGTGTCACTGGTGGAGAGAAATATGGGAAAGGACTTTAACTCTGGGAGTATGAGGGAAAGTAAGTGACAAAGTCAGGGAAACAGTGTTGATTTTTATTTTTGAAATCTCTTTCAACAAAAACAGAAGTAATCAGTTAAATATATATATATATTACCCAACCCTTGATGGTTTTATTGAAATAAAAAAAGTTGTTAAAGAAACATTCTTTGGTTTTGCTGTTAAGATTTTTATTGAATATTCACTTATCTGTTTTGAAATGTCAGTTATAGTTTAAGTTATTTTGCAAAAAATGACAGTGTGTAATGATACAAATAAAACAGCTGATTTCACATTTTCTAGCAACATCTGAAAGAGTTCTACAAGAAGCAACAACAACAGATTCACCTGCAGCTGCTTCAGCATCAGCCAAACAAGAAGGTCAAAGATGTAAGTAGTTTTGTATTGTCTTCTTTTGGGAGGGGGTTATTTTAAATACAACTCAGACAAAACAAGAGGACGGAGCATAAACATCCAAAGATGCCTCCTCACTTTTCTATAAATTGCCACAATGTCTTTCTCCGTCTCTAGCTCCCTGCACAGCAGCTCATGTTTCAGCAGCTCCTCCAGCTTCAGCAACAGCAGCAGCAAATTCTGAGGATGCAGAGACCAGTCCTCTCTTCTCCTGCCTTCTCTTCAGGTCACTGATCATCTTATTAACATTAAACACACTAAGGTTTTAGAACTTTTAATATGTTTCTTTTGCAGCTTTTCAAACCAATAGATATCTTAATTCTTTGGGAAAATGTTGGTGCAGTTTTCTTTTTTAGAGCAAAACCAGTGACAACTGTTTTGTATGTATTGTTAATGTTAATAGTGTAAATTCTTTGGCCTTGTTCATAGTCTCACTTTTACCTTTTAACTATTTTTTCCCTTAATTATGGAAATTTATGTCTTAAATATTCTGCATGTTGTAATGTTTGCTTCTTTAAATTCTATTTTACTCTTATCTTATTTTAATGCTTTTTATCTGATATTGCTACTGCTATAGGAGCAACGGAAACAACCAAATTTCCCCTTGGGATAAATAAAGTATTTCTAAACAAAAAGTAATACAAATCACTTAACTATGCTCAAAACCCCTGAAACTTAATTACCTACTTTGTGAGGTGAAGTATGACCAAAATATCAGAGGTTTATATTGGCTGAATGTTGATGGTATTAATAATGAACTTTTTGGGTCATTTTATTTCAGATACTGACTTTGGGCTGTTAATATTTTGCATTCCTGTCTTAGCTACTTGCATGCATTGGTTGTCTTTTATTTATTTTAAAGAGGTGTGTTTTTCATGTTGTAGGCAGTTTCAGTCCTGCAGAGATGATGCAGATATGGAAGGAGCTTACAAGTGAACTAACTGTAGAGAAAAACATGTCAAAGGTCAATCAGGAGTCTTCTTCTAACAACACGATGTCAGCTAAAGTCACAACAAAGGTGAAGGCGGACCAGCCGCAGTCTTCCCCTCCTCGCAGGGCAGAATGGTAGGATATGCCTGTTTGTGCCGTTAATGTGAGAGCTGAGATGATGCTGCCTTTTTGTAAACATCAAAGACGTGTCATCTGTAGACATTTTCTTTCTCTTGACGTGCGGGTAGGGAGGTGTTTGCTTTTGCAGCAAGACTTCACTTTTAATTCCCCTCGGGACGGCAGATTTTGTCTTGTTTGTTTGCTTTGTGTGCTGCTGCCTGAAGTGGTTCAGCAAAAGAAAAAGTTTACACGACTACATGTCCCAAATCAAAAGTAAATAGTTTTCCATTTATTTTTCATTGCTCCCTTACACCTCTCTCTGTCATTTTCTTTGCTACCTGTGAAGAAAACAGAACACTTGTTTCTATTTTACAGATGTTGTCTCGATGCAGAGTCTTTAACTGTGTTCATACTTAAACTCTTTTCCTTCATCCTTATGCAGTGCTGTTAAAGCTGGTCCTGCTGCCACACATGCTCTCTACACTTTCGGTGTGTGTAATTGGCCTGGATGTGAGTGGGTGTGTGAAAACATCAGCCAGTTTATCAAGTAAGTGTATACAAATTCTACAGAAATGGGCAATTTGAGGGACGATGATGGCCACATAAATGTTGTTCTAACCTTCAGAGGGCCTGATTGTTACAAACTGAAGTAAGCTCTCAACACCACAATTAGAAAGCACTCAGAGAGCACAAACCTCCACCAAGGTATCTCACATATTGCTGTTACATCTATAAGCAATAGCTCCATTATAAAGTTATCATCATAATATGATTCCTTGACCCTGAAAACCCACACCTAGCACTCGGAATCACGTTGACATCATTATTAGTTAGACAGTTATTGAGCAAAAATGATTGTTAGCTAATGGGGGTTATCTGGATCACCATCAAAATCTAATTATTTTTAAGTTGGGCTGTTATCAACGTCTCCTGAAAATTTCAGCAAAATCTGTCCAGTAGTTTTTGTGCAATCTTGCTAACAGACAAACAAACAAGGTAATAGGTGGTAATAACTGTAATATTACAAAATTCCTGAAAAGTACTCATTTTGAAGATGTGATGTCTCTACCCCACAGCAAAGATATGTTAGCCTTGCGGTGCAGCTGGATCAGCCTGATTCAATATCTGTAATCAGGCAGACCCATCTTGCCAAGCTCCAATCTTCAACAGTTGTGCTCGGCCCAAAGCGGCACGGCCCAATCAGAACCTTTAGAGCAGGAAGCGGTGGGAGCTATGGGCGGGACAGCAGCAACTCACACAGAGATTAGCATAGATGCTAACAGCTTCAGTGGCAGTTTTATCAGGTCTTGACTGCCTTTCTTTATTAAATGAAAAACAAATAACAAAGCATTTCTCAATAGAAAGTATATTTTCGCTCCACTTCAGACATGTTTCTGTGAGAGTTTGTTTTATGAAGTGGCTTATGCTTGTTCCTTCAAACCAAGACGGTAGCACCCGCTTACTACATTATCTGGTTTATAATGAATGTGATTAATGAAATGATCATCAAATCACCTGCCACATTTGCTGCTGAAGGTTCTGCCCATTCCCAAATACTTTCTATGGGCTGTTGCCCAGATGGACTAGTGAAACATTTTTAACAGTCCACATGAAGAGTCAGGTTAAAAACGTGTGGCTTTCATTAGAATGAATGAAACCATCATATTTTGAGCTAAAAAACAACTAATGAATCTCCATTTAATGAGCTAAACATTTTATCAAAGCCAATTAAAGGTAATTTTGTCAATGCAATTGTTACGACCTTTGAATAAGTTTCTAGGGGAATGAAAAAAGCAGTAACATAAAGGTTTTTAGTAATACCTAAAGAAAAATGGTCCTGGACTATAGGCACAATTAAATAGTTTATTTACAATAACAGAAAATAAACAGTCCTGTAACACAAACAAAAAACCTTTAACAAAAAAAACTAATAATGGGAAAATAATTTCAGGGTACTCCAAGGCCAAAACAACAAACAAAATCCCCAACTACCTAAAACCTAAAGGAAGAACTTCCCTCTAAACAAAAATACAAAGGCTGGACTCCCTGACTGGCAAAAAACAGGAGAAAAGAAGGGAGAAATGGAAGAAATGACAGACCACTCCTACGGTTCCCACTACACAGCACTGAGTTTGGTTGACAAGTTGGAGGCTGAGGCAGAGGTCTGAAGAGAAAGGAGACCTGGGGACACTCGGCTCTTATTCCTCAGCTCCTGATAACGTGGATCTGTTTCAGGTGTTGCAGCATGGTCAGCATGGTCAGGCAAGCAGTCGGGGGAAGGGTCACAGCTACCTGCAGCAGATCACAGGACAGACAGCCCACTTAGAGGCCGTAACAGCAATGAACCGCTAGTTATTAAAGAGAAATACACTGATAAATGCTTCATAAAAGACCTTAATAGAAGCCATTAAAACATATCCACTTATTTGTTGCAAATAACAAAATATTTACCAGCTATAAAAGATTATGACATTAATTCTGCAATTTTCTATGGTGTAACGCAGTTTGACTTAGCACATGGTACTATAAAGGCAAATGAGACTGAAACACAAAGTGGATTGTTATGTCTACAATTTTTCAATCTATCAATCAATCAAATTTTATTTATACAGCACAGTTCATACAAATTGAACTGCAGCTCAAAGTGCTTTACATTCAGAAAGAAACATGATTGACTATACATATATATATATATATAGATATTGATAAATAATGATCATTTTAATGATGGCAGGTAGGATGTCAAGAGGATTTGGAGACTAATGCACACCAGAAAAGCTAAAGTAAAGAAAATTCTAAAATCAAGATGACTGATAAAATATAAAGGAAAGGAAACAAGAGAAAATGCAAAGCAATAAAACCAAGAATCAGAAATCAGAAATTTTGGGCAGCAATCAGTGAGGATAAGTGCTGCATGTGGCCCAGTGGCCCATCCTGTCCTAATATGTTTAATTTGAATAAATCTCCTGGCTATGAAAGCCTGTGACCCCAGGATGACAGTATATGAGACCTAAGTAATACATTAGTCCCCAAAACCTTCATACTAATTCCACAGATTTTTGGTATGATATTTCTACATGGACTTTTTGTGTCTTTCAGACATTTAGGCAGCGAGCACGCTCTGGATGACAGGAGTACAGCACAGTGCAGAGTCCAGATGCAGGTGGTGCAGCAACTTGAACTTCAGGTACGAATGACTCTTGAGATGACAAAGAAAAATTCAGAACAGCTGCTAGTGTAAATATTAAGTTTGAAATATAAAACTGTATCCTCTCTTATAAAATCATATCCTCTGCAACACTTAATTCTTTCCCCTGATTTATCCAAAAGTGTCCCCTAAACTCAAACACTATTTCCTTATAGCTATTATTCATATCCTTCCCCTGATGTCTGTAGGAAATTGTTCTTTGCAGATCTTTGTGGTTCACAGCACTCCATTTCAGAAATCCTTCTGTTATTTTTTATTGTTTTGAACGCCCCATTGTCCAAAACTCCTCCTTCCTTTTATTTCCTCTACCAGCTCAGCAAAGAACGGGATCGTCTGGGGGCGATGATGGCTCACCTTCACCTGCCATCTTTAGAAGCTCAATCCATCTCTTTACCTGCAAGTCTACAGTCACCACAGTCTGATACAGCCGCTGACCCAAGTGATCTGCAGGTAGATACTGTACCATTCAGGTGTGGCTGTGTGAGCAACACAGTAAAGGATTCATAAACTGAAGATGATGTTGGAGATGTAAGCAACACTCAAAGTATGATGTGATGGGGAGCGAAATGCAATCTTATCCTCTGAAGAACTAAAAGAGAAACTGTCTGTGACTGAACTTTAGAAATGTTACAAAAAAAAATCCAGGAAACTTTATCATCAACAGGGAGCATTTTGTTTTACTGCCAGCAGTTAGTAAGACTAGACAGAACTCTGAGTCTCATAGATATTAAGACACATAATGATCATAAGTCAAGAGGGCGAGGAGTCACATGATGCTGTCTGTCATACCAGTAGTACCAGGGATGAGTGAGTTCTTAAATCTGTATCTCCTACTCATTGGCAGTAGATATTCGCAGTAAGGCTGGGTATTTCCAGTTACCTAATGATATAATGCATCTCCCAATACAGCATCACAGTACTGATAATGCATAAATTATGGAGGTTGACCACTTCTTTAACAGGATTTCCAACAGCAAGACAAGACTCAGAAAATCCTACAACTTAGGACACTTGAATTTCAGATCTTCAGAAACCTTAGGGGTCTTTTTCGCTATGTAGTATCTGCTAGACTTGGTTGTTTCAGTTTTCCATTTGGGAGCATAGGAACAGTTTTTTGTATCACCTTCAGCAGAGTTCCAAGTGAGCTGAGGTGAGACTAAACCTGACATGGAGACACTGCTGACCTCTGAATGGTTAGAGTATCACCACGAGTCAGGGGTATCGATGTTGCCAAGATTGTTGTAACTTGACGTCCCCACGTATTTGGATTGTTCCACCACTTGTCTGTGAATTATGAAGCGGGTAACAAGTTCAGCCTTTCACTTGAAGTCATTGATTTCTTTCTTTGGTTTGTTTTGGTTTATATAAACAAAGGGGGGATTTGCATCCCTTATCAAAGTCTTCTACTAATGGACCATGGTCAAATTCATGGTCTCCAAGCAGACGAGCTACCAGTCAGCTGCAGACTTAACTATGTGCTTGCCCTACTAATGACACGAACAGTTATCCCAATATGAAACAAATGATGTCCAACTAAAATAATTAAAGAAGATAAAATAAAATAAAATGGTGAAAGGACACAACCCTGGGACCACCATTTAAAAGTAAGAGGACATCAGAAATAGCTGATACATTTTTAACACTGGTTAATTTAGAATATCTTTTAAAATTACCTTTCAAACATTTCTGATTACACCTTCATACCTTCTGGTTTTGTCAATGGATCTACACTATGCAGATACATACTTCAAAATTTGAATGTCAGTATTGGCAGATAGGAAAATTTCTTCTGATACTGAATTAAACCTTATGCATTAAGTTTGTGAAGATTTAGCAAACTGATTTTAAATTGAGAGTATAAGCTCTAAACATAGGGCTGATTCTCTGTCAGCAGTGTCATAAATCAGTATTTGTCTGAGAAGGGCAGAGGAAACTTGATTTTTCATGTAGGTGTAATCCAAAAAAAACTACTTTCAGTTATTTCTATTAATCAGTAATGTTATCAGTCAGCCAAAATAGGTTTTGAAATATTGGTATATTGGAAATTGACAAAAAAAAAATCAAACAAAGCATCCTCAGTTTTGATCCTATGGTGAGAGTCTTTCTCACATTCCAGCTGAGCCCAGCTGTGGGCACCAGATGTCTGCCCTCCTGTTTCCAGACTGCAGGCATGCTCTGATTATGTGGAAGCTAATCATTTGTTAATCTTGCAAATATTGCACCATAATCACAACAGTCACCAAACAATTTCACCCTATAATTAACAATAATTGACTTCCCTCATCTGCTGATATTAGTGTGATCACCTTTGAAGAGGCGAATCAAATCGTTTTGTTTCACCCCGTCCTCTGTTTTGTTTCTGTCAGTCTTTTCAACTGCTTGTTTTATTGTTAATTTGAACGTCTCTTCGTGTTGCTCTCAGCTTGGCTCAGTCTGCATCGGTGACAGCCTGCCCTCCATGAGCCTGTCAGACTCAGACCAGGTGTCTCCACAACCTCTGGGCTCCGTCAGGACACCACCGCAGGTGTGTGAGGAAGAGTCCTCGCCAGCTTCATGTGCTGGAGCCATAAGACATCGCCACCACCCTCTGGTCTACCTGCTGTCTTCAGGTAAATAGTATCAGAGGTGATTTGTTGATTTGGTGGCACGGCACATTCCTGATTCCAGTTTCCACTCCCTTTGTTTGGTTTTGTTTCAGAAAATGAATACGAGCTCTACAAGAACACAGATATTAGACCACCTTTCACGTATGCTACCCTGATAAGACAGGTACAGTGAGTGAGAATTATTTCTGTTTGACTTCTTTTTATTATAATGTCATCATCAGATTCAATAACACTGACTTAAAAAGTCCGGGCTTTACTTTGATCCCATCATGTCCTGAAGAATGCATTTCCCTCTATCCTCAGGCTATAATAGAGACACCAGACATGCAGCTAACACTCAACGAGATTTACAACTGGTTCACACGGACGTTTGCTTATTTCAGACGAAATGCTGCCACATGGAAGGTAACCCACCTTTAGATAATTACCCCCCTGATCCTGGTGTGTGTCATATCTGATTTATGCAGCATGTTTCAGGTAACGACTCTCTGCTCTCTGATTTTCTCTGCTTCAGAACGCAGTGAGACACAACCTGAGCCTGCACAAGTGTTTTGTGCGTGTGGAGAACGTGAAAGGCGCCGTGTGGACGGTGGATGAGATGGAATATCAGAGGAGGAGGTCACAGAAGATCACAGGGTACAATATTAACTCAGTCTTTTCAAAACACTCACGTCAGGGAAATCTTCAAAGATATCAGATGAAGTTATGGAAATTTAAGATTTTACTTCAACTTATCTGATAATAACTGATCAATCTGAATGACAGTATGTGCTGAGGCTGAGATAGGTGTCCCATTGACCTCCTCTTGGTTTAAAGGCATCATTCCAGATTAGAGATGAGACTCTGAGATCAAAGTGAAGCACTTCAAGAGGCATTTTTTATGCGTTTTCAGCACCTTTTAGCTATTACTTACTGTATTAATACAAAAAAAATACACAAAATGATTATTTCACTCTCTTTCTTAGAAACTAGATTCATGTGCCATAAAAACGAAACAGTGTTTTGTAATAGCAGTCTGTGGGAGAAAAGTAAAATATAGGAAACAACAAAGATGTGTTTGTTTTGACATTTGTCACCTTTACACTTTCTATCCTACCGGGGTTGGCTTAGTCAAAATCAAACAGTTGTCCAAAGAAGCACTTAGTACAACGACAAAATCGAGTCCTTTTAGGCATTTCATCCAAAATCCAATCAAAAACTGTAGAATATCAACATTAAAAAATCAAGCTTTTTAAAAAAGTAGTAAAACACAATAGAAAGACTGAATCAAAAAAAGACATCTTAATGACAGGCTTGAAAATCTAGGATATATCTTGGCATTCAGTTTTTGTTATTTTTAAACATTTCTTCAATGGCATATTTTTCCTGCCTTTTAAAATGAGGACAGTTCTGTTCATCCACACTCCTACCAGCCACATGAATAAAACAGATGTATTTTGGCTGCTTGTTTATGGGGCTGTCATCACTGCCTTTAACACAAATATACTAAATTATATCAAAATTGGCTAATAGTGGTCCACAAGTGGATTTCTGCAAAACAGACCAGCCATGAGCTCAGTGTTTACAGATTTTTTTGTAGGCTCAGTTTTTTTGTGGGTTCTTTAAACAGCTGTTTTAATTCAGGAGGCATGCAAACTCCAGACAGTAAGGCCTCGTTGCCATGAGGCACATGCACTAACCCGCTGCACTACCCTCTCTAAGTATTTATGAATGATACAGACTGTGGAGACTGAAAAGACTGTTGCATCAGTGCTTTAGTCTCTGCTTGGGGGGCTTTTCAGGATCTGGTTCCCCAAACTGGTCCACAAAGTAATAGGGAGGGTAATCACCCTCCCCCAAATGTGGCAGTCACATGGACGAGTCTTGTGTTGGTGGTCTCTGTTAATACCGGGCGATTGAGACGCTTTCAAAGCTCTTCCTTTATATGAAGGCCTAAAGCTCTGCTGTATGGGAGCTGACGACCGTTCTGGTACAGCATGTTGTCCACCACAGAGTGGTAGACAGAGCCGTATTGGTCCACTGAGGACATTCTCCTACCCCACATGGAAAAGTCCTGTCTTTTTTGTAAACAAACAAAGCTGTACTGACTTAAACTGATGTTTTACCTGTCAAGTGGAACATAAAAAAGGCTTATGTCTGTGTCCAGTCAGTCAGATATGGTCTGTGATGACGTGTTACCTTTGTTATCTGCAGGAGTCCATCACTGATGAAACACGTTTCCTCCAGCCTGGATTTTGGGACTGTTCTGAATGCCGGCCTAAAGGTGAGAGGGCATTAAAAAGTGGATTTCCACCGAGCTATTTCAGTTTGGTTTCAATTGGTATGCAAATTATTTCAGCAATTATTTCTGTTTCTTTTGTCAAAAGTTGGGAAGAGATCCCAGAATAACTAAACTGAATGGCGGCATTTTTTGTCGGCCTTCGGTAGGGCTCTGAGTCAGTGATTCTCAACTGGTGGGTCGTGACCCAGAAGTGGGTTGTGGACACACTTCCAGTCGGTCGCTTGCCTTTTAACTGACGACCGTTTTCATTGTACAGTGTTTGTTATTTATTCAGTGAGTGACTACTCAACCAAAGCCACATGTTTAAGTCTTTTTGGAACAACTTCTCTGTAGCTAGAATTTTTTATTTCATATTTGTGCATGAAAGCTCTGTGGGGTCTGTTAAATAAGGCTGAAGTTACTGAAGTGTTTACATGTTGTAACAGCATCATGATCAATGGCTTATTTGGTGCTACTGATTGAATATTATCAATACGGAACTGTTCAGTATGTATCCACCGATGTTTATGGTTATCTCAGCCCAAGATGCACTTTTAGGTTGTAATTAAAATTCAGCTAATTGAGTAAAAAGGAATATTTCCCACTCTAGCACCGCCACCTGCTGCTCATTTTGGTTAATCATCAATCTTATATGTTTTTGTGTTGGCATGCTGTGATATCCTGTACTATCTCAGGTTCAAACTGCAGCATCTTTTCATTTTGTATATTTGAGAAGTTGAGAATTATCCTTGATGTGGGTCACAGCTTGTTGGTAAGGGGTGATGATTGGTCCCATAGCCAGACCAGTTGAGAACTGCTCTAATTGTTCCTAACTGACTCTAAAAGGTTGAGCTCAACATACTACAGTAAGGCAAGTGCAGGAACAGTTGGCTTTGGACTTACAAACAGGATCAAGGTTTAAAAACTGCACTGCATGATGGAAACGCACCACAAAGGTCCCTCTTTACATTCACCTGCAGCTTTAGCACAATGATTTCTATCTTCAACTGATGAAAGACTTGTTTGTTTTTTATTCATGGGTTTGTAGACAGCACTGGCTGAGGCGTCACTATCTGGATTCAAGAAGGACAGAGAGAGCAGAAACTCCAAAAGTCTGATCAAGCAGAACAAAACAACAAACAGGAACAGCATCCAGCAGTAAGTCTAACTAATCTGATCTTCAGGGTTTTAAAAATGATTGACTATCGTTGATATTCACCTTTGTTCCTTTATTGCTGCAGGTCTCTTTTCCTTAAAGACGGATCACTGAATGGGATTGATCGAGAATCTCCAGCAGGAGTCCCAGTCAGTCTGCAGGACCAGATCGAAGATGATGAAGATGAAGTGTTCGACCTTGAATGACAAAATGACAAATGGAGCGCTGACTTTAAACTACTGGTTGCAAAGGAATAAAAATAAACTCTTCTGTAGTACATCTCTTTAGTAAAAAACCTCTCTTCAGCATTCAGGGATGTAGCCAACATTTTTCATTTTAAGTTCAGTTTGTAGGGACTAACAGTCTGTAAATCTTCAGTAAGATATTTTTAGTTTATTATCAGAACTTACACACTTCAGAACGGTGGTTCATCATGTTTGAAAAAAGGTTGCGCACATTATTTTGTGTAAATTTTACATTCAGAGTGCAAGAGAAAGCAATTTACATAAATATTTGATACATATTTGGAATTAGTAAGTTACTGCTTTATGTTTATTCCAGTTGCTCTGATAAATAACAGACTGAAAATAAAAACTGCATCACTGCCAATAGATTTTTTACGATGATTGAATTTTAAAAACATGTACAGTTTTTGCTGTGGCTTTTGTTCATAGTCTTAGTTGTTTTGGTGCATTTTTATATTTGGTTCCTGCTCAGCTCGACACAACTCAGTTTTAGTACCCATTACTTTGTTCTGTAATCTTAGGAAGTACCTCCACAGCTTAACTGAGGATGCAGTTTTATGCACAATCAGAGGTTATTCACTTATTCTCTCAAATCACTGCAGCTGAGTAGCTTTCTGTGAAAATTTGCTTGTTGAGTGTTTTTAGAGTCAGATCTTTCTCTTTTACTGGAGTATTTTCTGCTGGAAAATTGTCATTTTGTTGATTCTAACATAACAGAGTCCTGAGTAAAATAAACAGATGTAAAGTGAGTCAGATGGAAGCTCTTTTAACTTCTGTTATCTCGCCAAAATTTTAACTTCAGTTATGAAATGCAATCTACTAACTTTGCAGTGCAGTTGGATCTTCCTGATATAATGTCTGTAATCACGTAGATCCACGGTACCAGGTAGGGCTGCTTGATTATGCCAAAAATCCTAAAAGTGAATATTTTAATAGATATCGATTCATGATATCATGATTATGAAACACGATTTCTCACTGATTTGGACCAAATGATTTCACTAACATGTATGCTCTGGATACTATCATTTTTAAAATGAAAGAACAGACAACATACACATAAATAAACTTGTAAAAATACAAATGTCTCAAAATAATAATCAATCAATCCATCAATCAATCAATCTTTATTTGTATAGCGCCAATTCATAACAAGTGTTATCTCAAGACACTTTACAATAGAGCACAAAGCTCTTCATATTATGGATACACATATATGCATAGATACATATATACATATAAAAATACACATATACAAATATATACATCCAACACCCAACATGAATCCATATAGCCAATCATGAATCCCTCCATCATGGCGGCAAGAAAAAACCTTCTGTTAAGCAGCAGGAAATCTTGAATGTGGACCCCAGTCTCATGATGAACAGCAAATCCACACGATGCTGCGTTGGGTGTGTGGGCGAAGGAAGGGAGGTAAGAGGAGACAAGTGGACTAAAGTAAGAACTAAAGCTAGTGACAGATCAATGGACCAATCATAGACCTGTCATCGTCAAATTTGTTTCTGCTGCAAACAAATTTATTAGAGGTTAGCCTCTTGAGATGCTACAACTTGTTTTCAGGAGCGTCCACATGTCTGAATAGTTGTGGTGATAATTTTATAGAAGTATAATCAATAAAAGTCTTACTGAAAATAAGAATTTATGGTAGTGACAAACTCATGGGTGCCCAGACCACAAGTGCATCCCTACCATATTTGTCTCCATTAAGTATAAATGTATTAATGGTAGACCTCTTGAGATGTGACACCTCATTTTCAAGAGGGATCTCATGTCCATGTGGAGCTAAAGATAGTTACTATAGATAATAATAATAATAATAATGGATAAGGGAAGAACTCCCAATGTGTCATGTGTCACAGAAATAGTTTAATCTTGATTACTGTTCTCAGGCAATATTTGTTATTGGGAATAAGACTTGAGTCATTTCCCAGCTCTTGCTCCAGGTCTTATTTAACTGGTGATTAAAAAGATCAGAGGTCGAGTCAAGGTGAGTCGAGCTGACACAACTCAGTGAAAATGCACCAACAGAAGAGACACCATTTAAAACACTGTAAGAAGCATCACATTTTCTGTATGTAAATCTGTGTGTTAACTATACAATGTTGTGTTAGTTATAAAATACACCTTGTTCCAATTTTTTACGTTTAGAATATTTTTGAGAATTTATAACTAGCTCTCTATACTCTGTAAAAGACTGTGCTGTTCTTTAGATGAATGTCCAACATGAATGTCGAGTAATTTAATTTGTTAAAGTCACTTACCAAGATTGAGTTTCATAAGTTAATTGTCGATAAAGCTCTACATTCTCTATAAAATGTAATGTTTTGCTCTGTTGGACCATGTGCAGGTCTACACTGGGTGTTAGAGGATGTAACACAAAATGATGATGATATCCATGTTGATATAAAAATTCTGGTCAAAGTCATCTGTTGTCATGTTTATATTTGTGAGAGCGGCTAATATTCATCCAAAATTATAAATGTGCAATCATAGTTCTTTCCTCTTTGTTTCTTGAGATTTAATTTTCTTTTTACCTTAAGGCGACACAGTTTGTTCTCGCAGGATGTGAGGGTCATTTCCTTCAGTTTAGAGAACAACACAATGTGCTGGTCACTGAAAGGCCAGGTGACGACGTGCACTAATGAGGGGAATTAAACGTCTCACTTTGTTCAGGATATGTTTCCAACCACACATCCCCCCTCAACGGGTAATCAGGTCAGATTTGAGAGCACATTCATCATTCCTGATGACTCATCCGCACCAGCAACGTTGACCCTACTTCATTTGTAGAGGTTTACATATCATGAAGTTTAAGGGCACAATGGGTGCAAACCCTATGCCCAGAGGCTCTGGAGGGAACGCCAACCCCTGTCAACTGCGCTACCAACTGTCGTAAGCAGTAGCAGTGCCCCAGAAAGTCAGCTTGTATCTCCCCAGATACCAAACCAACTTCCACACTGCAAAAAAACAAGATCTTAGCAAGTTCGTCTAAATCGAAGTCGAAAATATCCCCAATACTTACTAAAATTTCTTTTTCATTTGATAAGTTGGATATCTTATTACAAGAAATACAAAACAAATATAAAGCACTGAATAACTTATAATTATCAGAAAATATCTGCCAATGAAACAAGCATAATTTAACTAAGTTTGTACCAGTACGTGAAATATCCACTGTCTATCCACTGTATTTTTGGACCTTTAGCTGCTGTTAGCATTATATAGCCAATATATTTGCAGCCTCAAAAGAGCCACAAACCACATCTTCCTTCATAAAAAAAACATTACCTGTAAAATCTAAACAAGCTGATTTAGATGTAACAAGCACATATACCTTAGCAGAGCATCCAACAGGAACAACACCGTCCCTGAACTGAGCCCTGATTGGCCGAAAAGCCTGTGTCCCTTAAACCAGGACCAGGACCAGGGAGAGAAGCCTAATGGTGTCTCAGGTGGCTTCAATGATAACCTGAAAGATGATCATAATTTTGGGGTCAGAGACACAAAAAATAATCTGAATACTGCATCTTTAAGGCAAAATAACTCATGACTCATGATTACAAAAATTCCCAACAATAGTTCCTACATGATGCAAAATACACTTTTTCACACAAAAACGATGTCCACGTCTAAACCCCCAACAGCTGTTTGCTTCATCAGAAAATGGGCAATTAAACAGTCTGAAAAATGTCCAGTAATGATGTTAAATAATTTAATGGAATATTTTTTAAAAAAGGAGAAATTGAATTGAATTGAATTGAATGCCTTATTTCGAACATGCAAAAAAAAACATGGTTAGTCACCACAAACAAACACATGCATATTGCAAAGACAAAAGAAAACAATCAAGGTAAACACTGCTAACAACATCCTGCATGAGCAGCAAGCCCACATGCTCTAAAAGGAGTGGGAAGAGGTTTAAACCTATTTACCCCTTTGTACAAATAAACATATATTTTAACCTTTTTTAAATTAATATTAAAGTTAATACCGTATTACTGTGCCATTAATACCAGTATTAATACTTAACTATAATTTAGTGAACAATGGAAAATCAAAAATTAATATATTTCTCCCCCTAAATAATGAAAAATCATTAACTAAATTAATTACATTGATTACCACAGCTCACTCCTAACATTTTAGTCCTGTCTAAACAAAAGGTTGTCAAACATTTTATCAGAGTTTTTGTGAAATCTATCTTTTATTATCTTTTTATTTTTTTTTTATTTTTTTATCATTGACCTTAATACAGCAGAGTTGTTTGCATCTTGATGATTTTAAAGCAACCTTTTACATGTTTAAATAAACGTAATAAATAAACAGTCTCATCCTCACAGTGAAGTTTTGCTGTTTTCTGCAGCCTCGACAATCAAAAATCAGAACAAAGGCCTCCCGCACCGTTCAGCTCCTTGTTGTGACTAATGTCAGTAATTGTCTGGGCTGAAATCAGTTTGTTTTAAGTTTGCTGTTTCCTCTCAGGGCTTCCTTTGATTCGCTGTCAGCCCATTAGATGACACTTTCTTCTGATTGCCTCTCCACGCTGCGTTCACTGACTCAAAGTTAGGGTGGCGCTCGACAACTTCAACAGCTTCACTTATGTGCTGCTTTGATGTGCTGTATACTCGCTGTGAGGCGGCCGAGTCAACATGTTTTCTATTGATGCGGCACTTTTGACAGCACTTAGTCAACGGCCCCTCAAACAGGCTCAGTCTCTGTTCATTATCTTCATCAGCATGTAATAACGATGATGATGATGATGGTGATGAGGATGGTGCTGCTGCACAAACAATCAATCAAGTCATAAAACCTGCCACGGATAAACAAGACTTCAGCATACAGAGAAAAGAATGCTAACAGGGTTTGTAGGCGTGCTAAGGAAACATGAAAATGTTTCAATTTAATCTTCAAATTTTGAGGTCTGAAAAGTGCTCAGGTCTCTGAAGTGGAAGATATTGTAATTGTAAAAGGTGCCTAATTGAGGAATTGATTTTAATTGACTTAACCAGTTCAATAGAATAACCAAGTCTGCATGTGGCACCTTCAAACCTCATACTTTGTTTCCTCTCCCAAGATTTTGTCATTTTTTAATTGACTGCTCAGATTGAAAACGCATTTTTGGTTGGGGGCACATACGCTCAACAGCAAGAAGGTTGCTGGTTCGAACCCCATGTCGGTCAGTGCCTTTCTGTGTGAAGTTTGTATGTTCTCCCCGTGCATGCGTGGGTTCTCTCTGGGAACTCTGGCTTCCTCTCACAGACCAAAAACATGCTCATTAGGTTGATTTGTGACTCCAAATTGCTCTTAGGTATGAGCATGAATGGTTGTCTGTCTTTCTATGTGGCCCTGTGATTGGCTGACGACTCTTGCTCAATGTCAGCTGGGATAGGCTCCAGCTCCCCGTGACCCCGAAAAGGGATAAACGGTGTAGATAATGGATGGATGGATGGATGGATTTTAATTGACTTAACCAGTTAGACAGAATACACATCTGCATGTGTCACTTTCAAACCTTATACCTTGTTTTCTCTCTGTAGATTTTGTCATTTTTCATTGACTGCTCTGATTGAAAACATATTTTGGTTGGGGGTGCAGCAGGCAGTGTATGTGCCTCACAGCAGGAAGGTTGCTGGTTCAAACCCTGTGTCGGTCAGGGCCTTTCTGTGTGGAGTTTGCATATTCTTCCTGTGCATGCATGAGTTCTCTCTGGGTATTTTTTTCAATCTTATGAGAATTGTTTAATTTAGCAGTCAAGACAGAGAAAGAAAGAAATGCCACACTCAAAAAGTATAAAGTTTGGCCTTTACTTTTGTACTTTACTTTAAACAGTGTAGCAGAAGGCACATCCTGATATGCTTGGATTTTCTTTAATTTTCCTGGATTATCTTTTAATATTATGAATTTATTTAAATGTCTTACGAATCATTCTGTCATTTTGTTATCTTTTGTACTGTAGTGTTCCTCTGCATTATTTTTATTAGTGTGAAAATCTTCTATTTTTTGCTTAAATCCATTATTTTTTTCCCAATTCCAATGAAGTTGGGGCATTGTGTAAAACATAAATAAACAGAATACAGTGATTTGCAAATCTCTCTGGACCTATATTCAATTGAATAAACCACAAAGACAAGATATTCAATGTTCAAACTGATAAACTTCATTGTTTTGCAGCAAATGTCTGCAGTGCTTTCCAAAAAAGCTGAGACATGGGCAACAAAAGACTGGGAAACTTGAGGAAAGTGCAGAACATTCCACATGTGAACAGGGGACTGTCATGATTGGTTATAAAAGGAGCATCCCTGAAGGGCTCAATTATCAACAAGCAATGCTGGGGCCAAGTTCACCCCTTTGTGAACAACTGAGTGAGCATAGGTCCAACAGTCTATGAACAATGTTTCTCTGTGTATAACTGACAGAAATGTAGGGATTTCATAATCTACAATCAACAATATCATCAAAAGATCCAGAGAATCAAGAGAAATCTCTGCACGTAAGTGACAAGGCTGAAACAAACATGCTATCTGCTATCTGCTCAGGTGGCACTGCATTAAAAACCAACATCATTCTGTAAAGGATATTACTGCGCTGGTTCAGGAACACTTCAGAAAACCATCCACAGTTAACACAGTTCGTCTCTACATCTTCAAGTTCAAGTTAAAACTCAACCATGCAAAGCCAAATCCAAACAATCAACAACACACAGAAACACTGTCAGCTTCTCTGGACCCAAAATCACCTGAGATGGACTGAGGCAAAGTGGAAAAGTGCCCACATTTCAAATTGTTTTTGGAAATCTTGGACGTCATGTCCTCTGGAATAAATAGGAAAAGTTGTTATCAGCGCAAAGTTCAAAAGTGAGAAACTGATGGTATGAGGATGAGTTAGTGCCCATGGCATGGGTAACTTGTTGATGTTAAGGTAACGATTTTAGGGCAATAACGTCACAGCAACACATTTAAAAGACTCTGCTATCTATCTATCTATCTATCTATCTATCTATCTATCTATCTATCTATCTATCTAATCTGCCTGTCTGTCTATCTGTCCATCTGTCTGTCTGTCTGTCTTCAGACTGATAACTGTACATCTTCAGGTCTTTCTCTGAATGTGTTAATAAAAGGTCTCGGTGGTGTTTGTACATTCGGTGCTGAGCTCACACCCTCCTGTTGTATGTGTCTTCGTTGTGTTAGGTGACTAAAAGCAGAACACTGACATCTTTAAGTCTCTCACCCAGGCCTCACCGTCCCCTTCTCCTCTGTAATCAGCATGTTTGGGGATCTGCTGCTGGGAAGGGGAGTGTTATTAAGCCCCCGAACAACAATAAATACACCCACATACACACACACCCATTTCCACACACAGAGTCCAGCTCAGAGTCTCCTGAGCGGTGACTCAGGCTGGGCTGCAGGGTGTTTCCTGACCTCTGAGAAGGAGGACGATGGACCGTATGAAGACAGCTGAGGAGGCGAAACACAGATGGTGAGCAGTCATGAGTGTGAAACATGTTACCAGGAGATCATCCACCTGTGGACCAAACCGAGGGACTGAACGAGACAAGTAAAGGCAAGTAAACCAAAATAAGCTTCTTCACTTGACAAACTACTGGACTGATAGATTTCTAAGATCAAATAGTTAAACAGAAGAGAAGATGCTTTTCTGCTGATCATCACTTTTAAGATTAAACTCTGCATCATTGAGGCTGAAGGAGGTTTCCACAAGCTCCCTCATGACTGTGAACCCTTAAATGTCTTTGATAACATGAACTGTAGAATGTAAAACTCATTTTCATTCATTTTACTGTAGTAAATATTGTAGTTCATTTAATTAAAAGGACACTTTAATTGGCATATTTCTCTTAAGTACAGTTGTGAAACAAATATAAAATCATGATTATTAAAAGGTACAGAGATGAAAACTGTATAAAGGTCACTGGAGGTTGAAGTAGTTTCTCTTGTTCCTTTTGTTTATTTATTTATTTTTCTCTGATTAGGATTTTATTATTATATTATTACTATTTGGTTTATTTTGTTTACGTGTGATTATTTTTATTATTATTATCATTGTTATTTGGAAGTTGGTTAAATACTGACTACTTGTGTGGGGTGAAGGTGAAGGGGTGTGACCAGATAAGTTTCGACTTCCTCCTGCTCCATTTTGAACATGCAAATATCAATTTAGTTTGGTTTTAATTGTTTTTATTTTGTTATAGGTTTAATTATTTGTTCATGTTCAAAATAAAAAAGAGAAAGAAAGAAAGAAAGAAAAAAAAAAGTTTTCAGACATCACGTGCATTTGTGATATATTGTATTAAGTATCACTCTTCAGCCTCCAAGTGCACTTTCTTTTAGTAAAGTCACAGCTAAAACACTAAACATATCATAGAAAAAAAACATTAGAAATTAAAAATTGATTGGTTCCATATATATACACAAGAAACTTTGAGTAAGGCATCATTTTGGTACCACTGATCAGCTTATGACCAGGGTCATGCTTTTTACTGAACACAGTTGTTGCCGTGCTTTCTTTTTTTGTTTCATGTACTTGGTTTGAAGTTTAGCTGGATTTAATGACCTGTGTATTTTTTACCACTTAGTCCACTTAAATATTTGATTTAGCCTGTAAACCTCTCTGTTTCAGCCCTGCTCAGAATAGACTGTTTTTGTGGAAATCCTCATGAACTGTGTCTGACCACGCTGAAAATGGAGGCCAATGTGGACATACCAAAAGCTGTGGATGTTGTAGATGAATCAATTTAAAGGACATTTTAATTTACAGATTTTACCTGAGTTAAAGTAGCACTTAATGAATCCTCTGAAATCAAAGAATAAAGGACTTTATTTAAAATGTAATCAAAAAAGTTAAATTAATCAACCTGCATTTGTTACAGTGTATTATTGAATACTATGTAATATCTGAATTGACTCAAATAATACCATACAACCATATAGTTGCAATTTGTCCTGACATACTGTTTATAGCAAGGGTCATCTACTACATTTGTACAAGGGCCAGTTTTTACAGTTTTTAGCCTGACAGACGTTACAGGGGCTGTATTTGAACAACAGTAATAACTCGCTTACTCTTTAGGTCTAACTAACATACAGATGCAGCCACTTAAATTTCCCCCTTCCAGCTGAGTGCATGCCCAGTTCCAGCCAACTTCCAGCCATTGGCAGTCCCCCACCTCCCTGGGGATGTGCCTGAATTCCACAATAAACACCATTGTTAGTTTAATATTTTGTGTGTGCATATTTATATATATTTATAGGGAGGCCCGTGCAGAGATGCCAAAATCTGTAGTACCTTGAGTGTCCACTTGAGGCTGGCTGTAGAAACCTGACACCCAAATGATTATGTGCAGGAAACAAATGGTTTTTACTGCATGAATACAAATATTTATAGCCTGTTTTAAATGGTTTCACTCTGAATATTTAATACATCTATTTGCTCTCACTGTGTGGGGGATTAATTTTCCTATATCACACTGATTTTTCTTATTCAGGGTTTATTGAGGATTTCTTGGTTTGTAAACGTGGAGCTGCTATTGGTCAGACGGCCTTAAGTCCTGCCACCACACGGCCCTTGTGTTTGTGAGAAGGTTGAGCTGAAGTTTGGTTGAGATGACGAGCAGCATGGCAACATCCGTTAGTGGGCATCAACAATGTTCTGAAGGCTCTTTTGACAACCAAACTGCTGACGTCACATGACTTCATAAAATTTCAGTCTATGGGTTACTGCTTTCCAAAGCTCTGCTCTAATGTTTACTGTTGCTGCAGAGAAATGCCTCGACATGAGACATGTTTTTATGCTGAAACAATTTTTTTTCCAAATGGATTTTTTGAGCACTATTTTTCTGAATGGTGGAGCAGAAGGAAGAGTTGCAGGGGCTTGTAGAAACACTATTGGTCCATATTTTAAAAGCTATATTTTGAAAATGACCTTCACGTGTTTTAAGCCATCACTACACGACTCACTCAGCAGTGTAGTCATTTTAACACATTGAATATGCCGGTCAAAATATGTATATAAATTCTAAATAGACTGCTATAAATGTATGATCGTGAGGGGGTTTAAATGGCCTGATTTTTTGAGCACTAACAGACTTTCTTTTGATGTGTCTCAAGGCAGTGCGTCTTTAAAACACACAGAGGAAATCCCTCCATCACATGACCCTGTTAGCAGAGGAAATACCACTGACCTCATCAGCTGTAAGTGGAAACACTGAGACCCAAACAAAGAACAATACAGAGACACATAATCACTGTTGTGACTCTATGAGGACAGTAAAAACAATCAGTGAAGGGAGGGACAGTAAGTGAGAGGGCACTTAATATTTGGTATATGTTTACATTTCTCCAAACATGTTTAAAATCAATAACATGTTTCATTGAGTTATGTGAAAAGAAAAATGGATGCAATAGCACCTGGACGGGGTGACAACAAAGTGATGCATGTGAGAATAAAGAACTTTGGAGAAAAATGACATTTAATCCATAATGATGTTTGAAGCTATGAGGCTCTTTCTGCTTCATCCTCTGTTTTTTCCCCAATAATCTAAAAACGGAACAACTGAAAAATTTAACAATATTTTCTATTTTCTATTTAGAAATAAAGTAGACCAGATTTAAAACTTGTGATTTTGGATTTCAGCTTGAACTTGCACTGTGCCCTTTCAGAAGTCTTTTCATCTCCGCTCTGGTGTGTGTTTGTTTGACACTCAGCTCAGCCTGCGCCGGCCGCAGCATCACCAGCAGAGGCCTCTCAGGAGTCGTCAGAGAGTAAGAAGCCCACCTGTCCTCGATGTGGCCTCACAGTCTCAGGCCACAGAGCGTCCCCCGTGGTCCCTGCAGTGAGTCGCCTGCAGGGCTGCAGTCTGTCGGTGCACAGCAGCAGCAGCAGGAGGAGCAGGAGGAGCAGGAGCAGCGCAGCCACATCACAAACGCACACTGACGCACCTGCAGGTAAGAACGATGGTAAAACTCAATCAAACAGGACCAGACAGAAATTGTAGTGTGTTAAAATTGTCTTGTATAAGTTGTAATTTCTTAGATATTAATGGACATTGATTTAAGGAATTAATATTAATTTAATAACTAAATCGCACTCATTAATTAGGGCACAACTTTCTATTATATGTATAAGGAAAAAATTCTAATTAAATCAATTAAACCAATTAAATCAGTTAAATCAATCAAACCAAATAAATCAAGAAAAATACTAGAAAAGCACTCAGAGAGCACAGACCTCCGCCAAGGTGATCCGGATCAGTCCCAAAATTTAATCAGTTCTTCCATATCCCATTTCCAACAATTCCCGAAAATTTCATCCAAATCCGTTCAGAACTTTTCAAGTTATTTTGAACACAAACAAAAAGACAGACAGACAGACAGATAAACGCCGGCAAAAACATAACCTCTTTGGCGGAGGTAATAAGACTCCAATAATGATAATGGGCCAAATTAATTATTGGCCTATCAGAACAGTCTGTCTTTTGGTTTTTTAACTACTTTACAGACAGATCTCAGTGTGTTCAGGCTGACAGCCTTCCCTCTAAATATCTTCAGGTAAGTAATGGTGTGCTGCAGGGTTCAGTCTTGGGGCCACTACGATTTAGACTTTATAATCACTCAAAAACAGTATCACTCAAAATATTTCAAAGGCCAAATTTCATTAGTATGCTGATGACACAGTTATTTACTACTCTGCTTCAACACAACATCAGGCTCTGTCTTTTATGAGAAGCTTTGATACAGTACAGGCCGATCAGTGTGAACTAGAATTAATGTTGAATCCTGACAAAACAAACTCTAAGAAAAAGTCACAAAACCTGCCCTCTATTGTCACATTTTAGGGTCATGTGATTGGGTCTGTCTCTTATAAATGCCTTGGATTAATGATTGATGATTCGCTGCCTTCTAAGTTTCATATAAAGAAGTCAAAGCTGCAACTGGGCTTTTACTTCAGAAATAACACTTTTTGTTCTGTTGCTGCAAAAAATCATCTTGTTGCTGCCACTTTCAAGCCTCTGATTGGTTACGGGGATGTTTTAGATATGCATGCATCTTCTCAATGCCTTAAATCTTTGGATACTGTTTTTCACGGAGCTTTACCAAACCCCAAGGTGCTAACTCATCAAAATGACGAAGACATGCACTTTTTTGCATTTTTTTAAATGTCATTTCCGTGCAAAAGCCAATTTATTTTCATATCTATTCTAACCCGAAGTCTCACTGGTGCTACAGTTTACCTTGTGCCTATGTTAAGTGGTGTTAGCGGGTGTACTGAGTAAATATTTCTTCATTTATATTAAGATTCGAGACATGGCGTGCTGGTTTGGTGGCATAGTAAGCAAACAGGCATGTCTGATATATGCTTCAGCTAGACCAGGTTGGATTTACGTCCGTGGCACAGACTGATGGTGCGCTTGGTCGTAGTTGGAAGGATGCAGGTTGTAACCTAACTCCAGCTGACAAGTTGCTCAAAATGCTGCGTCAGTGTCGTGTAAATGTGTATAAAAGGTCATGAGTATGTTAGTTGATACCGATGGACAACTGACATAGAAACTCCAACCATCAGTGAGTGAATGTGAAAGCAAATGGGTGTGAATGCGTAGATGTGACCTGCGGTGTAAAGCTGCTTTGAGTAGTCAAACACTAGAAAAGCGTCTAAGTCCATTTACAGTTAGCTGCTCTCTATCGGCAAAAAAATAAAGGCAAGAAAATGCCCAAAAATGTATTAATAATAGCTAGATAAAAATAAATAAATGCTCTATCATGAGTTGAAGACATGTTAAACACACTAAAGGACATATATAACTAAAAAAGCACGTTACGGCCTCTTTAAAATGCAGCTTTGTCCTTATTTATCATTATTGTACAAAAGCAATGATGCTACAGTAGGTAGAATTCAGCTGTTGCCCAACAGCTCAACTTGTCATGAAACTGATCAATCAAAAGACCTAAAAAGTTACTATTTTAAGTTTGAGTCCCATGCAGAGCCGGTTGGCCGATTAGGCAATAAAGGCAAATGCTAAGGGTGCCGTGGCCTCTAGGGGGCGCCACAAAATCAGGAAAAATTTACCTTGAATATAATTATATTAACACTAGTTTTTACTTTTATCGCTTAAAATGGAAAAGCTCAAATTGATTCAAATGTAAAGAAATGCCCAATTTATATTACTAAAAATGTTAAATAAGTCTACATAGTTATTTTATTTAGTTTTTGTATACAGTTATTACTGTGTAAATGTAGCTTATGTATGGAGTTATTGTGTGCAATCTGTGTGGATATTTAATTGTTTGATGTTGATTGTTGTATTCAGAATTTATTACTACATTTATCATTATTAAACCACTTGTTCACAGGATTTTTATTTTGTGGTGAGGGTAATTATATTGTATTTTAGAATTTTTTGTATTAACTACCTCCGCCAAGGAGGTTATGTTTTTTCAGACATAAGTTTGTCTATTTGTTTGTTTGTTTGTAAAATTACACAAAAAGTACTGAACAGATTTTGCTGAAACTCTCAGGAGATGTTGGTAATGGCCTAGAACTAAAACTAAAACTAAAAAATGATTAGATTTTGGTGGCAATCCAGATAACTGCCATTAGCAAACAATCACTTTTGCTCAGTAACTGTCTAACTAATAAAGACCAACATGATTCTGAGTGCTAGGTGTGGGTTTTCAAAATCAAGGAATCACATTATGATGGTAACTTTATCATGGAACTATTGCTTATAGATGTAACAGCAATCTGTGAGCTACCTTGGAGGAGATTTGCACTCTCTGAGTGCTTTCTGTTCTTTGATTTGTTTAGCATGGAAATTGGGTGACATGTTGTCTTATAAATTAAAGACAAGGGTTAAAAACAATACTATTCGATTTCTTTTGTAAGCAGATGTTTATCTCCGATGGAGGGGGGCGTCATATAAAATCTCACCTAGGGCGCCATAATGGGTAGGGCCAGCTTTGGTCACATGGCAACTGATGTCGACAGCCCTTCTTTGTATTAGCTAACTATAACAGAAGAAGTTACAAAGATATCAACAATGTAATCCTCATTTTAATTAAATGTTAAACCTAAAGCTGCTGTTCCAAAACAGTTTCCATTTGGAGTTACAAAGATATGCATTCATCTAATTCAGCCAAATTCTCATCAGGCCCTCTTGGAACATAAGCAACAATGAGACAGATTTATTAGAATATAAAGCATCTACATTCAAGGGTTTATTCTGTCACCAACAAAGACGACAATCTTTCTTTTGTTTGTATCTGAAGCTCTAAAGTTTCCCTTGAAGACTTTCACTCTGCACTTTTATCCAGTTTTATCAAAGCGTGCCACTCCTTGTTTATCATTGTGTTCGTGTTGATATCTCTGAAGTTTTACATTAAATCAATCCAGCGGCCACACATAAAGCTCCTTTTTCATCTGCACACATATAGAGGCATTAGCATACGTTATGTGCGGGGGGTGTATAATTGGAGCAGCTGAGTGGTAAAACGCTGGACCCCACTCCCCAGGGAATTCTGCCACCTCCCTTTCATTGACTTCCTGGAGTAAACAGGATAAAACAGCTTTATTTGCATCAGCGCACTCTCCCTGCGCTCCCCATGAGGATGAAAACAGGAGCTGAGTAATAATACAACGGTTAGGATCGCAGAAGATGCACCGTAACACACCAGTGAGGTTAATATATGCAATTTTGGCTGCACATAATTTGGTTAGGAGAGCAATTATCCTGTGACAGCTCCTTCCTGGTTGTTGTTCATCAGCGGCAGCCTCGGTGGCCTTTTTGATTTTCCCTGGAGGACTGAACGAAGCTCTGTGATTAAGTAAACACAATCACACTTGATCACTGCAGCACTCCAGCTTCTCTTTTAAGTGCTGGTTGGCACAACAAACAAACATGTGAGAGATTAATTGAGGGTTAATAGAATGATAAAGCCTCATTTGTGATGGTGTCTGACGGGCTTTTAGAACAAACTGAGGCTGTTTGATGAACTCAGATATGAGTTTTGTTCAAGGAAACCCTGCATAGATGGACATAATGGGCCTCATTCACCAAAATCTTCTGGAGACTTTTCTCAAATGTCTACTTATGAGAGAAAAACTACATTTTATCCATGATATTTTCCTTAACTGCTGGATTGTTTGCACTTATGTTCTTTAATTGGTAAATGCGTTTTTTTTTTGCTAGCTAGACGTTTGGGTGTGATTCTCCTGATTACAAAGAAAGAATCCCTTTTACCAATATATAACGGCATCCAGCCAACAAACAAAGGTCCAACAGGGTCATTTGTAGAGATCCATCCATCATCTATACCACTAATCCCTTTCAGAGTCACGGGCACTGGAGCCTATCCCAGCTGACACTGGGTGAGAGGCGAGGTACAACCTGAACCTGTCACCAGCCAATTGCAGGGTCATATACAGAGACTGACAGTCATTCACACTCACACCTAAAGGCAATTTAGTGTCACCAATTAACCTACTGAGCATGTTTTTGGTCTGTGGAGGATGCCAGAGTGCCCAGAGAGAACCCATGCACAGGGAGAACAAGCAAATTCCACACAGAAAGGCCCTGACCAACATGGGGATTGAACCAGCAACTGTCTTGCAGTGAGCCATGTGTGCCACCATGCTACCCACTTTAGAGATTTCAATGAAAACACGTATTGGGGCAACAGTAGCTCAGTCTGGAAGGACTTGGATTGGGGACAGAAGGGTGGCTGGCTCAAATCCAGGCCGAACCATGTTTGGTAGCAATGCTAACAATCTACAATGACTGTGAGCAGCCTGATGCAGCACGACCCAATCGGCGTCCTTCAGAGCAGAAAGAGGTGGGAGCTACGCCCGAGACATTAGCAGAAAGTGATTATTCGTACAGAGATTAGCATAGACACTAACAGCTTCAGTAGCAGTTTTAACAAATCTGGGCCATGTTTCTTTATTAAATGAAAAACAAACAACAATAAAATAATTTCTCAAATGAAATTATATTTTTGCCTCACTTCTGACATGTTTTGGCCAGAGTTTGTTCTACGTAGAGGCTTATGTTTTGTGTTTCACTCCACAGCAGCAGGGAATGTGATTGACAGAATGATTGTTTTTGAAAGGTTCTGCCCGTTCCCAAACACTTTCTATGGGCTGTTACCTAGATGGACGAGTGAATTACATTTAGCCGTTCATCTTGTGTGTCAGGTTAATGGAAACCTGCCCTATCTTGCAATATTAATGAATCCTTAAAAAGTCCTTAATCTGGATCCAGCAACAAAATCTAACCACTTCCTATCTGTGATCGACACTCCCTGAAACTTCTATTGAAATCTGCTGATAACTCTTTGAGTTCTCTCACATACAAACAGACGAATGCAGGCAAACACATAACCTCCTTGGTGAAGGTAAAAATGCAGGAAGAGTAATGAGACCATTTGATCACAGCCCAGAGTGAATTGTACAACAGCAGCCTACATGCAGTGGTGGACAAAGTACTCAACTCCACTACTTGAGTGAAAGTATAGATACTCCTGGTCAAATATTACTCCAATACAAGTGAAAGTTGTTCTGTCAAACTTTTACTTCAGTTAAGTACTGGAGTACCTGCTTTTGAAAATAATAAAATTAAAAAAAAAGTACATTTTTGTTTAATGTCAATGCATAATTTTATTGTTGCCACAATGAATTTACACCTAATAACTGAAACAACCTACTGAATGCATTGACCTGCTTATAGAACCTGTAGAACAAAAAGCTTGTAAAATATGCTACGAAGTCTATAGAAATACCTACTGAAACACGACTTTATCGACAACAGGACAACAATTGCCGTTTTGGTTGTTTTATTTACTTGTTTCATTTCGACAATCTCAAACATGGACTTCAGATATAGTCGTGAATGCTCTGGGGTGGAATCGTCGTCTGTATCTGTTGTAGCCATCATTACTGCCAAGATGAACCGTTATCTGAGCAACGTTAGCTCAGTGTTTACCTGCCTGATCTGAGTAGCGCATGTGCGAGGTACAGGTGCGGCATCACCACTTGAACAAATCACAGGCAGACAGCACTTCAGGAGAGAAAAGAAATTTCATCCGGTGACTTCAAAGCTGTACTTAAATGTAACGAGTAACAAGACCCTTCATAGAAATGTAGTGGAGTAAAAAGTACAATATTTGTCTTTCAAATGTAGTGGAGTAAAAGTCATACGTTTCCAAAAAAAATTATACTCAAGTGAAGTACAGATACTCAAAAAATGTACTTAAGTACAGTACTCAAGTAAATCTACTTTGTTACTGTCCATCCCTGCCCTCCATGAGAATCTTTGTTTGTTGTTGTAATTTTCTCTAAATGTTTGAATTTAAATATTTTCTTTGTTTGCATAAAGATAAAAAATGACCATGCTTCGTTTTGCAGGGTTCTTTGTTAGTAAAATCATTCTTGCTCCTCACAGAAACCTGTTTGCACCTCCTGCTGGCGTGTCTCTTCTGTCAGTGGTCCGTCCTGCTCCTGGGCGTGCTGGAGGCCTGCTCCTCCTGCCTCTCCAGCCTCTGCTCCTCCTGCTGCTGTGCCTGTGCTCGCTGTTGTTCAGCCGTCCAGGAGGCGCCCATGGAGGAGTTGAACTGTAACGTTCACTGCCACTCGGTGATGTTCGAGTCCTGCTGTGAGCCCACCGAGTGTCTGGAGTTTTGCCTGGAGTGCTGTGAGATCTGCCATCGCAGCTGAGGACTTAAAAGAGGACATGATGAGACTGGTACAACAGATTCACAAGAAATATGGGATTTATGGACGCTACATGGACAAATGTTCCCCATGACCATCGTCTTTGTGTGACCTTAAAGTTGTGAGAAGTAAACTCAACCCTTAAAGACTCATCTGGATCACGAATGTCACAACAGATCACACTTCAGTCCTGTAGAGACTTTTCCTTTTAATTAGATGTTTTTAGTTGGTTAAAACTGTTCTTATTAAAATGTTGATACTTGGGAAAATGTCAATTTTGGATAAAAAATAGATATAAAGCTTGAAACCGATCATATTTCTGTGTTTTGCACAAGTCATTTTCCATGCTTTATACATGAACATTGCCTGACCCAACAGTCAAAGGGTTTTGTCCCCTGTATGTAAGAGAGCTAACGCTGGTATCTCACTGACGATGTTTATATAAACACCCTTGGTTTACTTCCTCACCATCAGAGCTATTGAGAGTCTCTGTTTCTTTTGTTGCTGTTTTAAATGTGAAAGGTCTGCTTAATGGGGTAGATTGGTACATAGCAGGGCAATTAACCCACTTACAGGCTAAAACTACTTAAAAAACTATGTTGGCTCGACAATACATTACAGTAAGATTCTTTACAGTGTTTAACTTGTCCTCAACAAAGCCCCTGTGTTTAGAACTATTTTTTGATGTGATGAAGGACTAAGTATCCTTCCACCAGCAGCCCCCCTCTTTAGATCAGGTCAGAGTTCTACAGTGGAGTCATGTAGCGGTCACCGGAGCAAAAAACTTCATAAATCGAACTCCCACAAAGATGGGGTGCACCTGTATTTTTCCTAGATGCATAATAAAGTGGTAGGAGACCTCGGGGAAGACCCAGGACATGCTGGAGGGACTATGGGACTAATTGTACCCCTTGGCCCTCTCCCTTCGTTTTACCCCTCTGTCTACCTCTTCCCCTTGGTCCTCTGTTTTGAGGGCCAAGGGGAAGGGGTGAAAAAACATTAAAAACTAGAAAAGCACTCGGAGAGCGCAGACCTTCCCCGAGATACAAATCTGGATCGCCACGCGCTCTGATATGACGGCCGAGTCTCTGCTCATGTCTGTCCATGTGGAGAAGTCCTCAGCTGGAATGGCAGGGGAAGCTGGGAAATGTCCAGATCCAGATCCAGATGAAATTGACCGTGATGATAGAGTTGTATTATATATATTATTGTGTAAATTTTGAACCAAATCCATCAAGTGATGTCACAGATATGATTTTTTAAAATACGGCCCAATGTTAAGTTAAAGGATTTTTCACAAATTTTGGCAATTTTTGGCATCCAGGGAAATATGCAAATCACCACCAAAATGTAATGGCTTCTTCCTTGGACCAATCCTCACCTCAGGTAAAATTTTAATGTAAATCCATCCAATAGTTTTTTCGTTATCTTGCTAACAGACAAACAGACAGACTCTGGCCAAAACATAACCTCCTTGGTGGAGGTAATAACAATATGGGCTCTTTAAACTTGAGGAGCTTCATGTTGTGTCTCTTGACCACAATTCTGCAAAACAAAAAAAAGATTTATTTCTATTATGATGCACATAAGAACGTATCTGTGGTGCAAAAGCAGTGGCTTTAAAGTTGTATTAAGCAGAGACGTCTTCTGTTTGTACATGAAGTTACGTTTAATAACTTTGACCCAGCAGGACCCTGAACCAGCGGGGTCCTCCTCTCTCTTCAGTCTTGTTCTGGTTCTCATGTTGGAAGATTGCAGATTTGACTTTTCCCCGCGCAGCTCTTTGCAGCTGAGGAACAGGGCGACAGCAAACATGTCATCTTTCTCTTAAATCCCTTTTCATATTTGTCATATGAGGCACTTAGAACATAAAAGGATGCTTATTGTCTCCACGCCTGTGAAGACGGGAGCGGGCTCCTTTAAAGTCGTCCTGTGAGCTGACAGCACAGAGGCACAGTAAACATCCAAAAATAAAACAAAGCGCCCATAAAGACGACGCTGTCAATCTGTCTGGGTGAGCCAACAGCCTCATTTAAATCACGTTAGAGCGAGTAAATCGAATTTAAGCATCTCCTTTACCCACAACACACTCAGACTCTGCTGCTGACGAGAAACAGCGTTGACGTCTAATTTAGAGCCCGGCGAGCGTACAGAAACAAATAAACTCTCAGGTTTGTTCCACTTGTCCCTCTCCATTTGTTACAGCCTTTAACCACAGCGGACGTCCCGGGCCCCCACAAACAGATGCTCCTGTCACAGATGACAAACAATAATACAGTAACTCACAGCTGACACACCATGATAAAATGTTCTCACAGGGATCTAAGCGTTGGACTTTCATTTAAATTCACAATAAAATATAAATCGTTTTGATGACAATTGTGACACTGAGATGACAAGTCCATTAACTTTCATCATATGGTGGTTAAAAACAGACTTATCTCATAAAAAGCTTTCTTTTAACAAACTACTTTGACAGCTTACAAAAAATGAATGGGCAACTTTCAAGAAAAATACAAATTAATCATTAGAACTTTAATATTGGAGCAAAAATTTCCCAAATATTAGTGGAGGTAGAAATCTCCAGTGAAAAAACTCTGACAACTTTATTGATCATGTGGTGTGGTTGTGTACAAACAAGTTACATTTCCCTCAGCTCAGTGTTAATTTTGACAGCACTTTTTAATTTAGTTTTAGTTATAGTCTTTTGCCTAAATATCTTTTAGTTTTATTCATAATTTAATTATCTAGATTGTTTAAAGTTTAGTCTAGTTTTAGTCGATGAAATCTACTGTAAATTTAGTCTACTAAAATATGAAGTGTAAGTGTAAGGTATTTTTTATGTTTCCTTGAATTTCTGAAGTCATGTTTTACTCTTGGATAAAATGAAACATCTTATAACCCTTTACTGAATACTAGTAAAGTTTGAATGTATAAATGAACAGAAACAAATTTAACTTTTGCGTGAAACGCAGTCACCTTTATCTAGGCTACCTGGCAGAGCATCTCAGTTACAATATCAGAATTGACAACAAACATTGAACCAGGTCTACATGATTATATCAATTCATAAAAAGAGTAGCTCTGATTGGATCGCTCCCCAACTTACCCCACCACCATGAACCAAAGTAGCTGTGATTGGATATATTCCTAACTTGTCCCTACTTTCTACATGACCAAATTTGGTCTGATTGGATTAAGTCTCTGTCAAACATTTTTGTCTAGTTTTTATTTGTTGACGAAAATGTCAGTTAATTTAATTTAGTTTTGTCCATGTGCACTTGTTTTCATTAGTTACTGTCTAGTTTTCGTCAGGGGAAAAAAGGTTGTTGATGAAAATAATTAGTCAACAAAATTAACACTGATATCAAGGTATGGTCATTTTTTTTTTGTATGCAAACAAGGAAAATATTTAAATTCAAACATTACGAGAAAATGACAACAACAAACAAAGATTCTCATGTAGGCTGCTGTTGTGCAGTTCACTCTGGGCTGTGATCTAATGGTTTCACTGCTTTTCTTGCATTTTTACCTTGTTTACTATCTAGTTTTCATCAGGGGAAAATAAGTTGTTGACGAAAACCATGACGAAAATAATTAGTCAACAAAAATAACGCTGGAAGAGTCTGTTTTATTTATAAACCTTAAAAGCAGTCATAAAAGGTTGTGTGGAAAGATTGGATGAGCTAAGAAGGACATCCAATCAGAGCTGCCTTAGCTTCATTGTGGTGAAATAAGTTGGGGAGAGATCCAATCTGAGCCACTCTCTTTATTAATTGATATATTCATGTAGAGCAGGTTCAATGTCTGTTGTCAGTTCTGGTATTGTAACTGAGATGCTCTGCCAGGTAGCCTAAATAAAGGTGACTGCATTTCACACAACAGTTAAATTGGTTTCTGTTCATTTATACATTCAAGCTTTACTAGCATTCAGTAAAGGGTTATTAGATGTTTCATTTTATCCAAGTGTAAAACATGACTTCAGAAATTCAAGGAAACATAAGAAATGCCTACACTTTACACTTTATATTTTAGTTGACTAAATTTACAGCAGATTTCATCGACTAAAATGTTGTGAAACTTCATCGACTAAAACTAGACTACAATTAAAACTATTTAGATGATTAAATTATGACTAAAACTAAAAAATATTTTAGGCAAAAGACCATAAAACTGAATAAAAAAGTGCTGTCAAAATTAACACTGGACCCTTCATATGACACCCTCATCATGCGTCGAGGTCCTGAGGCTGAGACAGGGACCTTGTTTTTCTCTGACTGTTGGTGTGAGATGAAAAGACTGGGCATCAGTGACCGAGGCTGATCCATCAGGGAGCGGTTTGTTTTTAAATCTGAGCTGCTTTTCAAAAACAACTCTTTTTATTCACTTTCTGTCTATTTGTGTTCCCGCCCGCCTCCACAGCTTCATGACAACGGTTGTAACCTCCTCAATCAAAACAAGGTTTACGTGTGGTGTGCGAAAAGGCGTCTATTAGAAAAAAAGGGGGAAATAATAACAGCTAATAGTCAGTCTGTCAGATGTGCCTATCTGCTGTAAAGGAAACAAAAATAAATGTAACCAGATTTGAATATGTGAGATTTGAGGCTGACGCAGAGAGGACGGATCAAAGGGAGGAGAGACACAGAGGAGGGGGGGCAGTCATAAACACATTGTCTCATTTTAATAAGTGAGGGGAATGATTTCTAAACCAGCACGCACCAGCAAGTTTCATGTGTTTGGGAGGGGGGGTAAAGTGAAATACATCAAAACAGAGCTAATGAGGGGAGGGTTAAAAATGGCTGCATCTCTGTCTTCAGTTTGTGACGCCTGAAATGGTTTTAAATGAGCTCTGCACACAATTACAGCTGAATAGTTATTAAGACATACAGTACGATGAGTGATTAAAAAATGTGAGCAGGTGCTCTGGACTGATGACTAATACAGATATATAACATACAAACAGAACTACAAGTAGAACACAGAAAAATCTGCTTAAATTAACACTATCAGAGTTAATATTCTTCAGTATCTATATGGGTTCACACCACAAAGTTCAATTTTTGCTTTAAAAAGTTAAGTGTTGGCTCAACTAGGCAGTACAAAATCCCATTTCACGGAGTAATGCAGCAGTAAGGACGTCTGAACTACACACTGAAATCTGCATAGAAAAATTAACACTCTCAGAGTCGATATTAGCACTTCCAGTGCCTGCACGGGTGCACATCACAAAGTGCTGTCTTCAATTTTTTTGAGAGTTGGTACTTAAACTCTCATCAGGTGTAATTTTTGACCATTTTGGGGGTTTAAAATTTAAAAAGTTGTAAACTTAACAGTTTGACTTTAGATCAACACTTCTCTGTTTCTCTGAGAGAAAAGCATTCTCAGTATTTTTTTTAACAACTTAAATGTTTACTCTATTTTAACACTGCAAAGTGTAACATTGATGAATTTATTCACTGCACATTAATGGGGAAACAACTTGTTGAGTGGGTTGCATGAAGTCTAAATCCATCCATTTTCTACACTGCTTATCCGTTCTGGGCTTGCGGGAAGGCTGGAGTCTCTCCCAGCCGTCATTGGGTGAGAGGCGGGGTACACTCTGAACCTGTTGCCAGCCAATCACAGGGCCACACAGAGAGACAACCATTAACGCTCACACTCATACCTAAGGGCAATTTTGGAGTCGCCAATCAACCTAATGAGCATGTTTTTGGTCTGTGGGAGGAAGCTGGAGTGCCTGGAAAGAACCCAAGCATGCACAGGAAGAACATGCAAACTCCACACAGAAAGGCTCTGACTGACACGGGGATAGAACTGCCAACCTTCATGCTGTGAGGCACGTGCACTACCTGCTGCGCCACCATGCTGCCCAAATTCGAAAACAAAAGTGTTATAAAGGCACAAAACAATACTTGTTCATCCAATTTTCAAACATTTTTTCCCTAAAAGAAGCAATTTTCACGATAAAAGGTTTATGCCTGACAGCAGGAATAAATATTCTTATATTCTGGATGTCCTCATCCGACTCCTCTCGGCCGGTAACAATAAAGTTTCATTGTTTTCCTTTAATGAGTGTTCACTCAACAAAGCAGAACAAAATATCTCAAGGAGCAAAGCACTAAAGTATCCAGCAGTACGGACATCTAAACTACAAATTCAAATCTGCACAGGCGAGTTCACACTCTCAGAGTTAATGTTAAACTGTGCTGTTTTCACTCTTTTTCAGAGAGTTGGTACTTGAACTCTCATCAGGTGTAATTGTCGACTCTTTTTGGTATTAAAATTAAAAACTTTGTTACACTTAACACTGACTTTAGATCAACAATCCTATCTCATGTTCCAAATGCCCTTTTAGAGAATATTATGAACTACTTAAGTGTGAACTCTGCATTAACACTGCAAAGTGTAAACATTGCTGTATTTATTCATTTTACATTTATAGGGAAAATTAGCTGAAATCAACATACTATGTTTAGTTAAAGCATATATATAAAAATAAAAATTACTCTGGAGCTTTCATGACTTAGGCTCGTGGCATCTTGTCCAACAACGGAGGACAGGAGGGATGACTGACACTACAGGTGTCACTTACAGGTTTCAAAGTTCAGAGTTAAAGATCTTACAGTGGCACTTGAGGATTTGAAACATAAATTTTACTCTTGTTTTTGACACCAGCTCTTTGTTAATTGAGAGTATTTGTTCAGGGATTTGACTCCATCCAGAGTAAAATTAACTCTGGACACTGAAATTTCGCCAGAACCAACATTTTTGTACTTCTAAATTTGCAGTGAATTCCCTGCTACTGTGAAATATCTCACATGTTCATGTTACTTGTCAGTCTGCCTCCTCAACTTCATTTTCAGAGTTATTACTTCTGCTGACGAGGTTATGATTTTGTTGGCGTTTGGTAATTATTATTATTTCTTATGTTGGTCATGGCAAAAGGAGGAAGTGATTACATTTTGGTTCTAATACAATCTGGTTCCAGTATTCTTTTCCAAGGATATCTTAACACAGTGAGATCGGGCAAAAAGTGTCAGAAATGCAGAGGTTTGTGCCCTCAGAGCACTTCTACTATTAAACCTTGTTTTTTCAATAAAACTGCTGCAAATGTTTCTGGTCTTCTTCTTTTTTACCTGCAAGAAGAGTTGAAGAACTCGAGGAGGAATTTACCAACAATCTTGGCGATAAATTCATAAATAACTAAATATCCAGATGTCAACAGACAGTCCGAGTTTAAAACTTTTCAGGTTTTATTTACATTAGAGTCTTCTGTAATTTACAGGCGTCATGAGTGTTTCTATATCTGTATGTTATTACAGTATCTGTGAATGATATCAAAAACAAACTAAACTAGTGTTTCTTTACTGAAAATGGCCCTAACAGGGAGCTAAGAAAGCTGAAATGACAGATATACAAATGTCGTCACCCTGTTTCTTCAGCCAGAGAGAATTCCAGCTCGTCTGATTCAAGTATATCATGTTCAATAATAAAAAAATGAATAAATAAAATAATTACAAACACAATAATTCATTACTAATATAGATAAAAACCAAGACAGATATTGCACCATTTGATGGCACGTACCAAAGGAAACATCTTGGCAACAACAATGATGATGCAGACATTAAATACAGATTCAAACGAGTAACACCGATATTCACAAATCAAATCCAAACGTCATTTCTGCATACAGATATTGTACTAACATGAAAAACAGTAACTAAAAGAAAAAATGTAACATGAATAAACAAATACTTTAAGGTTTTCTATAATTGTACCCATCAATAATGCAACATAGTTCTGACTCACGCCTTTAATCCTGAGTGGTTAAGTGCAATGTGCATCACATCTGCTTTTCATAGAAGAATAGAGTAAGTATGCAGCTTCTTTACATCTCTGACTGGGCCGAGGCATTTTATTCATTTATGTAATTGATATATATATTTAATATACTTAGAGCTGAAATACAGATGTACGTTCAGATCATGTAGTTCTTCTTGAGTACCTCCAAGTACTGCTGTGTGGCCGTACTGACAGGGTCCTGCTCCTCTCTGGGGACCGAGCCCGCTGTGGACATCCGGGCCGAGGTGACGTACAGCTCTGCTGTAGCTGAAGAGGCGGACAGGGAGAGAGAGAGTAGTCCAAAATCAGAGCTTAGACTCTTTATCAAAGGCTTCAACTAAGATTTAGGTTTTTGTTCAAGAGAACCAGCACAATGCTAACTTCCTGGTTGGTCTACAAAAATACATCATCCCTGCACCACTCGATTTGACACGTTAAAGGGAAACGCCAACATATTTTTGTTTTCATGTCTTGTCTCACTCCTGAGTCCACGACAAGCAGATAAACTCTGTTCTTTTGACTGTGCATGCAGTAACAAGGAAGAAACAGGCAGAGCTTGCCCATGGTTAATTAACTTAGCTCAAACACTGGGAGTCAATGGGAAGTGTTAGCCTGCCTCTGCCTTTAGTCATCAGGTAAACTCTTCAGCAACTTTAAACAGTCCTGTGTGCTCGTTGGGAGTTGTTTTTGACCGCATCATGTCGCGTTACGTTGGTTTGCAAACGGAAGGCTTACTCACAACTGCAAATCAGTTTTCATCTTCAATTTAAAGAGCTGTTCAAAAGACTCGACTCCTTTCGCAAACCTCACACTCATAGTTCAAACCACCGTGGAAGTAGGTCAACAAAACTAAGCCTCTGTTCATGAGAAGAAGTCCCAACAAGCACACAGGACCGTTTAGAGTTGCTGAAGAGTTCATCTGATGACTGCAGGCAGAGGCAGGCTAACACTACCCACTGACTCCCAGTGTTTGAGCTAAGCTAATTAGCAGTGGGCAGCTTTGCCCGTCTCTTTCTTGTTACTGCATGCACAGACAAAAGAATGGCCCATCTGCTTGTCATGGACTTGGGAGTGAGGTAAGACATGAAAAGAAAAAAAAAGGTGGCACTGGTGTTGATAAAATCTGTATCACCTTCATGGCTTAACTGTACTCACCATTATTTAATTCTTTTGATATGTTTCTGTCCAACTCCCTCTGCATCTGTAAACAAAGAAAGGAAGTTTAAGTAAGCTTATATGCCCCAAAAACATCAGTATTCATCAGTATAAATTCTAGACAAACTCAAACTGGTTGTCTTTATGTTTTACACATTTTAAAACTGGGGAGGCAACTCTAAAGACAGTAGAAAAAGTAGTGGAAAACTGCAAGAACCATAACAACTGTTGCAATTCTTCCAACATGAAAGCTTTTCAATGATTCAATTGCCTAGATTTTCTAAATAGTAATATGAGAAGTATAACTAGTGACATTATTTTGTACTCAGATTGTTATGGAGAGTTAATAAGCTGCTGTTTATTTGGAAATAGCTCCCCTTCCTCGGCTCATGAAGGACTCTGCTCTGACAATGTACTGACTGACTGACAGGTAGTCCAAGTGGATTTCATTCAGACTGAATGTTGCTATGAAAAGAAAATTTATCTAACTCCCATTTGACACTGGAAGTGTTTTGTTTATGTGCACGTCAGCTCTGGCGACGTGCACACAAACAGCTTTCACTCCAGTGGCCGATGAGGGCAAACAGCCTAAAATGGCTCAACGCAGTTCAACAAGAGGAAAACATCTTCAAGAACAGAAAAGATTCAAGTACAGAAACACAAACACGGTGCAAATGAAACAGTGCGCTGCAGGAATAAAATACAAACAACCTAAGTGCTCCAGACCTGTAGGGGGCGCTGTGACAAGGAGAGCGTGTGGGAGAGGAAGAGAGAAAACAGCTGATCCATGATCATGGCTGACTAATTCAGCAGGCCCGACTTTGACTTAAGTTACATCTTCGTGAGGTAATTTAAAGTTTTTAAAAATATATTTTAATATTTGCTTGCGCTGTTGTGCATGGTTCTGCTGCCTTTTTGCAGGTGCGAAGGGGCTCAGTGGAAGATGACGATGTTGATTGATGTTTTGAGTTTCAATTTTCTTATTATTTTTGTTTTTATATTTGCTGCCTTTTTGCAGGTGTTTTCTTGGTTTGGATTGTTTTGGGGTTTGTTTTGTTTCCAACTTGCAGCATGTTTGCTGTTAATGCGTTTGTTTTTTATTTTTGTCGCATATTATTTCACTGCACTGTGTTTCCTTGTGTTTCATTCTGACCTCTGGTTAGTTTCTCTATTTGAATCTTTTCTGTTCTTGAAGCTATTTTCCTCTTATTGAACTGCATCAAGCTGTTGTCAGCTGTTTGCCCTCATCGGTCACCATATTTCTCACCAGAATGTCCTGCGGCCTCAGTGTGTCTCCCTGCTGTCACGGCTGTCTCTCCATATATATCACCCCAGTAATGAGCTTCTGTTGAAAGTTTGGGAAGAACTACAATAAATTTTCCCACAATGAACCTGATTTATTGCACAACTGACCTGGGAAACCTGCAGAATGAAAACATTCTGATGAACAGGGGAGTTTCTCCACAGAGGAGGTAAACTGAGCTTTCACTTATACCGCTTCACACTAAAGTTAGCGGGTCAACGTGGGTTCTTTCAACCCGCTAACAGTAGGCAAGTGACTCCTTTCCCACTGCCAGCAGACCTGAGTCTAATCGGCAGCAGGCGAGCTGTGTGGCTGTTTTTTTTCTTTCCTCCGGTGCGTCAAGCTGATGTCATCACATTGATGACATCATCCGCACGCCAAAACACGTCCATGTAAACAATGGAAAGGAGCATGGAGGCTGTGGACACATCGGTCAGTGGTTTTCTGTACTTTGTACTTTTGTCCCTCTTTATAAATGTACAAACTCACTGCAGACTGAACGACATTCGAGCACTGATGATACAAAGGCGGATGGAATTTGTTGCTGAGATGGCAAAGAGTCACGGAAGTTACAGACGGATGGGACGAGCTCGATGTTATGCCGTGGGCATAACATGTTAGTGTGTCGACCGGGGTGGGTGGGTCACTTGCAGGGTCAGTTGACCCAGGTCGAAAAGTCGATTAGACCCTTTCAAACTGCCAACAGGAGCCGATTGTTACCTGGTTTAAACAGCTTTTTGGCCAGTCTGAAAGGGGTAATAGAGAGGCACAGGCAGGAAAAGTCGCTGGACGATTTCTTTCTTTTCTGTGACATATTCTCTCACTGTGGACAAAAATATCAGTTGGATTAAGGTAAATATGTCTCTCTGTTTGTCATTTCTGCTGCTTGGCCTGGCACAAAAAATAGGCAAGCCTCCTATTCTCAAGATTTTCGGCGAGGTGCAACGCAAGTGATACTCGGCTCATGATGGCAGCCTGATAGCTCTGACTTAACAACATGGAGGCACTGCTGCCGTCACACAAGTCAAGAGCATCCAGTGTGAATCAGGTCTAGGAACTGAGTTGCCAACTCAATTTTAAAAGAAAATAACAGATAAAGGTTTATTTTTAATATAACTCCTAAAGGAAATAAATTTATGACACAAACTGGAAAAGTGGAAAAACACACATCAACAAAACAGAAGTCTTAAATGAAACACAGCAGAACATGCCAGCATGCAAGCTCTGCTTTAACCCTCACAACTCCGAGCTATTTTCTGCCCTTTCAGTCCAGAGCAGAGAAAGTCGTCAAGTTTCTCTGCTCGCAAGCCCCTTCAACAACATCTAAGAGCAAAGAAAACTGATTTTGAAGGACATGGGACCTTTGAATCAGGGCCTGTTTCCAGTTTTCATGCTTGCAGCAATCACAGCCTCAGTGTCAGAGCACCTGTGAACAGCGTGTATTATTGCTTGGTTAAAAATGTTGATTTCTGCACTCTGCTGGAGTGTCTGTATGGCCTTTAAAAATAGCTCAGTGTGCTTCATGCTTATTTTCATTCAAGGAAATGTCACACAAAAAAACAGGAAAAGAGTCAAGTCTCCTCCACCACTCTTTTTAAAAAGCTGATATCAAGAGCCCTTCCCCATCTTGATCTTGACTGGTCAGTGACAAAGATGTGATATTGACAAGTGTGATGCTGCCAAGTGTCAAACTATTTCAGACTGAGAGCGCAGAGAGCAAAATAAATAAATAATAAATAAATAAACAGCCATTGCTGAGGGTAGGGCTGGGCAATATGGCCTATAAATAAATCCAAGATTTTTTTCCCACAACACTCGATTTACAATTTTAATCAATTTTTTCTCCTCTCTAAAAAACAAAACAAAACAAAAAAAAACTTCCTGTGACACAAAAATGACATGCATCAAATTTTGTCGTTATGTTATCAGAACATATTCCCAAACCAAACAGAATTTCCCTCTAAAGTTAAAGTGTGTGTCATCAAATGTTGATTATATAGAACAAAGTAGGCAGGTTTGTCTACATTAACACTAAAAGCTGAGCTATTTTTACTGCATATTAACATGAAACTCTCTGATCAGTATTTAATCTCATTTAAAAAACAAATACAAGCCTATAAAATAGGGGTGTAAATCACCAGTTTCACGACGATTCTATACGATATCGATTCTTTGGACAACGATACGATATTTGCCGATATCACAAAGTCTGCCACGATTCGATTTCGATTCGATTCGATACGATTCAGGGGCCTTCGATCGATTTAAGACGATATTATGTACTCACTGAACACAATCAGCTACATTTCACCTAAAGCAAGAAAGAAATACAAAGCAATTTCTAAGTTTTGACAGTTTTATTACTGAAATGTGAAACGATGTGCTGACCTTTGGGTATGATGGGTTTTAGAGGATTATAACCATCTGTGTGATCAAATCATGTTTAAAATTAAAACTGGGTTAATTAGTATTCAGGTGTTTTTAGACTTTGCTTCACTGTTTAATGGTAGGTGTGGAGGAAGAATAAGAACAAGCTCTCACTGTTTTCCTTTCATACAATAAGTCATTTCATTAATCAGTGCGCTACAAAATCAAATGATGAGAGAACTTACTGTACTCGTGTTATTACTCCCGTCGTATGTGTGTGCAGTATGCATCCTCTGCTGTCAGATTGACCGTATCTTACCCGGATACAGCAGTGCTATTTTTTGATTGGCTGACATGTCAAGCTCCCATTTAGCTCTGTGATGCTAAGAGCGTGTTGCTACATGTTAGCATATAGCGGTGTTACTCGATGGGCGCTACACAGTACATTTTAAAGCAGGAGAAATACCGGCTGCGGTGTGAGAGAGAGCAAAAAGGTGCTCGTCTCATACGCTGAATGCATGAGACTTGAGAGCCCTGTAAAGCTGAAACTTCAGAACAAGGCGCTATTGGGCTGAAGCGGTGAAACGGATATCCGGTCAGAATTTCAAAATAAAGGCGTTGAAGATGACGACGTTGATCGATGTTTTGAGTTTCCATTGATTTGATTGGATCATTGCTTAACCAATCGATGTATCGATGCAGATCGATGGATCATTACGACCCTACTATAAAAGTGCTTGTACAAAACCTGACAGGGCTGACCATCATGAAAGCTATACATTTTCAGTATTTATATTTTCAAACATTGCAGCAATTTTCAATGTAGTGAGTTAAAAAAAACTTAATTTTTAAATCTTCCACTGAAAATAATTTGAAGTTCATCAATTTAATAGATATATTTCCCAGCCCTAGCAGAGGGCATTTTTAGCATTTATAATGCAAAGGGCTAAGATTGCTGGAATACGTTGATTTTGTTTAAAATTATTGCTGCCAGTGCAAAATGGCGTTTGTGAACATGAGCTCTAAAAACGGTATTTCTCTTCCAACTTAACCCATTTTACAAGAAGAGAATACATTTCTTGTATTTCAATCAACTTCAACTCCAATGCATCTCCCTGCTGAAATCAACTTTTAAATGAATTAAATATAAGACTGAAACAAGCCCCGAAAGAGCCAAATGACAGCTGCATGATCTGTTTTTAAATCAAATTCAGAGCATGAAGAAAACAAAATCAGAGAAGAATCAGAGGTGACAGCTCATATCAACAAAAACCAAACATGCAATGTAAAGTCCAGGGTTCTTTCATTTCTATGATAAACAAAAACATTTCCTATCAGTTTTTTCTCTCTGGTGAAAAATCCACTGGTTCTCACAGGTAATAACTGGTTTAAATTCTTGAATTTTTTTTGATCAAGTCACAAGATCTGATCTGGAAATTCAAACTGAGTGCTGGTTCCCTGTACACAAACTATGACATCTGCAGTGTGTTTACTAAACCCTGAACATCACTGCGTGCATGTGCACAGAGCTGAAAAACACAAGCAGAGTGAAGGGAACGGCAGCCAATCAGACACGGAGCTAGACAGATCTACACACCTGGTTATGAGTCTGGCTGAAGAGAGGACAGATGAGAGACAGACTTTTGAGCAAGAAGCTAAAAGAGTGAGAAATAGAAGACAAGTTAGAGGAAAGTCCTGCAAAAAAAAGGCTAAGGACAGTGAAGAAGAAACAATGGGAAGGAGGAGAATGGAGGAGAATTAAGCTCTGTATTCAGGACTCTTGTGATGAGAAGATTAAAGCATGAATCCATTAAATGGTCTTTCTTTCGAGTAAATTACTCTACAGGCATTTTACAAAGAACAACCCTGGACAAAACACAACTTATTACATGAAAACATTGACAACAGCAACACTACGGGGATTTAACAGCCCAAAGAAAACAAACTTGGCAGAAAAAAAATCCTTATTATTGTCTCTTTGAGAGTAAATGAGTATTGATGGTACAGACCTTGGACAGGTAGTCCTCCACCCTGCTGTTCTGTACATCCGTCACAGGGCTGAGGAGGGACAGCCCCAGGCCAAGACTCCTGTTGAGGGGCCCCAATGTGGTCCCGTAGTGTGCAGAAGAACCCAAAGAGCCTACGTCCAGCGAGGGCCCTGCAAGGCTACCGTTTGCGATGCTGCTGGTGATCAGTGACCTGCTGCGCTCGTTGAGCAACTTAGAATTGGCTTCTGAAAGACGACTGTTGGCCCTGTGGGGGAAACACGAGAGAGGTATGATGACAACAGCCGCAGCATCTTTGTCTTACGGACTTTGGGTCAGGAGTGAAGGTGATCATCTTTGAGGAGGTTGTGGGGTTGGATCACCAGCCTGATCGTTGCTTGTCAATGTGTCTTTTGGTACATTTCATTCACCTCGTAACTTGAAACAGAGAGTAACGCCACATCCCAGTTAAACATGTACCACTTAGAAGAACTCAGCGTAACTGAGGATCGTGACATCCAGAGTAAGTTCTGGCCAAAGTGGCATTCCCAATGACGTCTCTAATTTGCAACTTGTATATTCTGACTTCTGGGATTGAATGGATGGCACCATTTGACAAAGACTCTCAACCCCACGCTACTCTTACTTTGTGTAAGTGGCAAACACAAGTGTATGAATGTATTAAGCTAATAGTGATTGATGATTTACCTTAAAGGGATTAGCCAACATTGTTTTTTTGTGTCTTGCCTCGCTCGAGTCAATGACAAGTAGATAGACACCATTGTGCTGACTGCACGTGCAGTAACAACGGAGGGACAGGCAGAGCTCGCCCATGGCTAATTAGCTTAACTCAAACACTGGGACTCAATGGGTTGGCATAAGCCTGCCTCTGCCTACAGTCATCAGATAAACTCTTCAGCAACTCTAAATGGTCCTGTGTGCTTGTTGTGACTTTTTTTTTTTCTTTTACCACATTATGTTATGTTATTAATTTTTCCTATTTTAACTTTATGTAATTTTTGAAAGAAATACATATGAAACTAAAATGCAAGGTGCATGTGCAAGCCACAGCGGAAGTGCTTGTTGACCTACGTACAAGTGCTAATCATAGTCTAAAAATAGATAACATAATATAAAGAGGCCCGTATCTTCCTTGTTACTGCATGCTTTTGATGGAATGGTGTCTAACTGCTTGTCATCGACTTGGGAATAAGGCAAGACACAAAAAGAGGAAAAAAGTCGGCATATCCCTTCACATATATTTTTGTTTAAAGATTATTTTTTGGGCATTTTGTGCCTTTGTTGATATATATTTAGAGAGAGACGGTGAATAGGCATGTGAAAGAGGGTGAGAGAGAGAAGGGGAAGACACTCTGCAAACTGGCCAAAGGCTGGATTTGAAACTGGGCTGGCAGAAGAATGTACATGGGTCATGCCTGGTTGCTTACCTCTCTGCCAAACAAGCACCCCTGGCATATCCCTTTAAAAGCTGGAATATACCATGCAGGGCACACATAGCAAGTCTGAACATGAATTTCAGACCAACAACCTGTGAGAGTTGCATTGTCTATCTCCACTTGTCTTTTCAAACAAATCAGTGGCTCATCGTTGGAATGAACATTTGCAGACACATGACTAACAGGACGTCAACCACTTCTGAGGACTGTCAATATACTATAATGTATTTTAGCCAATATTTACTGCAGAGATGCCTTTTTGGGCCACTAAATCAACAGAGTATCAGGAAGCCTCTCAAACAGAAAAACAAGCAGAGGCAGGACTAAAACAGCCACTGCACAGCAGGCAGACAGCGTGTGGATCGGCTGGTAACACGGAGGCTCAACATAGAATAAAACAACCAATGTTCAAAGAGATAAACTGGTGATCTCTCCAGGGATTATGTCTGAAATTTATTTTGGATACCAGAGGAGACTTGTACGGACACAGAGTACATCCAGCAAAAATGTGATCACTATGCTTTACCTGTTAAAATCAACCTAACATGTTGATGGTGCAACCAAACAATCACACAACACAGGTTACACCCTTACAACCTGGAGGTTCTCTCTGACAAAAGCTGGCTGTATAAAGAACATGACGGTCAAACCTTTCGAGTTTGGCAGACAGGGACATGCGGAGGCGTAGCTCGTCTGCGTAGAGCTGGCGGTATCTCTCCAGCTCGGTGCGTGTGGAGTCTCTTTGGCTGAGGCTGTCGTGTTGGGTGGTGCGGGCCCGGCCCAGCTCCCCCTCCAGCTCCCGCACTCTCTGCTCCAGCTGGGAACGCAGGTTAGCCTCATTGGCTGCTTTTATCTGATCCAATGTTTCTTGGGATGCTGCCTGAGACTGAGAGAAAAACATTTACAGTATTAAACAAAAGGTTTCTGATGCCGCATGCTGTCGTACAACCGGTACGCAAGGGTTTAAAGAGGTCACACTAAAGTTGATGCCCTGGTTTTGGGTCATAGTTTATGTGGACAGGAAAAATATTCAATGTAACTAATTTTACACTTCAAAAAGTCTAATTTCAGATCAAAAATATCAAAAGCACTTGTTTAATTCATATTCACTTGACAAGTCCAGATAAATATCTTTCTACAAGGAATAAAAGGCAAAAAACGGTATTGAATTGCTTGTAATGAAAAGAAAATATCTGCCAATGAAACAAGTAAAGTTTTACAGAGTGAGGGTCTGAAATTCAGCTTTAATAACTATTCTGGATAGAATATTTTATTTTAAGACACCCTTCACGGTAAATTTGGCTTGTCTCACTGGCAGATAACTTTACTTATCACAAGCAGCTCAGGCCTTATATTTAGTTCGGATATCTGCAAATAAGATGTGAATCCAGACATTACAGGGAATTGTGCCTTAGAATAAGTCTACTGAGATTTATGGACTAGTAATTGGACAAACACTCTCACCTACATCTGAGTGTTTGCAGTGTAGGTACGTGAATTATATTTTGACCAAACAAGTGTTAAGTGTTGCCTCAAAATGGAGGAGAGTGAAGGGCATCATAGTAACAAAAATCTTCTCCTGATTTAAAAATAAAAAATAAAAAACAAAACTTGAGTTGTGTGTCTATGTTAGATTAGATTAGATTAGATTAGATAGAACTTTATTAATCCCTTTGGGAAACTCCCTCAGGGAAATTAGGATTCCAGTAGCAAAAATAGAAAAATGGATAAAAAAAATAATATACATAAAAAAGATAGATCTAAACAAAAATATAAATAAATATAAATAAATAAATATAAATAAAAATATGGCTACTGCTCCATCTCGTCTTCTGTCTTCCTGTTACTCTTGCTCCCCCCCAGTGAGGAGTTGTACAGTCTGATGGCCTGAGGGACAAAGGACTTGTTAAGCTTCTTTGTGTTTTGTTTTGTCTCTTTTGTCTTTTTTGTAAGTTTCTTAATAAAGGTTAGCAAACAGTTATGAGCACTTGCGCTCCCTGTGTTAGCGTGAGTGTACTGATTTACCTGACTGCCTTTTTCTAATCTCTGATACAGGCATGCACTGAAAGTGTCAAATGCAAACACCATCACAGTCCTACTCCAAACTGTAACAAGGTAAATAAATTATTGAAGTTAATATAAATAAATAATATTTTAAAAGTATTTAGTTAATAAAGTTCTATCTAATCTAAGCTGTTTTTCCCCAACAGCTCTTTTACCTGCAGGAAGAGGTTGACCTGTTCCAGTTTCTGCTGGATCTCCTGACGGGCCCTCTCCTCTATGTCACGGCGGTACTGCTCCACCTGGCTCTGCTCCTTCTGAGCTGCTTCCATCCTGCGTCTCAGGTCCAAAACTTCCTCCTCCAGCTGCCTCTTACTCCTCTCCTGCTGGTCACTGCTGTGGCTCAAGCTTTTCATGGAAGCCAGCTGATCCTTAAGATCCCCGTTCATCCTCTCCAGTTGGCTGCGGCGTGAGGCTTCTTTGTCCAGCTTCACCTGCAGATCCTCCACCTGGTGACAAAGGGCAGGAAGGAGAAAATGAGGTGGTGACATCTGAGGCCATGTCCACACCCAGGCTTTTATTTCTTAAAACACAGGTCCTCCTCAGTTTCTCTTTAACCCTGCCCACATACTTCAAATAAAATCACATGATGGCGGTGTAGCATGTTGTCGAAAACATAAAATAATACTCTTGACACCAGTGCTGGATGGTTCACGGAGTTTTAATCACAATGATGATTTTGGCCTCACATGATCATAAAAACAAGATAATCTGCATTTGATGATGAATTCATCAGTTCTGATGCTGATCACAGTTGAGCCTGAACAGGCTGAATGAACATGCTAATATATTTGGTGAATGGTGGATAAAATACATTTTTGGGTCATGAACAAAATGTGTGTGTCGTTCACTCTAGAGTCAGGAAACATTTGTGTGCTTCCAGTGAAACAGAGTTCATGCTGTGTGTGTTGAGGCTCATTCCTGTTAAAAATGTCCAGGGGTGACATGGGGTTTGGAACAACTTCCACTTTTTGTTTCAAAGTAAAAGACCGGTCTGTTTTATTCAATGATAAGACTAACTTTGTTTTCACATAATGCTTTTACTCTGAAAGGGTTTCCAGGTCACTTGTCTAGTTTTTGATGTTACAAAGTCATTCAGTGTTCATTCCTCTTCTCTTCTGAACTTTCTGAACAGCAAATACACAAGTTTTGAATCTTAAAAATGGTTGAATGTTCTGTTTTAGGGTGTTTAAACAATCCTAATAATGGTGATGTTAATTTTTTGAAGTTCTCATACTCTGCCTGCTTCACGTGTAGGTTTTTTTGCATCTGGATTTCACAGGTAGGGCCCTTTTTAATGTAAAAATAATTAATAACATAATTTTTTAAGAAAAAAGTCCTCAGAGAGCACAAACCCGGACCAAGGCATTCCTGACACACTTAGCTGAGTTATTGCTATTTTGCCATATTGTATAATCCCCTAAAAAAAAATCATAGATCTGCATCCGGATTTGGATAACCTACCAAATCAAATCACTTCTTCCTCGGGCCATGACCAACATTCCCTGAAAATTTCATCAAAATCCAGCAAGAACTTTCTGAATTTTCCAGAAGCAACTTGAACTACCTCTAATGACAAACACTGTCATTCATTTTACAGCCTCTATAATGGAAATTATTTTTGTGGCTGCTTTTCAGGGCAAAATGACTCATTAAATCATTTGAAATTTTGGTATGGATGTTGTAAATTCAGTAAATGATCATGTTTAATAATAATGATCTCAATATCAATCAAAGTATTGATTCAAGGTCATAACTTTCTTCCACAATTGAGTATCTTCACCTGACATGCAAACATGTCCTGACTATTCCTCTGCATTGATCATTTTGATCTTTTTTAAGTCATCCTTGAACCCACAGTCCAGCTGGTTGTCAGACTTGAAATTCTGCCCATGTTAACTGGCCTTCAAAAATGTTTCTTTGTTTAGTTTTCATTCAAGACAAATCTGATGAACAAGTGCTTACTACAATAAGGAAAAAAAATAACAGTTATTTTCTGGTTGTCTTGCTGTTTTCAAAATCTGTTTAACTACTGATAACTGCAACTGAGTCTCATCAATCATCAGCAGGGTTTGAGTCGTCCAAGTGTTGCTTAAAGTAGCAGTGACCTCTGCCATTTAATCAGAAGTCTGTTCTTGAAGCGGGAGAGCAGCATGTGAGTAAGCAGGTCAAAAGATGATTTAGAAATGTCCGCCATAGCACAATGTTCATGTATCAGAAGCAGAATTAGAAATACTTCATTAAGCCCAAGGGGAAATTTGGTTGTTTCAGTTGCTTTTATACACAGTAGCAGTAGAAATATCAAATAAAGACATTAACATAAATAACAGCATAAAGAAATTAAGTAAAACAATAAGTAAGCAGGTTGCAACGTGCAGAATCTTTAAGCTATATCAACTTCCTTACGAAGGAAAATAAATTGAATAAGTGAAACTATGAACAAGGGGAATTTACACCATTGACATTAACAATATTCACAATATGAATATAATATGACAGCAATGTTTGACAGTAGACCACATTTGACTTAAAGGTAAAGATGGACAGTAAGGATACTGCGTTTTTATGCTTGCTTATTAACTTATTAACAAACATTAATTCTCTAGGATCTAATGGTGCTCTGATATTATAGGGAGGAGAAATAAAGTCTGATGTAAACAAAAGAATGACGTCTCACAGTAACGGCACGTAGAGGAGAAACAAAATCCCTGCCCATGTGTGGACAAGGTTTAAGTGATAAAACTGGGTTGCTCAAGAATCCAAACTTCAATGTTAGCTGCAGAAGTAAGAGACAAACCTGTTCTTTCATTCGACCAAAGGAACCATCAACTTGGCCCATACGCAGGCTGCCCACTGGAGAGCCAAATTCTGCTCCAGCTGTGTCCTGATCTCGCAGTTTTTTCTTTGCAGTCTTCAACAAAGTTCGTAACCTTTAAAGTAGAAAAGTAAACACTGCAGGTAAAAATGTGTGCAGATTCAAATAAAAAAATAAAAGACTTAGAGCACAAAACTTTCTACAGAATAAAGTAAGTCAGACAAAAGAAATGAAAAACAATATTAAGTGAGCAAAAGGAAAAATCAAACTGCTGAAAAGACTTCAGAAACTTCAAAAGATACAAACACTGGTGCACCACAGCCACAGAAGCCTGGAGAGACTGCGCTCTACTGGACTCTACTGCCGTCTAAACAATGGGAGGAAGTTCTGCCGAGGGTGAGGAGGGCGCAGGGAGGAGCAAAGGAGTCACCTGTACATTTCTTTTTGAAGATCTGAGTTTCTCTTCATCTCCTGATCCAGCCTGTCATCTATCGCCTTCTTCTGCTCTGCTATCTTCCTGGCTTTCTTCTTCTCTATTTCCATCTAAGACAAAGGCAACAGGCCCATGAGTTTTCACAAAGTACTGCCATTCAAATCATCACATCCACACACCGGCCTGCACATGAAGGCCTTGCTGTGATCACCTGAGTGCTCAGTTCTCCTTTTTCTTTTTCCAGCTCTGCCAGACGGAGTCCTAACTTGGAGCGGCTCTTCAGCTCCTCCTCCCACATGGCCTGTGAGTCCTGAGCTGTGTGAGACAGCATGCTCTGCTTCTGGACCTACGGATGACAACAGAGGGAATTAAATAACACATGGATGCACAAGTGGTCCACACTCCTCTATAGGCAGATCAAAAATCACCTGCATTAGAATTAAAAGACCTTGCATGCCATTTAGGTTGTCTAAGTAAACAACACTAAGTAACTTTGTATTTATTATTGTTTTTTGTCCACACCAGAAGTTCTTTTGTTCGACTCATTTTCTAACTTTTAATACTAAGTTACTTTGTATTTATTGTTTTTTTTTGTCCACACCAGAAGTTCTTTCGTTTGACTCATTTTCTAACTTTTAATTTTAGCAACGTTTTTATAAAAGTAACTGGAATAACAACAGTTGCCACTAAAATAAATTTAAAATAAATATTAAAAATTGTTCCATAGACAATCAAATCAGTCTCACATAAGAACAATATAATGTGCATAAGATTAATATCAAATATATTTGTACTACATATGATGACCAATATAAGCTAGTTTGTTAATACAAGATGTCCATTATTGTTTCGTAATATTTGTTCCTGTGCAGGTCAGTTTTTGTACTCAAGTGTTATGCTGTGCATTTACACATGAATTTTTGTTATAAATTTCATCAATCTGTTTACGTCACATACTACAAATTATAATACTGGAGGTATTACTGAAAAGTATCCAGCCTTTTTGTTTACAGTGATCTTCTGAAGCAGTTAAACTTCTACAAACTGCCTTAATGACAGCTCTCTGTCGCTGTCGGGCACAAACCTTCTATCTCCTAAAATTGATAATTCACAGAAAATGAAAAGAACGCTCTACTACTAAATGAATTTATGCTGTATTGTCCTGATAACACTTTTGTTTTTGTACTGTAATTTAGTTGAAACTTTATAAAACCCATCCCCCAAACATGTAAGGTGACCAATGGCACTGAAAATCATGAAAAATAGAGATAGGAGGTTTGGAACAGTGAGGATATACTTCCTTTATAGCTACAGTTGATAAGAATCAAAGGTTCCCATGAGAAAATTCATTTTTTAAGTAATTTTTAACTCACTTCTGGAAGCTTAGGTTGATTCAAAATTATGATGTATAAAAATCAACAGAAGAGAGATTATATCTATATTTTGTGATGAAATATGATGTCAGAAACATGTCCTCTGAGGAATACATGGATATTCAAAAAAAATGAAAACAGGAATTGAAAGAAACTCTTAGACTTCTCGAAACAAAACTCCATTTCTGATTTCAAATGTTTTTTTCACACTGGAAGGAAAACAAAACTGCCATGGCCTAATAGACTCATATATAATAAAATCACCAAAAAAAAAAACCAAACAAACAAAAAAAAAAAAAACAACATGACCTGGTCAACTTTTACCCAATTTTGCATCTACGGTCAGAGGTGGTGGTAAAGACCTTCCCCTGAAGTGAAAACTAAAAAATATTAGGGATCCATGATATTTGATTGTTGCCAGTATCTGATATTTGAACCTCTTTGGCCGATACCAATAACAACAGTTAAACACTGATTTACTTACCTGCTGACAGAAAACCTGCCCTATTTGGGGATTTATGTTCTCAATTTAGGATTAATATGCAACAAACTTCACAATCTTGATGCAAATATATAAGGATAAAAAATACTGACGGGAAATATCTGCAGAAAGTTGATAAGATATTTAGCTCTTGACACAATTATCTACTGTTTGATATCATACCATTAATACTGTGCATCAATAAAAATAATATTACTTCAGCTTCTTTCTTCCTGACATTTTATCATACCTGTGAAAAATGCAATGAAAATATGGCTTATTCATGATGTTCCAATACCAGGGCTTTAAGACAATAATGATACAGCATTACATCATGATATTCTGCAGTGCCATACTGTATTTATATTCAACACCACTATTTTACTGGTAAATAATGCATTAAAATTTGGGACATTTGCAATGCCTCTGGACGCCTCTTGACTCTTATTGCCTTTGTTACATTTATTGTTTTTTCCACTGGGACAAATATTACAGTTTATCCATGAAGCAGAGAACACGGTTTATATAAAAACATTGATTAATTATGCATATAACATTGTGGGTTGTAAACGCCAACATTTTTTAAAAAACATACTTTTTAGTAAACAAAACCATGTATCCTTGTATCGAAATCAAAGAGAAAATTTAGTGTGAGAATCTGACAAGAATTAACCTTTGTTTAATTTTTTAAAAACTATTATTATCGTTTTAATGCACAGAAACAAGCAAAATTCACAGCTATTATAGCTTACTTAAGACATTCCTTTAAATAGAAAATAATATTTAACTTTACTAACTTGACTGGCTACTCAGAAATTCAAGACCTTAGATGTGTGTTGGTAAAAAAAATCTAACAGACTGAAAAATTAGGTTGAAGTTGGAAGTGTAGGTCTAGGCTTCAACTTGAAAGGAAACAAAACATGCCACCAACCTCCCTACTGAGTTGGTCTTCCAAAGTCATCTTACTGCTTTGGAGGTTTGTGACCAAATCCTCCAAATGAGTTCTGACCTACAGAAATAAGAAAGAATAAGGCATTTCAGAGGAGTTTTAACTTTAGGAGATTAAGCTATGATACTGCTGATTCTTTATTTAAATCATTCATCTTCAAATACAGTTAAAAGACCACTTAAGACTAAAGAAGAAGACATGCATCATGCACCTGAAGACTACCAGAAGTTAAAGACCCCACGTACCAAGACCAGGATTAAGGGAGAAGAGACACAGTGAAGAAAAGACCAAACGGACTCAAAGCTAAATCTTTCTCCATGTGAAAACATCTTTGGTAAACCAGCTTGTGCAGTAAAGCCCCCAAAGCCAAAGTGTATCTCATCTCTGAATCCACACAAAATTAATTGAAGTTCTAATTAATGTTTGGAGAACAGAAGTAACCCCACACAGAGAAACTAAGCCTACGACCAGAATACCAACCCCTCCTTCCGGTGAGCAGTCAGATAGCTGTAAAAAGACCAGATACCTTCAAATAACCATAAAAACCTCAGAATGTGAAGTCATTGTTTTGACACCAGGGGAGTTTGCTCTAAGATTAACAGCACTAACATGTTGAATTTTTCTTTTTTAGAAATAAGGCTTGAAAGGAATCATAGCTAAGACTTCATATGTGAAATGACCTACAGCAGACAGTGGTATTATGATGCAGGACTCACCCTGGCAGCCTCCTGAGCTCCTTTTTGAAGAGCATCGATCTTGTTGGATTGTTGTTTTGCAGCAGCTTCCAGCCTGGCGTTCTCAATCTCCAGCCTGATGTGACAAGACATTGAAATGTGTCAGTTCCTTAAACTTTTCGTTTTTTAGTTTTTTTCAGGGTTCCCACTCTTTTCTTGAAATAATTTTCCAGGACTTTTCCAGGACAGATTTCAGTGTCACATAACCAACTGAAGTTACAATATTGGTGTGGGCAATTCTCAGGTTAATCTAGCCTTCTAAAAAACAAGTCTGAAGGTTGATGACCAATATCTCTAGCTAGCTCCACTGTATAATACTGAACTTAAAATTTATTTATTTCTTACTCTCGGGCATGAACATTATCAGCTAGCTATCTATTTAGTCTGGCTTTTATGTAGTGTCTTACTATTGTTTTTTTAATCTTTATTTACTCTGCTTTTTTAGAAAGGCAGAGTAAATAGAGAATTTTGTTGATTTACTGTTTAAATAGCCTAAAAAAAAAATCACTTTGCCATTTTTTATTATTTCTGTTTGTCACCGTTGTTCTGAGTTTTTATCTTTTATTCCTGAACTTGAATTATTTTATTCACTCATATTTTATGGCTAAGTGTGCATTCGTTACCAAGTACATTTTTATTTCATTTCCTATGTTTGACTTTTGTGCACTAACAAGGTAGAAGGAAGATAAGTAATTTTCCAGGACAATTCAAGCTTTTCAAGAACATTTGACCTTTTTCCTTATTTTCCACGTTTTCCATGATTCGAAAACTGGTCAATCATTTTCCAGGGCGTGTGGGAACCTTGTTTTTGTCTTGTTTACTTGACATATTTCACTTTTTATCTAAGATCTTGAAAATCAATAATCAATGTGTGTGAGTGGAAAGTCTGTTTCACTGCACTTACCTTTGCATGGCCTCCTCCAGCTGTTTGATAGTAGAATCAGAGGCTGCTGAGGTAGACAGCGCCTCCTGCAGTTTCTGTGCAACACTTGTGAGTTCCTTTTCCTTTTCATCCAGGCTGCTCTTCAGACTGTTGATGCGTCTCTCAGCCTGCACATACTGGTCTTCACTTTCCTCCAGCTGTGTGACAGAGAGAACAACCTCATTAGTGATGTTACAAGGCCTGCAGGATGTGGGAGGAACATGGGATGTGAAAAAACATAGTTTGATTATTGTGATAATCAGATTACAGATAAGACTGCCTCTGAGCCATCACTTAGTGTCCCAGCATTTACCTTTCCCAGTTTTATACAACACTTGCAGCTGAAGCATGCTTTTTTTCTTTTTGAATCTAAAAGAAATCTGAGAAATTTTATCTTCATTAAACTGGCACAAATACATTTAAAGGTAGCTTAAAGCCAGCGTCATCTGACTCCACTAAAAGGCGTGTATACTTAAATGCAACTTTCTTTGACCACATCAGATTTCATTTTTAATTAATGTGATAAATTTAGACTGTTGAGATGAATATATTGTGAAGGCTTGTATTGTGTAACTTTGCGCAGCTGCTGGATCAGCCTGATTCAATGTCTGTAATCATGCAGCTCCATCCTGACAAGCTCCAATCTACAACGATTATGCTCGGCCCAAAGCAGTACGGACAAATCAGTCTTTTAGAGCAGGAAGAGGCACAAGATAGGAGCGAGACCACAGCAGGAAGTGACTGCACTTAAAGAGTTTTATCAGATTTTGACTGTACTACTTTGTTAAATGAAAAACAAATAACAACACCACAAACTCCTCTGTAATAAGGATACTTTCGCTTCACTTCCAACATATATTGACCTGATTTTAATAAATGACCCATAATAAATGTTAATTGACGGCATGATCGTCCAATCATCTGTCAGATATGCTTCTGAATGGTTCAGCCTTTCCCAAACACTTTCTATGGGCTCTCTCACAGATGGACTAGTGAAATATTTTGAAAGGCCCATCTGGTGTGTCAGGTTATGTATCGTGATGATGATAAAATTGTGACTGAGTGCACAGCACTACAATGGACTAAACATAAGCTTGTACAGCACGTATACAAAGACAACTAAGTGATTAAGTAGTTATATGGCTCTTTTTATAGCATAAAACTTTTTACAGATGAGGAAAATGGTGCTTCAGATTAAACAACATAAAAATTACAACAATGACATTAAACTACCGTATTTATATATTTAATACATATATATATTTAATATTTCTGTGCTAATATTTACATTTCTGTGCTGGGCCTTAACATATATACTCCTCTGATGTTGCTACATGTTTCACAGGCAAAGCTCAGAAAATCAGCTTTTTCTTACACTGCACCTGACTCTCAGATTAGGATACAACACCTCATTAAGGGCAACTCAACTGTTAACATGTAACAGTTTTACAAACCTGATTTTTAACCTACCAACCTGTTTGTAATTGTTTAAGAGAATTGTATTTAATCTACAGTAATGATGTTGAAGGGATAGTTCGGGTTTTTGATGTGGGGTTGTGTGAGGTACATGGCATGAGCCTGAACATGTGCCACAGTGTCACAGCTCAGTTTTCTCTCCATTCAGTAAAACTCGGGACAGAGGCTAATGGTGTACATGGTACCAGATTCTCTGCTTAATTAAAAGAATTGTGGGAGAAAACAAGCAACAAAAACAGCGTGGGGTCATTACACGCTACAAACAGTTTCCACCACACTGCCACTCTGATTAGGCACTATTTTGAGACAAGACACAGCCTATGTGTCCTTCCGGCGACAACGTAAGGATCAAACCACGTGAAATGCGTGAGGTGGAGTAGATGCCACAAATTGAAACGCACTAAGTGAAAGCAAGAGTTTCATTTAGCATAAAAAATGTTATGGGAAGCTAGTGAAGGGATCCGAGTACAGGAGTGATGTGGGAACACCTTAATATGACCTCAGTTAGGCTTTGGCTGCAGTGTTTGGCACTAGCTGCTGCTTATGTTTAAATAATCTATCATCTTACTAGGGTGGTAACAAGCCTCCTGATTTTATAACACATTATTTGTTTTGCTTCATGATCACTGAACACCCAATATCAGAGATGCAGTGAGAAAACATCCCCACAAGGTGGCGCTATTTTCTTCCGTCACCTTTCCCCGGATCCTGTCCAAGTCTTTGAGGAGCCGAGCCTTCTCCTCCTCAAGGTCACTGCGGTACCGTGTGTTGACCTCCAGAGAAGCTTCACTCATGGACAATTTTTTAAGGGAGTCAGCGAGCTCCTGCTGCAGCTGCCTCAGATTACTCTGCAATAGAAGAAAGAAGAGTTTTGTTAACAGGAAATCTTTATTAAGCACAAGAAAGAAAGGCTGAAACTGGGTCTGAAAGAAGAAATGGGATAATCCTCTTACCCTCACAGGCCCTAATCTTACCTCCCTCTCGTTCTTCTCTTCCTCTAACTTGTAGATCTGATCTCGGAGATCAGCCGCCTTGCTGGCCAGCTCCTTATTCCTCTCCTCCACTAGTTGGACTCTCTCTTCACAGTCAGAGCGCAGTTTGGACAGAATATCACTAAAACGCTCTTGAGCATCAGTCACAGCTCGGTCCTTAGCATTTCCCTTATTTTGGGCCTCCTCGAGCTGTTGCCGTAGTAACATTCCCTCACTCTGGGCCTGGGCTAGCCGCTCCTGTGCGGCCTCTTGTCGTGCTCCGGCACGGGTGACCAGTTCCTTCTCCGCCAGGAGAGTCTTTTCGAGATCTTTGATACGTGCAGCTGCCTGGTCCTTCTCCCGCTGTAGAACGTCCAGCAGCAGGCCTTTTTCTGTCAGCTGCAGGGTGACACGGTGCACTTCGTTCTCCATGCTGTTTGCACGAGCCTCTGCCTTTGCAAGCTTCTGGGAGAGGCTGCTCACTGCTTCACGGTGAGTGCTAGCTTCACCTGTGTACATTTAAATATTAAGCGTTATAAGGATTTGGTTTCAGGAGGGATTCTGAACTTTCTCCTGCTTATGTGGGTTCTTGTTCTGTCACTGCAACATCCCGCCAAGTTTCATACCAGCAGTTTTTTCTGTAATCCTGCTGACTAACAACCGACTTTGAAAACACCACCTTTGATATAGTGGTTGTAATCTCCTTGGTGGAGGTAACAAAAGCCTGCTTATACAATTAAAGACAAGCCACTAAAGCCTGCCTTTACACAGCAGGAGGCCACTTTTGCTTTGTTCAATCAAGGATTATGCCAATTAAGACAACTGGATCAATTAAACACTTGACATTGCAGCGGATCAACCGGTAAGTTGCAGCTGCTATAGTCAAGCCTTTGTATCTGAAACTCTCATATATACTCCATTTATACAACACAGATGGTGCACATAAACCTAAATGTTCATCAAGTCAGGGTTAATGAGAGCTAACAACATCTAAGTCATTGGCATCATGAGCTTTGACCATCCAGGAACTAACCTGTGAGCTTGTCTTTAAGACGCTGGTGTTCCTCCTTCTCCCGAAGCAGAGCTCTCTCTGTGTCTGTGTGAGCCGACAGGCAAAGCTCTGCCTCCTTCACGGCTCCGGCCAAGCGGCTGCGGGTAGACTCAAACTCCGTCTCTAAGGTTTCTCGGGCCTGCCGCTCATTTTCCATGCGGTTCATTGTCATAGCTAACTCAGACTTCAGGGTGGTCATCTGGTTATTGCAGTTGAACACAGTTTGGGTCAGTGCTTCACTGTTCAGTTTGAGATCCCTGCGAGCATCTTCTAGTTGTTCCTTGAGGGTCTCGTTCTCTTCCAGCAGGTGGCTCTCTTTGAGACTGCTGTTGGCCTGTGAGTGTTCAAGATCTGTTCTCAGGATGGCCAGCTGCTCCTGCAGGGTAGATATTTGCTGCAACAGCTCCCTCTCCCTGTCACTGGCCTCAGTGAGCTGAGACAGAGCCTATGGGCAAGAGGAAAATCGTGTTCATGTAGAACCAATATGGCAGTTTGTCCTTAAAGATGTCATTTCAAATCAAAAAGGTGAGGTTTACCTCGTTGCTTTTGCTGATGTTTTTTTTGTTTTCATCTTCAATCTCTTGCTGCTTGCGGAGATGACTGTTGAGTAGATTTTCCTGCAGCGTTCGAGCAGTGCGCTCCTGAGCCAGAAGTCTCTGGGTATCACTGTGGTCCTCTTCAAGCTGCATAATTAACATTTAGAGAACAGAGATCACCAAAAACCATAAAACAACAAATACTTGAAAAGACAGTGACTAAAAATATAATACCTCATCAAATCCAAATAAATGCAGTAGTATTATTGTTTGTTACCAGTCTGGACAGACTGCTTAAGTAATAATAACTATATAATCTTGGTTTGTACACCTTATCCAAATTCAAGTTCAAGCATCTTCAAGGATATTTTTCAAGCTTTTCCAGCACTTTTCATGTTTAATGATTATGCTTATAAACAGACACACATTGACAACAACATTGTTTTGCTTCCTTATCATAAAAACAGATTTTGGATCTCAATGAACCACACAAACTCTCATGAAACTATTCCTTGGACAGGTAACTATAAAACTTGTAATTAGCATTAATCCACTTAAGGGAAAATCAATCCAACAAAAACACTTTGACCTAATCACCCCACAGTTCTGGTAAAAAGTTTAATTTTAAGAGAAAGTACCTGTTTCATGTTGCTGACTAGTGTTCTCATCTCTAGCTCCAGATTTCTAAGGGTGAGCTCCACCTTTTGTCTCTCCTGAACCTCCACCTGGTGCTGCTCCTCCGTCCTCCTCAGCTTATCTTTGGTGGTGTTGTACATCATGGTGGCATTGCGGCGATTTTCCTGCTCCTGTTTAAGCTGAAATCTATAAAAAGTGTCAAACAAATGTTTCAAGGTCAATCAAATAGAAAAGTATATACATTTAGAAAGATTCGAAGAATAAGGCATTGAGAGACGATCTAATGTCCAGATGAATAAGGGAAGGGAAGCAAATACAAAGATGTAAATAGTATGTGGACCAATCTTTTAAATAAAAGCTTTGAAGTAAAAGTAAAAGTAGTCCTCACTTGATATTTGTGACTTCAGTCTGCAGCTCCAACTGGTTGCGCTCCAAAGCAGACTTAATATCTTTAACTTCCTCCAGAGAGCTCCTCAACTCCACCCTCTCCATTTCCATCTGGCTCACTTTGTCGGTCAGATAACCATGCCGGCTCCGTGCCTTTTGGATGGAGCGCTCGTATTCATGGAAAATATTCTGCAGCTTCACCATAGTTCTAGAGTCTGTGGGAGATGGCAGAGCCTGTTAAGAAGTTTTTAAGGACTCACAGGTAAATGAACATACACCTGATCTTGTCATGGCAGCTTTATTTCGTACAGACTTGTTTACTGGTGTTATCCTACCATTCATTGGTAGCCACCCACCCCAACATAACCACACACCACTCCATATGAATGAAACAAAATACTTGATTTACTAAATGAACTTTTTTGCTTGTGATAAACATGAAGATCTTTTTAGTGTGCTCCTAAGAAGGACACGTTATCTTTGACCCAAGTAAATCAAAATTAATCTTTGAACCACTGACAGGATATGATTTTTTTTAAACCTCTGACCTACAGGACTATATACACTTGCTGTACCCACTATTCTGATCAATTCTAATATTTAAGTGTCTTCAATATGTCATGGTGTTAGAGAGTGAATGCGCTTTTAACACCAAACAAATGATGTTGGATAAAGTGATCCTTTATTGATTCTGACTGTCACAGCCGCACAGGGCAAAGAAGCACGCAGGAGATTTATAACATACATATCTAACTTAACTGTGATACAGGAATAAATTGTGAATAAAACCTGCTTAAATTACTAAAGTAAAGTACAACACCCCTCTCCACACCACCACTCTTGAGGGAGAGACATTAAAACACAAGTGATTATCAAGTTAATTTTTTTAAAGCCAAATAAAATAATTGTTTGCTTTAGGAATAGCATTTAAAAAAAGCTGAATCAGTACCAAAGCTTGCTGAGTCAAGCTTCTGAATGAAGTGTGCTGCATGGCGATAACCAGAAGTGGGCGAGTCAACATCATCCGTCGCTGTGTCAGATGATTGAGTGAGTTCATCAAAGTCTTCTGCCATTTCAGCCTCCTCAGGGTTCTAAATGTAAAGATAATATGCTGTCTAGCAATCATACAGTTTTTCATTCAGTTGTTTGTACTGAAACTTTAGTTACTTTCAGACTTTTACCTCATTTTTACGTTTTGCACTGGTCTCCAACCTAACACCAAACAAACAGAGAGGAAATCCTGGTCAGTCAGACACCGATTTGCATGATCACTGGTTTTAACTGTAATTACAGCAACTAAACATAAAGAGTTTCTTGAAGTAAAATGGTATAATGCAGTATACTATTCTAGTTTTGTAGAGTCAGATGTTAGAAGGAAACTATGCAGAAAAAGAGGAAAACTACATCATAATCATCACCCACCACCAATATAGTACAGAGGTTTGTATAGACTGAACACAAAGCCAATTACAATCTCTGCATGTTTAATTAATCAATGCTGATTCATGATAAGAAACTAAAAACTAATATATTAATTATAATTAATTATATTACTTTTTCTGAAGTTGCTTGAGCTTCTGTTCTTTGTTTTCACTTTTTGTATTTCCTAAAGTGTTTCTAAAAGTCAATTTGATTAAGTCAACCCTCAAACAGAGATTGTCATGGGCTTTTTTTGTGCAGTAGTGCTGTCTGTCAGTAAGCATTCAGTCTACACAGACCTATAGGTTAGTGACAAAGAAGTGAAAATACATTGGCATACTGCATATATACCTTCCTTCATCGTCGGACACTTCACTTAAAGTGCTATCATCAAACACTGAAAGAGGATCTCCATTAACACGGGCATTGGTCTGAGGGGCTCTGCTGTGCCGGGCCCCTCGGACCAGCTCCAGCTGTGAGGTCTCTACAGCTCCACCCTCCTGTTTGTTGCTATTGTGGTTCTGCTGGAGCGGAAGTTGCAATTGCATGGGTGCCTCGTTGATGCTATGGAGAGCAATAAACCTAGTAGTCAATGGCTTTTCACAACTGCATTGTGGACCCCTTGTAGCTGAAGCATCAAATGAATTCTATAAAAACTTATTAAAACTTGGCAGTTGAGTACATAATCCAAAGATCATTTGGGGAAAAGTGATTTAGATGGCTTACACACAAACAAAAGAAAACTCAAATCTTTCCTTGTAGATAACAGTAAGTTTCTAAATTTTTGTGAGGGATTGTGGATGCTTTGCTCTGAAAATGTTAGAGAAAATCAAAACTGTTTTTGCTTTGTTGGTGATGAAATGCACAAAAGCAAAAAGCACATACCTCTCCATAGCTTCAGTCTGTTGCTGCTCCTGGGGAATTGCTCCAGTTTGACTTGACAGGGATCCCAACATGCTCTCGGGTTTCTCTGTACTCACTTCTCCCAACACAGCTTCACCAGTATGCAAGGAAGTGCTGGATTTTTGCACATGCATTGCCGTCTTTGCCACCTCTTGGACTACCTGAATAGAGAGAGTTACGTATTTGTTTAAGTTGTTTGAGACATTATTTCTAACTACAACAGATTGGGGCCAGCCTTTTGAGATGCATACTGTAGCAGGGACTTGTACACTTTGTCATACATAATTTAGTATCACCCCTCCCTTCGGAGACCTAACACCTCAGTGTGGTTAGTCTATTTGACATAGTATTTCAAAATTAATAACAAGGATGCAAAATCCCAGGCATTACAATGCTGAATGAGGCACTGACATTCCCTTACATGAGAGTCTCATAGTCAGAATCAAACCAATTTTGGTTGATTCCACATGTAAACATCCAAAATAATACGAATTAGACTTGAGCTGTGGTTCTAACCTTGTTTGACCTCAGGACTCACCACAATCTCATAATGAGGAATGCAACCTGATTTCCCCCCAAAATTTGAACCACTCATGTCTGTTTAATGAAAAATGTTTAGTCTTTGGATAAAACAAATTAAACTGGGGATGCGGGTATCTGATATGGCAATATTTCAACCTTAATTTCGCAGATACCAATATGATACCAAAATTTTGTGACAAGAGCACAAAACCTCTACATAACTATAACTGACCTGATCCTTTTATAGCTACAGTCTATTTGTGTTAGAAACAGATATGAAGCAAGAAAAACATTCTTTATTAAATGATACTTCTGATTTATAAATGAGGACACTGAGTGATGATGAAGTAAACCTACACAGTACAATAGTACATTTAACCATTAAAACAGCCAATAAATTGAATACTATAATTTACTTTTATGGTCAAAATATTGGCTGTGAAGCAATAATCACATTTTTAGACAAATATTTATGGAAACCAATATTGGTCAGATAACACTGCACATCCCTTAAATAAACATATCTAAAAACAGGATTCATAAAACTTTTCTAAGGTCAGACTCAAGCACTTGGTAAGAACTTTAAAAGACATACATTTGAGCCTTTTCTTATAGCTGTGGTGAATTTTGTGTTCATCACACTGTACATATATATATTTTTTTTCTATCAATATTGTGATTTCATAGTTTGTCTATAGATGGATGAAAAATCAAAGGTCAACGCAACCAAGTCAATAGAAGGCATTTGCCCAAACACTTTCTTTATGAAAAATGATGATAACGACTTGCACCGATCAGGCATAACATTTTGACCACCTACTACCCCGGCTGGTCTGTGGTCAATACATCTCCATGTGCAGCAAACTGTGATGCTTTGTGTATTCTGACAACGCTCGATCAGAACCAGCATTAAATTCTTCAGCAACTTGTGCAACAGCAGTTGGAGCAAACCACATGGGCCGGCCTTTGTTCCCCACTTGCTTCAGTGAGCCTTGGCTGCCCATGACCCTGTCGCTGGCTCACCACTGTTCCTTCCTTGGATCACTTTTAATAGATACAGACCACTGCAGACCGGGAACACCCCACAAGAGCTGCAGTTTTGGAGATGCTCTGACCCAGTCATCACAATATGGCCCTCATCATACTCACTAAAATTCTTATACTTGCCCATTTTTCCTGCTTCTATCAGCAGCTCTGAGGATAAATTGTTCACTTGCTGTGTAAAATATCCCACCAACTGACAGGTGCCATGATGAAGAGATAATCAGTGTTATTCACTTCACCTGTCAGTGGTCATGATGTTATGCCTGGCTGGTGTATACCTTGAGTTCACTCAGTTACAGCCTGATGATCTTCAAAATAAAACATTTTTTATCCCTTATTTTTTACCATCTACAACATTTTATTTATCTGTCTTATATGCTAACCGCTCAGTGAAAAGCCTAGTATGAATGTTCAGCTCTACTAGTTCAGATGAATTTTACATCTCTGTGGTGCAACCAAACAAAGACACAACATAAATCACACTTTAACCAACTTCAATGTACAATCTAGAGTGGACTTTCCTCCAGAATCTAAGATAGATAAGATATGATAGAGAAATTGTTGGTGCAAAAGGCTACAGACCACTAAAAAGCAACAAAAGTTACTTGTTATTGCAGCAAAACAGAGTAAATCCAAATATATGGATGTGTATCTGCTTTGACTTTTGGCAAATAATAGACTTTTTGCATTTTTCCTCAAGCATACATTAACAGAAGACTGAAAATTGCAATGCAACCCAATTTTAGGTCTTAACTCACTAGTTAAGAACCACTGACCCAGGATATAGTGTAGCAAAAAATTCAGTCCCTTAAATGAATATTTCCCTGTATTTTAATTTCAACAGATACCCCTGATGCACTCAAAAGGCTGGCCATTCTTTAAGAAGTACCTGCATGAATGAAGGCAATCTTAATTAGCAACTAAAAAATCCAAACAGCGCTTCTTTTTAGGGAAAAAGAAGGCTATTGGCAGAGTCACACCACAACACCTTAGTAACGTTTATACAACAAGAATCCATGCAAAGTCCATGCAGGCAGCAAGTCAGAGTTAATACTAGAGTACACACAAGAATTTACTTTTTTTTTTTAAAAGCAAGACAGCGCACTAAGGTTTCATGACTGCAGAGCAAATGCCCTTAAACGAACAGTTGGTCGACTCAAATGTCCTGACAGTTTGTTAAAACATACACAACACTCCAAGAATAACATGCAAGGACAACTTTTCTATTTAAGATCCTAAATGAACATCAAACGGAGGGACAGGAGATGATAAGGCCATGATGTACGGCTGGTTTGGGCCCTCTAAATACAGATGATGACAAAGACATGAAATTAAGCACATGGATAAAGTGGAGAAAGAGAGGCGGTCTAGCAAGACTGAGGGGCGGCCATCCTCTACCTCTTTCTGGAGTTGGGCCTTTTCTTTCTCCATATCCAGGAAGACAACCTTCAGCATCCCTACCTCATGTTTAAACCTTTCCATGCCCTCCTCGAGCTCCTCATCAGAAACACCAGAGACCGATGATGGAACCCTGAACAGGGGCGGGTTGTGACTTTGAGGGAAATCCTCTGCTTCTTCTCCTGGGTTTGACCTGTTCTCTGCTTCTTCTTGATTAACATTAATGCCTTTATTGAAAGAGTCCTGATGCTTCTTCTGCTTCTGCACCACACTGGCCTCATGTTCAAAGAACTTTCTATGGTCAGCAAAAGACATGGGTGTTGTGTTTTCATCAGGAAAAGCTGTGGCGGCATCATCTGCTCTGTCTCTTTGTGCTGTTTTAATTTGTGGTGTTGTAAACCTGCACTCATCCCCAACATCATCAGTTAGTAGATCTTGCTCTTGACACAAGCTGCTCTCGCTGGCTGGACGCTCCCATACCTTCATCCTGTCCTCACATGCTGATCTGTCAGTCGACTCTGTCGCAGAGTCCTCCAGTCCAGACTCCCTCTGCTCTGGTATGGTGAGCAGGACAGTGCTCCTCGCTCTGGCTGCTGGGCGCAAAATGATTTCCCCTTCTTCTTCTTCATCACTTGAAGACAATTCATCCTTCCCATCCTCATCTTCAGTGATGTCCTCTGCTGGACGTGATTTAAGCAGTTCCCCGAACTTCTCCTTTAGCTCACAAGCTACATTCTTGAAGGTGGATTTGACTTCCCTCTTCTCCACTTCTACCCAGAGTTTCTCGTAACGTTTCTCCCATGGGACTTCCTCACTGGTCTTTTTGCTCTCTTCAGGACTGTGCTGATCCCTTGTTATTTCATTATCCTTTTCACCACAGCCAGAGCCTAGTAAGCCAGACGCATGAGGACGGTCTAGATCTACCTGACTGGTATCTATGGTATCATCTTTCTCCTTTGATTTGCATGGATGAACAAGATAAACACAAGACAGACAAGACAAAAATGCAAACAACAATGGACTTTGAATAAGCAAAACTATGTTCAACATGTGCTCTTGCATACTAAACTTAAACTGTTTAACATGCCACTGAAACATTACTCAGTGGCTCAATAGGAGAGCTGAACATACATGGGGAAGTTAAAACCTGCTTATTCAAAACAGAGTTTATGATGTGTCCTTCCAATGGTAAATCTGACAATCACAACTTATTCACCCAACTCTGGTTGTTGGATGGATAAACCAAAGCTGCATTCACTCTAAAAGTCTTGATGCTCAGTTCAGGTTTCTTGCTCAGATAATTTCTTTTTTTTTCTTTTTTGTTTAATCTGCTCACATTAATTTATTGACATGTATCTTTTATAAGATAATGGCCCAAATCTGAAAATATCAGATTCCATGTGACTTCTGCTGCTCACATTTTCAATAGAAAGTTCAAAGAGAGTCCAATCTAAGTCATATGTGAGCAAAAACAATACGAAAAGGCCACTTGTGCCGGCACTGTGTATTATGGTTGTCACTATGCTAGAATTTTTAATTTTGATATGCTTCTTGTTAGTATTAAACACTCTACCACACCAACAAATAAATGCCCCCCTAACAGTTATCTGTGACTTCAAACCTGCATATTACAGTCACTAAACACATACCAAAGTTACACACTGATCATGTTAAGAAAACATAACACAACAAGAAAACGCTAATTAGATGTATTTCTTTTAAAGAATCCAAAACAGAATTAAATATTTTCTCTGAATTAAAGTAAATTATCCAGAAGTGATGGCAGTGAGTGCACATTCTATGGGCATTATTGCTTATGTAAGGAGTGTAAGAAAATATCAATACACCAACTTATCACGTTATTGTGGCCCAGCATTGATTTTTTTCTATCCATTATCTAAAGTGCTTATCCTTGTTGGGGTCGCGGGGAGGTTAGAGCCTATCCCAGCTGACATTTGGCGAGAGGCAAGATACACCCTGGACTGGTTGCCAGCTACTTGCAGGGCCAAAAACAAGCATTATTTTAGTCTGTGGGAGGAAGCCAGTGTGCCTAGAAAGAACCCACACATGCACAGAGAAGACATGCAAACCTCACACAGAAAGGCCCTGAATGACACAGTATTGCACTAGCAGCCTTCTTGGCACATGCACTCCTCCTGCGCCACCATGCCCCCCATGTTAAGCACAACATTATGATATTATATTCAGCAGTTGGTTGGCTACAGGGATTCAGCCATTTGACTCTCCCTCTCTCTCTGTTGGTATTACCTCAACAATGATAGCAATGAATGTAACAATGATTGTAAACAGAATATTTTTGATATTGTGGGTTCTTAAAAAAAAAAGAAATAAATATGAAAGACTTTGAAATGAAACATTGTTACATTGCCCTGTTTATACTACTGCAATATGTTGTCATATATTGTATCGTCACCCAAGTATCAATACCGAAAGGGGGGAACAAGTTGACCCTGTCTCCAGAGGTAGTATCAGAGGCATAACCTTGGTTAGAGCGGAGCAGGCAAACGCAACAACAGACGCTGAAGCTGTGAGTGTGAGTGTCTGCTTTTGCATGTAAAGCCCTTTGATTTGATTTAATTTGAAAATCTTTAATGTCCCCTAAGGGAAACTTCGTTTGCAACAGAAGTTAAAACACCCATTCTTACAATATCTCCCATCACATTAAAAGCATAAAAACAGATACCGCAGACAAAATACAAGTAAATACACAGAGTCAGCACAGTTTCACTGCTGCATAGTTCCCCTCAAGCTCCCCTACAGCTTGTATAAAACACAAAGGATTTAAGGTACCCGTTTGATTTGGCCTTGCAAGAGAAAGTGTACCTTCTCTTAGACAGGAGAATCTGAAACTCTGCATGAAGAGGACGGAGAGGGTTTGCCAGAATGGCCTTTACCCTCTAAGTGGCTCTAGCTTTAAAAACAGAGTCAAGATCATTTAGACTTGCGTCAGTAATTTTTGGCAGAGTTTGATAATGTTCCTCAGCTTATTTTTGTTTGAGATGCTGAGGTTACCAAACCAACAGATCATAGCAAAGGTTAAAATGGACTCAATAAAAGAAGAAAAAAACATTTTAAGAAGCTTTTTGCCAACATTAAAACACCTCAATTTCCTCAGATAAAACAACCTCTGATTTGTCTTTTCTAAAGATGGCATCTGAGTTGGTCTCAAAGGACAGTTTATCATCCAGGATGGTGCCAAAATATATGTGCTGACTGACTATTTCTACAGCTGTGCCTTTCACAGCGCCTTTAAGCAAAAGCGCCACAACAAGGCCCAGTCACCATATAATGAGGCCATAATACCATAATATCTGTGTCAATTCATGCTGCAATACAAATTGGATGCCACATTGCCAAGACGGTATGGCCCCACATACACACAAAGGCAGTGACACTCCCTTTCCTCAATATTATGCCTGTGGTACAAACTCTAGATGAGCAAAGGAGAAGGTCAACTTGTTCCACCCATTCAATCTCTGAGACATTCAAAGTGGAGGCGAAGCATCACAGAGATGTAAATATTACTGCTTGAAATGGCAGAGTGAATAGAGCTTATGTGAAACATGGGCTGCGTCACCCTATCTCTCCTGCTCCAAAGTCGTAAATCACTGTGAATTGCCCCTAACATCACGTTCTTGTGGAGTTTATCTGAATTTTCCTCTTTCCACTTGATTGCCCAGTGCTGTCTGTTGCCTTCCTTTCTCCACTCCCAATGTTTTTGGGTAAAATTAGTTATTCCTTTATTTTTCTGATAAATCAAAATATTTCTGCACAATCCAATTAAAAAAACAAATACTGTGTTTTTTTTAAGGCACATGGTATCGAAAAAGTATTTAAGTATTGAAAATATTGACAACTTTAGTGTGAATGCAGCTTTAGTTAGTGAGAATCAGCAAAAACTATTAAAATTAGTCGTCTATGACATCACCAAGAGAATACAAGGATCTCAGTGAAAAACAGATTTCAGTTCACATATAAATACTGAGCCAGTGCAGCTGATTCTTATTTCCTTTTTAAAAATTTCAGCATTTTTGTGCATCCCCAAAGCTTTATGAGTAATGCCAAAGGGTATGTTAAATCATCAAATTTGGTTGAATATACTATTAGAAAACACACTTTATTTTAAAATATTTGCTTTTAAATGCAGAGAGTAACTTTTATGTACGTCATGACTACCTAGTTCAGTTTCACTGGGACAAAGAAGCTATCAGACAATGCAATATTAGAAAAAATAAGCAGTACGTGTATATTTCTTACCTCTTGACATTTTTCAGACTCTGTATTCTTATTTCTATCACTGGCCATCAGTATGAGCTCAGGGGTACCTAAGAAGACAAAAAGCCTCAATCAAGAGAACATGGCAAAGGCACAGACAGATCTGTAGACTGCTTTTCAGTGAAGACAGATAGCCTCACCTGGTTTAACAGTGACCTTAGGCTCAGAAATATTCTGATTGTCAACGTCAGGAGTGTTGCAGGAAGATACCAGATTGTCAGGCTCACAATCTGATTCTGATTGAGTGACACAGAAAAACATTCTGTTCACATGAGTTGTGGTTAAGTTAAACAAACCTCCAAAAAAGATCAGGTCATACCTTCTTCACTCTCTGGTTTCTGAAACACCAGCTTCCTGGATCGAGGTTGGGGCACCGGTTGAGGAGATGTGGACTGCAGTCTATCTTTAGAGGCAGAACTTCTCTGTGGTGTCTGGGGTGCTTCTGGAGTTGCAGCTTCATCCTCCTCTTCAACTGGAGGATTGGAGCTCTCTGGGAACTCCTCAAGGCCAGGGGAGGCCATTCTGCGGCCAGGCAGGGTTCTCTTACTGGTGGTGCTGGCAGAGTCCCAGTCTGATGCATCTGAGGCACAAAAACATGCAGCTGTAGGTCAGCACCACCATCCGACAGTGATGGTGTAGATAGATAGATCAGTTCATACTGCAATAACCCCTTCATCCCAATGCCAGGAATTCATTTACAGTGGCTATTATGCTACTTTACTCTATCAAACTGGGCTCTAAAATAATCAACTACAGCTACAAGTGTAAGTTAATTTCTTCTAGGCAGCTAGTCTGTTTACTGACCTGCTTTGCGAGCTTCAAAAATGGTGACAGAGAAATAAAAAGGGGTCAAAGTCTGTGTTGCATGCAGATAAATGACCTTTATGAAAAGCCTGAGACGGAAGTAGCTACAAAGTATTTAAAAGAGAGGCTCCTATACAGTAAAAACACACTATCAAATCAGTTGTATTTTAAGGTTTAAGAGGATTGAAACAAAATAAGGAGAAAAAAACAAATTAAAGGGAGTGGCATCGTCTTACCCTCAAGATCATCAACATCCCCCAAGCCAAGCTCCTCCATGAGATCTGTTAAAGACCAACAAAATCAGTTACACACAATGATTCTAGCACTTTAAGACAAACAGAACCCACACTGTCCTTGACTTGTTTACCTGTTTGCTCTTTCTCCCCCTTAAGTTTGCTCAGAACACTGAGTGGTTCCCATTTGGTTTTCTCAGTCTGAACGAAAACAAAACATTATTACTTTTTTAAATGTATGGGGATTTTTTTAAGATTTAATTACACTGCTAAACCCACCTCTTTCTGCAGGACATAAGCCTGACTGACCTCCTCTGGTTCCTCTCTTTCATCATCACTTTTGTTGTTTGTAGCTGCGAGAGGCAGGATGCATTTGTCAGGTTTTAGAAAACATTGTTCACAGTAAAATAAAACACAACTTCCTGTTCATGCTGGATGATTTTGCCAAAGCTTTGTGAAGAGCATTCACATGCAAATGCAGCTGTGGTTATTAAGCACAAAGACGCATGGCAAGGTATCAAACATGCTAAATAGTGCTAGGCAATATATGGAATCTTTAAGACATAACACATTTTGAGATGAGATTTAGGGTAAGACAATGTTGTTTATATAGTTATGCTGTAATTTATGTTGATTAAAAAAAACATGCCAACAATCTCTCTGACTTAGTGTTCAATGTCCTTAATGTCCTTTATTTCTACGCTTTGGACAGTTCACTCACTCTCTCTTTTTGGTAAACATAAGACTGACATTTTTGAGTTTCTGCAATTTTCTAAAGCCAAAAATCATAAAAATAATGAACACTTTATCAAATTCAAACACACTGTATTTAAGAGTTTTGAAATTTCTGAAAAAAAATCAGTGTATACAAATATTGCCTATCAGTCGGTGTACATGCAGTGATACTCATGTAGTGGTAATGGCATCATTAGGAAATTCATCTGAAGTTTTGTACTAGTCAGGATACATGCACCACAGCAAAAAACTGATTTTGCTAACTGAGGCATGTCTATATCAGAGACCAGGGAAAATACATCTCTCATTTTTCTTCCATGTTACTGGAGTCACATGAATAGGAGTAAAATTGAAACCTTGTTATAAACTCTATATATCACTATTTCTTTAGGTGAGCATCTCTAAACTTATGATCATGAAATTCTCCCTTTAAGCACTACCTTTCTGGCTTACTGTAAATCACAAATGAAAAAAAAAAGAAATCAAACTTCTGCCAACACCAAGCTTTGGTAACAGGCCAAAGCTTTGTATTTATGCTAACATGTCAAGTGTTAGCATGCTGTTCTACTTCTGAGTATATGCTGTTTAATCAGAGCCAAGCCAGGAGCAGAGCATGTGCAGAATACCTACTCCTGACAGATTGAATTGAGGATTTTTTTTACAAGAGAATATAGCTTTTCAACTGCCATATCAAATTATGTTAGTCAGGCCTAAAGAAATGTAATACTGGTCAGTTTCAATCTAACTAATGTCTTGCCATGCACTTTACAAATATACTTTTATCAGACAAACAGAAATTCTATGTTGTAAACCTAATGCATGATTCTGCAAAATAAAAAAGCCAAATACTTTGTGTTCTGGGCCTCTATTTTTCTTGCCATTGCGGTGGACAAGTATTAATACTGTTTGATTTTTACATGAATCATACTAAAGCCATCGGGTGGGTTTCACAATTCTAGAATAGAACTATAAACATGTTTGGTTTTTACAGGAAATCACTGAGTAAAATTGAGCAATTCAGCTAAAAAGGTACAAAAATATTTTTACTGGTCCATTTGTCCCAGTCCTATGCTGCTAGTGCTGCTAAATGCTTCACTTAACAACAGAGCAACACTATCGAAGTCGAACCCCAACAAAGCAAAGCCACCTAACCAGACCATGTGCCTTATTAAGTCTTCAGTTTGGGATAAATGCATTCTGGGGTAACAGGCAGGCTGTAAGTGTATTAGTAGTGATACATGCAGCTCTTATGCTGGTTTTGAGCTGATGGTCAGGCCTCAGATAGGTTTACATGCTGTCCCTTATACCTATGAGTCAAGACAATCATACCCTCTCCAAGGCTGCGTCTCAGTCTGGCTACACTCTTTCGAGGTTCTACCACTGCCATCATATTGTCCTCTCCCCCTCTTAAGAAAGAGGGAATATAAAAGAAGTCTAGGAAAGAAATGTTACATACTGTTGAAAGGGTGTTTGAATTATGACATGATGTAAAATATTAAGAAATGAAAATTAGAAAGTACGCTTTAATATCACTTTGACTCAACTGAAGCTTGAATTATTGCCGTGAGAATTGCCTTCTACAGTTATGCTTACCTAAGGTCAATCTGATTCTGAAGCATGAAATGGTGCTTGGAATGATTTGACAGCCTAAGAGAAGGAATAAAGAAAAGAGACCTACCTTCTTTACTCTCATCCTTGACAGGAGGCATCATTTCTTGATCTTGAGAATGCAAGCTGTGTTTCTCTTCATGTGGCATTTTCGGGCTTTCAGAACCAGACTGAAAGAGAAAAATCTGTTAGCGTAAGTGTGGCAATAATCTGACCCATAAAGGTACTCCAAAGTGTGTCTTTACTGTACCACAGAGTCCCAAGAATTCTGCTCTTCCGCTTCCTTTTCCAGACCCAGCTCAGAGAGGAAATCTGTTTGAAAAGGTGTAAATAAATTACAGCGATATAATTAAAAAACAGTGGGAGCTGCAAAGAAATGAAGGTTGACTATGATAGACAAAGCTTTAACTGTGCCTTCAACGATAACAGCTTAAGTTCTGTTGGCACTTACATGTGCTTAATTTCTGGAACAGAAACATCTTGATGTCACAATCACATGTTTTCTGTTTATAAAGTAAAACTTCAAAGGATGATAAAAACTTATTTTTTACTAAGTGGTCACATCCTCTCTGATTTTGAGCACATAAGGGAGTTCTTCTAGATAAAAGAATCATTGTGGACAGGAGGTGGTTTCTGAAAATAGTTTGGACTTTTAGTTGGACACTTGATTGATAATGGATCTCAGTTTCTCAAATACTTAATTGGTTTCAATAAATAAACTTCGTTGTTTTTGAAATTTTGTATAATCTTTTGTTTAGCCATGAGCATTCTCATTAAAATACAATCATAAGGCATTAGAAGATAAATCATTTTGGTAAGTATGTAGCAGTTTGCATGAATACAAATAACTCCAATAGTCCAAAGCAAAACAGTCCAGTTAAATTGCTTTTTACATGAACTAATTTATTAATCTACATACAATATCATAATACTATATACTGTTTTAGCTCTTGGTTGGTAATGCTGGTATTTCTATTTCTATCTTCAATCATTATTTAATTTCTTATATTCGTGTGTTTTATTGATCTTTTTTCTGTCTTCCTTTATTGATTGTGTTTTATCTAGTTTTTGATGCTTTTAATCAGCCTTATTTTGTTTTTATTTTGTTTTTACACCACTTTGTAACCTGGTTTAGAAAGGCGCTTCATGAATAAAGTTACTAGTAATAATAAAATTAATAAATAAATAATTAGATTCACAAATCTCTTCTGGAGGGAAACCATGACAAAGACTCCACCACAAGGAGTTCAACATAGACATCTTGATTTGTGGTATACTTTTTAAGCAAGACAAATTCAGTTGTAGATAAACCAGTTTTTCCTAGCATATATCTGATTAGATTTTCTATTGACTTACCTCTTTTCTTATTTGCGGAGCCTTCTGTCTCAGGCACAGGCAACATGGCTTCAAGGGACTCTCTAGCCTCTTCAGGCTGATCATTTTCATCTGACATGTCTCCTTCCTCCTCCTCCTCCTCATCATCATCTTTCATCTCATCTTGTTCTTTATCATCCTCATCATCTGTACTTTCTTCTCTCTGTAAAAAACAAACAAACAATTCATATAAATAATTTAAATAAAAAGTTAACGTATATACTATGAAACTGCATTACATTCACTGGTTTGTCCATAAGGTATTACTAATGCAGTGTTTCTCTTAGGGGTGGTGGATGACCTGACTTGGGATGGAAATCATTGGGATTTTTTGATTACCGAAGCATTTACAATTTTTATTACTCCGTTTCTTTCTTGATTCCCTTATTTATTCTCAAAGCTTTCTGTGTGGCAAAAAGTAAACCCAGTCAGGTTTTTCTGTGTCAACAATGTCAAGCACATGGAGCGCATGATATCTAATGCTTTGCTGCATGGAGATATGTTTCGGCAACTTTCTCCTGTTTCCAACCTTGATCAAAATCACACGGCCATGGTCATTGCATGCTGGACTGCTGGCTACATTTTGAGTAAAACTAAGCCAGAACTAAGACCTTTTCTGTCTCCGGTCCGCCATGATGACTTCCTTGATTCCCTCAAAGTCATTCGTGCCAACTGTCTCTCATGGGAGCATTACATCACTGGCATGCTGAAGTAAGTGGAAATAGGGATGGTGTACTTCAATCTGGTAGTGATGTGGTGCAGGGACCAACACATCCAGCATCAACAGAACATGCTTCTTTTTGGTCCCATTCACTAAATGTCAAAGCCATTTATCTTAACCTTTGTTCACCTTCTTTGCTAAGTAAGCTGTCCAGTATAAGTCTCTGCCCTAAGAAAATATAATGCAGACAAGAGAAGAATTATCAAATAGAGCCAGATATGAGTTGGCATTATTAATGAATGTATCAATTCGGGAACTGTTTAGCAAAAGCACTGTTTTAGAAGTTTCAGTATACTACTTGTATCAGAAAGATTCCAAATGAAACACAATCCTAAGTGGATGGCACTGATAAGGGGAACTCTGATCGGTTGGAAAGTGGACCAATCAGAGGGCCAACAAAGGGTAAGTCTCATGGAATAGCTTCTCAAGTCCCATATCCAGTGCTGACACAGTATAGCTTCACTGAGGCTAAATCAATTCCACAAACTACTACATTACAACTAACACTACTGTACTTTCTCTACTTCTGGTTTACCTGGAGCACTTCCTCCTCAGTGTTTCTGGGCTCTTGACTTGCCATGCCTGCACTCTCTACATCAAGTGAGTCTAGATCAACATCATCAATGTCCGTCTGAGGCAACTCTTCATCAGACTGCATGCTCCTGTCTGACTCCTGTCGTTTGCCATCAGTTGGCACTCCTTCCTCTGGAACAATGGCACTTTTACTTTGTAGTGGAACATATGCGGTTAATCTGGTTCCATCTTCATCATTGGACTTGTCTCCTTTGCACGGGCGCCCAACATCAGACCTTTTGACTGTTGCACTGGCAAAATCATACTGCAATTTTCTGTCCATGCTGTCAGAGTCCTCACTTGGTTCATCATCTTTGCTGGCAATGTCTTCCTGAACATCCAGCAGCTTTTTACTCTTAAACACTTTAGCCTCATCATTTCCTTCATGTTTGCCTTCACCTTCCTCAGAATCTTTTACTTCCTCTTCTAACTTAGAGTTTGATACTTTTGAAGGCCTAGACTTCGGCAACAGCACTTTGGATAGGGTGGTAGGACCATGCGTTTCTTCATTCTTTGTCTTCACTATCTCTTGCTTTTCAGATAAACTGCCTTCCTCTTCATCATCCCAACTATTATCATCACCTTCCTCAAAATTAGAGTCTACCTTCTCTTCTATGAGAGATGGTGGACCAGCTGGTCCCACATCATCTTCTGGCACTTCATCCTCTGGCACTGGCGACACTGCAGGGGAAGGGTCAATAGAATCTTTGTCCATACTTTCCTTATTTTCATCTTCCAAAGAGTCACGAGAAAAATCTCCAGCCTGGCTTATGTTTGCTACAGTGACTGGTGCCGACTCATTAACATCATCTTTTTGGTTATTTTCAGATAGGGAATCCCAATCTGATACGTCCATTGTTTTTGATGGTCTTTGTTTGGACTTTGGGGTACTTACTGGAGATAATCCCAAAGAGGATGTAGGTTTATCCTTCACAGTTCGAGGTGAGACACATTTTGGAGATGGTACCACTGGTGAAGAAGAATCCCAAGAGTTATTTGAGTGAGGTAATTCAGGTTCTGAATGCAATTTTTCTAAGTCTGGAACATCAGCTTTCTGCTCAAGCATCTTTTCATCTTTGGGCAGGTCAGCATCACTATCCTCCAACGAGGAGCCCCAGGAGGACCTGCGTTTCTCTTTTTCGTTTGCCTCTTTGTTTGATGCAGCATCACTGAAAGCATCTGTGTTTTCGTCTTCATCCATAGGCAGCGGTTTCATTCGTTTGGCGAGGACAGTGTTACGACCAAATCCCCCTTTTTGGTTGTCTGCTTCATCTTCACTGTCATTCCATGCTGTCCCACCACTGTTTTGTTCATCAATCCTTGAGTCATCATCTTCTTTTCCTAGATCTTCCTCCTTAATGGAACCTCCTGCTACACCCAAGTCTGGATTTTTGCAAAGGGCTGATGACTTGACATACTCCTTGCCAAGACTGTCATCATCATCAGAAAATTTTGATTCAACCCTAATGGCTGACACAACACAATCTTCTGCATTTAAGGTTGCTGGTATTGCAAAACTTTCTGCTTTGGGTGTTCCTTCATTTTCTGGATTTTCTATTTTGGCATCTTTTTCTGAGGCATGTGTATTCTCGTCTAGAACACAGGTCCCAGTACTGGGTATGTTTTGAGCGTCAGCACCATCAATAGTCTCAAGCGCACCTGTAACACAGGGTTTTTGAATATTATCAAATTCAGTCTGGTTGACCGCAACAGAGGCCTCGCTGTTTTCCTCCTCTTCATATTCTTCTTCATCTTCCTCACCCTCCTCTTCACTTTCCTCATCATCCTCTTCGTCATCTTCTTCATCATAATCTTCATCTTCTTCCTCATCGTCGTCCTCATCTTCTTCCTCATCATCCTCTTCGTCATCCTCAGAATCTTCATCCTCAGAATCTTCAGGTTCTGGACTTCCCTCTTGAGATTCAGGTCTTGCTTTACTACTTGACGGCTGCTCTGCGTGTCTGCTTTTCTTCTGCCCAGCAGCACTGTCTGCTTCTTAAATGATTTAAGGAGAAAATGGAAGGAAAGATATCTTAGACATGCTGGTAGAACAAAAATATTTACCTTTCTAAAGCTTGGGAAAGGGGAAGGAGTCATCTTTGGTGCTTTGGAGAGGAAGGAAACGGGAGAGGGATCTACTGGGTGCGGTGGAGCGTTGCTGGATGGTAAAGTCTGTAGGCTGTGTGGGATTCTCTGGACTCTATTTTCACTCTCTGGCTCTGACTCTGAACCGCTCAAAGATCTGTCAGGCAGCACAGAAGCTGAAGGCAGGCAGGGAAAAAATATTACCAACAAATAATTCAAAACTACGAGAGGACACTGACAAATAACAAAAGTTTAACTATTCTCGGTACCTCCTCCTCTCTCTGATGCAAGCAGTTTTCTTAGATTTGCCCTCTGTGGTTTCTGAAAAACAGCAGGACAATTTGGACCAGAACAACATTTTCGAAAAAGAAACATAACAATAATTTATGAGAACAAAAGGTAGCGCTGACCTTTTCAACTAAATCAGAATCATCATCATCATCTGTTAAAGGCCATTCTTCCTCAGCACTTTTTGAAACTCTGTAGGGCAGGGAGAATTTGCATGAGCTTGTATGTCAGATTTAACAAAGTAGTGCATCCAAAGGAGAAAACTGCTCACCGGCTTAATGACTCTGATTGAGAATTGTCTTCAAAATCTGCAACAAAGCAAACTCATTACCAGCAAATCAGCACTTGGCCTTGTAAAAATGTGATGTCACATCTTAACGATCAAACTGTCAAACAGTAAAAGGACCTCTTTCACAATACATGTAATTTTGCCCACAGCCCAATTTTTTGTTTATTGTGTGGTATTTGTAGTACACCCAGAGACTCCCAAGAATATACCTTTAGAAAATCCAAAAGTCATCCAGGGCCTGTACTATGACCTATTTTATGATCATTGCCATAGGTGTGAGCCAGGGTGCACACTTTACCCCAAAACTTACTCAAACACAAATAATAAATCATCAAATTGGGTCAAATCACCTTCACTGAAGTCTGGTGCATCTTTTGAAATCAAATGTAAAGCTAAGTATTACAATTGAAAGAAGTTATTGAACTTTAACTGGAAAAAAATTAGTTTTTTTTATGATTTTTTCAACAAATTCAATTCTTTGGAGATGTGTCTGACCAACTTACAGTTGCTGTACACCTACAATACTTACAAATTATTTGGCCACATATATATTCTCAAAGTGGGAAAAAAATCATCAAATTCTGAGACCGGTAAAGTTGTTCAGTTAACAGGTTGGGTTACTGTGGTAGAATCAGGATACTGTTCCATATCTTGTATATCAGGGAACCTTTAAAGATTTGTTCAGAATTCATCCTTTAAGTATGATTTCTTTTAGAATTTGAATGCTAGATTCAAAACAAACATTTCACATGAAATGTTATTCATTTTAATATTGAACAGCCACAAAGGGCCTGTATATTATGCCTTTGTGATGAGATAATAATGAGCCATTGATACAAGTAAAAACCGATGCAGTTTTGGATTGTTGTCATCAGATTGTATATATCTACAATGACAGCAATTAATAAACATTACTTCTGTCAATTTCTGTTTCTAGTACTTATATATACATGTAATCTGTTTTATGGCCTTCGTGTCTTTTTGCATAGCAACGGCTTGGACAATTTTAATTTGTAGACTGGAACTATAGTGAGGGAAAGGGGATCTGAGAAATCCATAAGATGTATGATTGGCTGGTTATTTCATAGAATGGAGTCTTTGAATTTGCTTGTGTATGGTTGGAGGGGTTTCTGATTTTGAAAATGTTTATAATATCCCAAATAATAGATTACAGATGCAACATGTGCACACATGCCAGAGGTTCTCTTTCCAGCAGGACAGAGACAATAATATGCCTTCACAGGATCATCTGATGCATTCTTGTCAAATTGAATCCAAACATTGTATTTTATATATATATATATATATACCATCATTTTTTTTTTTCAAAATATCTGCAATTGTATGAAAATATCTTGACAGTGTAGCTTGGGAAAGATTAGTAAGCATGGTCATTTGATTCCATGAAAGGTTTGAAAAATAAAAACAAACATGTCACGTAGAGCTCGTAGTGAATGGCAGAAGCTTGAAGCATCTGATATCTCGTTCCCTCATGTGGATCTGGAATACCTTGAGACCATAACATGCGGTACATACCAAATCAAACAGTCCCCTGGCTACATTGCTGAGCATCAAAAAAATGATGGTGACTATGAGATTTGGGTTTACCAGCATGATGCTGATCTCATTAGGGGACAGATTCATTCTCGTCACAGATCTCAAATAAAATACAATGTTTGGATTCAATTTGACAAGAATGCATCAGATGATCCTGTGAAGGCATATTATTGTCTCTGTCCTGCTGGAAAGAGAACCTCTGGCATGTGTGCACATGTTGCATCTGTAATCTATTATTTGGGATATTATAAACATTTTCAAAATCAGAAACCCCTCCAACTATACACAAGCAAATTCAAAGACTCCATTCTATGAAATAACCAGCCAATCATACATCTTATGGATTTCTCAGATCCCCTTTCCCTCACTATAGTTCCAGTCTACAAATTAAAATTGTCCAAGCCGTTGCTATGCAAAAAGACACGAAGGCCATAAAACAGATTACATGTATATATAAGTACTAGAAACAGAAATTGACAGAAGTAATGTTTATTAATTGCTGTCATTGTAGATATATACAATCTGATTACAACAATCCAAAACTGCATCGGTTTTTACTTGTATCAATGGCTCATTATTATCTCATCACAAAGGCATAATATACAGGCCCTTTGTGGCTGTTCAATATTAAAATGAATAACATTTCATGTGAAATGTTTGTTTTGAATCTAGCATTCAAATTCTAAAAGAAATCATACTTAAAGGATGAATTCTGAACAAATCTTTAAAGGTTCCCTGATATACAAGATATGGAACAGTATCCTGATTCTACCACAGTAACCCAACCTGTTAATTGAACAACTTTACCGGTCTCAGAATTTGATGATTTTTTTCCCACTTTGAGAATATATATGTGGCCAAATAATTTGTAAGTATTGTAGGTGTACAGCAACTGTAAGTTGGTCAGACACATCTCCAAAGAATTGAATTTGTTGAAAAAATCATAAAAAAAACTATTTTTTTTCCAGTTAAAGTTCAATAACTTCTTTCAATTGTAATACTTAGCTTTACATTTGATTTCAAAAGATGCACCAGACTTCAGTGAAGGTGATTTGACCCAATTTGATGATTTATTATTTGTGTTTGAGTAAGTTTTGGGGTAAAGTGTGCACCCTGGCTCACACCTATGGCAATGATCATAAAATAGGTCATAGTACAGGCCCTGGATGACTTTTGGATTTTCTAAAGGTATATTCTTGGGAGTCTCTGGGTGTACTACAAATACCACACAATAAACAAAAAATTGGGCTGTGGGCAAAATTACATGTATTGTGAAAGAGGTCCTTTGGGGGGCATTTCATACAGTAGCTGGAAACAGTATATTTTGGTACATAGGACAAAAGTTCTAGTAGTAGATCGCTGCTCCAACAAATAGGAGTAGATAGAGTATCCGTCCTATGCCATTTTCAATTACTTGAATGACATTTTAAGCTAAGATTGTACACAAAGTTCATCCAAGCAAAGTAATACCTCCCCCTGCTTCATTTGCTGTATGCTCTAGATCCAGTCAAGAGGTAATGCATGAGGGATGAACAAAATAATCACAGTCAATTACGAAAAAGACACAAATATATGTCCTCATAGCACTACTTTTATGCATTTAAAACATATGTCCATACCGTCTCTGTCAGTTGCTGGTCCTCCCAAAGAGAAGCCGGTTTCAACGTCTTGGGAGGGACTGCCCAACAGGGTTTTTTTCTTCTTTTTGCTCTGACCTTGAAGTGATGGCGAGGGCCTATCATTCCTCTGAGTACTGTGCTCAATTATCAGGAGGGAACATCTACAAGAGGGAGAAATCACATTCACAGTCTTGTATGGCCCATAACCGAACATACTTCTGCAGTTTCATGTTTGCAAATCTGACTACTGGACAATAAAGGAAAGTACAAAACTGTACAAAAACATGTTTATTATGTTGTATGTGTGTTTATTAAACAAGCTACATATCACTGTGAGAAATTCTTTGCTTTAGTGTTTAATCTGCAAAGACAAACCAATCAAGAAACATGAGTGCAAGGAACAGAGGCCCAGCTTACGGGTGATGGCTATTCATTTCAGCATAGTCATCAGCTGACCATCCTTTGGCATCCTTGAGAGTGATGTCTGCATCATATCGCAAGAGCAGCCGCAACATACTGATTTGTCCAATACCAGCAGCTATCATTAATGGAGTCCTACAAGTAAGACAGATTACACCAACATGACAAACGTTAAACTGTTATACCAGAACTATCAAGAGCACTGGCTGTATAGTACATTATACACATTTCATTATTCCCAACTGACCTTTGGTCTTGGTCTATCACATTCACATCAGCAGCCTCCTTAAGGAGAAACTCAGCCATTTCAAGATGGTCCTCACGGACTGCCACAGTCAGTGGTGAAAAACCCTCCTTAAATTCAGAACATTCATTAAGCAGGTGATATATTACAGTGAACAGAACAACGTGTTTCAAAGGGGAAGCATTATGATAATCTCTTAAAGGGTGGACAGTAGTATTTTAAACCACTTGTAACAAACAAAAATGATATGGTGCCATAACATAAGGTATATAAAAGGGAAAAACCATTGTGATGGTTGACTTATGGCTAAGCGGTTATAACATGGCAGATAAAAATAAAGACAGAGTCTCACCTTATTCTGTGCATTGATGTTAGCCTCATGCTCAAGCAGCAGGACAGCTGTGGAAATGGATGGGATGTTTGCTGCCAGATGTAGAGCTGTATTGCCATTGATATCCACCAGATTAGGGTCAGCATGGTTCTCCAGCAGTATGCTCACACAGCGCTCATGCTGGCCTTGCACTGCCTGATATATGACATTACAATCATTATAATTAACATTAAATGAAGAATCTATCTGTATAATATGCTCCTCAAAGAGGATTACCTTCATCAGGGCGGATCGGGTTTGATTGTCACATAGATTAAGCTTGGCCTTGCTTTCAACAAGGAACTGCACCACCTCAACATGTCCGCTGGCACAGGCGATATGAAGTGCCGTCCTGTAATGATAAAGAAGAACCATTAATGAGCAAGTGAAACCATTAGAATTCATACAGCTAGTTTGAAACTCAGCATCACTTAGCTAGTTCCTTCACCCTGAGATAAAAAAAATTCTCTTGCCCCAAAGGTAAGGTTTGTTAAACTATCTGCCTTCAGTGTTTGGAAAATGACTCCTGCATATATAGGTTAGTGCGAAAATCATATAAAATCACAAGATAGTGAACCAACTGATAGAAGGGGGGTGAGTTATTTAACCGTGAAAAAATGTTTGAGATCATTTGACTGTGAAGAAAAAAAAAAATCTTCTGAACTAGCCACCGTTGCATATGAATATTAATTTTATTTTCCATTATTCAAAATAAATTTCCAAGACTCTTTGGGGTGTGGACCACTTGTTGTCGAAAAGAAAGAATTTAATTTGTTAATTTGGGTAGCAGGCCGCACAGTAAGAATGTCACTGGTTTGACTCCCTGGACAGGTCAATCTTTTTCTCTGTGGAGTTACCATGAATGTGTGGGTTTCTCTGGGTTAACCAGTTTCAGACCAAAAATAAGTTCATTAGGTAGACTGGTGACTCTACATTGCCTTTAGGTGTTAACGTGTGTAAACAGTTGTCTGTCTCTTTATGTCAGCTCTGTAATTGGCTGGTGACCTAGTTCTTGCCCACTGGCAGGGACTTGTTCAAGCAACCCCCCTGCAGACCCAAAAGAGATATGAAGGATGGATAATGGATGGATATCTGTGCCATGGGATAAAGGAATCTGGCTTTTCTTTATTTTAGTTGTCACATTTTATAGACATTTTTTTAAATTGAGAGAGAGGGAGAAATGGACAGATCAATACTATCATCCTCATCAAATAAATCAGTAAATAGTTATCAGTATGAAAGCGACTTCCAGCACCAATTTTGTATTTTTCCAACATATGTTGTTAATGATTTATTGCTTGAAATTTTAAGTGGTTAAAATTGTTTGTTACAAGCAATACTACGGGGATTCTGACCAAATATTTTTTTTAACATTTCTCATTCATGTGTGCAAATTGGCTGAACTAATCCATTTGCACTGCTCATTTACTTACTTCTCACACATGCTAATTGTATTTGGTAACCTGATCACACTTTGAAACATAAGTAGAAAAAACACTGGGGTATCGTGTACATTTAAACAGATGGCTGCTGTGTTGAGGGAAGCTAGATAACAACAACCCAGTATGCAAAACTTATTTTAAAACTACATATCTTATCATTACTTTCAAATGTGAATAGTCATTTCAGGATAATGATCTAACCAGCTGTATTTATACATTAACAGTAAACTAAGTGAGTAATGTTATTGTAAGAAATGAAAAAATGTAATGGACAGGCCACAACTGTAAGGAAAGAAATAGAGCTGTGAAGTAGTTTTATGTGCACTAATGAAAATCTAGTTAAAGAAAATAAAACTTTAAATGTATAAAAAAGGGACAGACAAAAGGGTGATCTACCAAATCCCATATTACATAAAAAAACATATATTTTGATACTAAGTACTTAGTTTTGTAGAAAAAGATCATAGCCTATTTTAGACCCTTTAATGGAAACTGAAGCTCTAATGAATTACATCTCAGCACTCCATGGCACATCAATACACCTCCAGATTTCTGAAGTCAAACAAAAAGTATATAACGTAACATTTATATACACTTTTGCAAGTCAAGCATTTGATAACACAACGTAATGGCTATGACCTGTAGCTCAAAATGTTTATTTCATTTAATACTAATTTTCTTTAAAATAACGAGGAAATAATTCAATAAAAACAAAACTATAGAAACTAAAAAGCATAGTTCCTCTATCGACCTGCATTTATGTTACATTTTGCAGTTTGTATTTGAGCTTAAATATACATGTTAAGAAATACTGAAGAATAGTTACTTATGGGGTCTTCAAAAAGTATATTATCCCTTTCGTGAAATTGAGTAGGAATGCACAACACTGGAATTTTTCCAGTATCCAATGAGCCAATATTTCCAAACACATTATGCTGATATCGATTTTCTGTGTCAAGAGGACAAAGACTGTACTTAAGAAAATCTCCTGTTCCTTTAATGGTTACAGTCCATTTGTATTAGAAAAAAAAGAAAAACATTTAATTCTCTCAGAAATTATACTGTTGATTTGTAAAAGTGAACTTTAAGTGGCAGAGAGGTAAACCATAATGGTACAACTGTGCCTTTTGCAACTATTACATCGACTATATGGGATATTTATGGCTAATTTTATGGTCAAACTATCAGCTGTAATTACTGGCAAAAATTTCCATATCTGCCAATACCGATAATCAACTTTTTACCGATATCAATACTGATATTGGTACAATAAAATCGTGCATCACTGACTAGATTCTCAAATTGCAACAATTTGAAGATCAATTTGATTTGGTCCTCTTGGTATTCAAAGTTGCCCATCCCTACTTTAGAAGCCGAACACTCCTCTGATCCTAAAATCACCCCTTGCAGAAATATAAATACAGATCAGGCAAACACAACCGAGAGAGACAAGTATTTAAGCATGCACGATACTGGATTTTTGCTGATATGCCGACATTTTTGAATTAATTATCGCCGGGACCAGTACAGATATTTCTGGTCAAGAGCACAAGCTCTGTACTTAACAAAAATGCACTTGTTTCTTTCAATGCTACAGTATATTTTAGCAAGAAACAGATGTAAAACAAGAAAAACAATATTTAACTCTTGCAAAAATGAAACCCTTGATTTTTAAATGTATCCATGTAGTGATGAGAAGGTGCATCAATACTGAACATTTGCGTGATTTGCAGATATTCCGGCTGATATATGGCCGATATGTGTGGCCGATATATCAGCTGTAAATACTTGCAAAAATTTCAATATCGTCCGAAACTTAACTCTTTAGGCTGATATCAATATCAAATCGATAATATCATGCATCCCTACAAGTATTGCTATGATTTCACATACCTGTTCTCTTTATCGAGTTGATTGATGTCATTCTTTTTAGCAAGCTGTTTCAACTTGGCCAGATCACCCCCTGAGGCTGCCTTGTGAACCTTCCCGAGGTCCTTGTCTTTCAGTTCATAACCCACAGAGAGCACACTCCCGCTGTCAGGGGTCCCGGACTGGTGTTTCTTCTTCTTGGTGAAGCTGAATATCTTCTTCATTGTACACGGCAGCACAGCATTGCTTTCTGCACCGTCACTACCTGACAGTCGTCTGTTGCTGGAGGATCACCACGGGAGGTTCTTCCATCCCTATAAATAAGACAGTCAAAGCGGATTAGAAGTCTATAAAACCGTACTTAGAACACTGCAGGGCTGCTTGAATAAATGACCCTCTCTGTGTCACAAAATGTCTCTGTCGTGGTGACAAATACGGTAAACAGCAGAATTAAAGTCAACGTTGCGTTAACTGTTAGTTAAAACTAGCTGCCCTGCTAATAGTAGCTAATAACCCACATAGTGCCATCATTTATGGACCATACCTTACAAGAGGACGTCCTGTGCACGGTTATTTGAACCACGAGCTACAGTAAGAGGCTACAGCAATATATACAAATCCAAAATGTGATTAAATTAGTGTATAAGTGTGATTCTGCTAACGCTGTTTAGCTTTAGCGCCATTATATGAACGTTGGTGCGCGAGCGTTCAATCTTGTGGCTTGTTGCCATGGAAACTAACAGTATGAGAAGTATGCTAACGAAAGGATAATAGACAAATTGTTAATGTTGGGTTAAATGACTGCACCTGTTATTATTTCCTACTGACAAATACATTATTTACCATTATCATGCGTCAAAGTAGAAATTATTTTAAGCGCTGCAACGTTAAAGCCCATGTCATATTCAGAATGACTTAGTTTCAGTTGGCCCCGTGCTGCGCCTCCCACGTCGTCACTTCACAAACGCTGCAAACCGCCACATTTAAACCGGGCATGCAGGGTTAACCGAGCAAAGCCTGGCGAGGGCTGTCGCTTATTTACTTAGCAATCAGAGCTTAGGAGGGGGGCTCGTCTCGGTTTTAAGGTGCTTGTGCTGGGGTCGAGTGGATGACACGATCTTAACCCTGCTAACTCCAAGCTAATTAGCAAGCTGTGAAGTTAAACCCGAAAAGAACACCAGCTAAAGCAGCGTAAAAGAAAACGATGGTTTCCAGGCTGTTACATGGGAGGTGTGCTGGTGTTCTGCAGTCATGCTGTTTCTATTATGTATGTTTTTAGTGCCTAACTACGTCATATTAAGTCAAACACCAACCTGTTGATTATCGGACTCAGACCACCATCAGAGAGCTGTGACTAACGGACAAATGCGCAGGTAAGCGTGCTGGCTGTTTAGGTTTTTAAGAACCAATCAGGAATGAGCTTGAGGGAGCCCGCTGACCAATGGGCGGCTTCGGTTTTGTGAAAGGTTGGTTTACACATCACAGCTGTCTGATGGCGAAGAAGCTTCATGTGTAATGCAGAGAGTTTACCACATGATGGTAGCACTTGTACTAGAATCAAGCTTTAAACTTCTCAAAGAAAAGATTTATTATGAGCGTTTCAACCTTTAACCAAGGCTGGAAGAGTACACAAATATTGTACTCTAATAAGTGTGCAGAAACTATTATGATAAACTTCTCAAGTGCAAGTAAACGTGGAACATTATAAATACATTTACTCCAACTATGTGAGCTCAGATTTGCAGTTTAATCTGATAATAAAGCTTTCAATAAAGATATAAATAAAATTGTATTCAGTACACTATGAGTCATATTTTTAAACTAACAAATAAATATAGAATGCCAAATATAAATACAGATGAACTATTAGCCCTGATAAGTTTTGATTATCGTGAATATGTTATTTTTACATTTGAAGTTGTTAACAAACTTTAATTTCCAAAATGTGACCAAACCTTGGAGTCATACTGTTTCCGAAAAAAAGATGTTGAGTTTTAAACCAGTATTGTTTCAGCTTCTGAGGACAATCATTGTTTAAGCTTTGTAGGTCGAACTCTTTCACTTTCTTGATTGATTTACAACTCTAGTTGCTCTACAGTGTGGGGTCTCTGCTGTCGTGTTTTGGGACTCACACATTTTCAATAGGAGACAGGTCTAGACTGTAGGCAGGACAGTCTTGTACCTGCATTAATTCTTTTACTGTGAAGCCACGTTATTGTTTAACATGCAGAATGTGGCTTGGCAGTGTCTCGCCGAGATAAGCAGGGACATCCATAAAAAAGACATCACTTAGATGGCAACATATGTTGCTCCAAAACCTGTATGTACATTCAGAATTTATGGCGCCTTCATAGATGTGCAAGTTATCCATGCCATTGGCACTAACACACCCCGATACCATCAGAGATGCTGGCTTTTGAACTCAGCGCCGGTAACAGTCTGGATGATCCTTTTCCTCTTTTGACCTGAGGACACAATGTACATGATTTCCAAAAACAAAATGAAATGTTGACTTTTCAGACCACAGCACACTTTGTGTCCGTCTTAGATGGGCTCGGTCACAGAGAAGGCTGCTGTCTATCTGGTGTACTTGATAAATGGCTTTGTGTTTGCATTGTAGAGTTTTAACTTGCACTTGTAGATACAGTGACAAACTGTGTTAACTTACAATGTTTTTTCCTAAGTGTTCCTGCACCAACATGGTGATATTCATTACAGAATGATGTCGATTTTTAATGCAATGCTGCCTGAGGGATCAAAGGTCTCAGAAATTCAATGTGGGTTCTCAGCCTTGCCAGAGATTTCTCTGGATTTTCTGAATCTTTTGATGATATTATGGACTCTAGATGATGAAATCCCTAAATTCTTTGCAATTGCACGATGAGAAATGTTTTTGAATACAGTTGTTCACAAAGTGATGAACCTTACCTCATCCTTGTTTGTGAATGACTGAGCCTTTCGGGGATGCTCCTTTCATACTGATATTGACCATTTCCTTAAACTGTAACTGATGTGAAACAAGAAAATACCACATTTGACTCTCAGATAAATTTTACAGTATTTTTTTAGATGTAGACATTCAGTGATTTTAAGGTGAATCATTGTGGATTATTCATACATTCTGCAGATATGTATGGCCAATATATATCTGCAGTAAATATTGGTAGAAATGTTAATATCTATTGATACAGGTTATGAAGTTTTTAACCTATCTTTACAGTTATCATGCTAAAAATATCGTGCCTCCCCAGTAACAATAGTTCTTTATTTTAAAAGCACTTTTTGTGACATATATCAAAGTGCTTCTCATCATGCAGAAACACACAATCAATGGATTAAAGCAAACGAGGAAGAAAAAAATAAGAGCATTGAGCTTTAAGTGGCATAAGACCACAGATTACAATCTTTTTTTAACCTTTTGATCTTAATCCAAGGTAATGCTACATCATACTCTTTGAAACACTCACATATTTGTGATATTGCTTTCTTGTGGGAACACAAAGAATAGCCCTATTTTCAGCATTGGAGCATTATCTAACTAATCCAAGGGCAGGCTTTAACCTTTCATTTTATAAGTAGATGTGGGACAATTTTTTTCAGCCCACATACAAACACTAAATCCCAGAGTGTATCAGAAACAACTCTCATTTAAACATTTCCAAAACTGGAAGCAGGCTTATCTCATTTTCACGAGATGGGGAGGATAACTTATAACAAGAAAAATGTGACTAGATGTCAGAGAGAAAAAGACAAGTGGACTAATTAGTATTCTACCATATCTGACTAAGAGATAACAGATAAGAGATAACAGATGAGAGACAGAGGAAGCTTTTATTTGTGCTCTAGCATGTCTCAGATCCACTTCAAGTTTATTCATCCCGGCCCAAAGTCATGTAGATGCATCAGGCTGATGTGCAACAGCGCTGTTTCAAGTATGTGATAAAGCACCTGGGACAATGTTGTACCTTTGGCTCAGTCTGCAACTCATTATGTGACTGTGAGCACACACTTTGTCCTTATCTATAATTTCACATGGTTGAAATTCACAGAAAAGGCAAAGCACAGTGTTAAAAGTACAGTATTTGGAGTACATTTGGAGTCAGTGAGCAAACATGATTGGCACTTGAGATCAAATTTAGTCAAGAAACTCAGTGTGAGAAGTTTTTATGTGTTTATTTGCTGCGCTAACATAAGGACAATTTCAACCAAATTAATAAAAAAAACATACCTGATAACATTACCAAAGCTACCTTTGAATGACAGGTTCCATGTGAATTGCCCCTTTAAAGGTAAAATATATAACATTGTGTACAACAACAGGGCTAATTCATAGTTAGACACACTCACCGGCCACTTCATTAGGCACACCCATTTAACTGTTCATTAATGCAAAAAGCTAATTACCAATATAATATTTTCATAAGTTCATAAAGAATGTCATATCAGGAATTATGTAATATATAAAGCACCTTATTATATGCCTTCACTAAAAGTTGTGTCTTTGAGAGACACCACAGAAAGATCATCACCTGCTGCTGCTTGACATTTAGCTTGTATGTGTGATGCTATAATAGAAGTTAAGTCATTCCCACTTGACCTGTCTGGAGCCAGGACAATCGCCAAATGCCCTTAAATAGAGCTGTTAGTTGCTAGGAGACACTGCAAGGATGGTAAACGTTGTTGTTTGTCTGAGAGTATAAACACTGTCTGAACTACTCAAATTTAGCTTGTTGATATCACTTTGTACCTATGTGACTCTCATTCTGCCTCAACAAATCAAATCCCCTACACCAATCACATGGCTGTAACTCAGTGCACATAGGCATGTTGGACATGGTCAAGACAATCTGCAGAAGTTCAGAAGGGACGTCTGAGTGTGCCAATCGACTGGGATTTCAACCATTTCTGGTGTTTACAAAGAACTGTCCAAAAAAGAGAAAATACCCAGTGAGCAGCACATGAGGGTGGCCAGTCATTCCAGAAGATAAATAGGCAACAGTAATTTAAATAACCACTTGTTACAACCAAGATATGCCGAGGACCATTTCTGAATGTGCCATTTGTCAAATCTTGGTGGGCTAAAGCAGCAGAAAACCACACTGGGTGCCACTCCTGTTAGCCACGAACAGAAAACTGAGGCAACAATTTGCATGGGCTCACCAAAATTGGACAATAGAAGATTTGATAAATGTTGCCTGGTCTGATGAGTCTTGATCTCTGCTGCAGCATCCAGGTAGGGTCAGAAACAACATGCAAGCATTGATCCATCCTGGTTTGTAACTATGCCATGGGCTGTTGGTGTGGGAGATATTTTCTTGGCACACTTTGGGCCCCTTAGTATCGACTGAGAGTATTGTTTTTGACCATGTCCATCTCTTTTCATCTTCTGATGGCTACTTCCAGCAGTGTAGTTCTCCACGTCCCAAAGCTCGAATCATCACTGTGAACGTCAAGGAGACGAAACGGGGGGAACAAGTTGACTCCCTCTTTGTTCAGTCTCCAGAGGTAGTAACAGAGGAGTGATATTGGAGAGAAGGAGGCATGCAAACTCAACGGGAGACAGGAACGCTGCAAGTGAGCATCTCTGCTTTGTATGTCTGGGGAAGCACACTGTGTCCAAGCAGCATTGTCACAAATATTGTGGCCTTGCAGAGTTATTAATGTGAATGTCTCTATGTGTAAATCATTGTGTATATGTAAAATCATTGTGGCTTTCTTGGCACTGTGAACTGGGCTAATGAGTTCATTGCACTCCAGTGGCCTCCAAAGTCACCAGATTTCAATCCAACAGAGCACCTTTGAAATGTGGTGGAATGGGAGATTAGCATTATGAATGTGCAGCTGACAAATCTGCAGCAACTGTGTGATGATATCATGTTTCCAGTATCTATACCACAAAGAATGAAGGCAGAACTGAAGGTAAAGTGTGTCCAACCTGCTATGAGCAAGGTATACCTAATAAAGTGGCCGGTGAGTATATGTGAAGTTTTTTCTGATTAAGTCTTATTACGACAGGATGAGAAACAAAAGCCCATCTGTCTTGCTTTGCACAGGTGTTGCATAATTAGAATTATAATAGGACAGAATGGAACAAAGATAGTAATCCTTAATTTGAAGTTCTTTCACCTCCACTGAAGCACAGCTGTTCAGAATTGCTTCTAGCCGCCTCAGAACATGTTGTTGCAGCACTGTTAGATATCTGGCACGATGGAATCATCACACATTCATGTTATCAGGACCTGTTACATTGTCTACTGAAGAAAGTATGCAAGAAATTGAAGGAATTTTGGTTCTACGTCCAAGAGATTGAACTATTTAGAGAGCTTTAGACAAGAAAAATAGACAAGTTTTCTTCCGACAGTTTGTGATGGTAACGATTTTGTTTTTAATAACTATCATGTGTAAATAGAAATCCATTCCTCCACCAGATGCTGCAGTGTAGTACTTAATTGCACAGAAAAATTAGAAATTAGAATTATTTTTTTGACTTGGTGGAACACAAAACAGCTCAACTATTATACAAAGCAAGGAATAATATGCTACCGAAAAACATTCAGAAAGTGTTTTATAAAAGAGAGGGGGTTAAAATTCTGAACTAAAGGCTAGAAATGTGCATACCACATTGAAAAGTTTCTGTATCACTGTTAGTGGAGTTAAACTATGCAACAGATTGAGTGCAGAACTAAAGCAAATTTCAAGCATAATTCTGTTTAAAAAGAGGCATAAAGAAATTATTTTTCAGAGGTAATTGACACATAAATGCCACAAGGTGCTTGCTTATTATTTGGAAGAAATTTTTGCAGGGTTTGGTAAATACATTTGTAAAGAAAATATGGGTTTGATTGTATTTTTTCTTTATGAGTTATACATTGTATAATGTATAATGTACATTCACTGTATATGTTTCAAAACAACTGGTAAATTTAGGACAGTGTTATGATTTAATTTAGAAAGTAAAGAAAAATGTAAGGGAGTAGGGTTAGATACGTTTATACTTCTTCCTACTCCTTTTTCGCTCATGTAAGTCGAGAGGCTTAAAAAATTGCAGGTTCAAGTTACTGTCCAGTTTTGTTTTCAATTTTTGATTATCAGTTTATTTAACTGTTTTTAAGTTGTCATTTACATGATTGAAATAAAGATATCAATCAATCAATCAAGATGACTAAAACAGTAGCATGCTTAGCAAAATACAATAAAACAACAATAACAATGCGTTTCTCTGTTCAGTTGTCATACAAGTGTAATACAGGATGAAGCACTTCAATGTCTCACACATCAGAAAACACCAACTGTTGAGAGATGCTTGAATTGTGCATTGGAGGCCCAGTGTGACCCATCATCCTGTTTTTAGAGGCAATATCTTGAGTCAACACTCAATAACGACCCATGCTGCTGATGTCGTGAGTTGCTGGAATCCGGGATATTTCTGAGGCAGGAGTCGATGAGTCAGAGAGTTTTTTCAATTCTGAAGCAGGTGCCTGCTGTCTGTGAACTATCGATTTATCTACTTTAAGTCCTCATGATTCTTTCTTGATAACAGCTTGTATTTCAGGGAGCACATTCACTATGTGGCTAAAAAGTTGAAGGTCTTACTGGGCTTTTATTTCAAGAATAAATCCATTCTTGTTGTTGATAAAGGAGATGGGTTGTGCATGAATGCATCTGTTTGAGCCCTCACGTGTTGGCCAGTGTGGATCATGGTGCTCTTAGATTTATCACAAACTGTGGATTCTTCACTCATCATTGTACTTTAGATTCTACAGTGAACTGGACTTCTCTGAACAGACTGACACATTGGTATATCTATACATAAAGCCACTCTTGGAAAAAAATCTAGTCTACTTTCCTGTCTTTTAATCTTCATCAAAGTGACGCCTTTTTCGTCAAGTGTCTGCGAATAGTCAATACTTTTACTGAAGCACTTAAGTTTTACATAAATGCTGAACATAAATAGTTTAACTTAATAAACATGTAGAAATAACATGATGCTCTCACACGAACATACTACTAAAATAATATCCTGTTTTATTTCACGTCCACAATTGAATTAAAATGTCAAACATGAAAAGAAAGGAAAAAGAAAGGAGTCTGTTATCTTCTTACAAACTGAGATGTTTGAGTGGGAAAGTGGGTGGTTCAAGGCCTGTCAGTCCTGTCCATTGACAGCCTGTTTATCTGTTGGCATAAAAGCTTTTTTCATCCTTTCTGTTTAAATGTATTTCCTAAATTGTAAGATGCTCACTTTTTCTTTCCCTTTTGGTCTTTCTCCAAACAAGAATCTCATATGAATATTTCTGGGATAATGATAACACTAAAACAAACAAGAACTAACGGTTGTTCAAACACACAAACTCATAGAGAAATACTAGTGGTCTATGATAGAAAGACTATCATAATTGTGATCCAGGCTGATTTTTAGCAGATCATTCGCTCTCATGCAGTCCTCAGGTATGCACAACACATGTGTTGGCCTTAAACTGTCATCGTTATCCTCTCTGTTACATAACCCATCATTATCAAAAAGAGAAGTGAATTCCTTGAGGCTTTTCTGCTGTATTAGTGCTGTCAGGTGACGTCAAAGTCATAGTCTTCATGGTACAATATATTTCTCCTTAATCCATCTACAAATCAACTCACTGTCAAATATTGACTCTCGGGTAACAGGAGCTACCTGCAGCCCCCTTGTGAGGATGCTTTCATTCTTGGAAAGGCTTACACTCTTCTGCACATCTGAGTCCATCAATCATTCAGTGTTTCCCCTACATGAAGGTTAATTCTTGAGTAATTTCCATGCTGTAGTCTGGCTTATGACTGACAAGCAATTATCTTGTCATGACCCAGTTATGTTGCTGAAAAAAGAGGATTTTATGTCACCGTGAGCAACAACCGGCCTTTGCTGTCTCAGGGGGGACTCAATCAAGAGCAGTGGTTCCCAAAGTTGGTTGTGAGATGCCTACCAGTAAAACGAACACACAACAAAAATAAAGAAAATATTAAAAATCATTTCAAATGGAATTGTTAGTGTTTGTCTGCGAATGCTCTGTGTTCATGTTTCGGTGGTAGCGAGTAAGAGAGAGACTAGAATTGTATGAGCTTTAGTCCTACCTGTGTGATATCCTACCATTCTTGTGTTGACAGTTCAACCCTATTGGCTCAGGCTGGCAAGGCCAATGTATGGCACAGATGGTAGAATGAATGCAGAGTCAATGACAACATGGTGCAGAGCAGCACTGAACTGACAATTATCACAGAGTAGTCAGGTCTGCAAATCAGAGCAGATTGGGTCCAGATGTGGATGGTAGAGGTGAGAATTGATAAGATTTTATTGATACCAATGCTAGTTAATCCTTCATTCACTCTCATGGTGATCCCAATGGATCTTCTGCAAGAAAAAGTCAGCCTACAAGTAGCAAACATAGAGTATAAACTATAAATATATATACACCATAAACTTATATTTGCTATTATAGTCAAACGGTCTCAAGTCACATCCAGCAAGGCCTCTCTCTCTGTGAGTAGGTTGGTCCAAAGTGTGGTTGAGATGGTGTGAACAAGCTGCATCCATGGTTTGACCTCAAGACATGCTTTAGATGGGACTGTGTTGAAGACACCGCCCTTTACAATTTCGAGGAACATCAGTTTTCAACAAGGATTAAGCCACAAGGAGTATTAAAACACCAAACATTTCAGTGTCATGATCCATGGACGATGCATGAGAAAGCAAAACTAAGCCCAAATCCTCCCCTGACCACGGATTGATACACTGAACTTTAAAATCAACAGGTGAGATTTATGCTCCAAAGAAAGTGATGTGTAAAAAATCCTTATTATGTCAGCAGTAATGACTGTCTGCTGCTCCTTAGAGAAACACACACATAAAACTCACCTGAGCAGCCCTTAATTTAGCATGTCCACTCCGTGTAATGCTTTATAAATGGAGATTACTGTAGTCTGGGTCCAGCCTTCATTCAAATAAATTACTGTATGAAATAATATTGTTTCTTCTGGCCTCGTGAAAGCTTATTAGTGAGTCTGCTTGGCAGTGCAAAACATTATTTGCTTGAACCACCTACACAGATGGAGGGGGTCCCCTGTCTTTGGAACTGTTACTTGAGGGGTCACAGCTTGGTCTTAACTGGTGGGTCCAGGCCCAAAAGTGGGTTGTGAAGCTATTTTTAGAAAGTCGCAGGTTTGTGTTTAGGGAAAAAAGTGGCAAAATCCGTGATGTAGAAGGCCTAAGCGGACTTGTTTGCTATTATAAGGAGTACATTTCTGCTGCATTCTCCAGCTTTTTTATTTTATCTCCTTTTCTTGGATGAACAACGCTAGTTCTTCATTTTAACACACTATTTCCTGGAAGTTCCAAGTGAATGGACATGAGTGGAATACAGAGTAAAATAATATGTATGAATTTAATGCATGTTCTGTTAGTTGTGTCCTTTCTTTTTGTTATGGCAAATGTTTCATCCAATCCAGGACTCAAACTGCAACATTTTTCCAATACTAAATATGAGAGGTTGAACTGATTTAAAAATTCTGGTCATTATTTCTTACTTAAGAAGTGGTGGTGGGTGCTGGGCAGGGTAGATATCAATCAATGAGTGTTTGTATATCCACCCAAATAAGGAACTATAATGTGATTTATGGAGTAACCTGATTGCTCAAGATGGCAAGTAAAAGGGATAATCCAATAACCCTTATCAGATAAAGGTTTTTGCTTTTTGCCAATAAAGCATTCATTCAGTGTATGTATACAGTTTAATCTTATTTTATGCTATTTCATCCATACTCGAGTAAAAACACCACCAGAGGCAGAAGAGGAAGGCGAAACAGCAAATATGGATACTTGCATTTTTGCAGAAAAGATCAAATGAATTTGATGCTCAATAAAATATGGACATCCTCATTTGGATGGCAAAGTACTGTACCGGAGTGTTAAACAGATTTATTGCCTATAGCCAAGAGCCTGGAAGTCTGAAGCAAAAACAGTTTTGCTGTATTAACCCTTTAACGCCTGCTGTATCATATGTGATACATACTTTTATGATACCAATATCTACTCAATATGATTACAAATTACTAAAAAAAATCTGAATACAATCAGATAAATGATGCAAATGTCCTCAGATGGATTATCAGTTGCCAAAAACACCTAATGTATCAAATGAGATACAAAAAATACATGTGTTAAATTCTATGGAAAGAACCTCTTTCACAATACATGTAATTTTGCCCACAGCCCAATTTTTTGTTTATTGTGTGGTATTTGTAGTACACCCAGAGACTCCCAAGAATATACCTTTAGAAAATCCAAAAGTCATCCAGGGCCTGTACTATGACCTATTTTATGATCATTGCCATAGGTGTGAGCCAGGGTGCACACTTTACCCCAAAACTTACTCAAACACAAATAATAAATCATCAAATTGGGTCAAATCACCTTCACTGAAGTCTGGTGCATCTTTTGAAATCCAATGTAAAGCTAAGTATTACAATTGAAAGAAGTTATTGAATTTTAACTGGAAAAAAAATAGTTTTTTTTATGATTTTTTCAACAAATTCAATTCTTTGGAGATGTGTCTGACCAACTTACAGTTGCTGTACACCTAAAATACTTACAAATTATTTGGCCACATATATATTCCCAAAGTGGGAAAAAAATCATCAAATTCTGAGACCGGTAAAGTTGTTCAATTAACAGGTTGGGTTACTGCGGTAGAATCAGGATACTGTTCCATATCTTGTATATCAGGGAACCTTTAAAGATTTGTTCAGAATTCATCCTTTAAGTATGATTTCTTTTAGAATTTGAATGCTAGATTCAAAACAAACATTTCACATGAAATGTTATTCATTTTAATATTGAACAGCCACAAAGGGCCTGTATATTATGCCTTTGTGATGAGATAATAATGAGCCATTGATACAAGTAAAAACCGATGCAGTTTTGGATTGTTGTAATCAGATTGTATATATCTACAATGACAGCAATACATAAACATTACTTCTGTCAATTTCTGTTTCTAGTACTTATATATACATGTAATCTGTTTTATGGCCTTCGTGTCTTTTTGCATAGCAACGGCTTGGACAATTTTAATTTGTAGACTGGAACTATAGTGAGGGAAAGGGGATCTGAGAAATCCATAAGATGTATGATTGGCTGGTTATTTCATAGAATGGAGTCTTTGAATTTGCTTGTGTATGGTTGGAGGGGTTTCTGATTTTGAAAATGTTTATAATATCCCAAATAATAGATTACAGATGCAACATGTGCACACATGCCAGAGGTTCTCTTTCCAGCAGGACAGAGACAATAATAAGCCTTCACAGGATCATCTGATGCATTCTTGTGAAATTGAATCCAAACATTGTATTTTATTTGAGATCTGTGACGAGAATGAATCTGTCCCCTAATGAGATCAGCATCATGCTGGTAAACCCAAATCTCATAGTCACCATCATTTTTTTGATGCTCAGCAATGTAGCCAGGGGACTGTTTGATTTGGTATGTACCGCATGTTATGGTCTCAAGGTATTCCAGATCCACATGAGGGAACGAGAAATCAGATGCTTCAAGCTTCTGCCATTCACTACGAGCTCTACGTGACATGTTTGTTTTTTATTTTTCAAACCTTTCATGGAATCAAATGACCATGCTTACTAATCTTTCCCAAGCTACACTGTCAAGATATTTTCATACAATTGCAGATATTTTGAAAAAAAAAATTATGGTATATATATATATAAAATACAATGTTTGGATTCAATTTGACAAGAATGCATCAGATGATCCTGTGAAGGCATATTATTGTCTCTGTCCTGCTGGAAAGAGAACCTCTGGCATGTGTGCACATGTTGCATCTGTAATCTATTATTTGGGATATTATAAACATTTTCAAAATCAGAAACCCCTCCAACCATACACAAGCAAATTCAAAGACTCCATTCTATGAAATAACCAGCCAATCATACATCTTATGGATTTCTCAGATCCCCTTTCCCTCACTATAGTTCCAGTCTACAAATTAAAATTGTCCAAGCCGTTGCTATGCAAAAAGACACGAAGGCCATAAAACAGATTACATGTATATATAAGTACTAGAAACAGAAATTGACAGAAGTAATGTTTATGTATTGCTGTCATTGTAGATATATACAATCTGATGACAACAATCCAAAACTGCATCGGTTTTTACTTGTATCAATGGCTCATTATTATCTCATCACAAAGGCATAATATACAGGCCCTTTGTGGCTGTTCAATATTAAAATGAATAACATTTCATGTGAAATGTTTGTTTTGAATCTAGCATTCAAATTCTAAAAGAAATCATACTTAAAGGATGAATTCTGAACAAATCTTTAAAGGTTCCCTGATATACAAGATATGGAACAGTATCCTGATTCTACCACAGTAACCCAACCTGTTAATTGAACAACTTTACCGGTCTCAGAATTTGATGATTTTTTTCCCACTTTGAGAATATATATGTGGCCAAATAATTTGTAAGTATTTTAGGTGTACAGCAACTGTAAGTTGGTCAGACACATCTCCAAAGAATTGAATTTGTTGAAAAAATCATAAAAAAAACTAATTTTTTTCCAGTTAAAGTTCAATAACTTCTTTCAGTTGTAATACTTAGCTTTACATTGGATTTCAAAAGATGCACCAGACTTCAGTGAAGGTGATTTGACCCAATTTGATGATTTATTATTTGTGTTTGAGTAAGTTTTGGGGTAAAGTGTGCACCCTGGCTCACACCTATGGCAATGATCATAAAATAGGTCATAGTACAGGCCCTGGATGACTTTTGGATTTTCTAAAGGTATATTCTTGGGAGTCTCTGGGTGTACTACAAATACCACACAATAAACAAAAAATTGGGCTGTGGGCAAAATTACATGTATTGTGAAAGAGGTCCTTTTGATTTTTTTAGGATTTCAGTAGAAAGTGTCTCTGTTGCGTCGCTCAGTGACGTCATATCATATATTTGTATGTACAGGTTTTACATAGGGAGTTCTCTGCGGTCCCGTCTAGGTGGAACTAATGTACTTACTAACTAATGTTCCCACACAGACATGGACTGTCACTCTAATATGAGCTGGAATAAAAACAGTTCTGTCACGGGTGTCGTCACACACCCACACAACAGTGATTGGCTGTCACGGCACAGTCACACGTGATGTCACTGAAAAGTTCTGAAGCGAACAACTCGGTTGTGGGTTCAAGGTGACCCGGCAGAGCAACTGAGTTGCCCAGATCGTGTCTGTCGCCTTGCAGTAGGGCTGGGCGCACCTGACTGTGGCTGTACATTGACTCTGCGTGGAGAGTGGTCGCCCAGGTCGTGTTTGGTGTGTACGCACCCTTACTCTACCTAGATTAGATTAGATAAAACTTCATTAATCCCTTGGGAAGACTCCCTCAGGGTAATTAAGATTCCAGCAGCATTGTATAGCAGTACACGGTAAAAAAAAGCACACAGGTTATCAAAAAGTAAAAAAGTAAAAACAATATGCAGATCTAATTAAAAATATAAATCTAAATATGACTACTGTCTACTGCTCATTCCCATCCTCTGTCTTCCTGTTAGGAGGAGGATGTCCTGGAATACGTCAATGAAATGTAACTTATATCTATTTAACATACTTCATACGGTCCTCTGAGTGTGGTCTGCGTGTTTGGTGACACAGTATAAAGAGAGGAATTAAATGATCCAGCTAAAATTCAAACCAACCTTTAAATATGCCGTGTGACTAGCAGAGCGGCAGCCGGCCAGCACACACTGCTTTGATGGGCATGAGAGCTGATACTCTGATTGGTTTCATTTGTGCTATGCCCAAGACACACCAACTTATAATAAAGAACATAATCCACCCTCTGTAAGATCTGCATGGGGAATTTGCATTGTAAAAATAGAAAAGCCTCAACTGACACACACAAAAAATGCTGTAGGCCTCCTAGACAACTCACCTCACGCTGTCAAAATAAGGCCCTTAGTGTTGGGACATATCTTACTCTTAGATAAGACACAACTTTAACGAGGGCAGGTATGTATGTATGTATACATTTTGGTGCCTCAAGCTAATTAAAAAATACTTCCTGTGACGGGGAATTTGGGTTTTAAAAAGAAAATTAAAAGGACTTAATAATCACCGAGCTACATGATGAAATAAAGCCATGCCAAACTATCCGACTCAAAATGCTGGAGAGTGGAAGAGACATCAACTCCAATGTCTTCATTGTGCCAGTTTGTCAAGTCTGTCACTCAACAATATTAGTTTGTGCTGCAGATGGCTCTAATCCACCATAATCCCAAAGAACATACTGTACGCCCCATTATATTACACTGGCTTCAATATCCTCTTTGTTACATGCCTGTCGGCTTTTCAGGATGCTTCATTTGTTCCCTCAGTTGTATAAACATTCCCATACAGACTCCATACATAACAGACATCCATATTATTTCAACCTATGTTACGCTGAATCAGTCAAGGTTCCTCAAGTAGCATGAACAATGTTAAGAATCAGTACAGTATATGAAGTAGTTATTTCTTTGAATTATAGGCTTATACCTACTGAACCTCCCATCCTAATATGACTTTGATCAGCAGTGAATGCACCCTGGGGCTAAATACTATACTGTACATGCAGTGTACAGTGTAAGAAGACAGAATCTGCTCTGTAACACTGTTATGCTAAGACAAAGCTGTAGTTTGAACTATGCACTTGTAACCCAAGCTGCTCGCCGTGGGGTGCCTCTCCACAAACCCTGCATAGCCTGCGTTATGTTTTTACTTGGTGTTTGGGTTGCAGGGTGTCACGCAGAGAGAATGAGGATCAGACACCAGAGGTCGTAATTGTGATGGAGATGCAACTTTAATTTTAACCAACAGCTGCTGGTACACACTTCATGGCAGTGAATAAAGAGAACATTTTTGTATTAATATCAAATGTAAAAAATAAAGTTGATTAAAAGACTTATGTGAATAAACAGAAATGCTTATCACTTGGAGTTCTTTAGGAAGACAAATGTTGAACCATTACTGTATAACAATGTCCCCATTAAATGTGCAAATACTCAAAAGATGTTTGCAGTCTGCAGCATCTATCCAAAGTGACGTATATGGTGCATAAGATGAATAAAATAAAGTTAATACCAGCTGTAATACCAAAGTTGTGAACTAAAAAAACAGATAAATGCTTCTTTAACACTTCACAAAATGATATATAGACATATTAACTGCAAGCATGCGTCTGAACTATTTTGATTTGTAATGTCGTGGGCACCCATTGGAACTGCTTACCTTTCATGACAGTGACAAAAAAAATGTAATGAAATATGGCGCCCACGCACCTACGAGTACAAACTAGGGTGCCTGAAGAGGGACATCATTAAGTAGATTGCTCACAACAGCACCGTCTAGTGGCGTGCTTCTGTGACTGCCCTACACACTAATGCTTATCTAACTTGCGCTAATAGGCTAAGCAGTATATTCACAACAGGAGCACTGGTGTATCAGTATAGAGTGGTGTCTGTTATCCCAAGGGTCGGGGGGTTGTTGGATTCCAGCCCCTGCAGCCACATGAATGTATCACTAGAGACAAGACCTTTGACCCTAAATTGCTCCCACTGCTGCTTTAATGGCATGTGAATGCAAATGTGAATTTCTAATATTGTTGGATGCTCAACATGACAGCTGTGTAAATGTTTAATAGTGACCTTCAGCACTTTGAGTTGTCTGATGAAACCTCGCCTGGGTGAATTTTCCAGTGGAGATTGACTCAGCTCTTGAAGCAGCTCTTGTTGAAAACAGACTTGCTGTGGATCTCCTACAAACAAGCACAGATTGGCACTTCTGGCACACACTGGAGACAAATAACTGCACAGCATGTGGAGAGCGACTGATTGACTAGATATGGGTGATTTGCTGGGGAGTACACTGCACATATGGAACGCTCTATGTGGAAATGGGAGGTAAGTGCAAGTCCTTAGGATCCTGTTTGCATCTGTATATTTTTCAGCCTGTGTTTTGCATGTGTAAGAGAGAATAACAAACTTCTTTTTTTTCATGAGGGATGCCTATACTTCTTACTTCTTTTTGCAGTTTTCTGGGAAGAAGTTTGACTTCTGACCATTTTAACTGGGTCAACCTCAAATGAACATGATTTCATTAAAGGGATAGTTCAGGATTTATGAAGTGAGGTTATACAAGGTACAAGTCTGTAGCCAGAACATTATCCACAGTCGCAGAGGTCAGTTCTGCTCCTGTAAGGAGCATGTTTGATAAATGAGGGTCACTATATGTTTACTTTTTAGGGGGAAAACCAAGCAAGATTAACATGATTTCTCAAGGGGAGCTCGTTTAGCAGAGTGGTAAGCAACCAGGTGCATCCCATATACATGCTTCTGCCGGCCTGAGTTTGAATCCAGCCTGTGGCCAGTTTGCAGAGTGTCCTCCCTTACTCTCTCTTGCTCCCTTTTACAAGGCTATCCACCGTTTCTCTCTCTCCTACCAATAAAGGCACAAAATGCCCCAAAAAATGATCTAAAAACAAAATAAAAAAACATGATTTCTCAAAATGACTGCACTAATCTACAAACATTTGTTACTTTGACTAATCTTAGTTTTGGATGCAATGATATGAATGTACTCGACACATTGGCTTAACCTTGCAGCGTAGCTGGATCTGCCTGATTTAATGTCTGTAATTAGATGGATCCATCTTGACAAGCTCCAATCTACAATGATTGTGCTCAGCCCAAAGTGACACCGCCTAATCAGCGTCCTTTGGAGGAGTAAGCGATGAAAGCTGCAAGCTGCAAGCTACACGACAGCAAGAAGTGACTGCTCATATAGAGATTAGTATAGATGCTAAAAGCTTCAGTAGAGTTTTTATCAGATCTGGACCACAGTACCTTATTAAATGATGAACAAATAACAAAACTGAAAGCACTTCTTGATAGAAATGATACATTATATTCCCTCTAGTTGAGACATATTCTGAACAGTGTTGTATGTAACGCGTTACAAAGTAACGCACTACTACTGAAAATGTGGTAAACAAACATCCTTTTTAAATTCAAAGCAATGTTACTTTTCCCACAGTCAGATCTGACACAGATGCTGCCTTCTCAGCGGCCCACAGACACGAGCAGTGTTGCCGAGTCTGCTTATTATAAGCATCTATGGGCCTGTTTTTCTCTAAAGTCGTCAGCAAATCTCGTGAGTTGGGGCTGTGGGTTGTGTTTTTTTGGGCTTGTTTCTTAACGTGCAGTTGTTTATTGTGGCTTTTCTGTCTGTGTGAATGCCACCTAATTATCTACCTGCTCCCAACAGTAAAGCAAAACACGAGCGTGGTAGGCTTTCCACTTCCTCGTTTCCCGGTTATTGCACCCGCCCCCAAACACACTCAAGCACATAGCACATGCGCCACAGCCAAAGTTGCCAGGTTCACTCATTATTAGCGACATTCTTTTTTTGAATGGTTGCTTGGCACTGTGAAATGTAGACGAAAATTACAACACGCCTAATGCTTACCTTAAAAAAGTAATATATCACATTAGAAAAGGAAATAGCTGAAGAAACACTGGACATGAACTCTCATTCCACACGGTATGTGATGTGATTTTGTATAATAAAAAGCACAAAAGAAATACCTGTTATGTCCTCCATAGAAGACCTTTATGTAGGCCAACACATGTAGGAACAGATATGGGGTTCTGCCCCAAGTCGAGCAACGTAACAGTAACGTAAAAGTAAAGAGTAAAGTAAAAAGTTACTTTCCATAGAGGGTAACTAAGTAAAGTAACAAGTTACTTTTTAAAGAAGTAACGAGTAACGAGCAAACACTACTTTTTAAAGTAACTTCCCCAACACTGATTCTGAGGATAATTTGTTCTACATAGTGACTCACTACGTGGCATTTTACATCGCTGATTAGCCCCTATGAATGTGAGTGACTGGGCGGTCATCCAATTATCTGCTGGGTTTGCCTACGAAAGGTTCTTCCCATTCCCAAACACTTTCTATGGGCTGTTGCATATATGGACTAGTAAAATATATTCAACAGTCATTCTGGCTGTGCTGCGTGCCAAAGTAGTACGTAAACAAAGGTCAAGGTAGTGGAAAAGTAAGTTGCTGTAAATACATTGTTGTTGTGGCTTGTTTTCACCTAAAACTCTTTATGTTTTGTGGAAGAAAGGTGGCCCTATCTGCAATATATAACCCTATTCCATGCCAGCTCTCTCTGTACAGAAGCAGAGATGATCTCCTTCACTGTAGTGTTGATGTACCTTATATAACCCTGCTTAAAAAAATCCTGAGCTATTCCTTTAAATCCAAGGTGTATAATTTCACATTAAAACAGGTTAACAGGGCTGGGATTGTGTTTATCTACCCTAAACACATTTCATCATGAGCATTACAGAATGAGGTTTCCGAATGAATAACAGAACCCCACCAAATACAGCAAGAGCTGTTTCATTCATTAGTGTTTACACAGAAACAGCTTTACATGTGTGCCCAGTACAGCTCCATCCTTTCACATCATGGAAACTAACGTGTTTTCCTATAAAAACACATCCTGCACCAACTTTACCCCTCCCTGATGTGAGGCTAATCAACTCTGATTGATTGACATTCAACAAATGGTCCCTCTGAAGAAGCTGTGAAAGGTGCGAGTGTTATGGTGGGAAAGGGCGGAGAACAACATCCACATAAAAATGCATCTGTAACCTTTTCAGCTATTCAAGGTCTTTTCATGATCACGGAGGCACAGGAAAAAGGAGGCTTTAAGGTTGTTTTTTGATCCATCAAAGGCAAATGATTTACAGTATCAATGCATTAAAAATAACACCTCAGATAGGCATCTGTACCATGTGCTAAGATTCAAGATTCATTTTATTAGTGTCCCTGAGGGCAAATTGGGTTGCAGGGAGAGGCATGAAAAACACTTAAGACACGGAGTGACAGTACAAACATATACCATGCACACAGACAGCTGTTACTGAGCAATATGCCAGCACACGCAAGTCATGGCGACTGCAACTGACTATGAATAAATTTGCTGAATAATAAAATAAAATTTCAAAATGTATATTCTAAAATGGAGAGAAAGGGCTAAAAAAAAAGCTAAAATAATACTAAAATGTAGGGTTGGGCACACAGTGACCAGTACAGTGCACAGACTGATATCGAGACACACAGTGTAAGGTCAGTGCAGTCTCTTGATGGTTGATAATGTCAGAGTTCCCACATATCATGGAAAACCTATGGAAAATGAGAAAAAAAGTAAAATGTCCTGGAAAACCTTGAATTGTCCTGGAAAATTATTTATCCTCCTTCTGCTTCTCTGTAGCTTGTTAGTGAACACAAACAGGTTGAAAAATGTGTGCATAGCCTAAATGTCTGTTCTAAGCTGTCAAAATTGGGCTACAGAGATCTCTGCCTCCAGCTAGCACAGTGCACCATGTGATGCTACCGGCAGAGCAGTCCTGTTACCCAATGTTTCCATTCAACTTTGTTGCTAGATTTAGCAACTTTTCAGACACCAGTAAGGACTTATTTTCCCCAAAGAAGCGCACAAAACTAGTGACTTTCAGTTAAGAGTGTAGCTGTACTGTATATTGAGTGTAAGGTTTTTTTTATCTCCTCTCTCTGTCTCCTCTGTTGAGTGAAAGACGCATCTTGGAAAATAGTTCCTAGGAAAAAGAGGGAACCCTGAAAGTGCCTTTCCTTGTAAGCATAGCAGTGAAAACAACAATAAACAAAAATAAAGGATAATTAGGACGATGGCAGCAGTGACAACTACATGTACATTACTTCCTTCTCTCAGCAGCATTCAATGCTTGAATGGAGACAGGAACAAATGAGGGTTTGTACCTGTTTTTAGTTATCAGCATTTGAAACATACTGTTTTAAATGATGATAACCTGACATGTTTTCACATGTTAAGCCAGCCACTTGACATTTCCTTGAAAGTGCATGTGAGTGAGTAAATGATATTAAAATGGACATTTGGAAATAAACAGGGGCACTCTATTCCCAGGGCGCTGCCTTTTGTTTTTAGGTCTATTTAGCTTAAAGCAGGAAGTTGATTATTTCCCTTATCCAGGCCATCTGTTGTTTGTCATCATGGGGCTGATGTCATTCACGTTAGAAGGCCATTTCATGTTGGGGTCAATTAAAACAACCAAAGAAGCTGTACAGTTAAGGCCACGTCATTTTTAGCTCTGGCTGAGGGCAAGCTTTAAGGAAGTGCATGAAGAAATATCCCCTTCCACTAATTGTCTCTTATTGCTCCCCCCATGACCCCAAGAATCCATGGAAGGATATACTATGAATACTCGTGTACACAACATGTGGTGAAATGAAGGGCAAGGATTCATACACAGGGTACAACTGTCCCTGCAGACTTTAAAGGAGAAAAAGGATGTCATATCAAATGTATGAAATGGCCTTTTGAGGAACCTGATGGATCAGGATCAATTCAAGGTACAGGGCGATTTTAGGATGAGTCCAGGGGGGTGGGGGGGTTAATGAAAGGTTATGTATATATACTTTTCAGTTAAGTTAAGTAAGATAATTGCATTTTCCAGTACAACGATGAAAGCAAACTTTACACTCCCATAACATTTTCCAGCATATAATTTGTTTCAGTGTAATTATTTGATTCAAATGTCCTTCATAATTTCAGAAGGTTAAGAGAATAAACAGAGGCTTGGTTGGATTTCACAGACTGTCATGCTTGGATAGCTGAGGCAGCAGAGCTATCACTTTATGTAGGAGGACGTACCTATCATGCCTGAGTTCATGAAGGAAAAAGAAATCTGCCATTTACATTCCCAAGATGATAGTCCTCATTTTGGGTTCAATTTCTGAACAAAAAAATTGCTAAAGCAAACCTGTTATTTTTCACTGAAAATCTCTTCCACACAAAATTTAATGAGACACTGTGTATGCACAGTGGTAGCTGGAGTATATCTAAATAATTGGGCAAAGTCTAATCTGCATACAAATGGCAAATGTCACCAGAGAAACCTGAAGTAAAGTCATTCATCAAGTGAAGACTAGTTATGCAAGGGTTGAAATAAGGTGATCATTTATTTAGCAAGACACTTCAGTGTGACTTAATCCGTAAGCCTAGTTTTTGCTTTATTGCCTTTCAAATTAGATTTTTGTCAGAAGTATTTCATTACAGTTAAATCTGTTTACCAAAGCAAAAAATAAAAAAAACAATCAAAAGAAATAAGATTTGTAGCACTTATACAACATTCAGTTGTTCTGACCATGACTCCCACAAGTTTCCTACAAGCCTGCAATCACACTGCTTCAGTGGCAACTGGGCTACTCCCCCATTGTTGCCAAAAGAGTTTGTCACATAAGTTTTATGACATGTTCACCTGTATCTGTGCCCGTACTGTTGTGTGAAAAAGCCCACCTCAATCATCTGTGCCAAGGCCAAGAAAATGCACCTTCAGGCACATTTAAAACAACAGAAGAGCATGAAGACAGCAAATTAGCATTGATGCTAACAGCATTAGCAGCAGTTTTACTAGATCTGGACCACATTTCATTATTAAACTAGACAGAACTGGAGAGCGTAAACCTCCGCCAAGGTAGCTGCTGTTACATCTATAAGCAATAGTTCCATGATAAAGTTAGCATCATAATATGATTCCTTGACCCTGAAAACCCACACCTAGTACTCAGAATCATGTTGATATCATAATTAGTTAGACAGTTATTGAGCAAATACGATCATTCGCTAATGGTGGTTATCTGGATCACCACTAAAATCTAATCCATTACCAACATCTCATGAAAATTTCAGTAAAATCTGTCCTGTAGTTTTTTGTTATCTTTCTAACAAACAAACAGACAAACAAACACAGAGAGAAACATCACCTCCTTGGCAGAGGTAATAAAAACAAACAACTCTACAAACTTCTCTCGAGTAAGGCTATTTTTGCTCCACTTCTGTAGCGTTTTGAGGAGAGTTTTTTCTACAAACTGGCTCACATTCTGTTTTGCAGGAGCACACGCTTATTAAATTATCTGATTAGCCCATGATAAATGTGATTGAAAGAATGACCATCCAAGCATCTGCTGGATATGCTTCTGAAAGTTTCTGCCCTTTCCCAGATGGACTAATGACATATATTGAACAGTCTATCTGGTGTGCTAGATTAACAACATTGCAAAGCAGCAGAATTCATCAGATTTCTTGTCTTTCATCAGACGGATTGATCATGCAAAGCCTTAAGCTGATACAACGGATTCTGGTCAAAGAATCACCGAACCAATCAGCATTTTTTGAAGAGCAAGGTGCCTTAGTAAGGGGTGTGGATTTAGTTGTGATTGCATGCCTGTAAACTATGACGGCCTTGAAGAGATTTCTGTGGATGTCCTTATAGCAGCAGATTTTGTTTAGTGTTCTAGTTTAGTCGAGATAAGTAAAGCATTTTGTTGAGATCAACAGCTGATGTTAAATGACATTACTAAGATCGTGCACCAGTAAAAGTTGAACTCATGTCATCAAATTCATCAAGATTTTGTCTTTTCTTCTGACACCCCTATAGTTCTGTCCAGTGATGGTTCTAAGGGTGGGGCCACAGGGGCAGGGGCCCCATCTGAAATCTAATTGGAACCCTGAAGTACCCCTGTCCTGTCACCCATCTGTCGTTTTGATAGAGAAGGACAATCAGATTATAGGTGAATGCAACTTCATGCCAAACTGTTGGTGGCAGTAGTGCACCAAATACGCACGACCGCTGTCAACAAGAAGAAGGAGACTATAATTTGAATGAACACAAAATGTAAGATAAAAAGTGCATGTTTTTGAATACAAAATTATGAAACATGTTTTTGAATGCTATTTTATTTCTTTTGAAGTTGCTCATATCCTCAAATGTTAAATTGAAAATGAGTTTTACTGTCTACACTTTTTTTAATTAAAATGTTTGAAAAAGGTGTGGCTGGGTGGATCTTTATCATAAATGTGACTGCACGCACGTTAGACAAACACATGGCCCCTCTGTGAGAAATATGGCCCCTTGATGGTCCCTTACTTAGAAAAATCCTAGATCCACCACTGGTTCTGCCTTTATTCTCTCACTTGAGTAAAATTTTGAAAAGAATCAAATTAATTAAACATATTAAGTTTCTCAAAAGGTGAGTTGTTTTCCATTGTTTTGAATGGGAGGGAGGCAACAACAGATTTTGTCAAACCTAGAAACAGTTACTTAGGAGGGGGGGCTTAATAGAGGATCAGCTCCTGTAAAGGGCGGGGCTTAACAAAGGGTCAATTAACAATCCCTGTCCCTGCTGCCCTGATAAACAAATATATCCCAGAGATATGAGTAGCACTTCATCTGATGTGTCAGGTGATCTGCACAGAGCCCTCAGACAAGTTATACTAAGTGTATTTTGGGACAAACTTGCTTGGGCATGATTTGGATCTACTTTTGTGAGTGCGCCCTCGAGCAGTGGGATGCTAACCTTGCAGAGCAGTTGGACCTTCCTGATTCATTGACTGAAATCATGCAGATCCAACTTTCCAAGCTCCAGTCCTCTACAACTTCACTCGACTAAAAGCTGAACGACCCAATCAGGGCAAAGAGGCGGGAGCAGCGGACATGAAAACAGCGGGGAGTGACAGCATGTTTGAAAACAATGCTGGCTTCTGAAGCTGTCTCCATGGATGCAGCAATATCTGTGATTTTATCAGAAATTGAATTTCTTTGTTAAAGAAGAGCAAAGAACGTCACTTAAATCTTTTTTTAGGGGAAATCATGTTTTTGCTTTTTTCCCGACCACTTTTGCTAAGAGTTTGATCTACCAACTGGCTCCTCTGGTCGTGAAAATGATGAGATTGATCTGTGATGAGTGTGACTAGCAGAACGATCGTCCAATCACCATCCGCAGTTGTTTTTGAAGGTTCTGCCCTCTGAAAACATTTTCTGCTGGCTCTTCTCCAGATGTACAAGTGAAATATTTCCATGGTGGATATATGAAACTCTCTGTCTAGCATGTCAGGTTTGTGGGATGCCCCAACACTTCAAAAAACAGAACATATTTTTTTTTAAGATTTCCAATTAGAAAGCCCGATAGTCTGGTGGTCATGTCCGCACACACGCAGGTCTTGAGGATCTGGCCAGGCAGATAAAATGTCGTTTGCTCGAGGCCGAGATTGATTCTAGCCTGCTGCCAATTTCCTCTGCGTCTCCTCTTGCTCTTCCACCTCCTTTCTCCCTCTGTCCTCTGTCTCTCTCTGGCAAAAAAAGCCAGAAAAGATTAAAAAAAAAATACCAAAACGATTATAAATTGAAAATTTTCTGTCTGTAGAGTAAGATTTGTGCTATACTAATATGTAGAAAAATGTTGCACATCTCTGTGCAACATTAAATACTTTATCTTCCTCAGGTGATGGAGGGGGTCCCCAAACCCTCATTCTATTTTTTGGGGTCTTGAGCTGAAATGTTTTGCAGCTCCTGACCTATAAAGGACTGTAAGCTTGACCATCTAAAGCATCAAAATATAACACTAATAAAAAGTAAATATGTGGAAAAGATGTCATAATCACAAGGAGATCCTCAAATTTATAACCACTCTGGCTCCAAGACCAGACAGTTAATGTTTAGTCTGGTTTGTTACCGTTGCCTAAATAGAAAAGCAGTGTATTAAATCAGAGATTGCTCCTGCTGGGTAAATCTAAGGCATAAAATGAAATAGAGGATACTATGTCATTGCCTATAAAGCATTCGCCTCTAAATAAAATAAGATTCTTGTCAGAGCAGAGATGACTAACATGATTTGTACGTAGGACAGTCTTGTCCTTAGACCTGGACTCAGTTGTATTGGTGTTAACTGCATTAACTAATGTATCAGTTTCTCTCATTTCTTTAATATTTCATTCTGACATTCCAAAAGTACAATTACAGTCGATGGCTTATTTTAACTGTCCACAGCCCGCCCAAGGGCGAAGGTCTGTAAGATGAAGCTTTTACCCTCTGCTGTTGCAGCTCTGCACTTACGATCAGTGCTGTATGCCGAGCTGAATTAATGTGTACCGCGGCTCTTTATGTAACCTCTATCTGTATGCTGCTGCGACTCTGTCTGTGCTGAGCTGGCTGTGACACAAACATCCCTCTAAGATAATAGCATCCATTATATATTCATGACAGGGGTCGAAGAGGCGACATTTGTTTAGATTTTCTGATTGTGGACGATGAGAATAACAGTGAACTAATTAGAGAGACACTGGTGATGATGAGAAAGAACACAGAGAAGTGTTGGAGGTTGAGTAAAGGCCGAGCTGTCTAAGCTGAAATAATGTCATGCAGAGATGACTGATGGTGTGTTTGCAACAAGTGTTGCTGAGGTATCTCACAGGGCTGCAGGTTGCCGTCCAAAGCCTGATGATAGAGAGCAGTGGCAGATTTAGATGTTGTTTGTAAGATTAAGAAATGTACTCAAACACTCTGACCTCTTCCAGGTGATTCCTCTCGGGAACATCCTGACCTGAACTCTGCTCAGTCTCTCCATCTGGTCTGTTTTTCTTCCACTCGTATTCTATAACAGGAGTGTCCAAACTTTTCTTCACAGCAGGCCACATGCTGAAAAATACGAGGTTAAGTGGGTCACACTGGTCACATCAGATACAGTTTATTTGAGTCAGAAAAAACAGTTAGGTTGAGATATGCATGGTTAGGAACACAAATAAAGCCTACATCACAAATTTTTGTTTATGGCTTTAAGAGGCAAGTAAAAAGCAAGGAGGAAGCCACTGGGTGTGCGGATCTCTTTGTACTTTTTTTATCTGAGTTTTTTTTTGATTCAGCACCCACCCAAGGATGTGCTTGTCTTCTTTATATATTATTATTATTTTTATTATTATATACTGTATATTTCTATATCTGCAATTATTTTTATTTTTATTTTTTTTTCTTACTTTTTGATATCCTGTGTTCTTTTCAACCCTGTGTACTAAAAATGCTGCTGGAATCTTAATTTCCCTGAAGGAGTCTTCCCAAAGGGTGAATAAAGCTCTAGCTAATCTAATCTTTGTCTTTTTCCATGCAAGGCAAATATTTGTCGATGTCCAGATTTTCTTCAGATGATCTCAGAGGGCCCTGGTTGGTCCTGGCTATAACCTGATCTACCTCTTAGAATGAGGCCAATGCTCAATGCAGTGGAGAGACGAGATGATGAAGATTTATCTCCATTTTTAGACACAAAACAAGAGCAGACTGCAGAGTGTTGGTTTTTGTGGATAATTAGCACAAATCAGACCTTGAGACAGAGTAGGTAGAAGACACAATGAGTGTCTCTTCTTATTGTCATAATTCATCAGTCAAGTACAAGCTTCATGTTCTAATGTGGGCAAATTACATTTTATCCTTAAAATTTGCAGCACACCAACTTAAGGTGGCCCCCTAGCCGCACATTCCCCCAGGTCATAGTTTGGAAACCACATAGTTTGATGTTTATCTGTGCCTCAAAATGAATTTCTTGTTATCAAACTTCCCACTTACATTTTTCAAGACATTTCTCCTTAATCACATTGTGTTTTCATCCTTCTCTGTCAGTAAGATCTCCACTGTAAAAAATATTCTGCTACCCAAATCGATCAACTGCAAGAAATGTTGCAACACAGCAGGGGATCCTGGGTAATAGCCTTCAGCGAAGTGCAGTCTGATGCCGGCTTGTGGGAAGGATGCATTCAGGGTGCAAGAGGGCAACCTTGGACAACACTTGAGAAATGGGCATTGATTCATCAAATCCATTTAATATGTTGAAGTATTTCAGGAGCACTAACTTGCACAAAGGCATTTCCAACATTGTTCAATAAGTAACTGCCAAAACTTTGGAAAACTGCCTTATCTCACACTCTTAAGAAATCCTTCAAAGCATTTTTGGATCTGCATCTGGATTCAGTTTATCACCAAAATTGTATCACTTCCTCCCTGTGCCATGAACAACATTTACTGAAAACATTCTGAAAAATCTGCTGAGAACTTATTGAATTATGAGCAAAAATGTGGAAATCTGCTCTTTCATGCCACACTCAAAAATATAAAACATGGAGTTTAAATCAAATTCAATACGTAAACTTTTTCCATCTAATTGTATTAGATTAGTTGAGTGTACAAAAGCAAAGTTAATTTAAATAAAAAAAAATGTGTTACACCCAGTTATTGGCTTTAAATTCAGACAACAAGAAAGAATTACTTTAAATAAAACAATTGTATTTAAGTGTATCTAAACTGTATCTATTTTGTTAGACTTACTTAAAAAACAAACTTCCTACCAACAGATATGGGTCTGTTCAAGTTATATAGTTTTTGTTACTTACTAAATTACAAAATCTTGTCAATTCAATTTGAATAAAATCATTTCTTCCTGTGAATGTTAAGAAATCCTTAAAAAAAATCCTGGATCCACATCAGTATTCAGATCATCACCACTTTCATGTGCCATAAAAAAGAGTTGTAAAGGTTAAAAAAATGCTGCTTTGAAACAGTTTGTAACAAATGCTGGCAAAAGCATAAATCCTTGGGGAGGTAGTAATTTAAAACAAAAACGGAATGAAATGGGAGTTTAGTGTACATGATCTTAATATCAGTTAAAATAATGATGCGTATTTTTTTTCCTTAATGTGCAGCCCCACTTGAGGATCCAAAGTTGAACCTTGAAGCTTTATGTGCCCGTATTTACATGCAGATGAGTAAACAGAGTTCTCTGTTTCTGTAAATTGCTTTATTTGACACCTGTAAATTGACATAATTCAGCTGCAGATACATATCAGTGTATAAGGTATAATGAGAAAATGTGTCATTATGATGTAAACTGCACTGCAAATATTACCAGGATAGCATGGGTGATGTTGTTAATGTCAACAACACTTAATGAGCCCCTGCTAGCTATGTAGCGGCAACCTTAAATTTCCCCTTGTGTAGGAGTGGGCAACCCACACACATGCTGCTTAAGTGTCAGCAAACTATGGTAAACCTCAATTCCTATGAAGTTAAGGCCATCGTGTAAAATGTAAATAAAAAGAAAATACAATGATTTGGAAATCCTTTTGGATTTCATTTTGTGAAGGATATCATCACATGGTCTCAGGAACACTTCAGAAAACCATTGTCAGTTTACATAGTTCACCTCTACATCTACAAGTGCAGGTTAAAACTCCAACATGCAAAGCCAAAGTCGTATCAGTAACACCTGGAAATACCATTAGAATTTGCAAATCATTGTATTTTGTTTTTATTGAAGTTTCAACAATGTCCCAACTTCATTAAAACTGGGGTTTGTCATGTCAAAACCTCTGTGAGAGTTACTTGACTGCATATGTAAAGGATTTGTACTTGTGCCTCTTAATGATCCACTGAGCACAGGCCGTGCTGAGGATGAAGTTTGATAAGTACTTAAAAGTTAAATCTGACACCTGTTCCCTCTGCTGCTGGATTTAAGTCATTAGAAGGTGTTTACAGCCCAACAGGGCAGAGCCAGTATTAATCTTTCTGTGGACAAGATGCACATTGAGAATAAAGTTTGACAGTTAAGACAGATTTTTGACAAAAAACACTTCAGCATGCACAGGAGAAGATCTTTACCTTCACCAAAGAAGTTGTGTTTTTGCTTGCTTGTCTGTTTACTTGTTTGTTAGCAAGATTACGCAAAAACTACTGGACAGATTTTGACAAAATTTTCAGGAGATGTTGGTAATGGCTCAGCATAAAAATAATTAGATTTGTTGATCCAGATAATCTTCATTAGCAAATGATAGTTTTTGCTCAATAACTGTCTAACTAATAACGATACCAACATGATTCTAAGTGCTACGTGTGGGTTTTCAGGGTCAAGGAATCAAATCATGATGATTACTTTATCATGGAACTATTGCTTATAGATGTCACAGCAATATGTGAGCTACCTTGGCAGAGGTTTTTGCTCTCCAGTGCTTTCTATTTATCAAAGTGGTAAGATGTACTGCTTTGTCTACAATGGCTGCTGAAACCACACATACTTACAGAGCCCATATTTTTGCCCTACTTCGGGTTCATGTATCCAGTTTCAGTGACAGTGATCCCCCTCAATTCTGAGTCTGTTAGAAATGATCACTTAAAGAGATATGCCAGCTTTTTCTTGTTTTCGTGTCTTGCCTCACTCCCGAGTCCATGACAGGCAGATAGACGCCAGTCTTTAAGCTGTGGGTCCAGTAACAAGAAAGAGACGGCCAGTGCTCACCCACCGATAATTAGCTTAACACTGGAAGTCAGTGGGTATAGCTATGACAATTGGTGATGTGGAGACCACATGTTGCCCTCCTGCTCTCTCAATGAAAGGTTCCTTTCAGTGAATGATGAGAACTGATTTGCAGTTGTGAGTGAGCGATTCGTTTTTGCAGGCAATTTCCATTTATAATGGCTAGGAAACGAAAGGCTCGCTCACAACTGCAAATCGGTTCTCATCGTTCACTTAAAAGAAACTTCAAAAGACTCGACTCTTTCGAAAACGTCACATCAAACCACCGCTGAGGTAGGTCAACAAAACAAAGCCGTTGTTTAGGAGTAGAAGAAGATAATACGATGATAGTAGAAGATAACGTATTACGCGGTAAACAAACAAGTCACAACAAACACACAGGACTGTTTAGAGTTGCTGAAGAGTTTATCTGATGACTGTAGGCAGAGGCAGGCTAACGCTACCCACTGACTCCCAGTGTTTGAGCTAAGCTAATTAGCAGTGGGCAAGCTCTGCATATCTCTTCCTTGTTACTACACACAGTGGAAAGAATGGTGTCTATCTTCTTGTCATTGACTTGGGAGTGACTCAAGACATAAAAAAAAAACAAAAAAAAAAACCCTTTAAATCAGACTGCTGATTGTGAGCATCCCTGAACAAAATGCTGTCAAACATAAATGTTCGAGAAATATATCACGGTATATCCCTCATGTTTGTACTGTAGCTTTGGATTATAAAACAGGGGCTTTATCCTCATGGAGCTGGTCTAGATGTCACCAGAACCGTGGTGTGTGAACTTTGAGCATGTGGCCCAATTAACTCTCTAAATAATAAAGATCAGTGCGCAGATTGGAGAGGAGAGGAGGATAAAAGCGTTCAGAGACCTCGAGCTTGTTCCTCTAGGATTATTCATATTAAATACTTTCCTGACAGATTATCATTGTGCTTTACTAATATCATCACCCAGCAGACTGATAAAAGAGCTCGTGCTCATCCACGATGTTCTTCAAAGATATAAAAGTAAGAGCACTGACCCCTTTATTAATTTAGATATTTAGTCTTTTATATATCAGTATGCATGCTGATAGATACTGTCATGGCTGCGGGTGAGATAGTACAGCCACACACGCAACAAGGACACATCTGAGCAGCAAAGTTTTTTTAAAGACAAATATATATTCTGCTCTCATGACAGGAAAGTGATACTTTAAGCCTTAGTCAGAGCACAGTCTGCATTTTCTGACAGATTTTACTGCTACAGCTGTGTATTTAAGTCTGGATGATGTCATTTACATCTTCATATACGAGGTGTTGCTAATAAATAATGAGACTGCTCTTATGAGGATAAAACCACATGGTTCACAGTCATGAGTGTTATAGATTAACAACCGCTGTAAATTTAAAATAAGAGAGGTCTTTAGTTCACTGCTGGATAAAAAGGTAATTATTCAGTCTATGGGAGTCATGTTTACTTTCAACAGTTTATGTAAGAGAAAAAGCCAAAAACTGTTTAGGACTTCTATTTTTGTTGCTGTGATATCCAACAAGAATCAATATCATTTGATTTTTATGAATAGTAAAAACACTTTTTAATTACATTAAGTGAGTAAAATGATAATTCTCCATTTGGCCATTGCAGTTAAAATAGATTACCTTTATTATTTAGCCTGATGACCACTTATCATTCTTAAACCAGTCTGTTTAACGTTGCTCACCCCAATGATCAGATGAAATTAGTACAATATATACAGTTGTATATTGCAGACTTGGCAACAGGCGACCCTGGGGGCACATGCGGCCTCCATCTTGCGCGGTGTGGCCTGCCAGTCCTTTTTCAAAAACCAACAAACTCTAAATATTAAGAAAACACGACAGAATCTGTCAAATTATAAACAAAGAAAGGTATGTAATTAAAAAAACTTTTCCATGATTTTTCTTTAAATCTATTTTAATGTAGCAATAGAATATAGTATAAGGGTGCTAGTGATATTATGTTGGGAAGAATTGGTACAGGTAAATATTTGCACCTTAAAAAGTGATTAATACATTGTTATATAACATAGTCCACACACCACTACATGTATTTACTCATTTTTCTTAAACAAAACCATGACAATCAGTATCAGACAAAGGCAAATGCCTCAGGCACAGAAGAAGAAAAGATAAATAAAACAGCACAGAGTGAGGTAACAGGAAAAAGAACAGACAAAACATTTGCTTTATCATCTGCGCTGATGTTTCTAAGTTTATCTGAGGGCAGATCAGACAGGAGCAGACTGTTTATTGACTGACGCTGTCTCATAGAAACTTACAGTAGTACAAAATACATACAGATGTGCAGCAGATAGACAGCAGTGGATCATCAGTGATCTGTTAATTATAAAAAGCGTAGGAATACGTCAGTATGAACCTCCATGGTGAATTCTTTGTCTGTTTTTTAATGGAGAGCTGTTTATAGCTGCTTTCAGCAAGACTTTTCCTCAATATTTCAATAAATTAAGATAAACATTTTACTTTCTGCATCCTGAAAACTGTTATTTCTGATATTCCTGATAAATCCCTTTTAAGATGTTGCTGCAGTGTTAATAAACCAAATTTAACAGATATTATAATACAAACAGTGTAAAAAGACATATGGTTCATGTTTTTTTGTCTCTTATTCTGTGATAAATGAAGACTAAAAATGTCGATTGCCCCAGGGCTCTCTCACTGTCTTGTCACTCTCTCTCTCTCACATACATTGCTTGTAGAGGCAAATCAATCTCAATCAATAAACTCTTTGTACTAGGAAAAAAAGGGTAGTAATGTTTTAATAATCATCTCTACGTATTAACCTTTGATTAAGTTCTGGCCATAAAGTGACTTTGAATAATTTAGCCCAATGCCAAACGTAATGTTTTAGAATGAAGTGATCAGTCAGATGTCACATCAGTCAGAACAGACTGTGGAACATACCAGGCAAACTCAGAGCAGAGAAGCTGCAGAACTTTCAGACCTTCAGTTCCACTACAGTAGTCTCATCTACCAGACGGTTGGTTCAGTCAGTCGGTGATTTAATACTTGTGATTCAGTCTCACTGTCACGATGGGTCCACACTCTGAGAGCACAGCCTCTCATCTTAGAGGGAGAAGAGAAAACAGAAAGGCCAACACCAGCAGATTTGTTCGCCATCTGTTAATTAGTTCATCAGGACACACTCTCTGAGCTGCCCTTACCAAAAAGTAAACTTCAAGTTTACCTTTCCAAGTATACTTAAGAGGAGTTTGAGTATACTTTATCAAGTATACTTTACTGTACCAAGTATACTTATATACTAAAAGTATCCTGATTTGGCCCACTTTTGAGTACACTCAAGTAAACTTTAAGGTTACTTCAAGTATAAATGAAGTATATATGAGTATACTTAAATTATACTATTACCTGTACTTGAATGGTACTATTCCTTTACTTAAAGGAAACCATTCATAAACTTATGAGTGTACTTGAAGTACACTATTGCTTTACTTACATTGCACTTTTGTAAACGTAAAAATGCACTACTGTTTTACCTGCAATGTACTTGAAATATACTTTTCTTATACTTGATGTATACTACGACCATACTTGAAGCATACCATTTATATACTCAAAATATACTATGCCTGTTTACTTACAATGCACTTGAACTGCGCTATTCTTATACTAGCAGTAAATAGTGCTATAGTAATTATAGTACACTACTCCTTTACTTACAATTTACTTGAATGCAGAGTACTCATATACTATATACTATAGTATATATATATGTATGTATGTGTGTGTATATATATATATATATACACACACACATATATACATATATATATAAACACATATATATACAAATATATATATACACTACTCCTATATATACACACACACACACACACACACACACATATATACGTATATATATATATATATATATATATATATATATATATATATATATATATATATATATATATATATATATATATATATATATATATATATATATATATATATATATATATTTATATATATATATTTATATACTATATATATATGCTATATACTATATACTCATATCCATGGACTCATGTCCACAAGTCTGATTGTTTACCTTTTAAGATATCCAAATGCAGATGTCAAACCTTCATACATAATTACCATTAATTTGTATATATTATATATATTTATTATCATATAATACCGTATCTCTATCGTAACACATCTATACAAGGAAAATTATATATCATATTCACATCTCTATAATCTTATATTCTATTCTATTCTATATTATATTATACTCTAGCACTCTATTATATAATAACATACTATTGTATAGCATATACATACATAGTCATATATTATATTTCTGTCTGTATAATAATACTAAGTCTATATTATGTTTCTATTATAACATTCAAAAAGAAGAATAAATACAGCCTTCATTATGGGTGTAGGGCCCCTTCCAGCCTGGGTCAAGAGGTCCAACAGAGAACCAAACAAGATAAATATGAATGACCAGGCAGGAAAACACTCTTTCACCCCACTGAGACCTTGGACCATTATCTAAACTGATCATCTTTTCAAGTCAAGTTTAACAGATAAAAATAACTGCCAAAGCATGTATAAATGCGGGAACACACACACTCCTGCCATCATATAGACAGGTCTTACAACGTACCAGTCAGTCCTACATCGACACTGATGCTCATTTCAGGGGTAGAGAGTAATTTCATTAATGTTGTTGAGAAGACTGGTAATGTTTGTGTAATCTGGCCAAATGGTCCAGAAGAAATGTGTTTTGGTCGAAGTTGATCATTTTTATGTTGCCGAATGTACATGAACATGACTAGATTGTGATGATTTATGTGAATTTTCATGTTTTTAAATGGTAAAGCACTTTGGCACAATGTTGTTGTTTTTAAATGTTTTATAAAGAAAGAAGTATGGTACTTTAAGTATGAGTTGAAGTGTGATTTGAGCATTACGTACTTCCAAACCTTGTGTGTGGCAACCTTGAACCTTTAAACAGTACGTACGTAAATATAGTAGTATTTAAGTGTAAATGTAGTAAAGTATAAGCAGTACACTACAGGTTCACTCACAGTGTATGTTTTATGGCAACTACCTCAAAGCAGCCAATGTGAGAAATAGCTATACAACAAGCCAGCTATAATACATAAAATAAACACTCCATGTTGCATGCAAGCAGGTACAACATTTTTATATACTTGTACTAAGTTTTAACTACTATTGGATATAGGCTAATATACTTAAACTTAAAGTATATCAAGTATATTATACTTAGTGTGTACTTTGTCTGTGTACTCGTCAGTATAAACTAAGTCTACTTTTGTTAAGTATATTCCTGATAGTACATTCAAAGTAATCTGAAAAGTATACTTACCTAAGTATTAGTTCACAGAGAGGATACTTAGTTCATAAAAGGTATACTTATAAGTATACTGGAATATACCACTTTTTGGTAAGGGTGATGAAAGAAAATGCTGCTTTGAAACAGCAACTTGAGGACTCACAGTATCGGCAGCTTATGAATTACAGTCACATGGCTGCTGAGAGAAAAGTAGCAGAGTTGAAGAAACAGCTCAATAAAACTCAGTTCGACCTGCTCAATGCCAACAGCAAGGTGGCAGCTCTTGAGCTAAAGCTCGGTATGGTAAAGCAGAGCTGTGGTACAACTCAGAAGGTTCCAACAGCCATCAGGGGACACAGACAGCTTTGAAGAGCTGGAAAATAGCACCCTAAAGCTTCAGCCAAACAAGAAGGACAAGGAAGAGGTCTAGGCTGTTAAGGACGGCCCGTTAAAAATCAGTGTAAAGGTGCTGTGAGAGAGTGAGCCTGATGTCTGCACCACTGAGGAAGGCTGTCCTTCTGCCCCAGCTGGATCAAGATCTCAGTCAGCAGACCAGCAAGGCAGAGGAGAAGTTAGTGCAACAGGGAGCTGTATCTGTGGACTGAGGACCAAAAGAGGACAAATACGAGGAGCAGCAGACCAGTGAGGTAGAGGAGAAGGCAGAGTGGGGGGGGATCTAAAACTGTTGACATAGATCTGCAGAAGAGCAGAGACAAGGCTCTTGAGGAGCTGGAAAAGATTCAAGACTTAGCTCAATCACCCTCCAACAGCCAGTACTACAGTGACAGCAGCCCAAAAGGAAGCTGAGGGGCAACTGAAAGCTGGCAGGAGAGGAGCTTCCCTCAGGATGCCCTGCAGCTCCTCAACACCATGCAAATGGAAGGAGGGGGAGAGAAACATGTTGGCCAAGATGGATGAACTGGAGAAGAAGATGACGGAGATGACGGAGTGAATAATAAGAAAAAAAACATGAACAAGAGTTTTGTTTCTGATCGGTTTAGAGTAAAGGAGAGTGTGAGCAGACAGTTTTCATTTTTTAATGAACACATTAAGAGGTTTAAACAGATCGAAACTAACACTTTAACTTCTAGTCATGAATGAAAAGTTAAAATTCAGGCAGATTCAGACTCTTAAGCCTTTTATATACAATAAGAAGAGATGTTTGTTATCAAGTACAGTCAAAGGATTTGAAAGAAGTAAATGGTTGTGGCTGCAGCTGTTCCTAAGAACTTGATGACTAATTAATGCAGTTGATTGCCAAATGTCTCGAGTAAACAGGAAAAAACTCTACAGTAAAAACAAACAAACAAAAACCTTGTCCATAAAGTTTGGATACACCATGACTATCTTCAAAAACTCTTGCCAAGCTAAACACTGAAAAAATGATAGCTTCAGAATTGTGATTCAACGTACAAATGAATCAGAAGGCCTTGAGTTGTTTGATATTTCTTGCTTACCAAAAATGATGTCATCAGAGAATGGCGCTTTATTGCTTTACCACATGCCCACGGGCCAACAACTCGAGGCTTTCCAAGCCAGAGGACCATGTGGGTGCGAGGGCCCATTCAGTGCTACTTGCAGCCCGAGCATTTGAATAAATATTATAATTATCATTATCAATAAAATTTGCCACATTTCAATGTTTTTCTTCAGCCTCTGAGGCGAAAATAAACATGATGCTCTAGAACAGGGGTTGGCAAGAAGCGGCCAAAAGGCCAAAACTGGCCCACTGGTAATGATTTCTGGCCCTCGCCAGGACATGGAAAAAACGCTTATGTATATTAAAGGTTGGGTATTCATGCATAACTGCTGCAAGTTTACAATATGTGACATCTTTTGTTCACTGCTAGCTACTGATTTAAGTGCACATGTTTTTGTTGAGGCACCAGATTAGTTTAAAAGTTCAGTGACATCAACTTGAACTTTTGGCGAAATTGAAAAAAAAAATAGTAGCAGATCTTTTGGTACATTAACTGAGTTCTATAGGGAACACCGCATGACACATGCTAGTGTGTTTGAATGGCAGGGAGGATGTCCAAGACCATGAACATCCTGGGCACACACACACATTAAATATTTCTGAAAACATTTCACAAAACTAACAGATTTTTCAAAACAATTGATGACTCAATATAAGACTAAGAGCAGAAATGGTCTCCGTTGAGAAAGTTACATTTTGGCCAATTTTTCATTAAAGTTTGAACATGACAAAAGTGTGTGCCAAAGTTATCCCAAAGCTACTGACTCCTGATCGAAAGGAAAACAAATTTTTTGGAGACGTTTTGGAACAAATTGAAGGAAACCCATATTTCAGGAGCGATCACATGCTATTAAACTTGGATCTTCCAGTACAATCCTGAGAAAACGGCCATTGGTGCATTTGAAAACACCATCGTCACCAAGGATGAAGAAAAGATGACAAAGCGAGTCCAAATTCAATATACCTGTTTCCATATTCTATCCTTCTCTTATTAAAATGATCCTTTATTTTTTTAATATTAACATTGCTGATGGACATTTGAGGTTAACTTTCAAGTACAGCGGTGTTGGGACCTGCAACAAACTTTTCCAGTCAGCTCCAAAATTGACTGGAACCAGCCCCAGGATGCTAAGGCCACAAGTCCAATGTGCAAGTTTGAAAAGGTTAAATTACATCAGGGGCCCATTTACAGGGACCTGGCCATTTCTTTGCACGGGCCTGCTGGCAAGGTGTACCTAACAAAGTGGCCAGGAAGACTGTATCATAATAAATCCTACCAGCAACCCCTTTTTCAGGATATGAATCATATTGCCATATATCATGAAGTATAACCAATTTTCCCACAGTGATGTATTTTGGCAGCAGACATTATTATGAAGGCTTCTTCTAAGCTCATCAAATGGGAAAAGTATAGATCTGGCTATGCAGAGGAAAGTCATAAATCAGTTTTAGTCTACAGCTATACATTTTCCTCACATATGAATATATAAATGATCTCTTATTTCAAGAAAACGTCATGTGCTTTGCCTGACAGTAGCTTGGTGGCCTACACGTGTGATAGAGGAAAAGGCAGTAACATGAGAACAGATGGCTAAATTGGTACAGATGTCTGAAACCTCAGGAGCACAAGCCACAAATTCTCGGTTTATTTTTCCTTTATACAAAGTAGGCCCCTCTTGTGGGTCTCAGACAATATTCCTTTCATGCAGTAAAAAGATTCAGGCTGATGTGATGGTCAGATGCTTCTCCTTCCCCTCTTTATTATGTAAACATTGTCTGCTGGTAGCATAAATCCATGCGCCGTGCATTGACGGGTTAGTGTTGTTTTAGTTCACGAGGCATCTGTAGGGTCAGTGAATGAGGTCACAAACAGGCATATATTTTCACTGTCGTTTGGGGACGCCAGGGATGAGTCCTGCTGCTGTTGAGGGAAAGGAACAGGCCTGCGCTCTGTTGATAACTGGAGGGCCACTGGTTCAACATCTGGAAAGGATTTGCCTGTTTCTCATCGTCTGCACGGCTGGGAACCTTGGCGTGCCGTCAGGAAAGCACTGAGAGTCACATCAGCTGAGAATCAAAGAGGTGGGAGGGAGTTTGAGCGCTGGCAATCACTCCATGGAACAGTTAATATTTAATGAGACAACACCAAACATGAGAAAACACTTTAGGACAACTGGAGCAGCGGGGTCTCACAGCTGTTAGAGAGGCCAGTGCTGAAATGGGCAGTCCAGGTCCTGGGCAAAATTTGACACTTATACCCGAGACTTTAACACATTTGGGCAGAGTCATTAATGTCTTAAGACCATCCATCAGGGGTTAAACTCAGAGATGTGCTTGGGATTAGCTGGCTACACAATGTAGAACAATTCAGAGTGGAAGGCCTTGAAAACACTATCTCAAAGTAACAGCCATTTAAGAATCTAACAAAGAAGTGGTGTGTAGGCTTGCCGTCAAACCAGTGTGGCCCTAAATTATGCATAATTCATACCCTTCTGTAAACCGAAATGAAGAAGTTATACAAAAAAAGATTCATGCTTGAAGTTTGGCATCTAAGCTCCAAAATCATTGCTGAATATAACTTTCTTAAACCCTTTGGCAGAGCCTTTACAGACGCAGCTAAACTTCCCTACTTTCCCTGATAGGATCTTTGCTGGTCCCACGGGGGCCTACCCACACTGACAGTTAAAATTGTAAGCGTGAGGCTAAATATGTGTGAATTTATGGTGTCAAGATTGCTCTCTATTGATTTGGCAGGTACTCTATTAACCAAGCAGAATGTTGAGGTTATGTAATTTTGTGAGCGAAGCGCCATCTCATGGAGTCACCTGCCCTTTTCAGTGGAATATGAGCACAACCCCAGAGAGGTAGGGCGGATTTCCAGAGGCTGCAAGTTGGTTGGTGACTGGCCAGAAGGGAAAAATTGAAGCAGCTGGATCTGTAGATCAATGCTCAGGTAGTGGAGGTTTGAAAGCAAGAGTGTAGCACTGATGCAGGCAACACTGGCAGAGCAACAGATAATATAAACTGTGGTTCTGCAGCTTGCACCTGACACTGTGGGTTGCACTGAATAAACTCTGCTTTCCTATTTTCGAAAAGTTTATTTGAATGGTAGAAACTATAATGCATGTTTATTTATTTACTTTTTTCCAGTGAAACTGTGTAATTCAGGGGCCGTCCACACAGACACAAATTCAGGTGTATCCACACAAGTTTTTTAATTGTAAAGGCGTTTCCTCCACACAGATACGATGTTTTGTGTGCCCGTAAACATACATTTTTGAAAACAGGTTGCAGAGTGGGTAAATCTGAAAATGCCGGCCATGTGTTTCTGTGTGGACACGAATACAGATAGTTTCAGAGATGGTGACATCATTGGCCCACCTCTGCCTTTCACACATGCACAAACCCTGACAACAAGAGAAGAATGGCAGAATATGGCGTTCGTGCTGCAGACTCAGAAGTTTCTGAGCTTCTTGTGGCTTTAACAGCAAAACCTTCTGCTCCTCTACAACCACTGAGAGCGCAGAGAACAGTATATGCCAGTGTTTGTTGACATTTCTCATGACGCATGCAAATGCTCCATGTGTTCTTCCTTGGTTTTGGTGTCTGTCTGCAGCAGCGTTACAGCGCCACTTACAGGCCTGGCATATATACTACAGCGTTTTCAGTGTTTACATGTGGATGGACACATTTACTGAAACAATGCTGTCTTTACAAAGAACATTTCCAATACTCCGTCTTGTCTCCGTGTGGACAGGGCCTAAGAAAGACAGCTTGTGAGTGGGGTAACAGGGGTTATGGCAAAGAGATAGTTAACTTTGTGGAGAGTTTTCATTTATACAGCAGGGATTCGACCAATTAATGATAAAGATAATTTGTTTCCATCTTTCAAGGCTGTCTTCAGGAAAGTTTATGTCATTTGAGATGCTGTGAAAGCTCAGATGAACTGTTGTGTGGACCAAACAAGCAAACCCTGGACCACCTGAAGGTGGGTGTGAAAGCCATACAAACCAAATATGGTGAACGGACAAACAAAAAAGCAGTGAGTTGTGACTTTTGTTTGCCCGTATATCACAATAGTTTGCAACTTAATGTAGCATTCAAGGCTACTTTAACTTGAGGGCTTTATGTACTCAAAAATTAGTGGTTTACTTAATAGGGAAAAAAATGAGTCTGACCAATGGTAAAAGAATTAGAACTACAAGTGCTTGGAGTTCACAAACTTCCACGAAGGTACTTCAAAAGTGCAAGTTGTTTTTTTTTTTAAATGTGGAAATCTGTCCTATTTTGCACTGCTTATAAATCCTTGAAAAAAAATTCCTGGATCCACATCCGAATTTGGCATGACATTAAAATATCACCATTTCCCTCTTGTGCCACGACCAACATTTCCTGAAAATATCATCAAAATCTGTTGAGAATTTACTGAGTTAGTCGTGAAAATGTGGAAAACTACCCAATTTTGCAATGTTAACAAATTCTTTAAACAATCTGCTGAAATTTAAATGAAGGTTGTAAAGTTAGGTCTGTAGGTGGCATTTTTAATTGATGTTAGTGCAATGGTTTGGCTTCTTTCTGGACTTTTATTATTGTGTTTAAACTGAATGTGTTACATAACAAGGAAATTCTAATTTATATTCAGATTATTTCCATTGAGGAAAACACATTTTTCCTTCTGTGGTAGTGTTAGTGTTAAAAATAGGACCTTGTTTTCTCCAAACAACCAGCTCCATACCCAAATGACACGCATATTATTGTTTCGTGGATGGATGCAATTAAGTTTCCGTGTTCCCACCATTTTCCAAACAAACCGCCATGACCCACTGATACATGGCTACAAACATAGAAACAGTTAATCCTTGGCAACCAAAACACGCTAAATATCCTCATAATATAAACATATCTAATGATGTCCAACTGTTCCCACCTGCTGCGTCGAGTGTTCAGGGATTCACTTGGAGCGGATCTCCTGCCACAGTAATGGAGTACTTCATCCTTACATCCTCTCACCGGAAGCCAGTTTGCCACTTGGCTGCTGTCTGCCAATGTTCTGAGCTAAAATAAGAACATATGGAAGGAGACAACAGCTCAAGAAAATAGGACCCCAGAGAAAGCTCACTTTATGATGCCTTCAGAGACATCAGAGGGAAATAAACACCATTTTAAGCTTCAGTTTACTATTTTTGGGGGGTCAACAGGAAACATTTATCATGTCTAAAAAAGTACATATCTGATTGAAAAAATGTGTCCCTACATTTATTGGAAACACATTATTGGCTTTTAGGACTGTGTCCACATGCAAGCGGGTATTTTGAAAACTGAAGTTTTTCTTCTTCAGTGTGGAAAAAAGTCTCACTTTCACACAATGGGCCTCATTTATGAAATATGCATATGACCTAAAATGGGTGTACAGTATAGCTGAACAACATTTTAAAATCATCAGGGGTATGTCCAATAGTTCCACTGCAGGGCATGCATTGTTAGAAAATGACTGAGCTGTAAACATCCTCATACCTGGTCTAAAGTCGGAAGTACGTGGTGCAGTGTTTTTGCTGTTTTGAGAAATGGACACACATCCATGAGATCCCTCCTTATTTCCCTCAAACAAGATGCACAGCAGCTCACCTTTTCCACTGAGCATCAGAGCATTTGTAGAAAAATTCTGTTTAAAGTTAAGAACAGGATGAAGATCTGAGGGACAGCCTGTCTTTCCTGCAACGCATCTAAGAGTGTGCAGTGTGCTATTCTGCGCTCCAGAAGAAATACTCTCAGAAACAAGAAAACACAAACGTAGTTGAGATCATCATGCAACAAGGAGCCATAATATCTGAAGAAATACTATCGGTGTTGCCAGATTTTCCTTCTGAAATAAGCAGCCAGATTGATAAAAACAAGCCCCCAAGCGAGCTACCTCCAGCTATTTTTTTCTAATGTGATAGATCACGTTTTTTTTTTTTTTTCTTTAAAGAAAAATCTACATAAAATGTTTGTTGATTTTCACCTGCTTTACGTTTCAGTTTCACAGTGACATTTTTCTTATTTGGCTCCATTTACTTATTCAACACCCTTTTGTTTGGATGTGGAACATCCAAACAAAAGTAAGCATCCAACAGTGAGGGGAGAGGCTACTGAGTGATGCTCCAACATAAGCATCCAACAGTGAAGGGAGAGGCTACTGTTATTTATAACTCTGTTATCAATAAACAGTCTGTCTAACCCTGATATTTGTAACCAGACATAGTCAGGCTTTTATCTAAGTTTTATGTTGATCCTCTTCAGCTCTATTATGGTGTAAAAGTAATAGTTACATCAGAAATAAATTTAATTCTGGCCATAAGGATTTCTTTTTGGTTGAAACAAAATTTTTGCCCCTCTTTTTACCATAAATTTACATTGTGTTTGGAGTGGGACAAAATATTTTGTGTAACCTCTGAATTGAGTTTATATTGGTAGTAGAGTCTGCATCAGATCCCTCCAGGGTTTTGGGGCACAACAACCCAAATGAGCAACTGCAATTTTGGAAGAAGCCCAAAAAAACCCAACCTGCAACTGCCAGTATTTACAAGCAACTGTAAATAAAAAGGGGCCCAATGTCACTTATAATAAGCCAACCTGGCAACTATGATACAACTGAATCTCACTGCTAGTTATGCTCACACATAGGCGGATATTTATCAAAATAAAAATAATTTTCAAGTTACTCTGTGAGTTTCTGCCTTCTGCCACATGTCAATGGCGTTTTAAGTCACTAAAAATGCATATTTTGGAAAACAAGGTGAAGGTTTTTCAAAGTGAGGTTGTTGATGTCACACTGCTGAGCTCTCCTCGGGGTGATGTCACTCTATAATACATCCTCACAGTTGTTTACATGAGCTGCAGTGGACGTTGCCAAACTGCTGTTTTCAATGGTAAATGGACTTGAGCTCATAAAGCACTTTTCTCTTTGACTACTCAAAGCAGCTTCACACCGCAGGTCATGTCTACCCATTCAGACCCGTTCACTCACTGATGGTTGGAGTTTCTGTGTCAGTTGGTCATCAGTATCAACTAACACACTCACGCCCTTTCATGCCCATTTACACATCACTGACGCAGCAGTGGGAGCAACTTGGGGTCAAGTGTCTTGCCCAAGGACACATTGCCATGTGACAGCCGTAGCTGGGCTAGAACCTACAACCTTACGATCACTGGCCAAGCACACTGTCAGACTCAACACTGATGCAGTGTTGATAACACACAGGCTTTCTGTCCCTCCTTCAGTATGATGCTAGATTAAAAACACTCTGCCGATGTTTTGGATGAGACCCGATGTTATTGTTATAGAGCTGCTTGCTCTGTAGTTGCCATTGTTAAAACAGTTCTTGAGACTAACACAAGTACCCAAGAAAGTGTTTAATAACAGGATTTGGTCAAGATTATCAGATATGTCTTGAATTGAAATATGAACAAATAAAATACAGCTTTTGCAAGGAAATTGCAAAAAAAAAAAGGCCAATATAATGGACATAGTTACAAGACATTAGTAACTGTGTTTAACAGTGTGTTTACGTGCTTTTGTGTTGACTAGGATATTTTTGAAAATGGAAAAGAAAATCCTTGTTTCTAAAAACACTCCCTTAGTGTGGACATAGCTTTAGTCCTACTGTCTTTTCATATCAGTATGGATCCACTGCCAAAAACTGCTTAGAGGTCCTTATAGGTCTTATGACATATGAAGAGGTTCTTTCATTATGCCCATTAAGTATATTTAGGGATCTGTGCTTTAAATTCAGCTTTTTGTTTCTGGTTTTGTTTTGTTCTTCCTTTTCTGTATGTTCCCGTCGAAGCACTTTGTAAATCTATGATTTTAAAAGTGCTATACAAATAAAGTTATGATTATTATCATTATAAGAGGTCTTCCCTGTGACTCGGGGTTGCCTTTGGAATCCACTTACACTCAGTCCAATCTGATACTGTTGCCTGCTGCTGTCTTTCAACATCTCATTTTGAGTCGGTGCTTAATTTGAGATATTTATACGTCTTTCAGCTCAGGAATATGATCGTGGTCTTGATTAGATCAGAACGACGAAGCGCTTAAAGTAAGGGAAGGAATACAAACCCAAGAATTCAGTGCTGCTGACCACCTTCATCCAGCTTTAACTTGTACTTTACGAGGGCCTCAGTACTTCCTGCTGTGGAGGCAAATGTTTCCAGTGCACTGAAATTACTAACTGCAAATTTATGCATGTCCGTCCGATGAGGGAAGATTAGTTAATGCTGTGGTGAAACCTTTAGGACAAATCAGCCACTGCTCCAGTTTTTGTGTTATATAAGACAGAACTTTGGGATACATAAATTAATAAATGCTAATGCAGCCTGTACAATAACAACTGTTAAAATAGTTTCACAATTAGGAACGTCTGAGCCACATTTATGATTACTGCGGTCTTCTTTAACCACAGCAGGGTTCACTTTCTCAGTTTCAATTACCTAACCATCTTGTGCTGCTTTAGTGGTTACCACAGTGCCAGGAGTACATCATCACACTTTTTAATACCAGGTCAACAGACGGGAAACAGGGTTTTCTTCTCCGCTTTGCTTTTATTGCATGGAAATGTCACATTTTTATATGACAGGACAGTGACTAAGCTGAATGATCAATAAACCTGGCAGAGTCACGGAGAGACAAAGCCAAGCCGGCTGTATTCATCAACAAAACAATGCAGCTATTCTTAGCAGGCCTGCGTAAATAAATATGATGCCCAAGAAAAGGGCAAAGACACATGAAACTGTCACGCAAAGATCTGATAGTACTCTACTCTCAATCTTTATTATGGTTTCCTTACAGAAATGTCAATGTCACCCTCATTTCTGATTAAGCTGTAGAGCTTGCTTTTCTTGACTCACTGTAGGGATGAGTTTATGGAGTCTCACTAACAATCAGATTGGCTGGACACAAGATCACTTTAAGACAGATTTTGGACCCAGTTTCTCCCTCACAAGCCACTTACACACCATTTCAACTGTTCATCACTACAACAAATCACATGGCAGCAACTCAATGCATAAATCAATCAATCAATTTTTTTTTATATAGCACAGTTCATACAAATTTAATTGCAGCTCAAAGTGCTTTAGATTCAGAAAGAAACATGATTGACTATATATATCTATATCTATATACACTGCCTGGCCAAAAAAAAAGTTGCCACCTGGATTTAAATAGGTATGAGCCTCCTATTGGATAATTACCGCATGGGCGATTGTCTTCCAGCCGGCAACAAGTTATTAAACCCCAGCTGATGCAATGAGTAGCTTCTCATTTCTTAAACAACCATGTTGAAAGACACATCCTGTGTTCATGGAAAAGATGTTAGTCTGTTTAAGAAGGGTCAAATCATTGGCATGCATCAAGAAGAGAAAACATCTAAGGAGATTACAGAAACTACTAAAATTGGATTAAAAACTGTCCTGGAGGAAGGTCATGTGGTCTAATGAGTCCAGATTTACCCTGTACCAGAGTGATGGGCACATCAGGGTAAGAAGAGAGGCAGGTGAAGTGATGCACCCATCATGCCTTGTGCCTACTGTACAAGCCTGTGGGGGCAGTGCTGTGATCTGGGGCTGCTTCAGTTGGTCAGGTCTAGGTTCAGCAACATTATGTGTCCAAAGAATGAGGTCAGCTGACTACCTGAATATACTGAATGACCAGGTTATTCCATCAATGGATTTTTTCTTCCCTATTCCAAGATGACAATGCCAGGATTCATAGGGCTCAAATTGTGAAAGAGTGGTTCAGGGAGCATGAGACATTTTCACACATGGATTGGCCACCACAGAGTCCAGACCTTAACCCCATTGAGAATCTTTGGGATGTGCTGGAGAAGGCTTTGCACAGTGGTCAGACTCTCCCATCATCAGTACAAGCTCTTGATGAAAAAAATAATGCAACACTGGATGGAAATAAATCTCGTGACATTGCAGAAGCTTACTGAAACAATGCCACAACGAATGCGTGCTGTAATAAAAGCTAAAGTTGGTCCAACAAATTATTAGAGTGTGTGACCTTTTTTTGTGGTGGCGACTTTTTTTTTGGCCAGGCAGTGTATTTTTATATATATATATATATATATATATATATATATATATATATATATATATATATATGTGTGTGTGTGTGTGTGTGTGTGAATATATATATATATAGAGAGAGAGACATATATACATACACATGTACACACACACAAATAATAAAATAAATAAAAAAGCATGCTACAAGTTTGAAAGAAAATCTGAAATGATTAAGTGTAAAAAGACAAAAACTACATCAGTATGATAAGATATTTTAGCAAATACTAACAATAAAATAAATCAGCAGACAATAACATTTACACTTAAATTTAATAAGAAAGTAAGGTAAAAGTTATACTCACAAATAAATAATTATAATAGTCATATTATGAAGCCATGTGGACGTGGTCAGCATCACCTGCTATAGCTTTGGTGAAGTCAATCCGATTTTTTCATGACTAACTGGTAACTGATCTTACTATATTTTACAAGTATCTTGCCCATCACTGACTTCTCAAGTATAACTTTATCTTCAAATAAGTTAATTTGGGTCAAAAGCATATTTTCTTGGAGGAAGTTAATTAACTTTTATGATCCAAAATGTGCACAATATGTTATTTAATGAGAATATGTGAAGCAAATATAACATATTTTTAAAAGAATTGAAAAATGACATACTTATTTCATTTATAATGTCAGTAATTTGAATTGGAAAAGCGGCTGACAAACACCTATCATGAAAATAAACAAAACAAAACAAAAATGATAAGATACTCTGTCCTTATTGCAATATCTTATGAATGTTTGTTCCAGCCAATAATGATTAACAAAATCAACTGTAATTTTGATTATAATGACATCTTGCAGTTTAGATAATATAATGAAGTTTTGTTTGTTTGGGTCCAGAGGAGAGAGCAAACTGTTCATCTGGGTCCCAAGTGGAAAACATTTGTGAATATAAAAAGCTTAAACCAGCTTAAACTGCTGGATGAGCTCAACATATCATCCATTTTGTGGAGAATTTCAGGACTGCAGGGCCTCATCATAATTTAAACTTTTGTTCATGCTTGGTACATCACCATCACCCAGGGATTTCAGTGTAGCCATGCATTAAATACGCAGATGCCTCCATTAATGAGGTTCATTAGCATCTGTGACCATAACTCAAACTTCATTATCATCAAAAGTCTCCTCAAAGACTACACCACTGAGCTCCCTGACCTGGAAGGGCCCAAGAATTACATTTAAGTCATTACATGAGATGAAACCCCACAGGCTGGTTCCTGATTACTGTGCCATCATAATCCATAAGAATACCATAGCACGATCTGTGGATTACCACACCTCTGGTAAAGTAAATTCTGGAGGATTATGGCAGATGAAGGGCAGCTCTTGTGGCCAAAGTCACTGGGCTGGTAAATGGACAGAGGGATGTGTTTTATGTCAATGGAGGGTGAAGATGTGAAGAGACAGGACAGATCGAAGGCATTACTTCAGTCCTTTGGTTTCTCATGAAATAGGAAGCATTCAACATAACAAGGTTAGAGTTATTATAATGTGATGTGATCATCTATATTGATGTTCTGATCTGTGATATGTATTGTTGGCAAATGTTATTATCTGTGCTGCATTTAAGATGTTCTTATTCTGTTGGCTGAACTGCTTCTGCTGAGAACAGAGGTTTGATAGAGCTACAGCTCAGCTTTACAGTATGCAGATATAGAAGTCTGTTAATGTTACTGTGCCTAAAAACAATGATAAAAACTGAAGAAGAACGCATCGGCAAAACATTAAATCACACAAAAGAACAAAGTGATGGATAAGGAAACCATACTGGGTGATCACATGGATTAAACATAATTGGCAGCATGTTGTGGGCGGCAGTTGTGTGATTAAGCTGGTTAATGTCAAAGAAAATGTCAAAGAAAATGTCAACAGGCTCTGACAGTTAGAGGGTAGAAAACCTCCATCGGGAACAGCAGCGATGCTTCTGTCCTGTCTAAACGTGCAGCAGGGACATACCAGAAACTCATCATCTGTATGGATGCATATGCTGCTCTGAAACCTTAATGATGCCTTTATTGGTATATGCAAGCTGCCCGTGCCATGGGTACTAATTCACCTTTACACTACAGCTAATGCTGCCTTTTGACCTTTGCATTGATAACAACCTGGCTGAGACTTTTCCTCTTCAACCTCTGAGGACAAATAAATGGAAATGTGGACTCTTGAGACTGAAGCACCTAAGTCTTTCTGTACATTTGTAGATTTAGGGATGCGCTGTGGTAACTGACAAAGATGTTCTGAAGTGTTTCTGTGCCAAAGTTGTGAAATCGATCACAGAATGATGCTGCTTTTTCATGCAATGCTGCCTGAGAGGCCAAAGGTCACAAGAATTCAGTTTTAATTTTCAGGCTTGACCCTTACTTACTGCAATTTCTTGGGATTCTCTGAAACTTTTGTTAAACTCAAATGTTCACAAGATTTCCCTCTTTTTTAGAGTCAGCTGAGAGGAAGGACACATCCTGGACTGGTCACAAGTCAATCACAGAGCCAACATATGGAGACAGACAATCTTGCACACATGCACCCACACCCTTAGTCCCTTTATCTCTGCCTGGATGGATACATCTCTGGATGTTTGTATATATGTGTACATGCATATATGTTTGTATACACACATTAATGTAAATATGTATATATGTGTATCTATAAAATAAAGAGTATGGCTTCAGCCTGCTCTTTTGTAAAGTGCCTTGAGAAAACACTTGTGAATTTGCGCTATAATAAAGATTGATTGATTGATAATATAAACAGATGAAATAATAGGCTGAAAGTAAAACAGTTAAAGCACAAAATGAATAAAAATGAAATAAAAATTAACATTAAGTAATGGCATTTATTTTGAAAAAATATAAATATGAAAAGCCAACAACAGAGGAAAGAACTAAAAGTAAAAAGAGCTAAGTTTATAAGAGAAATACAGACAGATAAGAGGCTAAGTAGACTGTAAAACAGAAATAAAATAAAGATGACATCACATGAAAGCAAGTGTAAAAACAAAGAGAACTGATGTTTTTATTGCTCAGCCATGTATTGCTTTTTCTGTCCTCTTGGGGATAACTTTTGTCCTCTTAGAATTAAAGAGGGTTGAAACCACTGCTTTTCTTGATAATGGGTTGAAAATGATCCGCAAGTCATGTGTTCTGTTTTTATTCACATTTCCTACAGTGCACAAACTCTTTTGGACTTGAAATTTATGATGAAAAATACATATAAAGTGGGATAATGTCCAGTGAACAGGTTGTTACAGTTTAATCAAACCCTGTAAAGTGAGACTAGGTCCTGCTGTTGTCCATTATTTTAACAACTTACGTCATATTTACTATGAAAGCGGTTTTAAGTTGTTCCAACCTTTTGTCTTCTTTATCTAGCATCACAGTTATTTGCACTTCAAACATTACTCTCATGCACTCTGAGGTCATAGCATGTTTATGTTGGAGTAGTTTTGACCCAAATTATATGGATCCTTCACTAACGTCCTCCACTTTTAAAGAAGACTAACGAGTCTGGCCTGATGCCTGACGTTAATTTCCTTCTGAAATGTATATTATCTATCAGGGTTTAAAGACATAATTGGACAATATTTATGCTTAAATCGCACGAGACTCCAAACTATTTGCTCACATGTCTGGTCTCTTAAGTGCATAACTGATGGAAATCACAACAGAGAGTTTATGTTTTTAAGAGCTTGTTTCTGGAGAGACA